>CM070748.1:9209906-9809906 GCA_036346245.1 Bonia amplexicaulis
ATGCATGATATTATAATTTGCAAATGTGTTTTGCAAAATCTGTTGAGATGTCTGCACTTCTCAGGAAAATCAGAACTACCGCTGTGTGCGTAGCGGTACTACCGGAGGTTGGAAGTACCGGCTCTGTGTGAGCGGTACTATCGGACCTGGCTGATAGACCGGAGTTGAGTCGGCAATCAGACCGGCCTGATAACAGTGGTCAGACTAGCATGTGCCCGGCGGTCCGACCGGCTTGGTGATAGCGGTCTGACCGGCTAGCGGAACTACCGTTCCTTCGCGCGGAACCTTTTTGCTAGAGAGCGACTCCGTGGATTTTTCTGAGAAGCGGTCTGACCGGACCCAGTGGTCCGACCAGTCCTGTGTGGATGGTCTGACCGGGTTTTCTCTACAACTGCTATTTTTCTGACTGTTGGCGAGGCGAGTGGAAGTACCAGCCTGTGGCCGTACTTCCAATTTCTTTGATTTTTCAAGTATTTGGCTCTAACTACTAGTTTTCTTGTGTGGAGTATAAATACCCCCTTGTTGCCAGTTGGAGTTGTTGTTGCTAAACTCATTTCTGTTGTTTTGAGCTAGGGTGATGTTCTCCACTCAATTGTGCATGTGTTGCACTTTGTGAGAGAGGAGAAGGAACCTAGAGTGCATGTGTTGCATCTAGAGGTGGACTTAGTGTCCAATTGAGCTTGTGCATCTGTTGTACGTGGTGAGAGTCAAACGAGGGGCTTGACTTGTTACTCTTATAATTTGCTGACTCCTAGACGGCATTGGAGACGTCGTACGCGGTGATCTTCTCAAGAAGGTTGTGAGAAGACCTGGTAAAGTTGTGAAGGTTGGAGCTCACCTACCCGGAGCGGGAAAGAGTTACCACTAGTGGAATTGAGGTGGCAGCCTTAATTCGTGGAGTTGGTCCAATTCGTTTGGGCTAATCTCAACATGGACTAGGAGAGACCGGCAAATCTTCGAATATCACGTTAGAAAGAGAACGTGTCGATTGTGGTTTGTTTACTTGTACTCAATTTATATTCAAAAAATTTATACTCACAGAATTAAATCGATTGATTGTCATACTATGATTACAAACCTTGACCTAGGCTAGAATTATTAGTGCGCTTAGGCAAACTTGTTTGATTAGGCGCTATTTGTGCTAAACCAACTTGAATTTAGCTTCCGTATTGTTTACTTGGTTTAGGCAAATAAAAAAGATCTTGAATTGATATTAATAATTTGAAGAGAGTTTTTAAACCGCCTATTCACCCCTCTCTAGTCGGCCTCCTCGATCTTACATTGGAGCCTATTGCCCAATTGCCAGGTGACAGCAACGCTGTTTGCAAGCCGTTCGGTGACAGGTTCCAGTCGCCCAGCCACAGGGCGACTGCATGTGGAGTCGCCCACCTATAGAGCGACTGCAAACTGTCATCATGTGAATTTTGTATATTTTGTGAATTTTTTAGATTATAACTGGAAGATAATCTACTAAATTTGTAATAAAAGCTTATGGTCGTTGTATGTTGTTGGAGCGTTAAAAATTTTGTGAAACTTTTTTTAAGAACGATTGAACTTAAAATGATCAGTAAGTACGATGGTAAGTGATATTGTGATGTTACCGAGAATTCGTACACGGATGAAAACTGGTATGTTGATATTGTTGGATGACTTGCTATGTGAATAATTGAATGCGAAAAGACGAGGAAATAAACTTGTCTGAATTTAAATAGGCTTCATAATACAGTTGAGAGTAATCTGCCGCATACTTTTTGATTACATGTATAACATATAGCATCATGTGCGACTAACACACCCAACTGCTCGTACGACCTACTGTGTGGACCGGAGCCATTCTCTTCTTTCTTTCTATTGAGGGCGGCGGCCGAGCGGCCTCGCTTTTTAATCCACCCCCTCAGTCGCCTGGCCGTTGGGCGACTGGATTCCAGTCACCCAACTGTTGGGTGACAGCAGTTGCAGTCGCCCAACGGTCGAGCGACTACAATAATTCGCCCAACGGCCGGCGGATTGCATACGTGTCGCCCAACCGTTGAGCGACTGGAAGCTATTTCTATAAAAAAATGCTGCCGTGGACATATTTCTATTATTTCAAATAAAAATAGGTTATTCGTATAAAAAAATTCCCATTAACATCTAGGTATCAGACCTCTGCCCAACTGATTGCTGTGGGTGTAATAGCAAATTAACCTATTGAGCTCCTGCTGCTTCATATCACAAATTTCAAGCAGTTTTTACTTTGCTGATTTCGTATGAAACGATTTACATACAAATCAGAAACGATTTACATACAAATCAGAAAATAATGACATATTGGTTGTTATCTGTGCTACTATTTAGCCCATGGTCATCGCTGAGGTGTACTGTTGTAGGCCCTGGCCATACGTACTATATTACTCTATTGAAAGCAAGCAGCCACTAACCTCCTTGAATTGACAAGCAAGTTCAACAAATGCTTAGTTGCTAACGTCCTCCTTGAATTAGAAAGCGAACGAATAGTTAATCAAACAAGCCTGGAGTCATTGCTGACATCCAATTTTGAATATTTTTGTTTGACATTGTCAGCATGTTTTCAGAAGTCTTCGTCATGCAGTTGTGTCTTCTATTAATGTTAGACTTCGTGGAGTAGTGCAATTACTATATACAAATACATAACACTAGCGTTTAGAAGGAAAACATATATATCCTATCTACGTTGTTTCATACCAAATATTACGACATGGTCAAGAGATGTTACATAATAATGTTGTATGTTGAAGGGCATTTCGATAATTTCTCAATTGAGAAAAGAAATGAAATGAAAAAAAGGAAAAAAGAATGTGGGGCCCACCTATCGGTGGGCAACTTGAAGAGATAAGGGGAGGAGACTAGTCTCCTATGCGGCGGCTCATTCAGTTGGATCCGGTCTCCCCGGTGGCGGCGGTTTCGACTTGAAGTACACACACACACACACACACACACACATATATATATATATATATATATATATATATATATATATATATATATATATATATATATATATACATACGTATATATACATATATCATATATCTATATACGTATATACATATATCTATATACGTATATACATATATCTATATACGTATATACATATATATATATATATATATATATATATATATATATATATATATATATATATATATATGTATTTATGTATGTGTATGTATATGTACATGTATATATATGTGTGTATGTATACGTATGTATGTATATGTATATATATGTATACGTATATATGTGTGTGTACACACACACACACATATATATATATGTATGTATGTGAGACGCTGAAATGGGGCAACGCAAATTCAACCAAATTTGGGTATATTTTTTAAAAATATCAGTTTTAGGGTATATACCTATCTATAACAATTCAAATAAAATGTATATCTTTAAAAATATACTTGAATTCAAAGTTTTGAACGAATTTAGATTACATGCTTTTCTAATTTGTATATATAATTATCACATACCTACAATCAAACTATCATAAAAAAGTAACTACAATTCGAATTTCAATTCAAACTTATTTGAATTAGTTAGTAAACTAGTTAAACTCCACGTCCAAAAAATTCTAAAATTTTCGCACACGATAAAATTATACTATATATATGTATGTATACATGTGTGTATATATATGTATGTATATGTATGTGTATATATGTGTGTATATACATATATACACATATGTACATGTATGTATGTATGTATGTATGTATGTATGTATGTATGTATGTACACACATGTGTGTGTGGGCGTGGACGCGTGCATGTGTGCGGACCATGTACTAGGATTTCACTAGAGATTACCATGCCCTTGCTGTCTTACCCAGCTTCATCTAGACCGTTCAATTTCTGATCAACCATATCATAGGGTGAGTTATTTTGGACTGTGGTTTATGATTTTTAAATTCTATCTGTTCGCAAGAGAGAATATAGAGAGATACTCGCGTGTAATTTTTGTTGATATAGATGGATTCGATATAGCATCTACTACAATCGACTTGTAAATCCCATCTTAAAAAGACGCTCAATTTAAAAACTAATTACTGTAACGTAAACTAAAAGCCATAACCAACAAACCCAGAAGAACCAGCCATACGCTTGTGATCAAAGACGTGTTCGCTGTCTCATTTTTATAGAAGCAAAATTGTCGTAAGATTCGCAATCTGGGGACACCTTCAGCATTTGATGGCAATGGCATGCGCATGCAAGCAAAAGGCGCCCAGCCAGACATGTGTGGCGATGCCTACAGATGCTTCTCAACAAGGTGTTTACCAAAGAGAAACGGCTCTCAATGATTGGAGAGAATCCCAATGTGAACAATGGCTAGCATATTATGTCTCGCCGGCCGGCTGATGGAGATGCGGCGAGCCATGAAACGATCGAGGCACCACAAAATTCCCTGTCGTTGTCGATGGACCAGCCATTCAGTCCCTCCATGTCTAAAAAGTAGAAATAGTAGTGTAGAACCATATATATACCAGATCAATTGCGTTGTGACGTATGACAAAATATAAGGTGAAAATGCGAATTTGATGCAAAATTATTTCACCTAACTTGAAATTTCTAAATTTCGCAAAATATTAACGGTTTCCGAAAAAGATCAAGCTCAATCTCATTTGCGAAATACGAAAAAGAAAAACACTCGCTGAGATATAGCGTGTTTTAAGCAAGTGTTTTTCTTTTTTGTATCTCATTAATAGAATTGAGTTTGATGTTGAAATTTGCAGAGACATAGAACATATTCTCGTTTGCATTTGGTTTTTTTTTTTTGAGGATTTTAGATATATCTAAGTAGGATAAAATAGAATTTGCACCAAATTCACATTTTCACCGGAGACGCCACCATGATGTATTTGTGCAACATGTAAAATTTTAGTGGATGGTTTTGTGCTGGCATGCATGTGTGTGACAAGTTCTGTGCTATATGCCATGGAATTCCGAGCAGCATTTTCTTGTATCCAATGGTGTAGGAGGAAAAAAAAATAGAAGATATTGTAGTCTACATATTTTCTTCTTCAACATAGGACATAGGCTTTCCGATGGAGAACATACGCGAAAATTTATTTATTTTCTCTCGCATTATCTAAACTGTGGTGGCAACACATCAATCCAGAAGCCACGTTAATTATATCCGACATAATATTTTCTTTGGATCTAGCACCAAATTTCAGACCACTTTATTTTGTGTGGAGCAGCTATAGCGGGGAGCTAGTGCTCATCCCAATCTTTGCGTTTGTTGGTCTTCCTGCTTGGAGAAGAGAAAGGAAAGTGAGCAATAATTCGTGTGGCCTCTCTCTATCCAGGATATTTTTGATGGTTAATGTTGGTTAATTCAACTGGAGTGGCCCTCGGGTTTTCTATCTATCCAACTAGAGTTCAATTCCCACTTGTTAGGATAGATTATTTGTTGATTTTTTAAAAATTTATTCCCCAAACCATTTTTTTAGGCAAATCTTAGGATTTCAACACCCAATTGCTCAAACTCTCTAAAGCAGAGGTTGTTGATTGAGTTCTTAATGCTGCGTTTGAATTTAATAATTTCTCAGAAATGATAGAGCTAGCTGTTTATATACCTCAAAAAAAAATTTTGAGAGGGTACAAGGATATCCCTGAAAAATTTCGAAAGAAAGGTCTAGCAACATTGCACTATTTCTTAAGAAAACAGCTTATTCTTTGTTCAGTGGCTTGACATGGATATAGTTGATGAATGTATTATCAGCAGAAATATCTCCTCACAAAAACGTCTCATAAGCAATCCATATCGACCTATATATTAGAACCGGGATACGTACTATATATTTTGCACAATGCTTTGCCGTACTATGTGGCGAAATTAGATCAAAACTTTTCACTGCAAAATTTGATGTCCTATGCTCAATATTTAGTGTATTTAATCTGTCAAAATCAAAGAAGTGCTCAAAGTATAGATAAATTAGTGTATTACAGGTAGCATATTAGTGGTCAAATGCCAGAAAAACTTGGATAATTGACTGAAGTTTGAGGGTATGTTCTTGGTGCAGTTAAAAACATGTATTTTTTGTTAAGAAAGCATAATGTTTTTATAGTAACATCACAGACTCCCAGGTGTAGTTAGTGTTGAGTTGAGACAAGGATTGTGATCTGGAATGGTACCCAACACCTAGCCACACCAGAGATGACACCACATGTTTCATTTATCTCTACTATTATATAAAGAAAAGTTGATTATCGTCAGTGCATTCTCCTCTTCTCTCTCTACAACTATCCGATTTGATCTAGACGATTTATGTCTCTCCTCCTCTCTCTCTTTCAGGATACAACCGTCCACCCTCTCCACTTTTCCCATCTCCTCGCACATTCTGCCCACTCTTCTCTCTCTGTTGTTTGCTCTTCAATGTTTGATGTGTGAAGTTGACCAGACAGTAAGTTCCGTCTTATTATTTTTATGACTCCGTTGTAACGTATAGATCTCTAACTAGTCTTGATTTATAAAAAGAATAAGTCTGATTTGCCCCTAAATTTTGAGGGCGCATCTAATCTGCTCACTGGTGTATAAAACCATCTAAATAGCCCTGTGAATTATGTAAAACCGTTATAATAGCCCCCTGAAGCGGTTTCAGCGGTGGTTTTGCCGTTTTGCTATGGTGGCGCATAATGTGGTTGACAATGATTGCCAGCCACGGCATCCACCGCACTGCCAGAGCCGTCATTGAAAACGCCTCAGGGTTATTTAGACTATATTGCATTGTCCAGGAACCTATTTGGATGGTTTGTAGTCTAAGGGTAGATTCGATGTACCCCAAAGTTCAAGGGTCAATTAGACCTATCCTTTATAAAAAAAAGGTCATGAAATTAGGTTATATTGGGACATAGAAGCTTATAGTTTAAAAGCCAAATTAATATATAAAAATTAATACATCATCTTTTCTAAGATATATGAAACACATATACAAACAACCAAGTACTTTTCAAATTTGAAAAACTAATATATGGCACGAAGGTGGCCTACCACCATCCACACTGGTGGGTAGCTTGTCAAATTGTGCCTATCACATGATGCCTAGCTGTCCTCATATGTCTGGGCTGTGTTACCTTGTTCCCGACGACTGAGTACATGCTACGGGGATAATTAAGAATATTGATATGGATTTTACTTTATTTGGTCGTTTCTTAAGTTCAAGAGCTTGAAAAGAACTTTTTTTTTAAAAAAAAAGAAGAGTTTGAAATTGTAGGATCGTATGGTACAATCAGATAGGGGTGAATGATTGTCTTCGTCTTTTGGAACCTGAAATCAAAACTAAAAGGAGAAGAAAAGCAATCTAAATTACCGGATGTAAATTACGACCACAAGACGTTGGTTCGCTCGCCCGTACTCGACGAACGCTACGATCGTCCGACCGCTCCCCTCAATCACTCGCTACGACCGCCGACGCACATAGTCGTAATCTCCCTCCACTTGAAGACTTCAGCCGCTCGAACGAGTACGTGCTAGAGACAGAAGACAAACAATGCTCAGAAAACACGTCACCGATGCCAGCAAACTTTTCTTAGAATAGATCTTATCTATTATTTCTGTATCATCGATGATGTTACAAAGTGCCCTCACGGCACCCCTAAAATCTCTCTCGACGAAAGCGCTCTAAAAACTCACACAAGCTTTCTCCCTAAAAAGTTTACCAAAAACCACACAAAACCACACGTTAGCCCTTAGTCTCTTCCTACTTTTGTAGGCTAACGTTCAAGCTGTGCCCGTCTTAAACATGAAAACACAACTTTATCTCTTCCTCAAATTAAGGGACCCAAAATCCTTCCTAACACGGGTTTTACCATATCTCTAAACCTTCCCATTATGGACTCCTTTCATAACGTCTCCAATCTCACCACGTGACGAAACCTTTAGGATGTACCTGTTGTATCTCCATCACGCATCACCAAATCCCATGTCGACGCCTCCAAAACCGCACCTCCTATAACTTGTCCATGCATCATCACGTGAGCTCTAGTGTGAGCCCGATCACCTCGCGTGAAATCTCGACCGCTTGGACCTCTAATTACTCCCTCCTAGTCCCGGTCCTCCTCGTCACCGACTGTAACCGTCTCCACACCTCCACACATCATCCACATTTGATCTCCACGTGCTCCAGCACGAGCCCGACCACCTCGCGTGATATCCCGACTGCTTGGAACTCATATTTCCCCTCTAGTCCTGGTCCTCCTCGTCACCGACTATAATCGTCTCCACGCTCACCTGCACATGTAAAGACCAAAGAAACTTTCTCCTGGCACAAGTTCTCTACAACTTGACCGACATCAGCACACACACTTACACCACCCTTGTCCATCCATAGACAAGAACAAAATCATCCACGACCAACAACCAGGTTGTCCACAACCACAAATTCCATCGCTTACCGCAAAGTAGCTCCAGAAGACTCAATACGATCGCTAGCTCAATAAGTACTCGAAAACCACAAGTATTCGGAAAATACCATCGCTCCACTCAAAACACTTGAGAATAACAAGCATCGCTACCGACCAAAACCATCGAGCACCGACTACCGAGTACCGATCGCATACCACAAGTCTCTGACAACCGATCGCAACACCTATGACAACCGATCATCGACCATCTAGTATCGAGTCCTTCCGACTACCGAGTACCATGACCACCTGACCACCATGCACCAGCCAGTCATCCTGCTGGCCTAACATGAGTACTCAAAGTACTCGAAGATTACAAGAAGTGAAGCACTCGAATCGACAATGAAGTCTACAAGTACCGACGTGAAGCCTACGACAACCGATCGCAAAGCCTTCAACTACCGAAGACAATGACAATAGACTACAAAGTCTACAACTATAACAACAGTCCACAATGTCTACGACCATTGGCTGCAAAGCCTTCGACTATCGACTAGTAAAATCTACGACCATGAAAAAGTATTATAGCTATGACCATGAAAAAGTACTTTAGCTACGATTACCTTCAGTAGTCGTTCTGTCGTGGTCAAAGTTGAACGTGGTCAAAGCTGGACGTGGTCGAAGTCTGTCATGGTCAGAATGCTGTAGTCGAGTTGCCATGGTCGAAGCTAGGCGTAGTCGAAAACAGACATGGTCGTTCTTCCATAGTCGTGTTGCGGTGCTCGTACTGCCGTGGTCAAAAGCTGCAGTGGTCGAAGTCCTTCGTCGTCGAAGTTATGTGGTCGTAAACGACTCTGAGCAGTTGTAAATATCAGCTGGGCCATCACTCTTTGAGGTCGAAACCAGTCGTGCGATCCTCTGATGCCAATCGAGTGTCGTCCAATGTTTCAATGCTAGTCGAACACCATCCGATACTCCGTTGCTACTCGAAAATCGTTCGATATAACTCAAACCCAATCGGACTGGTACGAAACTACTCGAAACAGACCAAAACCACTAGGAGCAGATGAAAACCATTCGTATGTGACCGAAACCACTCGTAGCAAAGCAAAACCACTCGAAGCAGGCCAAAACCACTAGCAGCCAACGAAAACCACTCGAAACCACTCGGAGCAACTCAGAATTGAATGAGATCACTCGAATTTAATACATTTGACTGTGATCGACCGAAACTTTCGCAAACGCAAATTCCAAAGCAATCCAAATATCAATTATTCATCGCACTTTTAATCAGGACCATCACATGATCTAAGAGAAATAAAGCCATGGTTGGTACTAGTTAGGTATCTAGACAAAAACATCAACATGCCTTGATAGGACCTGCTCCAGGAATACCTGGCACACAATTTGGGAAATCGTTTTTGAAAGTCGCTAAAAAAATTAGATCCTTAATGTAAAGTGAATCGTTTGTATGTATCACAATGCTTTTACCCGAACAAACCATAACCATATAAATGTGCCGGGTAGACATACACGATGATCGGACTTTCACTGAATAATTGAAACGTCTAGACAACTTCAAAATGATCTTGCATTGGTAGTACGTAGTGTGCTACTAGGCCCCATGGTTTTGAAAGTTTAATTTGAACAGGAACGGAAAGGCCAAACGGACGACAAACCATTGGACCGGCAGGCACCGCCCTATTGACGTAGAACTAGAAGGGACTGGATAGTGCTTGACTGACAAATGGACAAACTAGCTAGAACACTAGAAATATTGATGGTTAGGTCACACATTCACATCCTTCATTAATAGGTGCCGTTCAAAATGGCTTAGGGTTTCTCTGACTAAGCTCACTGACACCAGACGGAGGCGACGGAAGCGGCTTGGGAGAGGCGAGTGACGGGCATGGCTTTCTCCTGGACACTTGATTCGTCTTTCGACTTCTGAAAACCAAAAGCCGTCTTGAAAAGCTATTTTAAATGGAGCCAAAGGTCAGGTCTACTAAAATTTTGAGGATGCTTTTGCATTCTAAAAAAAGAAGGAATTAAAGAAAGTGATGCTAGAAGAAACTCATTTCTCACCGTTCTCTGTACATCCTAGAGGAATAAAGATGTATCAAGACTTGAAGAAGAAACTTTAGTAGAACAATATAAAGAGAGAGATAGCCGAATATATAGCATATTGTGATGTATGCCAGAAAATTAAAATAAACCACCAGAGTCCATCAGGAATGTTATAATCATTACCAATTCTAGAGTGAAAATAAGAAGATACCTAGGGTGAAAATAACAAGATATCGGCATAGTTTTCGTCACCGGACTTCCCAAATTTCGAACCACTTTATTTGTGTGGAGCTGCTATAGCTGGGAGCTAGTGCTAATCCCAATCTTTGCGTGGTTGCTTTTGTCGGGGATAGCGCGGTGCGGACAGATATTCTTTGCATTGGAGAAGAGTGCATCAACAGCTATCTTGGCTACAAGAGAAAAGTGAGCGATAATTCGTGTGGCCTCTCTCTATCCAGGCGATTTTTGGTGGCACCCAGTGACGGATCATCACACAATGCAATCGATATCTTCTTGATTTCACACGGATTGCACCAATCGTTTTTGAAAGTCGCTAAAAAAAACTAGATCCTTAATGTTAAGTGATCGTTTGTATGTATCACAATGCTTTCACCCGAACAAACCATAACCATATATATAAATGTGGCCGGCTAGACAGACATGATGGTCGGACTTTCACTGAATAATTGAAACGTCTAGACAACTTGAAAATGATCTTGCATTGGTACTAGGGGTGTAAATGAATCGGATTCGGACGGATATTGTTGTTATCATATTTTAATACATATTTTTTCTCCGGATTCGGTACCAATCGGATTCGGTACCAATCGGATTTGGTGCCGGATCGGTCGGGATTAACCCGAGCTGTTTGCACCCCTACTTGTTTGTAAAGAATGCATGCAGTACAACAAATGGAGTAGAAGGACGTCCTGTCAAGAACTTGATGTTACTACTTAATAGCTGATGTGGAAGATTTTATTTTACCATTACAAAAGAAAATGAAACGTCAAATAGTAGCACTAATCTGAAATCAAACTGGAAGACGTATCGGATTCGGACGGATATTGCTGTTACCATATCCTAACCCATATTTTTTCTTCGTACCAATCGGATTCGGTACCAATCGGATTCGGTGCCGGATCGGTCAGGATTAACTCGACCCGTTTGCACCCCTAATTGGTACGTAGCTACAATTGGACCGGCAGGCACCGCCCTATAAATGTGCCCCATGGTTTTGAAATTTTAATTTGAACAGGGACGGAAAGGCCAAACGGACGACAAACCATTGGACCGGCAGGCACCGCCCTATTGATGTAGAGCTAGAAGGGGCTGGTTAGTACTTGACTGAAATGGACAAACTAGCTAGAACACTCGAAATATAGATGGTGACTCGGCAACTAGATGAACATGTGATCACACATTCACATCCTTTGTTATTTAAGATCATGTTCAAAACGGTTTTTGGCTTCTCTATTTGAACTCAGCGAGATCAGACGGAGGTGGCGAAAGCGGCTTGGGAGAAGCGAGCGAGGAGCATGGCTTTCTGCCAGACACTTTGATTCGGTTTGCGACTTTCGAAAGCCAAAAGCCACCTCTAAAAACCAAAAGCAAAAAAACCGCTTCCAAAAGCTTTCTTGAATGGAGCCTTTAATTATTTCTTTAGAAACAAATATTCCCTTTTTAGAGGTTGATTTCATGCAAGTTGAGACAGAGACTAACCAACCATAGTTGGGATTAAGATCCTCTGCAGTAGTCAAGCATGTAGCTTTTAGTTCTACGACTGTTCGATCAGAAACCATTGCTCATGATCAAGAAGAGGATTTTGTTTTTACTAATTTATCCCTCTGTTCCAAAATGTAGATCGCCGTAGGCTCCGTGCAGTCAAGCTTTTCAAACTTTGACTATTGATATACATTAAAATATATAAATTAACTACATGAAAATAATATCATTGGATTTATCTTACAAAATACTTTTATAATATATTTTTTTATTATTTTTGGTAATATATTATGATAATAAATTATAGTCAAAGTCTTGCATTGAAGACCATAAAAATAAAAAATGACATACATTTGGGGACGGGAAGTATTTTTTGTTGTTGCAGCTAAAAAAGCAGCTTTCAAGTAGTTAAATCCAGTTACAGTAAATTTTTTAGAAAATTCTTTAGAAAAGGGGCTCAGTAATGTCTTACAGGACCTAATCAGTAAGCAAAATCAATTCATGGAGAATTTGATACACCCAAGCAGCCATACAAACAGTGGTCATACTCGAACCTCCTTTCTCAATCGCATCATCAAATAATTAATCAACGCATGACAGCGACAGCAACTTGCGTATGTGTGGCCAAGGCAAGGCCAATCTTTTCCTTCCGAGAATTACGGATGGGTTCTTTTAAACTGATGGCTTATAATTTATAATTTAAATATTTAAATTCTGGATGTTCGTAAGAATCAGTACACAGAGGAAAATAGTCACATGCGATTCTGATCAGTTCAACTGAACGCAGTATACCTTTTATTATAATTTTCCTATTAACCTGTCTTAAAAAATACACTGTTTAAAAGCTATTTATTATAGACGGTATAAGCATAAGCTAACTTTAAATCCAAAAAAACTCAGAATACATTGACGAATTGTCATCAGTTACTGAAAAGTGCTGCAAGAAACAATTACCATAGAACAGAGAAAGAGCTAGCAACATCGAAGCTATACATGGAAGTGGTGTGCTGGTCGGCATCCTATGCTCTTCTCCCGGTCTTTTTTGTAACACCCTGATCTAACAAAGAGTTCAGAATATCAGTACTATCTTTTTCCCTTAATAATTTAAACCATCTTTAACAAACTTCAAACAACAATGTTTTAACCATTTTTCATAAGATTTACTTAAACACGAGCATAACAGTTAATAAAAAAACATTAAATTTAACTAACAGTACTTTAAGCGTTAGAATTCCATTATAATATTATTATGTTCTAGAAAGACTCATTAACTAACTTTCATAGTTGTATGAATGATCTTTCTAATATACAAGGAACATGTTTAAGTGTGATAGGTGAAACAACGGTGATGCATGTGTTAATAATGTATTATTCCCTCCCATGCATGTCATCCTCATCGTCACCTAAAAAATAACTGAGATAACCATATATCAAGTTTAACTAATAGTACTTTAAGCGTTGGAATTCCATTATAATATTATTATGTTCTAGAAAGACTCATTAACTAACTTTCATAGTTGTATGAATGATCTTTCTAATATACAAGGAGCATGTTTAAGTGTGATAGGTGAAACAGCGGTGATGCATGTGTTAATAATGTGTTATTCCCTCCCATGCATGTTATCCTCGTCGTCACCTAAAAAATAACAATTAAGCAAGAGTGAGTCTATAACTCAGTAAATACACAACAGAATAATTAATGATATAAAACATGGTTCCAAATATCCATGTCAACTACACAAATATCTGAATTTCACATGTCTTATCTTTTATACCACACACATGTGTCACTACCTCATTTATCTTTTCAAGAATGCAATATATATGTTTCCATTCCTCCTTACTTATACCAGTATAGCGGAGTGTTTACCCCTCGACAAATCACTCTTGCCCCGTCCTTTTTCATACATGATCTCAACTTCACTCCAGATGAGTGTCTACCAAAGTAGACATTTCTCCACTCCCATAGAGTGCCTATCAAGTAGGTCTTTTTTTACCCACTCCTATGGGTTGCCACACAAATTAGACTCTACAGGGTCACACAGGTCACATCTTTGTAATATGAATGCTCGACGTGCAATTCAATGCTTCTTTTATTCATTAAGCACCTATCAACATTAACCTTTCAACATCATCATATTTAACTATAATCATCATTTAACCATAATCATGTGAGCATTATAAGAAGCAAGTATAAACATGTGAATCATCATGACAAGTATTTATTTAACATAAATAACAAGAGCAAATCACTCATGTACCATTCTACCATACACTTGCATTTTCTTGTTGTGAGGAACAAGTTAATTCAAAGATGACACAAACCTAACGCTCCTCCTTCTATAGTAAACACCCAATCTTAACAATAAGCCACAACAGCACCAAATCAACAATTAAGTAATATTGCTACTACGTGCTTTCTAATTCTACAAAACTCCCCTTTACCCTAAACCCATGTTGTTCCGGTACTAAAAATAGCGTAACTTTTGACTTCCAAGCCCTAACCCGGCAAAACATCCAGTTATGGAATCTACATAAGATTTTCTATAAATCTTTTAGTCTGTCACAAGCCCTGATTAAACCATTTAACCCCTATTCTTAACCCCAAGATAGTTCTATTGTCATAGTGCAAAGCAGGCATAATAATTTCATATCTATTAAGTTACCCATCCAAATACAGTAAATCATACCACTTATTGAATCTACACGGAATTATCTACCTATAACTAGTTATGCCCATAGTTTAATTTGACTATCTACAGGTCAAATTAACAGTTTCCTGTGACTGCGTCCAGCAGCAACTAATTTCTGGATAGCAACCTTCCCAAGCCATACCAGTTAAGCCACTCCACCAAAATTTATGTTCTTGGACTCCATGGAATCCTTAGATAATTATCTACAACTTTCATGTAAAGCAAAAACTCTAGTTCTGCTTGCTACTATTTTTAATCTAGTTTTTTCTATGATATCATTAATTGATGATGACTCGCCAGGCAAAATGTTTACAAAATTAGTATATTACAATCTATCCATCCAAATTACATGATAAAGGACTCCATAGAAAGATAGTAATATTATCTAAAACTTTTTAGTTGACACTAGAATTTAATTATGTCATCTACTAAGCGTAATTAGCTAGTTCCCACAACTGCACGTAATAAAAACCAATTATAGATTAGATGCGTTCCTAGAACCATAACTTCTAGTATACGTATTCAATTTATTGAGCTAGGACTCTATGGAAAGATAATGAAATTATCTACGACTCTCTAGTTATTCACCATACTTAATTCAATCTTCTTAAAGGCTTAAACTATCAAAAACCGCAACATCGCTCGATTATATTGATTTGCAAGACAACGGACTTCTGAACACCATCTTATAATTTGCCAAATACAATTTAGTGATCTTAAGCTTGTTGGAAAGATAAAAAATTATCTGTAACTTTTTAGTATATCAACTCTCCAGATTCGGCCTCCAAGGCCCTTGAAAATCGTTTAGATCTAAACTGCATGAAATTAGAAAAACCTAGCAGTTATAAATGGGAATTAACACGATCAACTAGGCTAATCACACCCTAATTAACAAGTTAATTCACACAAAGTTCATCTACAGGACATGTTGAAAGTATTAGAGGATTATCCACGCATCGAAAAAGATATAATGAAGAAAATACACAATTCTTTTGCTCCTTCTCAATCTCTTTCTTGCCTCTCCGTCTATCTTCTGGAACAGCCATGGCAAGACCCTAGGGAAAAGAAAAAGAAGAAGCCCTAGAGTGATGTGCCCCCCTAGGGAAGGTGGCGGCTGCCCTCTAGGGAGAGGGGCGGTCCTAGGGAAAACTGAATTCAACTTTTTTTATAGGGCAAGACTTAGATGGACTAGTCTATCTGGTCCTCATACCCCGAAATTAATTATTATTACTATTGTTGTCGTTATTATTATAAATTTTATAATTATTAATATTATTGTTTTCTTTTAGTCATAATTATCAAAGATTTACGAAATTACATACTAATTAGGGTTTAAGGTTGTAAATAATTAGCCTACTAATAGCCAATTAGGCCCAAATAGCACTAAGTATTTAAGTAATTTAATTAATTTATAATAAGAATTTTAGGGATATTACATTCTTCCTCCCCTTTTGGAAGAGAACACATTGAGCTACTGTACATTCATGTTAGAAGTCATTCCGTTCAAATTGGCTCCTGCAGTGAATCCTATAAATGACTTATAGAAACCAAATTGAGAAGCCACTCCGTTGAAAATTCAGTTTTTAAAAATCAAAACCTAGAAGCTGTTTGAAACAAGAAGTCGTACCAAAGAAGCCTTAGTCCTAGCAGTTGCTTTGGCCGACAGGTTGTAGTAGGCACTGCTAGATATTTGTGGCAGCTACAGTCGTACGTTCATCGGCCGTAGGGCAAAAGCTAGCTCAACCTTTTAACTTCCATAAGGTAGGTTCTTTTGGACTTATAACTTGGTTTTTTATAGTAACTAACTTTTAAATAGAGTGTCTTTTTAAGACGGGGTCTATAAAACGATTGAAATATCTCTATCTCTATACTCACTCTCACGAATAGGCAGAATTCAAAAATTTAAGCTAAAAGTTGTAAGCCATAGCCCAAAAGAACCCACACATTATTCGTTTCGCATTGGATTAGAAAGAATGATATACGAATATGATAGAAATTGTTAATTAGATGGAAAAATCTATATCATATTTGTATTCTATTAAATACGATAATCAGATAATACAGATAATTTGTATCCATTTTTCACCCTAGGTGAATCCATGTACTTTGATGACCAATTTGTTGAATCATCAACGTGGGATTCTTTAATTTCTCCCCCTTCCCTGTACTTGCCATGCTACGATCATATCATCTTCTCGTTTCTGCCATCGCTATTGATTTGGACCCATCGAAAGCTAAGCGCTAATGCTGCGATTAGAGATTATTACTTTGTTCCGAATTTACTTTAGCTGCTCCAAAAGCTTCCCAGGAAAGTGGGTGGGAATTGGAAATATGCATGTTTGTTCTTTCCGACAGGCCGGGCCTCCAGTAAGGCTGGAGAAGGAAAGTTGCAAATGAGAGTAGACTCTGGCCCATTCATATCTACAGAACTCCTCTATGAGGCCCATGGTAGGAGCGATTATATTTGGGTTCATGGCTACATTTATGCCGCTTCAAAGTTCAATAGGATTCCATAAAAAAAACAAAAATAGTCCAAATTAGGCTGACTGACAGCATACATCGTGCTCATAGTACACGTAGTCATATATTCATGTGCAATCAACAAGCGTGCCAAAAATAGTGGCATGGACAAGCCAGCGTATGCAGCTGGACCTGACGTTACAAGGCATCAGTATGCTTCTCTTTTCTTGTTCTCGGTTGTCGTGCGGAGCCTAGAGCCCCGCTGCAGCTGTGAACCCCGTCTGACAAAACCCGGCTCTATTCAGGTGTGGTATGGACCAACGTCGTGAGAAGTTAACGCTAAAGGTAACGCTAAAGGGTGGAGTTAAAGCCATATTTAATACTGTTTTGTATTTATAAAAATAGTGGTATATGCATCATATTGATAAAAATATCGTTTCTGTCGTTCGGTGGATGGGGACAACAGCGCCTGCGAGGCGACGCCCCCTCACCAGACGGCAGGTAGCCTGTCGCCAGGTGGGCAGACGGCCTGCTGTATGGAGCGGAGGCGACCGATGATTGAGCCAGCTTAATTACCTGCCTTAATTTTTTCAGTTTAAACTTTTAAATATATCAAATGAGCGCGAAAAAATTATAAAAATTTATGTACAGCCTTCCGACAAAATGTACCTAGTAGTGTAATTTTTACGCAACTTTATCCAATGCGAATGTTGCCCAAAAGTTCATACAATTTTGAAATTTTTACAAGTTTTTACATATAGTAAACGAGCTCCAAAAATTATAAAATTTTATGTAAAACCTTTCGACACAATCATAGCTATAATGTAATTTTTAGGAAATTTATGTCAACCAAATTTTCCATATTAATCCATGAATTTATGGCTGGTGAATTTAATCGTGAATTTAATTCATGATTAAATTAACCCGAATAAACAAGGTAAATTTAGACCACATAAAATTCTCCAAAAATTCTACAAAAGCTATGACTATGTCAAAAGGTTTCACATAAAATTTCGTAATTTTTGGAGCTCATTTCCTATATATAAAAATTCGAACAAATATCAAAATTTATAAAATTTTGAGCACCATTCACAATGGTTAAAATTACCCAAAAATTACATTGCAAAGTACGTTGTGCCAAGAGATTGTACATAAATTCTCATAGGGCATGTTTGGTAACGGCTGCGGCCTATGGCTTTTGGCTGAAATTTTTGAATTTTGGCTGTTTACGGTACAGATTACGGAGAGAGATACTCACTTACAATTTTGGATGGTACAGATGTTGTGCTTTCAACGTGTACATCGTTTAACTTGTAGACCCCGTCTTGAGAAAATATTCCATTTGAAAGTTAGGTACTATAGCAAAAGTCAAAAGCCGCCAGTTTTGGAGGAAAAGAACATGCCATAATGTTTTGCGCTCATTTGATATATTTAAAAATTTAAGCAAACACTAAAGAAAAAATAGGTAATTAAACCGGCTAATCAGTTAGCTTAATCAATGTCGCCTAATAGCCTGCTTAATTATCTCCTCTAATTTTTTCGTTTCATATTTGTTATAATTTTTAAATATATGAAATGAGCTCAAAAAATTACAAAACTTTATGTATAGTCTCCCGACATAACATAATTGATAGTGTAATGTTTTAGTAATTTTATCAATTGTGAATATTGCTAAACATTTTATACAATTTCGATATTTGTATGAGTTTGTATATATAGCAAACAAGTTTTAAAAATTACGAAATTTTATGTGATACCTTCAAACATTGTCATAGTTATTGTGTAAATTTTTGGGAATTTTATGTGATCCGAATTTAACACATTTATCCAGATTAATTTAATCATAAATTTATGGTCGATGAATTTAATCGTGAATTTAATTCATAATTAAATTAATCTGAATAAATATGATAAATTTGGAGCACATAAAATTCATAAATATGATAAAGGAAATTAAGATTAGCACCAAAATAAATTTTCTAATGGATTAAATAACAGATTAATCTAAAGGTTCAGATTTGATATTTTTGTGAGGCAAATTTTTGGCTACAATGGACTATAGGACAACAAGTAATAAACTGAAAATTAAAGGGATAAAATCCTACTGAGTAAACCGCACTCTGATACTAAGATGATACGGGATCGCCCGATCTTCTCGATGTAGAATTGGATAGTCTTGATGAATCATGGTGATCCTCTAATGCCAGTGCAAGGGACGAACACTCTTTAATCCGTCAAAACACAGTCACATCGATTTTGCCGATCACCAAGCGAAGATCTATCGTGCACTCAATTCTCAGCGAAAAGGCTGAACGATCTTGATTGAAGAAACTCCCTAATTTTTCATGGAAATTCGGCACCAAAGGAAGAACTCAAGCACGAACAATAATAAATTAATTCTCAAAAAAGATGGTCTAAGTGTTCCAAGAGGGATGGCGGTTGCCTTTAGGGGTGCACACGCCACCCTCCCCCCTTGTGCACACTCTTGGGCCCCATGCCCCACACATGGGTTTTAGGGTTCCACAGCGCACACCTGGCCTAAGACTCATTCTACTTAGTCTTTATTTGGTTTTTGGAGCCCATAACAAGTGCTAGCTTCAAATCGGTCCTTAATCACAAAATGGCAAACACGCCTTTCTAAAAGTATAAACATGGATATTTCTATAGATGGGCTGGCCGCATGACTTGGGTTTGCTTCCCTTCTTGATGATATTCAGCCGATTGGACCTTCTTCTACTCAGGTTTGGCCGAATGAGTCTTCTCCTCCTTTTGATGGTTGGCAGCATGGGCCTCCTTTCCTGTTGCTGCATAAGCCTTTCTTCTCTTGTACTTCCATTATTTCAAATATGAGAACACACAATGTATTTGAATAAGGTAATATACCATTCTCTCCAATAGAAGAAAGTTCATTAAGAAACAAATTCATCTGAAAATATTTAATGCGGCTCAATACTTCTTTTCAGTCAAATAATATATTTAATTAAAAAGTATTAAGTATGTGCGTATCCGCATCATATTAAAATCCCCCTGAAGCACTAATCGAAGGCGAGAAGACAAATCTATTAAAGCGCTTTGGAGCAAACCTTTTAATGTATGAACCATTAGAAGTCTCTCTTTCTGTTTCCTGTAAACAAAAAATTGCACATCCACTTTCCTCTATCTTTTCACTAATCGCCCTCCATTTATTAGCTGGTTTAATTCCAGACATTCCAACAAAGCAGATGCCAGCTTCAGTGATTGTAGTTCAAGGCTAACAAAAACGAGAGTAGGTAAGGCCATAGCTTGATCACAGATCATGACCCAAAGCATACCAGATTGGCACAAGGATGGAACAGGATATCTACCATCTAGAACAAGGTCACAGAAAGACGGAAATAACATGGTCTGACTCAAAGCATCGCCATGTAATAAATCATAACAGCTAGAAGGGTCACCATAACCGATCCAGTAGCAGAACAAATTAGAGATAATTGTTTCATACATAGAAATAGACCAACATATTTGCTTTAGAACAAAAAACAGCCTTTCTACAGGCACCATCTTGGTCTCAGGTGCTTGCGGTCTCTGCTTCTTGACCTTTTGTCTTCATTTCCTGAAGGACTTGCAAGGAGATTTTCAGCTGTCATCTCTTTTCTGTTATCAAGAAACTAGCCTGAATTTTTTTTTTTTGGGGTTCAGCAAGGTTCTGACACATAAATTATTCTGAACTTAGAAAAGGATACTACCACCATATGACCCCAATACCGCCGTCTACATGAAGGCTTTCCTCGCTGAGACGTGGACATCGTTGCATCCCCAACAGCAACTGCCAGGCCCAGCCTTCCACAGTTTATCGAAATTCTTCCCCCAATGGTTTCATCAGTACTGTTCTTTTTGTCTTTTTTGTGGTTTTTGACCTCGGTTTATCCAGAAGTTGAAACAAACGAGATAGCTTCTCTAAGCGGCTTCTCGAAGCCGCTTCTCCAAACAGTTTCTCAAACCCAAAACTATGTACGCTGTCCATTGTCGTCTATAGCCAAAAGCCAATAAAACATGACCATTATCTTGAAAAACGCAAATAAAAACTATCAACTATAGCCAAAAACCATCGGCTGTAGCTTAAAAGAACATAACCATCATCTTTTTCTTCTTTTACTTGGCTCAAGTATATAGTTGGACAAGATACAAGTAGCATCAACCGAGCCTGCCCACAAGGAATGTTGATTTTGATGTTTTTATGAAAAACTGTGTAAATATCAATTTTACTTTGTTCAGGTTCATGCTACAGGAAGAATCAATACATCCCTATGCTCCTTTGTTAAATCATGCTCTTATATTTTGTTTATGTAGTGATGCACTGAGTCAGTAAGTCTTGACACCAAAAAGCTTAGATACAGAGTGCACATTTTTTGTTCAGAATTGCTAATTGTATGTCTCATCTGAATATATGTTTGATCTACTAAAATTACTAGTCTCGCATAGTTGTACAATCAAATCTGCACTCACGAAACCTTCTTCAGTTTGCTGCAAGAGATGGAACGGTCATATCTATGAACAGGCAATACTGGGATTGGTGAGATGCAACAAAATGTTTAATACAAAATTAGATTTTTCGTTGTAACGTACGGACTCATTACTAGTTAAAAAAAAACAAAGCTCTTCACCTCACCCTAGAAAGAAGGAAGAAAAGAAGGAAAGTACGGCGACAGGTCAAGCTCAAGAGAGGAGAATCCATTCCATGGAAGGCATAAGAAAAGAGAAACCTCCGCATATTCCCGGCCTCACCGACCCACCACCTTCCCTTTTTTTCTCCCCTTACCGCCTGCACGTTGAGTCACCTTTGCCAGTCTGCCTCCGCCACAAGCTTCTCTTCCGAGCCAGTTTGTTACTTAACCAATCCATTGCTTTGCTTCATTGATTAATCAAGTGATCTAAGTCTAAGCAGATCGTTCAGAAATGTCGTTTAACTTAGGCTTTTTAAGAATATAGTCATTTTATCTTAGAGGTTTCATAATGTTTTATATATATTTTTAAAAAAAAGATTCGCGCACTCCCCAACGCACATGCACCTCAGGGTGGGAACGGATGATACCATTCATCCAGAATAGAGAAGTCCAAGCCATGGTCCAATTGCAAGAGAGGTATAACCATGCATTAGTTTACAATGCAGACAGGTTGCAGCTGTGCAGGAAGAGCATCAGCCCAACAAGGATTACGGTGAGGCCAAGATCTGTACGAGAATGATTGAGCGACACAAGCTCGAGCCATCAATTTGTGAGGAAAGCGTTTGGCAATGACCGTCGGTGCTTACGAAAGTATGGTACCGTACACGGATGAGTAAGGAGAAAAATATAAACTAGAGGAGAGGTCATTTGGTTTATATTTATACTAGTGTTTCAATACTTTCCTCTCTAATAAGAGTAGCACTATGTAATACCAGTACAGGCCATGTTCTTTTTAGCTTCTAAAAGCTGATTTTCGGCTTTTCTACAGTAACTAGCTTTTAAACGAAGTATTTTTTTAAGATAATGTCTACTAGTTAATTATAGTACATATTGTACCGACTTCATTTATATTGGCAAAACCCACACGTGAATTTCTGTTACTCTGTAATCTCTCACACGAACAGCCCAAAAGTCACAAGCCGTAGCCAAAAGTCACAAGCCGCAGCCAAAAAGAACAGGCCCATAATATAAAAGAGATAAATATCAGAAATGAAAGCAGTGCAGAGTCCCTTGGACCAGATTGCCCTTAAGGCAAATGGCCATATAAGAGAAGAATGAAGGTAAGGGAGGGTCAGCCAGGTCATTTCACAAGACCAAGACTCCATATAAAAAGAAGCGTAAACTCACATTATTTTCAAGCCTCGCTCATATTCTCATTTCTTCCCTCAACCAAGCCTTATTCCTCAGAGCAAACCAAGAGAGCCAACCCACCTTTCACATCCGTGCTCTTTCTTTCCCCCAACCGAGAGCAAGCCCCAAAGCTAAGCACCACCAGACCACCACAGAGAGAATGTAAGGGAGGGACCGGAGGAGAGAAACAAGGACTGTGACAGCAAGCCGACGTCGTCGACATCGACCAGGGAAGGCTGTTGCAACCATCGTCCACTCCCAGTTCCCTTCTCATACCATTCGACCGGCATAAGGTAAGAACAAGGCAAGAATAAGGTAAGCTCAAAGAATGCCACCAATCAATGAGACTTCACATAAGCATCACCATCCACTCACAAATTAATTCAAAGCATAACATTGAAATAAAATAAATCTAGTATCAGAGAAAAGTAGTAGTAGATGGAGAAGAAAATGAGAGACGCACGGCACTGGGGTGGTGGAGAGGTAGCCGATGCTGGGGGTAGCCGTTAGATGCGGGCGGTGCTCTGAGATGGCCACAGCCAGAGCCATGGAGAGCGGCGGTGCCGGTGGAGCCAAGCCATGGCGGCTCGGTGGCCGAGGTAACCCATGGTAGCGAGGGAGAGATAGAAGGGCTGGAGGTGGAGGAGGCACTAGGCTCCCGGTCGGCTGCAAGCCGTGGACAGCGAGCTCTAACCCACAGAGGGAGCGGTGCCGAAGCTGTGGTTGGTGCTAGGCACCGACGGCTGGCGGCGCTTGGGCTCGGCCACAACATCGGATGTCGGTCCCAGGGACGGTGCTATGGGAAGGGTGGCGACGCCGATAGATCTCGCGATGAACGAGCCACGGCAACAAGCCTGGGGGCGGCACGGCCTGGGACTGGAGTCAGGTGGTGGTGCCAAGGTGCTCGGGGTCGGCGCTAGAAGGCGACACTCGGTGGCGGCAACTAGGGGGCATCCCCGTGGCAAGCCCCTAGCCGACGCGCCAGCGGCGTCCCTTAGGGTGTGCTAAAGGCGGCGTCGAGCGCAGAGGGGAGGCAATGGGTCTGGCACCGGTTGGCTGGATCTGGGGCGCAGAGTGAGGGGGGAAGAGGGGTAAGGAGACCTAGCGTGGGAGAGGTGGCCGGCGGCAGGACGGTAGTCGGATCCGGCCCTAGCCAGCGGATTTGAGAGAGAGAGGGAGGAAGAAGTGAGGAGGGGGAAGGGCCGTTCGGCCAGATCAAACGGGAGAGGGAGAAAGAGAAGAGAGAAAAGAAAAGAGAGAAAAGAAAAGAAAAGAGGAGAAAAAGGGATTTGGTATCTGCGCGTCGGATCTTACGTGTAGAATCGATGCCATTCATTTAAGCGCATGTACCAATATTCTATTTTTAAGTCGGGTTAACTGCCTGTTCAGGTAGAGGTCCGGTATCGACGCCGTCCGCACGTCGCTCTGCTCCGCTCGGTTAACATGCAAGTGCATGATAGAGCGGTAGACCATAGAATTTATGAAATATGCGATGTTTAGATGATATGATGGTGTTTATGTGGAATTACGATGTTTACATGATATGACGATGTTTATGTGAACTATACGATGTTTACATGATATGATGATGTTTATGTGGAATTACGATGTTTACATGATATGATGATGTTTATGTGGAATTGCGATGCTCACAAGAAATGATTTTGCTGATGTAATGATGACAATGATAATGGAACAGGGTAAGCAGTGGTGCCACCCCACCAATGGTAACACTTATGAACATGACAATGAAAATGGACATCTGCATTTGCATCATGTGCACTCAAGAGTGAGGGCGATGAGAAAGTCGCTAGCTACAAGTAAAGCTAGTTGACTATTCCAAAGTGCTCTTGAGTAAGACCTACTTTGGTAGGCCTCCACGGGAGTGGAGAGATCCCTGTCCTGACAAGGACAGACTTATGATAGGGTGAACATCGACGGGTGTTCACCTAGGCTATACCGGTACATGCAATGAGGTGAGCAAATGAGCATGTGGAGTAGTGTTGCATTGCACTAATGGTATGACAACGTTGGAGCATAAAATGATAGTATGAACATGATGACGTATGTGGAGGATGTTATGGCTGATTAATGGCTTACATGTTTTGGTAGTGTTTACCGTTCTATTATATACTTGTTAAGTCTCTGGATTCACCCTTGCTTTGTTGTTTTTTTATGTGATCGTTGAAGATGTCATGCACGGGCGAGAGTAGCACATGAATAATTTCACGTACCAGCAGCACTCCTCATATCAACTTTTGTTAGTAGGCTTTAGTCTCTACTGGTATGCTAGGATAATTGCTTAAAATGATATGATATAAATGGTCACTGAATTATGATTAAAGTAGGGTTTGCTTGTGATTAGCAGTTGTTTTAAAATGGTAACATTATACAATGATGGTAGCACTCTAAGCCCAGAGGATGTGCGGGATGTTACACACTAATCTCAAAACGAACAAAAAGGTAAGTAACATTTATCAATCATTCATTATATTTTAAAAATTATGCAAATCACTAATAGAAAAGCATAAAATCATCTCTCTTATATTTATATAATGGACTAAGTGGTTGTAGAAAAACAATCACTCAACCCATCATTTTAGAGTAACAAAGTACTAGCGTAGTAGCCGTCAGTCATGCTCCAATCGAACTAGTTAGAGACCCGTGCGTTGCAACGGAGTCATAAAAATGATGAGACAGAACTTACTGCTTGACTAACTTCACACATCAAACATTGAAGAGTAAACTACAGAGAAAGAAGGGTGGTCAGAATGCGCGAGGAGATGGAGAAAGTGGAGAGGGTGGGCGGTTGTATCCTCAGAGAGAGAGAGGAGAGAGAAGAATCGTCTATACTAAATCGGATGGTTGTAGAGAGGGAAAAGGACAGGGAAATTTTTTTCGGAGGGAAAATTTTTTCGCCCACAGGCAAAAGAACCGAAATACCGAAATTTCGTTTATTTTGTTCAAATTTCGGACGAAAAAATTCAAATTTTTTATGAAATTTAACCAAAATTTGAATAAAATTTGACCAAATTTCAAATAGTATCAAATTCGGCTGAATTTTAACCGAATAAAAAGCATTTCGGTGGGGAACGAAATGGACGAAATTTCGTCCGAAATACGAAATTTCGGACGAAATTGAGAACCCTGGAAGAGGAGAACGTATCGACGACCACCAACTCCTCTTTATATAACAGTAGAGATTTTCAGCAAAAGAGGACTCCTTATGGCATTTCAAAATTTTCAATATCTTTTTTTTTTCTGAAAAAAAGTAAGGCGGTTGCCAGCGGCACGACCTTTGAACTACCGGCTGGTGCGGGCACGGCACCACCACCAACCTGTCTTTCCTTCCTTTCTCTTCTCGGCTTCTCCTGCCTCTTAAACCCCACCGCCCGGTGACCGCACCCTCCCCTCCGACCGCACGTCCATATCACGTGCCCTTCCCTTTCTCCCCACGTCCCCGCCCACCGCCGCCGACGAGCTCGTCCCCGCCGCTCCGCCCGTGGCCCGCCGGAGATGGCGACGGAGGGGCTGGTGCCGATCACGCGGGCCTACCTCGCGCGGTACTACGACAAATACCCGCTGCCCCCGCTCCCCGACGACGTCACCGCGCTTGCCGCCCGGCTCCGCGGCCTCTCCGCCGACCTCGCCGCCGTCGACCCCGTCACCCCCGGTGAGCGCCCTACCGTCGGATCTCGCCGCGATCCGCTCGCTTCTCGGCCCCGCCGCTGCTAGCGCCCTTCGTCTCGCGATTCGGCGGGGCGGAATGGGAGCTGTTCGAATGGGTGTTCGGTTCTTTCCGTGCGGGTAGTTAGCTGCGCTTGGGTGTCCTAGGAATTCGGCGTTTGCTTCCAGGGGCGTGTAGCTCTCTGGGGATCGGGTCCAATTAGCGAGAAGTTCTTGCTGAGATTGCTTAAAGCAGTTAACTAGTTAAGCATTGGTTCTTGAGAAGCGTAAGGATGTGAGACTACTGTGACTTTTTAGCTTGGATGAATTGCTAAATGACTTTAAAATTTAGTGTTAGAAGCTCAAACTGTCAATAAGATTTGATCCTGTGCAAGTACTGCTTATAATTGACTTCCTTTAGTGAGTTTGCTGGTTGTGTGGATGTTTTGTTTTAAAGGGGGGCATCTAATTTATAACATTTAAGGTTGTTGCTCATTAGCCCGAGAAGCTTATTATGTGTCATCTCCTCTTTGTAATGGGACTGTGAGATCTGCCTGTTGCTAGAAATTGACAAGTTGTCGCAACTTTGGTGTTGTCTGTTGTAGTATGATCGATCACAGTATTGATGTTGTTGTTGCTTTCGTCATTTGGAGGTAGTAATGCGTATGAACTTGTGGTATCCTTAGGGTTGCAGTTGCTTCCTTATACTTTATAGCTGGGGTTCTATCTGGTGCAAACCCCATCCTTAGTGTGAACATGCAAACCTTGCCGTGAGCCGTCCAATCAATGTAATAATGGATCATGTTTATTGATTTGAACATTTGATAATGGGCAAAAGTATTTGCCAGCTTTCTTTGATCGGATGGATGGTAGTACCTCCGCACATTGATTGGACTGCTCACAGTGGAGTTTACATGTTTACACGAGTAGATGATTTGGAGCATATTGTTAGCCCCCTGCTGGTCGCACCAAAAGGACCTTGGTGTGCCCCTACAATTGCTCACCTGTCCTGCAGATGTGATAAAACCTATCTTACCTGGATCTGCTGAAACTTTTGAAAACTGGGACCTATGACTCGTCGGGACTAGGCTCAAAACAGTTATAACAACCTTGGTTTGGATCACATAATTCTGCATTGGTCAGTGTACTTGTGTCAATCAACATAGAATACTTACTACCACAAAGGATGGAGCAAGGACTTACAGATATAGGGGGACAAAATAACCTATATAGTGATATAGTGTAATTATATGTGATGAGGGTGGCCTTATAGTAGTAAACAAATGAAATTATTTAAAATATAGAGGGGGACTGCAAATTCTCGAATCATGAGGGAGGCCAGGCTCCCTAGCTTACCCCCCTCTTCTTTCACCACTGCCTGTGAGTTGAGTTTTAAGGAAAGCAAGCAAACAAAATAATTTGTAAAAAATCGAATACAAATATAACTATTTTAGAAAGGGAAGTAGCAGGAAACTGGGAGCGGGAATGTGCCCAAAGGTTTCAGAACTTACATTTTAAATGGGAAATTTTCGTTTTTGCCACTAATTTGGAGTGAATTTCGTTTTTTGCCACTTAGTTCTCTTACTGATATATGGGCACAGACCTCACCTGTCAGTGAGACAGCCAGTGGCAAAAGCAAGATGGGCTTTGTGGCAAAAATGAAATTGTCTGTTTTTAAGTAAGACAAAGATGCATGCCAGCATAAGTTAGCAGTGCAATATCTCATGCTTCAGTTTCTTGTGACTTGATCTTGTTCGTCCATGTAGTGTATTGTTGATTAAAGCTTCACAAATGTTTAAGGGAAAATGCTTAAGGGTTAATACTGTTAGGCTTCAATCATTTCACATTCGTACCTAAGGATGTAGCCTTACACTTGACAATAAACATCAACTAAGACTTTTTTGCTTGCCAATTTCTGGAGCTTTAAATATTGGATTATCTTTCTGAAGCAGACATTGCTTTGACTTGATAATTCCATCCATTTTGCATGTGCAAGAAGAGGAGCTCTTGGAACAAGAAGCAGGTGGCATACCTGCCCATAAGATTGATGAGAACTTGTGGAAGAACAGAGAACATGTGGAAGAAATTCTGTTTTTGATTAACAAATCTCGTCGTCCCGTTGCAGTAAGTTTAGCTTTTGATCTCTCTGCAAGGAGGTATTCTACCTTTATTTTGTTTGAAAAAGCTAGCATTTGGCTTGTGCATGCGACCAGCTTCAACAGAAGTCCACACCAGAAGATGCTGAGACAGTCTCTATACTTGATGATGTCGAAACTAAATTGAAGGACATGTTGAAGAAGTTAGAACAGTTTCAATTAAAAAATGCCGACAATATTTTCAATACAGGTTGATGTTCTTTCCTTTGGTTTTATACTTCCTGTTATGCATTACATAAATAGAGAACAAGATGCAAATACCCATTTATGAGTCTTATATCTTGACAAAGCAATTGAATCTTGTATACTGAGCAGCTGATAATTTTATAATGATTCTTTTTATAAGTTGAGTCCGTGTATAGATGATTGGATATCCTTTCCTGATATTTTGCTTGGTTGAAATGAGTCCCTACCATGTGACTTTCCAGTCTTTTTTTGGAGTATCGATATCCACAATCGAAAATTACAGTGTAACAATAGTTTTTCCTTCACCTTGATTACGTCGTCCTTTGGTTCCATATTTGCTTTTTGGCGGTGCAAGTACATCTCAAGTGCATTATTGGTATTTGATCTGCTTTTATAATATCTGCAGTTATGACATACATGCCACAAGATTTCCGGGGTACACTAATCAGGCAACAGCGAGAACGCTCAGAGAGAAATAAGCAAGCTGAGGTCGATGCTTTAGTTAGTGCTGGTGGAAGCATTCATGATCGATATGCATTGCTATGGAAACAGCAAATGGAGAGGTTGTTCCCCTTTCAGTTATCGGTCTATACATATTCATTACCAATAAATCTATAATGTTTTTCCATTATATTCTGTAGGCGGGTGCAATTAGCACAGCTTGGTTCTGCAACAGGTGTATATAAGACGCTTGTTAGGTACTTGGTTGGTGTTCCACAGGTTAGTGTAATTTTTTGAGTCATATTCCCCATCTTCATGATTCCATTGTTCTTTTTCACGAGAAAATTGTTGTTGTGCTTACATTGGATTACTGCAAAGTGCAAACTTCTTTAAGATCCCATCAGATATTGATATATCATTATCAAAATGTAGATTATTCCCTTAAGTACTGATTACTTCTTATAGCATGCTATGTTAAATGAATACATAATTTGACATCCAATCTCTTGTACTCAATGTTGCAGGTTTTATTGGACTTTATTCGACAAATAAATGATGATAATGGGTACGTATGCATTTTTTTAATCAAAACAGCAATTAACATATAGTGCCTTGCATATTGAATATGTTGTATATGGAGTAATGACATGAATAAAATTGATGATACAATTTCCCTTTCTTTCAATTTGAATTTCACGTCAGACCTATGGAAGAGCAAAGAGAACGATATGGGCCAGCGCTGTACACCCTTACAAAACTGGTGCTTGCAATTCGGTTGTATCTACATCTCTCTTTGACACGATATGGACAGAGGAAATTGTGAGCGAACTTCTATTTGGAAGAATATACACTACTTTTTTTACTAGCTACTTGCAGGAACTAGCTCTGTTTGCATCTGCATCATGACCCTTTTTTCCTGAGGCATCATCACCCCTCTAATTCAGAAATTATCTATTTATTGAAATTGAACAGAGAGAAGGATGACGTTGCTGTGTTGCAGCAGGCTGTGGTTATCTACACTGAGGAATTTGAGGATTTCACTAAATTCATTGGGTAACAATAATTTCATTATCAAGTATCAACCCCATCTAGTAATTGTGCTTTATCAATATCATGTTGATTACTATTGTTCCCATGATTTATACATTTAAACTTTTAATTTGTGATCATCTTCCATTCACTTTCCCTTGAGTGCCAAACTGCCAATATTTAGTTTGCAAACCAGAAATATCTGAGATTATACAAATTTTTTTCCCTGTGGGTTTCAAGTAATAACCAGTTGGAGCTTCTTGTTTCTTCGCATAGTTTTGGCAAATATTCAATTTTTTACTTGTTTCTCTTTTTTGCTTGGAGCATTTTAGTTTGAGACATAGCATTTTAGTTTGAGACTTTCTTTAACTGTATGCCATTTTGAGGAGAATCATCAGTTGATCTTTTTTTAAGCCATCGTTGTAATGTAGTACTTTTTAACATCTTTGCTGTTGGCCTTATTTTCTTGGAGCTATTTGGTATTTACTGAATCCAGCAAATTGTGGTTTCATTTTGAGGGTAACCAAGTGTAACCTGTCAATAACATACGAAAGTCTAGTCTTAGGCAGTTAGATGCTGATCTAATGCAGGTTCTCCATGCCTGACTGGATCTTAGTATATGTTATGTAGAAATGCTATTATTTCTATTTATGATTCTTAACGCTTTGTTAACTTTGAGGCAATCCACTGCAGTGAGGTTTTTGTGAACGCTCCATTCTTCGTATCTGCTGAGGAGGCAGGTGCCGATTCAAGGTACTTTCTCCTTTGAGTAAAAATCTGATGCATTTTGCATTACTAATTTAGCAATTTAGCTTACTATAAAACTAGGAAAAGTTTTTAAGTGTGCAGAGCTGAATTATTACCTTCTTCACTATTCTGGCAGGAAAAGTGATGAATACAGAGAAACCATTATTCCAGCGGGAAAGACACATGAGGTACCAATCTAGTTGGACATAATTATTTGACTGATTTATTGATAAACAATATAAAAGGCAAAATTGTTTATAGTAGTCTAAGAAATTTGAATAGTAATTTGGAACGTGTAGTAGCTGATTTTTATTGCTTGGACAGTCTCAAGGTCATATTTTGTCATTCATATTCTTCAGGTTATTTTGAGTGTGGAGGCTGTCAACTCATATATTGCATGGGACTTCTCTTTGCAACAAGGGGCCCTCAACATGGTGTTGGTACTGTTTCAAATCCCTACTCCCTAAAATCAAAAAAGGATTCCTAAAAACTAATCCCTATTCTGTACATTCATCTTTCATTTAGATGTACAGTTTTTTTCTTTTCCTATTCCAAGGTAGACATAATCCTTTTATGCTAGTTGGAGATGATTTATTACTGTGCTGATCATTGGCTATGCTTTTGTGTATTTTCAATAGCTTTTGTCTTTGAAGGGAAAATAGCTATAAGAAAACAAGTGGCTTGTTCAACTTTAGTAAAAGGAACAACCGAATAGCTCAAGCCTAAAAGATTGATATTTAGGACCAAGGACATCATTGTGATAACTGTCCTTATTGTGAAACCGGATCATTTTGGTCCTCTCCAAATTGGACCAACTCTTTTTTTCAGGAAGCAATTAATCGCTAAGGCAAGTTATATTATTTTTTAGGGGAGAGGTTCTTGTATTCTCAATTTCTCATTCCTTTCAAGCTTCCATACTTGGACTACAGGAATGAATTGCATAGGATACTTGTATTTTCACCTTAACGGAAACTGCTGCAGATTGAAGTTTGATGTTTAACACTTGTCTCTTGAAATTCTTCAGTAGTGCATCTGTGCATGGATTGTTTCACAATTGTTTAGTGACAGATTTTATGTGGACAGGATGTTGGCTTTCATGTGGAGTACATAAGTCCATCAGGGGAGAAAACTGTAAGTTCCTTTATTCTCTGGGACAATATGACCATGTTTTGTGTTCATAAAAGTAACTGAAATATCCTGTAGATATCTTGTCTGCTATGATTTCTCATTCGTCGATATTGATGATATTAATCCATTTAGTTGCATGAACTATAGTGGTTATGTTTATCATTGTTTGCTACTAGGATTGCAGAACTAGTTTCTAAAGGGGTGCTGGTGATGATTGTTGGCCAGTTACTAGCAGTACAGTTTTGGAATTGGAAGAATTGTACTTCAAATCAATCCAAAAAGTTGTTGATTTTAGTTATCTGGAATGCCGACCTAGTTGTATGTGATTTCGGATCTTTCAATTTCATTTACTTGGCTTTTGTTTTAAAGCTTGCTTACCAATTCTGTTCTATTCTAGCTGGGATGACTGGAACATTCGGTGCCATCAGGAACGTTATAAAAGATATCATTCTACTCCAGCTCAAATTCGAACCTTCTGGTTCCAGCCAGAATTTGACACTCGCGATGTCCAGTGCTAGCCTAAATATCACTCCAAAGAGCAAGCAGCCTACAGCCCATATACGTGTCACCTTTTACACCCTAGGATGGCCAGGTCAACACCCAGTCTGTCTTTTATTACTACGAACCTGTTCATATTAGCTTCTGTTTCTGGCTTCTGCTTCTAGAAGCCGAAGCCAATATGAACGCTTTAGCTTCTATAAACTACTTCTATCAGTCACTACTATTCATTAGCCACTATATTATGCGTTTTCACATATTGTAACGTATTTTATATTTTATTATATCACAATTCCATAAGTCGCATAGCAGTACAAATGTTATAGTGTATTTTGTTACACTGTCTTTCTTACATAATGCACTATTATTCATCAGTCACTAATATTCATCAGCCGTAGTCAAAAGCTAACAGTAGAAGTCAATATGAACATGCCCGTACGCCAGCAATGATTACCACATTTACACATGGTTCTCAATTGTAGTAGGAATCAGATACCCGGTGAGTGCTATTTTAATGGAATATAGATGGTAAGTATTACCCAAGATTGAAGAAACACAAAACAAAGAAACATGTAGAAGAGAGAATTATGTCCACCGAAAAACTTGCTGGAACTGGTTAGTTACAGGTTACTGATTGAGGTCGCAGATATTTAGAACAACAGAGAATGTTAACCGTGTTGCATGCTGGCATAGGCCATGCCAACCGCCTCCAACTGGTAACCTTGACTGCAAAATGAAGCGGCTATACCACAGCCTTCTTCTGTGTCTGAATATTTTCTTTGTTCCTCAACATTTTCCCTTGGCGAAGACCTCTAGTTGCTGCCTTGCTCAAATTTACATGGGCTAGCAAAGTTTGACCATGTAGCACAGAAATCTGGCCGAAGCTAAAACATTGACTAGTACAAGGGATTTCATTTCTGAACTGTGCACAATATTAAAAAAATATGTACTATGTGGAGCAAACTTAAGCATTTCCCTGTATTACTCCACTGAAAATCACCTGCAATTGTGCTTTTTTTTTTTTTGTTTACCTGGTAGCCAACATGTTGCCTCTGATTTTACAAACCATTGTTGTCTTTATTAGATATCTGCAGTTCATGCAACCACTTTAACCTGAAAAATATTTCAACATTTAACCACATTGTGTTAATTGTCTTATCTAATAAACTGTATGTTTTGCAGTTAATTCTTCCCTACCGACGGTATGAAGCTGACCAGGTGAGTTCACTTTAATGCTTGTCTGTTTGAATTAAAATATCCTATTTTTCAAGTCCTCAATAGTTTTTATTTATAGTGAGTCAGGTCCAGAAAAAGGGTTTGAAAATAGGATGTCACAGTACTAGGTTTGAGTGTTCGACTTATGCTCACAACATAAAAATAGCTTTATGAAATGTTTATATCATTATATGTCAGGGGTGTGGGCCTTGGGCCCAAGGCCCAATTCATTATTAGAAAGTAGAGATTGGTTTCTATTTGAGTTAGAGATTAGTTTCCTTGTGTTAGAGATATAATTAGAGATATGATATTAGTTTCCATATTTGTTAGAGATAGGATTGGAATTAGATTATATCTATTAGGGGGAGCCCATCTATATAAGAGGGCTACCGCATGCTATTGGAATCAACCAAAGAAATAACAAAGTCTTTCTCCTCTAAAGTCTCTCTCTCCTCTAAAGTTCCTCACCCCCTTCTACACCGACGCCATCCGGCCATCCTCTTGGTGGTGTTTACCTCGTTATGAACTAAGGTTCATGACAACTTGGTATCAGAGCAGTCGATCCCTTCCCACGACTTCTGCTACCATGGCTTCTGCGCCTTGTTCTATTGCCGAGTCGTTGGCCATAATAAAAGCTAGCGTTATAAGATGGCCAGCATCGACAAAGGGATGGCAGACGCCTTCTTCAACTTGCATGCCGGCTTCGAAAAGATCCTCCCGAATCGGGAGAAGGCGCAACAAGAGGCCGCTCGTAGAGCGGAGGTGCTGAAGAACGGGGAAGAAGAAGACGCAGCGGTCGGACCGAAGGAGGATGATCTGACCAGCGAAGACGCGGCGGTCAGACCGACGGAGGACGGTCCGACCGGCGAAGACGCGGTGGTCGGACCGGCGGAGGACGGTCCGACCGGCGAAGACGCGGTAGTTGGACTGGAGGAGGAAGGTCTGACTGGCGAAGATTCGGCGGTCAGACCGGGAGGAGAAGGGCGGTCGATTGGGAGAACGGCGGTCAAACAGGAGATTAGGGTTTGCCGCCGTCGGCGTCGCCGTCTTCGGTCGTCGGTCGCCATCCGCTGGCCAGATTCACGCAGGTCGCTGCCGACGTCGCCGTTCCTGGTCGCCGGTCGCCATCTTCCCCCGCCGCTGGCGCCGCAAGCACGGGGCCTACGACTTCGCGTCCGGCCTGGCCGCTCCCCCGCTCTCCGCCTTCATGAAGGCCGAGGGCATCCTCCGCGAGAGCCTCGACGAGCTCTCCACTGCCGAGAGCACGGTCGCCCAGGCTGCCCTCGCCGCGGCCGTCTGCGTCACTGTCGCCGAGGTCTGCCTCACGTCATCTTCGTCTACCGGCGAAGCCTTGAAGCCGATCGTCGATCGCATCACGCAAGATCGATCGGAGCCGCCGTTCTTTATTATAGCCGCCGTGCCGCAGCGCCGCCGCCGCCGCCGTCTCCGCCCGAAACCGCCGCCGTAGTCCGCCACCTCCGCCGTGTCGCGCCCGCCGCCGGTCCACCTCACTTTGAAGCGCCGCCGCAGCAGCGCCACTTCCGCCGCCGCCGACCGGTCCGCCCGTCCGAAAGCCATCGCAGCTCGCTCATGCCGGCCGCTCCTCCCCGCCGCCACCACAGTAGGCCGCCACTCCGCTGGCCGCCGCCCGCAGCCGCCGCTCTTCGCCGTCGCTTGCCGAGCCCTTTGCTCGTCGAGCCGCCGTCGCCGCCGATCCGCACCGTACGCCGCCGAATCGCCTCTTCCCGGCCGTCGTCTCCATGGCCATGCTCCGAATCGACGAAAGTGGGTTCGGTCGGTTTGTGTGGACGGGGGATTTTGTAACCGGCTGATTGACCCAAAAAAATTCTTTTTATTGTTAATAGTAATTTTTGCAGGCATCGTTTAGTTGAAAGCACTACATTTCGTCGACGTGAACTGCAACCATGGCCACCACCTAGTAGCTCGAGGACGAGCTGCATGTCCGAGAGGGGTGTAATATCAAGGGTGTGGGTCTTGGGCCCAAGCCCAATCAGTTCATTATTAGAAAGTAGAGATTGATTTCTATTTGAGTTAGAGATATAATTAGAGATATGATATTGGTTTCCATATTTGTTAGAGATAGGATTAGAATTAGATTCGATCTGTTAGGGGGAGCCCATCTATATAAGAGGGCTACCGCATGCTATTGGAATCAACCAGAGAAATAACAAAGTCTTTCTCTTCTAAAGTCTCTCTCCTCTAAAGTTCCTCTCCCCCTTCTACACCGACGCCATCCGGCCATCCTCTTGGTGGTATTTACCTCGTTATGAACTAAGGTTCATGACATTATATTAGTCCGATTTGTAAGGATTTCAGGGGATTGAGCCATAAGCTTCCTGATGGACAGAATAGAATTGTTCTGAGCATCATCAGTTTTCATGTCTGAACTGGTGCCAGGGGTACCCTTTGTGCAGGAGAGAGAACCACTGCAGTCATAACATCGACTGTAGTGAGGGGGCTGCATGGCTTCTAGGCTGTTGTTTCATGCCTTCAAAAGTAATTCCCCAATCAAAAATAAAAATGTCCCACCTCATTCAATCTAAACCATTAGTTCATTATCAGACGATCAGAACTGCGTGCAGTCCACGTGCAGTTAAGCACTGCAGCTGATCCGAGTCCATTTATCCACTACCCAAATAAATACCGAACCAATATAATTCATGGGTACGGGTATGTTTTTTTGCGACCCAGTAAGAACACTATTTGTTATAATTCAAAAAGGTGTGTGTTATTCCTGATGTACATGCTAGTGATTTCTGACAGATTGCATTTTACTTTTATCCTTTCCCCTTATAAAAGCCCTCTAATCAAGATTATGTTTGACTTCAGCTTTTAGCAGCCATAATGTAACAGTGCAACCGCCCTCTGTATTTTCAAATGCTTCACATTTGGTTTGGCCTAAACAGGGTAATTTTTGCACTGTTTCTGCGGGATCGTACAAGCTTGTATGGGATAACTCATATTCGACGTTCTTCAAAAAGGTATTTAATGAACCACATTTGTTTTTACAAGTTGGTAAGGTCGTACTGATAAAGAGGGAAATCCTGTAGTTTATTATAATTTCTCCTCATTTACGGTCTACTTATCCAACGACTTAATGAGTTTAAGCTATTTCCTATTTTCTGTACTTTCCTTGGAAACTACAAGTCCCTTTCCTGATGAGGAAGCATCTTCTATTGCACATATGGTGGTTCATCTCCAAGACTACTGCATTTCTTGCTTAACCAAATAACTAAGGTTAACGTATATTGCTTCATAATGACCACTTAAACAGGCAAGTGTGTCATGTCATGACAACATTAAACACCAGAACACATCGTTCAATTTCCACAGTTACCGCTGGAACCGACCATACTGGATTACCTAGGTCGTGGGTAGTATGGCCTGTTTTGGCCGAATATCCGCGGAAACCCCCTAATCATTGCTATTAAGGATTGCTAAAGGTTTAGGAAGCACAAAAAATGAAGAAATTGGAAAGAAAAAAAAAAAGAGTTTAACCAGAAAAATAATGTGCGCCCCCCATTCAACTGCAGAGAGCTATGTCAATATTCCTTCTGTTGTAATGATTGTTCATTTCATTTGCCTTGACAGAGCCTCCGGTACAAGGTGGACGCAGTGCCACCGGTCGTCGAGCCTGCCGAGCCCGTAGTGGAACCCTGATGGAGTCTGCCTTGATATAAAGTGACGAGGGCCAATGCCTGCGACGGAGTAGTGGTTCACACACAATGTTGTAAACCAATTCTTTTACAGACTGCGATGCGGTGATTCTAATGGCAGGGTTCCAACGATACAATACACATACATAGCTCACTGGTGTGTGAGCGCAAGATTTCTACTTTGTGTGCAAATATTTACAGTGAATGACTGCTTCGATACAAAGAAAAATATTAGATTAACAAATCAGAGCACGCATGTCTAATTTGAAAAGTTTTTGAGGTGTTCATTTTTCATCTTGAGACATTACAGTCGACCTGCAGAATTAAAAAAAAAAACAGGTTCTTCAATCTGGAAGATTTCACCATTTTCTCCTCATCGACTGAGCAGGGTGGAAATCAAGCCAAGCCCGAGTATAATTGAGCAATTTAGAATCGAGCAAACGAGCATAATTGAGTTTCATTCAAAATCAACTCGTTTCAATTTTGAACCAACTAACGTGAGTAATCAACACAAATTCAATGTGAGCCACGAGCCCATTACCAAGCTTTCTCCCAACCTACTAGGAAGAGCAGTGCTATGTGTAGTGTACAGAAGCCGGATAAATTGCTTAGCTGAATATACTGTGGCAACATGGCTTGTGCAAAGATAGCGTTGATAATTTTATCATTGAATAAAATGAAGTTCATATTATACAGCTACTCCTATAAAAAAATCAACAGGTTCTTTCTCGCAAGACAAAAGGAACAGTCAAGTTTATGAACTCTGTACAGTGTACTTAGGAGTGCAATCCTCCTTAATCCTATAAACATGTAGCTCTCTCGTCTCTGCACAGTTTGTACGATCTGGTATCTTTACTACTTAATAAGTTTAAGTTGGTGGTAGTCGGTGCGTTCTCCACAGACCAATCCCTCAGTTTTCTTGCGCCGACATGTGGGCCCAAATTCTTCACGCTGCCTTCGCTCCTCCACCCTCACCTCATCCGTCGAAACCGCTCCCCTCGCCTCCTCCGCAGAACTGCCGCCTCCTCCTCTCCTCCCCACCCCGCGCTGCCGCCGCCTCCTTCTGCCCCGCTCCTCCGCTCTACCATCGCCTCCTCCCCCACCCCGCCGCCGCCTCCTCCTCCCCCACCCCATGTCGGATCTGGGCTAGGGCGGCGCGGTGATGGCGGGATCCGGCGCAGGCTGCTCGGATCCGACGAGGCAGCGACGTCATGGGTGGCGGAAAGGTGTCGGCGACGACCAGATCTGGGCGCATCGAGACCGGCAGCGACCAGAACCAAGACGACGACGGCCGGATCTAGGCGGGAGACAGCGGTAGGATCCGGCGGGGCGGCTAGATCAGCGTCGGGATGGAGTGGCATCGGGGCAGAGGCGGTCACGGTGGCCCGGGAGTCGGCGGCGCGGGCACTGCGGCCTGGCGCCGGATCACGCCGGAGGAGGTGTTCAGAAGGGGTCCGGTTCAGGCGAGCCTCGAGCTGCGAGGAGGCGGAGCGGGAGCAAGGAGGGAGGAGACGGAGCCATGTCGACGCGACTGGTGTCGCGTCTGCTGGGGATGTTCCAGTCGCGGAAGCAGGTGGGCGTCAACAAGGCCGGAAACCGCTATTTCACCCGCCTCGAGGAGGTCGACGGCGTCAGTACGTGCCCTCCACCATCTCTCTGTCCCTGTGTTTCTTTTCTTCTTGCAAGAAGAATCTGCCATTTCGATGTTCTATTCTTTTCCGAAAAATGGATACATCAATGCCGCTAAACGAAATTGGTGTTGTTGCTTCTTGATGGTGGAGGATGGACACATCGATGTCGCTAAACCTGAATTTGCACACATGCCTTTTCCACCATTCTATGCAAACATATGCCTTGGGTTAGATTGAACTACTATGATGTAGTTTAATTACAACTTTTATAATGGTGGCTGCATGAAAAGGAATGTTAAGGTGAGCACCTTTGCTACAACTGCTTATTTGCTTAGTTTACATATCATGTGTATTTTGTGTTCGTGGTCTTGTGCACACATACTTATTCTTTTGTTGAACAAAAAAAATTTTGTTGAGCTCAATGGTGTGCACCTGGGTGTTGTTTTGTGGATATGTTTGTTATTTCTAGGTGATCAAGTTGGTACCTAGGTATCGTGCTGATTTACATATTCCATTGTGGTTGTTCATATTATTCGTAAACCAACAAATTTTGTCATTCTTGAAGTTGCTCTTAATAGACTTTGATTATGTCCAGTACTTTTGCACTGAACTAAGTCACATCCTACATATATCAGACTTGAAATACCTGCGATTATAACTTAGTCATACTGGAAATGAAGGTCACCTGCAAATATATAGTTAATAACCCACATGTTTTTAAGTTTTCCCTTTTTAAGATTCATTGCTGCAATGTGTTAGCATCAATCCACTAACAAAATAGAGACCAATCATTTAGGAGTACTAACCAAAGCGTTGGGTTCTGTATCCTGTCATACTGCAAACTAAATCACTGCTACACTAATCTTAGATGACCCTTTCTTGTATTTATCATCTGGCACACTTAGTTGACCAGCTTAACTACAAGTGATATGGCTTCTAATATTTTTTTCTTCAACAATGATAATGTTGAAATGATAATATACACATTATTGCTTGATTTCTGTTTGAAGTTTACAGACGCTATGGTTCTTCCATTTTTACCTTGTAGTGGACTTTCATCCTACATATAAGTTTACAGGATGATGCTCCTACATATAAGTTTAGCTTTGATCATTGTAACAGAAACATGTTTACCTTATAGTGGACATTTCAATCTCTACCATGCCCTTGAGGAGGCCCAGTTCATTGGTAGGTAATTCATTTATTGAAGGCCTCCCTCCCCAAGATCTCACAGATCTATTCTAGCACATCTTCTCTAAGCAAACGCTATCGTCACTCTTCCAATAACACAACATAATCTTTCCTAGGTTTGAAACTGAAATTATTGAGATGGTTTTGTGGGGATGTGCATTCCATTTAGGTGATTGGGAGATCTGAAGTTTTACTTCCGTATTGGGGTTAAATTTGCAATTGCAAAGTGAGATGAATCGAAGAGTTTGAGGAATGTTGATGTCACTTTGGTAGAAAGGTGAAGTGATCTATGAACTATGATTTTATTTACAGACTACTGCAGTAATTTGCAAGTTTGGTCTACAAAAATTCTTCATTTTTACACTATTTTCTTATGAATTCATCATAGTGAACATGGATTTCGATTCGTGCATTTTTCTCTTAATGCGTGAATTGGGAAATGGATTTATACATGGAAGCAGCAGTGTCAATTATATTTTGGTGGCCGCATTGCCTACTGCATATGTATTATCTTAATCCCTCAACCTTCCATTGTTTTTTGGTTTAATTAGTAATGTTGAATTGGATGTTAATTTATTTTTCCAATGCTTTTCTCACTTCTGTGGGAAAAAATTAGGAAATAGAATGTAGACAATTTTCTTGTGCACTCAGGCAGGCAATCAGCGACCTTTGGTATATCTTTGAAACCTTTTCTTCTTGCTTTGTGGTTACGTTCTATGCCTGTTGGAAAGCTACAACTCTGCTTCAGTGCTTCTTGAGGTTCGTATGTATGTATCATCATATAACTACAAGCTTCATATCCAATTTCATACACAGAGGAGAAGTCAAATGTGATATCCCATACTTCATGTTAAATTGTCAAGAACCACCCTCCAGAAAATTGCGAAGCCAAAACATTCACTGGTTAGAATAGCAATGTTTTTTGCCTCAGTTCTGGAATTAATTTGCTTGGTTGCATATTCTAAAATTTAGATTCCTTAGAATCCAGACATTGTTACTTAAGAGTATAGAATTTTGTTTATGCACTCTAATCTAGCTGATGGTCTTCAATATGCTCACATCACTTATATGTTTCTTTTGGGGGAGTTTTATGCTTTTTTAAAAAAACTATGTGTATTGCAGTTTTAGTGCTCAGTTCTATGATCTACTAATTTAGTTTTCATTGTTGATTTTTACTTATGTTCATTGCCATGTTATAACATGTTTGTGCCTTTTAACAGTTCTTGTAGGTACTAGAGGACTTACTATTTACGTTTGATTTTGTAGCTAAAGGTTACAAATTGGATTGTATCGCGCCCTTAGGTTGCAAAGTTTGCATTGCCGATTTTTACATTTTTTATATGTGCAGTTGAATTTGTTTATCTATATATATTCTGACTGTAAGTTAATAGCCATGCAAATTTGATGTTTCTTAAATGAAATAAGGCATAATAAGATTAGAGGTACGACGGCTGGTTACGTGTTCTGAAATACAAATTCCTAACTAGGCTGCATCTCTCGACATCCCATTATCTAGATAGTTGAATGGTGATCTACCTGTGGGGCAAAATTGGTAATTCTTGTGATGTGTGACATGGTGGTGGTTGTGTTTGTGTTGCAGCTAATGGATGTCAGTTGGAACAAGGAAGCATTTGTTATATAGTTACCATACACAATGTCTTTAGAAGTTCCACATTAGCCTTGCCAGGAAGCTCAAGATATTAGTGGAGAGATGAATTGTAACTTGGAAGTGCCCCTTTGCTTTCCTATTTTGTATAGTTGACATGCTAATATACTCGGTTGTTGTTTTGGATACGATTTGTTTGATTGTTCGGTATAAGTGGTTGGCAATGGGCAATGTATATTATCGCACCGCCCAAGCTCCCACTCCAATGTATTTGTAATTCTAATGTACATCATAGTTTTGTTTTTTTTCTATAGAGCTTGAAGAAATAGCTGTAGTTATAATCAATTCATTCAAGACCTTTTATGTAGGTTTGTAGGGCACCATGATAAGGGAAATCAATTCATTCATGGACATGTTCTGGTTGATTTACATAAGCAACATCGTTGGTCCTTAGTTTTGTCTGCAAATGTATGCATGACTTGCGCTAACGTCAAATGTGTGCCCAAATTTTCTGATATAAGTATCCTATTTTTCTTTGAGCAGCAGTTTGAGATTTTGTTAAAATTTTGAGCCACAGAATGCTGTGTACCTATTTTGCATTCCTGACTATTAAAAAATTTGGGAGCTCCGCTAGATTTGCTGTTCAAAAAATTTCAGCTATGAACACTTAACACAATATGTAATTATTGTTTAAATATATGTTTTCGTTGCAACGTACGGGCACCTTACTAGTTTTGTAATAAATCTCAGTCTGTACAATCTAGCATTCTGTAATAAACCTTTCATCCTGTACATATTGGACTACGCCCCTCTGCATTCCTATGTGCTTCTGTTCTTCAAGCTGCCGTGAGATGGGAACACCCCACTGTATTCAAAGGCTCTGCTATCCATATCAAACGTCGTAGACGACGTCGATGCGTTGGAGTATGGGTACTTTGGCGCGACCTTCATCGTGCTCGAGTCGATGCTGAACGAAGAGCTCGTCGACATGGAGCCCGATGTGAGCCCATTGTCCTGCATTATCACCTCAATCTCCCTCACAATGTTGTTCATCGACGGCCTGTCAGTTCCTACCTCCTCTACACATTGCAATGCCAGCTTTATGAACCTTGGGAGACCGAGGAGGTTCCCCATTTTCTGAAGAACTGGGTCCATCACATCCTTCAGCCCGCAGTACATGCGGTCTTCCATGTCTAATGCCGTCTTCACCTCGCGTACAATGTACTTCTTCTCGCATATCGGTGGCTTGGCCACTACGAGCTCTAGCAGTACCACACCGAAGCTATAGACATCACTCTTCGCTGTGAGCTGCTGCGTCATGTAGTACTCTGGGTCCAGGTAGCCCTGCATTGGTGTCAAGTGCTCAAAAGATTTTGGACTGAGGTGATGAATATGAACTCTAGTTTCCAAACAAATTGTAATATTACCAGCGTTCCCTTGACGTTCGTGCAGAGTTGCCCTTCCTCGCTGTCTGACACCAACAAGGAGAGGCCGAAATCTGCGACCTTTGCAGTCAGCTTCTCGTCCAGGAGAATGTTGGTGGACTTAACATCTCTGTGAATGATTGGAGGATTGGCGTGGTCATGGAGGTAAGCTAGCCCTCTAGCTGAATCCAGAGCTATCTTAAGTCTCCTACTCCAGTCCAGTTGTACTCCTTTCATACCTACAGTGACCAATTGTGATCAATCCAGCTGATATTTATGGAGAAAAGATCATGTATGATTTGCAGATATTGCGGGACAACATTTGTCCTAGGTTTCAGAAGGTAGCCAAGAAAGGCACACATCTTGTATAATTGAAAGTTACTTGCAACAATGGGATCGAAGAGCATACCATATAGGGCCTCACTTAGAGTTCCATTGGGTATGAACTCGTAAACAAGCATCCTTTCGCCCTTCTCGAAGCAGAAACCGACTAGCCCAACCAAGTTCTTGTGATGAACCCTTGAAAGGAGCTCGATTTCTGTCTTGAACTCAAGCCCACCCTGCATGGACCCTTGCTTGGACCTCTTGATGGCTAGGAGCTGCCCATCCGGAAGTTTTCCTCGGTACACCTGTTTTATCGGAACCGAAAAGATTATAGAACTGTCCTACAGATGAGATGAAAGAAATGCTGCACTTTTCAGTTCACCAAAGGATGGCTTGTTTACCGTTCCATAGCCTCCTGCTCCAACTGCATTGATTTCTCGGAAGCCATTGGTGCTCAACTTGAGTTCTTCCAGTGTGAAGCATCTAGCGCTCTTGAGTTTTGGTGCTTCACCAATATCTTCCCCCATTGATCCCCATGATGCTGTAAAAACATGAACAGAATGATCAGAAAAGGAGGTAAAGCAACACGAGATGGTGCAATCTGTACTGAAACTATGAGGTACGGTGCATTACCAAAAGGATTGCTGAGGGAGACAAGCTTCTGAGCCCGTTTCTTTTGCCGCACTGCGTAAACTCCGATCAGCGCAAGCCCCACAACCAGGAGAACAGATCCAGTCACAACACCAATCAAAACAGCTCGAGAAGCTGCAAAACCAACAGCTACACATTAGCCTAGTCCATTTGGTAGCATCAAAACTTCACTGAAGAACTGATTATTCAATTACTTTTGTCGTGGAACGGGTAAGGATGCGCCATCGCATAGTAAGGTCCAAAATCCTCCGGTGGCTTGTACTTCTGAAGTGGCAGGTTGAAGCAGTTCAGCACCTGGGAGTAGTTGAACTTCTTCTGGTTCACCGGGCATGCCCTGGTAACCACATTTAGGTATGTGTCATCGTTAACGTACGGCACCAAGCCTAGCTGGTTCGGGGTACAGCTGCTCAGTATGCTTGAGAGGTTCTTGTACAGGTCAGGAAGGTACTCGACGACCTCGGCAAATGAAGGAGCTCGGAAGACGATAGTTTCAACAAAAGGATTTGCACACTGCACATCAAATGAAAGAGGCTTCGGTGGAGGTTCAGTTGTCAGGCCCGTGCAGGGTGTCGTGCCCGACAGAAGAGAATCTCCACTGCAGAGTGGGTTTCCTGCAAGCCTGAAAACAATAAAGAAGCAAGAAAGCATAGAGAGTAAGGATTTGAGAGAATGGAATGCATTGACTTGTCATGAATATAAGTCTTAAAATGAGCATGATACACACCGGAGAATTTGGCCTTTCAGGCTGTCATACACTGTAACTGAGGTAATCTTGTTGTTCCGGATATCAACAAGATCTAGTTTCTTGCTGATGTCGTTGCCCATGTCAAGCGTGTCATTCAGTTGATTATCACTCAATATTCTGCAAATAGTTTCAGGCTTTAACAAGTCGGTAAAATAAACACATAGAATATAAGACAGAGATCCTTTAGTTTTTTCTGTTATCTTACACATGTTGCAACTTAGACAAGCTGAAAAGCTTCTGTGGCAGTTGCCCGGAAAGCCTGACTGACTGCATTGTACTGCACCGCGTAAGGAAAGAGCTTATTAGCATGTACACCTGTAAAACTGCCTTTTTTACTGAATTCAGATAGCACTGTAACTCACAGGGTCATTAAGCTGGTAAATTCTGTAAACCAGCTTGGAACTTGAGAAGGAGCAAAGCTGTTATTGCTTAGATCCCTGTGGTTAGTGCCATATCACTCGTTAATGATAGTGAGAGAGCAAGTTTGTATTGAAATGCGGATTGAACTTGCACTAAGTCCTTACACATTTTCAAGCCCAGTCATTCCGGTCAAATTAGGAATTGGTCCACTTAGCATGTTATTTGACAGCATTCTGGAGATGTTCAAGAAAAAATGTTAAAAGTGACACAACAGTGCTTATCCCAACTAAATAAGATTTACGAAATGGTTGGCGCAATAACTTACAGAACATGGAGCTTAGTCAGGTTGTTCATAGCAGGGACTTGGCCCGTGAAATTGTTGTTATTTAGACGGCTGTTTTCAGAGAGCACATCGAGATAATCAGCTTGCTACAAACAGCCTAACTGTCCAAAGCAATTCTAGAGCAAGTTCCCTGAACACTTACAGTACTTCGAGTTTTGGAATTACCCCAATAGATGCCGGAATCGATCCACTAAACCTGTTCCTGTCCAGAAGTCTGGACATAACAAATCATAGTCAGACAAATTACATTCCAAATGATACAAACGGCAAGACCTGAACCTTTGGACTTACATATGCTTGAGGTGCATGCTGGAGTTGAACAGATATTCTGGGATAGAACCTTGCAGCATATTCAGGTTGAGATGGCTAAAAGGGAAGAAGAGATATATGAATGAGTGATAGCCAGGCATAAATATGGTTAACAAGAAAGTGATGTTACTTAGGACACTCACAAGTGTTCTGCATTAAGTAGCTGGTCCAGTCCAGCTCCATTGTCCCTGGAGTTTGGGAGAGGTCCAGTCAACTGGTTATCAGCTAGGTCTAGCCATGTAACCTTGGAGAGCTTGCCCAACGAGGGTGGGATGCTGCCCGTGAATTTGTTCGAGTTCAGAGCGCTGTGGAAGGGCATTGAACCAAGATATCACAATGAGATCCAACAGACAGAGACATCTTGCAAACAAGTCTGATATGTTAAAAGGAAGAACAATAATCTTACAGGTATGTAAGTCGTAACAGGTTGCCTAGTTCGCTCGGAATATTACCGCTGAAACTGCAACCTATTAATACTCTACAAAATAATTCAAGTTACGCATAAGATGGTAGGTCAGTAATTAAGGCGGAAACTATTGTATAGTTCATACGTAGAGCACTGCCTTCTTTGTTCAGTAATGGAAACTGTTGCAACTTACAAGGTGTCAAGCTGAACCAACTTCCCAATAGCAGCTGTCAGTGGACCACCAAGGCGTCCATTTGAGGATAGATCCCTGCAGTGCATTCATCAGTGACCTAGTGTTACTTTGTTGTGCAATCATAAAGCAGGCAAAAGCATTGAGGGATCCATAGCATGGATGATCTCAACAATGAACCTAATTTGGATTGCTCAGAAGCTCTCTACCACAAGCTATGAAAATTGTGAGATGGTATTCATGAAACAAAGTATGGTAGCACTCACAAGACCCTCAGTTCAGTCAGGCTTCCTATATCATCACTCAGAGTGCCTGCAATGTTCATAGCGAATAGATTTCTGCAATGTTGAAGAGTTAGGGGAAATCAAAAGCAGGATCTTGGACAGCTCCTAACATTGCTGGGATCAAATCTACTCACAGACTTGTGACCCTTGAGTTGCCATCGCATCTAATTCCATCCCATTTCGCGCCACAAGGATCATTAGATTTCCGCCAGCTAGCAGGCACATTTGTCCATTTCTTCATCAAGGATTTGAGAGCAGCCGCTGCAAGGGGGAGAAGGGAGAACAACTTGTCAGCCAACTTTATGACCAACTAGTGGATAATGATTTAATTAAGAGATTGTGACATGCATTAATTGAAATTAGGTTGGACTCGGTAATAATATCTTCTTCAAATTGCTCACATCTCATCGACGCTTCACTAACACTAACAAGGCCAAATTTTCAATGAAAGTGTTAGACATTTATCTTCAGCACTCTTTTGCTTCCATCCCTTTTCGTATTCCCATGCTTGCATGGAGGCATGCAACACTCTTTAGCTTCTATCCTTACGTATTCCCATGCTTGCATGAAGGCATGCACGGAAGCGTTCATACTCATAGCTAGAGTACTATATATATGTAAGTTGTAGCTCTGAACAATTCAATCAACAAGTGTGTGATTCATTCAGCTATCCTGGTATCAGATAGGTTCGCTTCTGCGACCTCCCTTCCGCCCCTCTAACTCACCGGCCGTTCGTTCACCGGTGCTCCTCTCCGTCACGCTGCACTCTGCACGTGACGTCCACATCTTTCTCCTACTGCTCTCTTCTACGCCCGCTATTGTCACGCCATGGTCCTGACCGACGCTGAACGTCAAGCTGCGGCTGCTCGCGAAGAGGCCGCGCGTCGCGTCGAGGCTGCACGCCGCGCTGAGGACCGCATCGAGGCTACACGCCTGGAGGAGCAACGTCGTCTCGACGCTGAGGCCGCAGCTGCCCGTGCCCTCGCCCTCGCCACCTCCACGGCAGCCCTGCACGCACAGGCCGTCGCCATCCAGAACTTCCGTGCCATGGTCCCCATCGTCCTCGACACCAGCTCCACCAACTACAGCCGCTGGCGTGGTCTCTTCCTCAACACCCTCGGCAAGTACGCTCTTGCCGACCACGTCCTCTCCGACGACGTTCCGGACGATGAGGAGTGGCGTCGCATGGACTGCACGGTGAACTCGTGGATCTACGCTACGGTTTCTCCGGAACTCCTTGAAATCATCATGGTCCTCAATGCCACCGCTCGAGAGGTGTGGCTTCGCCTTGAGCAACAATTTCTCGGCAACCAGGAGACTCGTGCACTCATCCTCGACGCCGAGTTCGGCAACTTTGTCCAAGGAGATCTTTTTGTGACGGACTACTGCCGCCGGCTCAAAGCAATGGCCGATGCTCTCGCCGATTTGGGCGAACCGGTCGCTGAACGTACGCTCGTCCTATCCGTTCTTCGTGGCCTCAATGAGAAGTTCTCTCATCTGGCCTCGATCCTCAAGTGTCAGCGACCTTTCCCCACCTTCATCGATGTGCGCTCGGATCTTCTTCTTGAGGAAATCACAATGCAGAGCAAGCCCGGTGTGCCCTCCACAGCTTTCGTCGCCGGCACCGGTTCGGGCTCCAAACTTAGCCACCCTAGCGTCAATCGCCAGGCTTCCTCCTTTGGCTCTGGCACAGGCGGCAGCTCGCTCAGCCACCCTAGCGGCCAACACAATCCCACTGGCGCCCAGTACAACTCCGGTGGTGGTGGCTCAAATTACCGTCGTAACCGTCGGCGTGATCAGTGTCGTGACTCTGGGGCTGCCGGCTCTGGCTCCGTTCCTGGCAACTCTCGCTTGGGAGGATATTCTCCAGGAGGCTCAGCTCAGCAGTGGCCTTCCATGTACAATCCGTGGACTGGATGCATACAGATGTGGCCCGGTCCGGCACCTCCCTCCTCTGGTCTGCTTGGGCCTCGCCCACGCATCCAAGCTGGGCCACCTTTGCCTGCCGGACCACAGCAGGCTTTCTTCACTGGCGTTCCCCAGCAGCATGTGCCGTGCCTGTCATGACTGGTCCTAACGTCGGCGCCTATGGTTCCTGGGACCAGAATGCGCTCGCCAACTCTTTCAACACCATGACTCTCACCCCGCCTCCGAGTGGTGAGTGGTACATGGATTCGGGAGCTTCCTCGCACATGTCTTCCAACACCGGTAATCTCCAAGTTTCCTCCCTTCCTACCACCTCTACTCCAACCAACATCATTGTTGGCAACGGGTCTCTCCTTCCCGTCATGTCCATTGGTTCCACCTCTTTTTCTGCATCTCCACGCCCTCTTCATTTACGCCACGTTCTTGTCTCTCCACAAATAATTAAAAATCTTATTTCTGTCCGTCAATTCACTACTGATAATAATTGTTCTGTTGAATTTGACCCCTCTGGCCTTTCTGTGAAGGATATGCAAACCAAGAACATGATCATCAGGTGCAATAGCTTGGGACAGCTCTATCCCCTGTTTGCACCATCACCTCCTTCGCATGCGTTCCTTGCCAGTACTCCTTCCTCTACCGTTTGGCATCGACGCCTGGGTCACCTTGGTCATGAGGCCCTCTCCAAAGTCGCCCCCCTTGCTGGCATTTCATGTAATAAGTCAGGATCTCTTTGTCATGCATGTCAACTTGGTCGCCATGTACGTCTCCCATTTCCTAGTTCCAATTCTCGAGCTACCCGGCACTTTGATTTAATACATTGTGACCTATGGACATCTCCTGTCACCAGTGTCTCCGGTTACAAGTATTACTTAGTCATTCTTGACGATTGTTCTCACTTTCTTTGGACGTTTCCTTTGCACCTAAAATCCGACACCTTCTCTACCTTGTCGCATTTTTTCTCCTATGTTTCTATGCAATTTGGCAGCACTATTAAAAGTATTCAATGTGACAATGGTCGAGAGTTTGATAACTCCTCCTCTCGTTCCTTCTTCCTCACTAATGGTGTCCAACTGCGTCTCTCATGCCCCTACACTTCACCACAAAATGGCAAGGCTGAACGCATCATTCGTTCAATCAACAATGTTGTTCGCTCCCTTCTTTTTCAAGCTAGCATGCCCCCCTCCTATTGGGTAGAAGCACTAAACACCGCTACCTATCTCATAAATCGCCACCCCCACAAAAACACTCAATTTCTCTACCCCCTACTTCACCCTGCATGGTGTCCAGCCCACATACTCTCATTTACGTGTCTTTGGGTGTAAGTGCTACCCCAACCTCTCCGCCACCACTCCCCACAAACTGTCACCTCGATCCACCCTTTGTATTTTTCTCGGCTATCCCTCAGATCATAAAGGATACAGATGCCTCGACCTTTCTTCCAACCGCATTATCATCTCACGGCATGTCGTGTTTGATGAATCCTCTTTTCCCTTCTCCGAGGTGTCTTCCCAGCCTTCCTCTAGCTTCGATTTCTTAACTGAATTCGACACTGTTTTGCCTCCTCTTTGCACTAATCGTGCAGGTACGCCCAGCTACCCCCCCCCGGTTTTCCCCCTCTTGCAGGACGTGCTTGCACTTCTTCGGCCCAGGATGTGGGCACCCGTGCCAGCCCAGCTGGTGGTGCTGGTTGGTCTCTGGCCTTTGCACCGGACGGCCTACAGGAGACCACACCAGCTCAGGAGTCCGTGCATGTACCCCTTTCAGCGCCAGGTCCTGAGGATCCTCTTTCTGGTTCGGCTGCCCCCGTTATTCAGGCTGCTGCCAGTCGAACCGGCAAGGAAGTTGCTATCTCCGTTCCACCGGTGGTAAACCAGCACCAGATGGTCACTCGCGGCAAGACCGGTTTTAGTCTCCCGGTTGATCGCATGAACCTTCATGCCTCCACCCTCTCACCAATCCCGAAGACGTACCGTGGTGCCCTGTCAGATCCTAATTGGCGCGCTGCTATGACTGAAGAATTTGAGGCCCTCCAGGCAAACAACACTTGGGATCCCATTCCTCGTCCTTCGGACGCCAATATTGTCACCGGCAAATGGGTATTTCGTCACAAGTTTCGGCCAGATGGTTCTCTCGATCGGTACAAGGCACGTTGGGTTCTTCATGGTTTCACCCAACGTCCCGGCATTGACTTTGATGAAACTTTCAGTCCTGTCGTCAAGCCCTCTACTGGCCACACGGTTCTCACATTGGCGCTCTCTCGTGATTGACCGATTCATCAGCTCGACGTGAAGAATGCTTTTCTCCATGGCACGCTTTCTGAGACAGTCTACTGTGTACAACCCTTTGGTTTTGTGGACCATACTCGGCCTGATGTTGTGTGTCGATTGAACAAGTCACTCTATGGCCTAAAGCAGGCACCTCGGGCATGGTACAGTCGGTTTGCCTCCCACCTCCATGCTCTTGGTTTTGTGGATGCCAAATCCGACACATCCTTATTCATTTGTCGGCGTGGTCCGGATACTATCTATCTGCTTCTATATGTCGATGACATTGTGTTGACAGCTTCCTCTCCGGGTCTTCTCCGACGCACCATTCAGGCCCTTCAGCAGGAGTTTGCAATGAAGGATCTTGGACCTCTTTATCATTTTTTGGGGATCACGGTAAACCGTTGTGGTGGTGCGCTTTTTCTCTCACAACGTCAGTATATCCTGGATATCTTGGAGCGTGCAGGGATGTCAGCATGTAAGCCCTGTAGCACCCCAGTGGATACACATGCCGAACTCTTCGGTGATGGTGCTCCTGTGGCTGATCCGACCCACTACCGCAGTCTAGCAGGTGCTCTACAATTTTTGACCTTCACACGTCTGGATATTGCTTATGCTGTGCAACAAGTCTGCTTATTCATGCATGACCCTCGAGAGCCTCATCTTAATTTGATGAAGCGGATACTGAGGTACCTTCACGGGACTCTTGATCATGGCATTGTTCTTTCCCGCACCAACACTACCGCTTTGACTGTCTACACCGATGCTGATTGGGCTGGTTGCCCTGACACCCGGAAGTCCACCTCTGGCTATGCAGTCTTCCTCGGAGACAGTCTCATCTCCTGGTCCTCCAAACGGCAGAATACGGTGTCCCGGTCCAGCACTGAGGCCGAGTACCGCACTGTCGCCAATGGTGTTGCGGAGGCCTGTTGGTTACGCCAATTGCTCATGGAGCTCTTCAACCCGCTTCAGCGTGCCACTGTTGTTTATTGTGACAACGTCAGCGCTGTCTATCTCGCTAGCAATCCGGTCCAACATCAGCGTACCAAGCATGTGGAGATTGACCTCCACTTTGTTCGTGAACGTGTCAGTCTCAGTGACGTCCGTGTTATGCATGTCCCGATGTCCTCCCAGTACGCCGACATCTTCACCAAAGGACTACCCACGTCGGTGTTCCAAGAGTTTCGCTCCAGTCTCAACGTTCGGCAAGCTCCCGTTTAAACTGCGGGGGAGTGTTAGACATTTATCTTCAGCACTCTTTAGCTTCCATCCCTTTTCGTATTCCCATGCTTGCATGGAGGCATGCAACACTCTTTAGCTTCTATCCTTAGTATTCCCATGCTTGCATGAAGGCATGCACGGAAGCGTTCATACTCATAGCTAGAGTACTATATATATGTAAGTTGTAGCTCTGAACAATTCAATCAACAAGTGTGTGATTCATTCAGCTATCAGAAAGTACCACAAAAATCTATTCTAAAAAAATATCAACTAGCAAAAAAATAGTGTCTGGCATCATGAAACCGCAAGGTCCACAAACTCCATCTTCACGCATATATATCATAATGCAACCGAATATAGAGTATGAAAAAGTTTGACATGCTGCTTTTATCTGAACAAGAAAGTCTGCACAAACAGAAGAGGCTAGACTATAAGCTGAATAACGACACCAAGAACACAGGAAAGCATCTTTTTCTTCTCTGCCCTGTTTCGTTGGTGCCATTCCATCCGAACAAATTACCTCCCCAAAACGAAAAGTCCATCCAAACAAATTAATCAGTACATCACAACACAAGATTTTCCATCCCTAGTTCATTTGAACACTAAATGGTACTGAAAATTAACTCCCAAGGGGCGGACCCAGGGCCCGGCGACCCTGGGCCCCTGCCCGGGCTCGTGATCGTTGGAAAAGGGTTGGAACATTGGATGGATGAAAGACGATGCAAAAGCATGGAAATTATGGGCTGCTTTGCTCATGGATATATCATATACGCATGCGAAAATGCGATGAGCATGGAGAATAAGATAAGATCACAGGGAACAAGGTTCATCGCATGTCTTGCTAAACCAGTCTGATCATCAATCGATCGGCTTGCTTGTAATGATAACATGTTACCAGCATCTACTACAGTTCTTCGCCCAGACTCGTCAAATTCTCTGGTCCGCCACTTGACCCAAGCCAACCAAGTAGCTGGACATCCTAAAAACAAAACTTGACCCCATATTACCACTTAAATTGGACATCAAGATCAAGCAACAAAAAAAACTCCTCAAACTAGTTGCATGCAAACATATACACCATTTTTTCACCTACCCTCAAAAATACAAGAACCAAGAAGGCAAGAAGAGCAAAACCTCTCCTCCCAAAAAAAAAACTTTCAAGCTTTACCATCTTGTGGATTGGTGTCGGCAGAAGCGATCCTTAATCCAGCGAGGCACAAGAATAGCAGCAAGAACAGCCGCCTCTTCATCATCTCCTCCCTGCCTGACCCAGAACTGCAAAAGGAGGACCCTTTTTTGCTTCCAATGTTTCTCTGGGTTCTTCTCCTGAAGTACTCCTTTCAAACGAGTAGTACAGGGTCGAACGCTCCAAGTTGGAAGAAGGCAAGAAAGCGAAGCTCGCCAAGTGCTTTCCTTTTCTTTTGTTTAATGCCTTGACGCTTGTTAAGTTTTTGGCTTCTTTATAACAGAGCACGGAAGAACTTCTTTCCCTTGCAACTAGCTGAAAGGGAGCACTGAGAGCACTGTTTAAAGGTGCAGTTCAATGTATCTCAACTGAGAGCGCTGTTTGAACTGATGTCAGATGAGATGAATCCAGCCCAAACATGAATTTGTGTTTTTTTTTGTCTCGTTTTTATTTGAATTTACATATCAATTCGATATTTTTAATGGACATCAATCATAATGAAAATTATGTAGGGATCACGTTCTGGTAACGGTGTAACACGCACTCGTTTTGCCATTTATTAAAATGAAAAAAAAGGGAAGGCTTTTTATATGGTTGATGAACGTCCACGAATACAAAGCTGGTCAACCAACACGGTGGAAGCATAATCTAAAAAAACAACACGGTGGCACCAATGATGCATAATGGTCCAATAAGTGTCTGGACCTGTTTTTTTCTTCCAAAGCTGACGACTTTTGATTTTTGTTACAGTACTTAACTTTTAGATGGAGTATTTTCTTAAGACGGAGTCTACAAGTTAAACGATGTACACGTTAAAAGTCCAGCATCTGTACCATCCAAAATCGCAAGTGGATATCTCTCTCCATAGTCTGTACCGTAAACAGTCAAAATTCAAAAATTTCAGCCATAAGCCGCAGCCGTTGCCAAACAGGCCCTCTATCTTGTGCTCATTTCAGTTTATATAAGTCGGCTTATGCTTTTGACATTTATCTTTTTAATTTTATTTTTCTTGGCTTTTTGGCTTTTGGGTTTTTTTCCTTTTTTCTGTATTCCTTTGCATTGTATGTGATGGGCTAATCTGTTTTTCTATTTTTTAAATTTTTTAATTTAATTACATCAAAAAACCACTAACAGTTATAATACAAAATAAACCAACTACAATAAAAAATGTATAAACCATAAAAAAGCCCAACCGAGCACCTCTAAATAAAAAGCATCGCTTGGAGAACCCATTGATGTACCACGAATCCACGACATTAATACAAGGGGAGAGTTTGAAAATACAAGGTGTACTTCTAGTGCAGATACTGTATTACAATGTTTATAACTTGCCACCTCACATAGAACTCATATAAACACAAAACTAGAAATAATCTTTTTAATACATGATATCTAGCAACCACCCCACTCAATTAATTTCTTCCCTCTTACCTCACCTCCTCTCTCTCCATTTTACCAATTCATATCCTCTAGCTTTCTTGATCTTCTCAAATAAGTAATGTCTCTTAGTATACTTCCTTATTACAAATATAACTCGTTTTAGACATTGTCAGGGTCTACAAGGTATCACTTTAATTGCCAATTATATTATGTAAGTATACATCATGAGCCAAATCTTAGCAAAATCGGTGGCCATGTCATGTTGGGGTACGTTGTAGACCAAACATATCCTCAAACTAATGGATTATACCATACACAGCCGAGAGCTAACAATTTTGATAGCACACACAAGAGGCATTTTTATGGGCACCATGCTAAAATCGTCACTAATTTTCATCAATGCAACCACATAAAACCAAACAAAACTCCTAAAAGCCCCCTACATCTTCTTCTTCCCTTATCAAAGCCAGAACAATATTAGTTGATCATTGGATTTAATATTTTGTTTAAAAAAATATTGGTTAATTTTTTTCTAGAGATGGAATTTCCACACCAACAACCATACATATCCTGTAAAGTACTCCAAGCAAATTGTAAAAACTAATTGTATACTTCCTTATTACAAATACTAATCATATGTCCATGCGTTGCAACGGAATTTATTAAATGTATATATAATCATGCTATGAAAAAAGGTTGCTTTGATTTGTTGGGAAATATAGTGGTAAAAATTGAAGAAATGGGACGGTTAGAGGAGAACGGACGTACAACCACCAACTCATTCTTTTATAATAGTAATAATAACGCGTTTTAGACATTATCACGGTCTACAAGGTATCACTTTAATTTCCAATTATATTATGTAAGTATACATCATCATAAATGTAGCAATACCATTGTTGAAAAAAAAATCTAGTAATACCAATTTCACACGAGCAAACTACATATTTGTATACATTAATTGTCAAACTCAAAAATATTTAACGAGGATTAGTTCTAGATTAACTTACATTTGAGTAAGTAAAATCTTTGTATACGATAAGTTAAAAAAATTAAATCTTGACACCGTATAAAATGCCCATGTTTAAGATTGAAGCCTAGCAGGTGCTCCATGTATCCTGGTGCCCATAGCAGAGCTACCCACAAGTATTATCTCCTCACAATGTATCATTAATTTAGATCTAGGTTCTTCTTAGTTCCATCACAACTTTAGGGCATGACGACTGTTATGAATATTGTTTGTATTGATATGAGATCCAAAGGGTCATATATATAAGAGAGTACAAGAGGATATGCCATATAGAGATAAGGCATATATGGAATGAATACAAGTTATATAAGAAAATAGATTAGAGTCCTTATCTATTTCCTATTGTTATCCTTAACACCCTCTCAAACGCAAAGCGTATGCAATAGCATTGTATTTAAAAAAAAATTGACACTGAAATAGTCCTTATTTATTTTCTATTCTTATCCTTAACAACGATGGGCCCTGTCTTGTTCTCTGCTTTCACTTTCAGCATCTTTCCTGGAAACCACCACTTGCGTCTATTCAGAAATATCTCCTTGAAAAGAAATGCACATCAAATGGGCAAATACTATGGTACGGCTTTCTATTTTTTTTATGCGAAAAGAACCTAAAATATAGAGTAAGGGTCGTTGATTGCGTGGTTAACACGCACTTAAATTTCTACCTCACATCAACACGCACTAAAATTTCTAATGATCGCGTGATTACTAGACAATTGTCAAGCAGGATCTAATTACTAGGTTTCCTCTTGGACTGGTCAAGGTTATGGATGCTTCTCATTACCAAGTTTAGCAAATTAGTTTCGTGATCGACATGTGCAGCGACCAATATGGATGTTATAATACTTGAGTTTGTTGTGCCAAATCAATTTTTTTTATGAAAACTCCAAAAGTTGCACATGTATTAACATGCTCTTAACTGTGCCCAGTTGCTAGCACTAAAATACAGAGTAAGTTGTACAACAAACATCATGGGGTAATGCGTTGCTTTAGGTCCGTTTCAAACAGTGATGACTTCTGACTTTCAAAAACTAAAATCCGTTTGAAACACATTTGCTTCTTAACGTGGCTTTTTTCCTCTTTTATCTTTTTATCTTTTTTTCCTTTACATTATTCGTGGAGATGTAATGGAGTTTTTTTTCCTTTTTTCTGTATATGTTTTAACACAAGTACAACACAGAGCAGAATAGTTGGATTTGTTTTGCAAGATTGGCTTTGCAGGTTGTTAACCCATATGATCGGATTGAAATTGATCTTGTAAACAATCTAATCATGCCGCATGACTCACATATGTGTGCTAGGGACTAATATATTTTAGACTTATAAAACTGATATATCTTATCGTGATTGGTGACATATTTCAGGAGTCTTATAGTATATCGAAAACAGGTAGGTCGTTTTGTAACACTTAAAAACAGACTCTATAAGTAGACTCCAATCCTCTAGCCTCATGTGTAGCTGTGAGCGACACCACAAATAAAATCACAGAAATAGAGAGTGGACTAAAAAGTCTTCGCAAAAACAGTCTAGGGCTTGTTTAAACCCAACTGGTAGAACACCGACGAAGTAGCAGCCAATGACATGTTGACCCCCTCACCTGCATCAGAGTGTGTTCTCTCGCCGTAAACTTCCAAGGATGTGATTGTAACTCTTTATCTTGTCAAAATCTTTCTTGTAAAGTATCCAAGGTTGTCATTGTAATTTTATCTTCTATAGGGTTTTTCCTGTAAAAAGGTGAGAACACCGTAATCAGATTTTGTAAGAGTAGCAGTCGGGTGTCATGCCTTGCCAGATCTGAAGAAATTATAAACACAGCAATGTGTAACAAATACTATTTGGTTGGACCATAAGAAAAACCACATGAATTTTGGTGATCGGTATGGTTGTCGTAGACGAAAAAATTTCAAGAGGTTTGAATGGATGTTTATTTTCGTCCAAAATTTTCATGAACATAGGAATTTCAAAGCAACTCGATGGCCCTTTCCTTTGAACCAAATGCCCCACATAGAAGGTTATTCCTCTAAAATTCCTTTCCCCCCTTAAATTCAAAGAGACCCTAATTTCCATTTGGGAGCTAAAACTTTTAAAAACGAGCATGGTATGGTCCGAACATATGGTCCTGTTTATAATAACTTCTAAAAACCGCTTTTCTACAGTAAATAATTTTTCTATAGTAACTATCTTTCAAATATGATGTTTTTTTAATACGGGATCCACTAATTGATTGTAGTACACACTATAGTGATTTTATTTATATCGGTCAAAATCGCATGTGAGTTTTTCTCTCCTCATACGACTTCCTACAAGCTGCTATTATTCATAAGCTAAAACTAAAAGCCATCAATAAAAAGCCAATACAAATAGACCATATAAACTGGCGACAAGATTATCTTTGCATGTTAGTGTAATGGCTTCTACAAATTTGCACTAAACTTGGTAGAATCATAGGGTCGCAGAAGTGTTGCCTTGTTCTTCTACAGAACCCAGGCTTCTCTGTGTCTAACAAATACTCCATTATAGCAACATACACTATTAGATTAGTTGTACCAACCTATGAGTTGCTAGACGTACATTGGATTGGCATGGTTGAGGGCTTTATACGTGGCATAGATTAGTTTTCGGTAATTACTGTATAGTAAAAATGATTATCTAGAATTGAGGATAATGTATGCAAGCTCTATTGACAGCTACGTACGGTCCAAAAAAAAAAGTATGCACGCATGCGCTGAGAAAGAGGAGAGCGCATTCATACGCTTGGAAGTCCTTTGGCACGTGCGTTCACTTTATTGGAAGTGAGTTGGTTTTCCATAGCTAATCCAAGCGTGTTCAGTTCGACGGTGGATTATGATTTTTTATTGTAACTAGTTTATTTTTTACTATAGCTGAGATAACTTATTTGATATAATTAAATTTTTAAAAAAATAAAAAATAAAAAAATATGTTAGCCTATCATAAATAATATAAAGGAATACAGAAAAAAATAAAAAAGATAAAATTAAAAAATAATAAATTAAAAATAGAAGGTAGAAGCTATGTTAAAATGGGCGAGCCTAATCTAAGGAGTAGGGTGCCTCCGTCTTGTGTGGTTGTTAACGATCATAAGTTTCGAGTCTCAATTTTTGTTGTTCTTGTACGCTATTCGGAGTCCTCGGAAAGAAACCCGTGCGGTCAAGTCATGTCATCCCATTCACGCAGTGTCACGTCAATCGTCTTGAGGTCACCCGCGCGCGTACACGGAAGTCTTCCTCATCGCATTCATTGACGGTGGAAGCATCCATGGTTGAGTCTACGTGCAATGACAACTAGCTGTGTTTTTATTTTTTTTTCTCTACTTGTTTGTTAGAGATTCGTACATTATAATATAGTCATAAAAATAATAAGATAGAATTTACTGTCTGATCAATTTCACACATCAAACATTAGAGAGCAAGCGACACGGAGAGAAGAGTGATCAGAATGCGCGAGGAGATGAAAAAAGTGGAGGGAGTGGACGATTGTATCCTGATAGAGAGAGGAGAAGAGACACGAATGATCCAGATCGAATTAAATGGCTGAGAAGAGAGAAGGGAGAATGGACTAACCACCAACTCACATTTTTATAATAGTAAAGATAAAGAAATTGCTCAGATCTTGCACTCTGTGTGAAAGTGAGTTTTGAGTGTTTTGGGATTCTCGTGACTAACTGGATTCACCAGATTGCAAGTCATGACAAATTAAACAATGACAAAAATATTCTATGTTCACAAAGAAAAGCTGTGCTTCTTTATCCCACGTCAAACGCGAGCTATTATATATCTATGTTCCAAATACAGCCTTACAATTAGGGGTGTAAACGGATCGGGTTAATCCTGACTGATCCGGTACCGAATCCGATTGGTACTGAATCCGGAGAAAAAAATATGGGTTAGGATATGGTAACAGCAATATCCGTCCGAATCCGATACGTCTTCAAGTTTGATTTCAGGTTAGTGCTACTATTTGACGTTTCATTTTCTTTTGTAATGGTAAAATAAAATCTTCTACATCAGCTATTAAGTAGTAACATCAAGTTCTTGACAGTACGTCCTCCTACTCCATTTGTTATACTGGATACATTCCTTACAAACAAGTAGGGATGCAAACGGCTCGGGTTAATCCCGACCGATCCGGCTCCGAATCTGATTGGTACCGAATCCGATTGGTACCGAATCCGGAGAAAAAATATGGGTTAGGATATGATAACAACAATATTCGTTCGAATCCGATCTATTTGCATTCTTACTTATAATAGCAGCTTTTGTTAGGACTTTTACATGTTTTTGCTAAATTATCACGTATTGCACGCATGCGAAGGCCTGACGTTGCCTCAAGGTGACCAAGGCTGCGCGTGGATTGCCTCATGTCTTTTGTCAGGTTCTACGTTTCTCAAGATACGTAGTGAAAACTTAAAAGCCATTTTATTTAGTGAAGGACCACGTGAAAATGTTATAAACATTGTTGTGATGGATCATTGTCAATTTAGGGAGTTGAAATTTTGTTAAAAATGCAGGATTTGCATTTTGCCGGACGGTCACAGTTAGAGATGGCAACGGGCACAAACCCGCTGAGTTTTGCTATCCCAAACTCGTGCCTATGAAAGTTGGACGTGCCCGCTAAAAAACTCATGCCCATGACGGGTGTAGATTTTTGCCCAGACCCATGCCCATTCGGGTAACGGGTACCCACAGGTCGCCCGTGCCCGACAACAACTGTGCAGATTGCAGACAGTGCAATGCTTAGCAAGTCAACAATAAGTTCAATTCATATGCTACTATGCATGAAACAAGCAATGACAAATCCACAATGCACATCACTAGTTCACTCTATCAATTCTCAGTTCATAGTTCACTGGCATAGCATATCATTACAAATTCACAGTTCACAACTCAGTTAAAACCAAAAGGAGTGACATCAACTGCTCCTTGTACTTGACTAATGGGCTATGGGCTGGGCTGGTTTGCCTGGGAGGCTGGGAGTCTGGGTTTATAACTCCTATGGATCGGGTTTAAATTACCCATGGGTTTACGGGTTTGGGTACTATAGGAACGTATCCGAACCCGGCAGACCCGATGAGTTGGGCTTTTTGCCTATTAAGAGACCCATAGGTTAGGAAATTGACTCAGATCTATGCTCTAATAGAGTAAAAACCCACCGGATATCGGGTTTTAGGTATCCATTGCCATCTCTAGTCGCAGTAGTAATTGCTGACTGTTATTGAGACGGTGACCCTGCATGCATTTAGTAGTGCTTGGCTTTAATTAGTAGCATGTAAAGTGTCCATGTAGTTAACAGCAGGAGCAAATGAATGCATGTGCAGGAGCAAATGAATGCATGTACGTGGTCTCTGATTAGCCGAATTGGCTGTGGCCTTGCATTATGTTCGTGTTCATAAATGTTGTACAGTAGTAGTAAATGAGTACTACTGCTATCTGTCTCTTTGAGTTAGTTGACCATAAATGCATGTCTGCTATGTGGAGGTGCAAATGGAGCGGATATTTTCTGAATGTCCGTCCGTTTTAATTCGGATACAAGTCAGAGCAAATTTTCGGATATCCGAAGGTTTTATCGGATACGGAAATAGAGTCGGATATTTTTTGTCGGATACGGAAACTGATTCGGAAAAAGCATTATCCGACGGATACGGAACTATCCGGGTATTTTTTCGGATAGTTACCGGATACGGAAACGGATAGTTACCGGATGCGAAAACGGATAGTTACCGGATAGTTTTTCCTTTACACTATACATTTATTCAGTAAGAAATAGAATGATTTCTGATGAAAAATCTATGTTAAGCAATAAGCATACGGTTATTACTGGGACTATAACTTGTACCGGAGAAGTTGAGCCTACTGAGAAGAAGCAGAAGAAATGTACCTCGAATGTTTCGAACCACTATATTAAATACATGGTGACTGTTGACATAAACAATTGTGGAAATGATAAACAACTTTGGGTGTACTGCAATAAATATCCTCACAAAGCTCGATGTGAGACCTTAAGGGGCACGAAGGCCTTGTGAAATCATTTGCTAAATGTAATGAAGTTAAATGAACTAGTGATGTACTTGACTACTTGGCTATAGGCAATTCGTACTTTTAAACCATGTGACATGTAGCTAGTTAGCTACTACTTGTTTAACTAGTCTCTATCATTTACTTGCTACTTTGCTAGTTAGAATTTACTATTGCTTAATTTGTCCATGTCACCATGTGAAATTTGCTTTTGCGCATTATCCGATCAAATATTCGTGACCGAAACTAACCATATTCGGGACGGCATGTTGAAAGCATCTAGGCCCCTAAAATTGATTTTGGTAATTAATGAATTTATGTGAATATGGGACTAACATTTTCAATGAGTTAAAAGGTTAAGTCAACTCATGGATGACAAGATGCATGCCAAAGATTATTTGTAAAGATCAAAATGGCTCAAGACAAAGGTATATGTAAAGTAGGATCCTCTTTTGTTTTTACCGGTCTTAGGAGAAAAGGTGGAAGACTGGATTATAGGTTAAATAATCTTATCATAAAGAGGAATTATGGCAAGTAACTTGATAGCAAATTTTATGTGCCAAATGGATCAAGCTAGGATCATGCATACTTAAAAAAATCTGTTTTAAAAACCAAAACTCTACTCTGTCTGGACAAGCGGTAGTTCCGAAAATTTCAACGTCGGTACTACCGTTAAGCGGTAGTTCCAAGAAAATCGAACTACCGGCGATCGAAGCTCGGATCCCGGCGGACCCTTTTTCCGAGAGCACCCTCCGGATGCGCTCGAGCTTTAAGGGAGCGAGTTCATTGTCGAGCGGCTTCGCGGACACGTGTAGTTCCGGAGAATGAGAGGAGCATTTTTTCCAGAGAGCACCAAACTTAGACTTTTGGAGTTCGGCTCGAGCGGTAGTACCGCGCCGACTTTGCGGAACTACCGGTTAACGGTAGTACCGTAATTTACAACAGCGGTAGTACCGCGCCGACAATCCAACGGTCACTACAGAGGCTCTGACATAGCCGTTCTGTCGGGTCAGATATGGAAGCGGTAGTACCGGTCGTAGAACGGCGGTAGTACCGCCTGTGCTGATTTTTCTGGAATTTGTTCCAAACGGCTAGTTTTGGTAGGTGGAAGGTATAAATACTCGTACCACTGCTCAAGGACAGAAGTTAGAGACCCTATTGACCATTCTTGAGCATTGAACATTCACTCCACACCTCTTTTCTCTCTTGAGCACATATTTGAGGTGATTGAGCAAAAAGTGCATAGCATTCATTAGTTTGATCCTTGGCACTTATTTGCAATCAATTGAAGTCCTTGGTTTATTACTCTTGGTGTTTGCCGATACCTGGACGATTGGGAGGAGCTTTGATCGGTGATCCTCTCAAAGGAGATTGTGAGAAGACCCGTTTTTCTTGTGAAGGTTCGAGCTCACCTACCCGGAGCGGGGAAGGGCTACCTCTAGTGATTGAGGTGTTTCGGCTTAATTTGTGGAGCCGGTTCGATTTGTTCGGGCTAACCTCAACATGGATTAGGGGAAACCGGCAAATTTTCGAACACCACGGTAAAACATAATTGTGTTCATTTCTTACTTGCTAGCTTTGTTGAGATCTCTATCTTTATTTAGAGCTTCCATTATTGCTTACTTGACTAGAATTGTGTAGACTTGATTGTATTCCATTGTTGCTATTAGAATTGTGGAAATTTATTTAAGTAGGCAAGAAAAATTTAAAACCTCCTATTCACCCCTCTCTAGTCGGTATCCTTGATCCTACACATGTATTCGCTCCGTATTCGTGACCGAGAATATCCGCATTCGTATTCGTATCCGGCACTATCCGTGGTTGACTCCGACTCCGACAAAAAAATATGGAAAAAGATACGAAATGAGCAATATCCGCCTGTATTTGCTATGTTTGCACCCCTACTGTTATGCATGTTTCTAAGTCCCTTTGTGGAAGTCAGTTGGAGCTGCATTATTAGGGCCAGTGCATGTGGATTAGTCTTTGCTTAATTACGGATGCGTTAATTAGTCAGCAATGTGTTGATTGCCGAGTTGTCTTCCAGCGGTTCAACCGCCTGGTGGATCAATCTAACCGCTCGGGTGGATGATCAGATCGGCCAGAACAGGTTTTTTCGGTTAGGTTTTTTATCTTATGATTTTGAGTCACGAAATGGGTTTTGGTCATTTTACTCACTAGATATATGTTGTATGAGCTATGTTATATCTAACGTCGATTAAGTTGTGAAGAACTTGTGCCCGTAAATAATTTATTTGTCTACAATGTGCAGGGTCGCTTGGAGTCAATTGTGGTCAACGGCGAGGATTAGGGCTACGTTCATGGAAGAGCTGAGTCCCAAAACGATCGAGAATGTTGTGTGTAATGGTAAACTCAAGCATAGCATGAGAAATACAAGAAATGTTGAAGGTGAGTTTGAACGGCGAGATTGCACCATATAGCTTGGTTGGTCCAAGTAAGGCGTGGTCCGATGGAACCAGAACATGAGAGACTTACAGATGCATGGCAAGTCAGTGGTGCACCTACACATGACAAGCATGACGATTGCTTGCAATGAAAGGAGATGACTAGGTCAAGTAAGGGTATTTTGGTAGTTTAACCAAAATACCGAAAATGGCTTTGGAAGAAAATCACAGCGCATGAGCGGCGCTTAGGAAGGAGGTTTAGGTCATGGAGAAGCTAGTATGATCAAGATGGATCAAAACTTCGGATTTAGCGGATTCGGGCTTATGCGTTTTGAAAAGTATGCATAAGTGTGATGTGTGAGTTAAAACTCATATGTGTGGGGTTATCAGGTTTCCCCTATTATGTTAAGTGGATAGTATCCAGTAAGAGTTAGATGTGGTTGGCTAGCCCATCTATGTAAGAGATTGGGATAGAGACTTGTGGTTAACCATTCAACTTATCTTTCTTGTGCTTTCTTATTAGGGATAGGATTTAAGAATTGAGTGCTTGGTCAGCAATGTGTTGATTACCAAGTTGTCTTCCAGCGGTTCAACCGCCTGGGTGGATCGGTCTGACCGGTTGGTTGGTCAGCTCGACCAGAATAGGTTTTTTCGATCAGATTTTTATCTTATGATTTTGAGTTACGAAATAGGTTTTAGTCATTTTACTCAGTGGATATATGTTGTATGAGCTATGTTATATCAAACGTGAATTAAGTTGTGAAGAACTTATGCTCGAAAATAATTTGATTGTCTATAGATGTGTAGGGTCGCTTGGAGTCAACCGTGGTCAACGGTGGGGATTGAGGCTACGCTCATGTAAGAGCTGAGTCCCAGAACAATCGAGAATTTGAGGTGATACAGTGAGCTCAAGCATGCGGGGTGAGACGGTTCTAGCTACCAACCGTCTGTGATGTGTGAGTATCACAGACGGTTCTATAGAACCATTTGTGATACTTCCCCATCACAGACGGTTTCTGGTTCAAGCCATCTGTGATAATTCTTCACAGACGATTTATACCACAAAATCGTCTGTGATAGTTCATTCTATACCTAATTTTTTTCTATTTTTCGGCTAGCCTCAGGAAATGTTAACTATATCATTTGAAAACAAGCAAATACAGCAACAAACACATCAACACATTCTATTTCTATTAAAATTAGAATCCACTATTATAATATCACAAGATATCGAGTAGGTTACCCATAGCACTACATACACAAGAGAACACTTACAATTTTACAAAGATAAGCATCACAGCAACAAATTCAAAAAATGCTTACACTACAAGAAATTTCAGACTAATGCAAGCTAGACTTACGTATCCTTCATTACACTAAAATCTAAAACAAGTGGTCCAGGAAAATTTTCAAGTAGCAGATACAAAAAGGCAACGGACATCATTTCCAGCTTCTATGACAAAATCAACAGCTTATATGCCGGCTACTTAGAATAGTGCAGATTTGTTATTGTCTTCTTCCTTTCCATCTTGCTTCAAGCGAAATTTCAGTCGCCCTTGCCGCATACAAACGAGTTGGAGTAGTATTGGTGGTATTGGTTCTTCAAGTAGACTTGTGATTAACTATCCAACATATCTCTTTTGTGCTTTCTTATTAAAGTTAGGATTTGAGAGTTGAGTTTTTGGTGTACTCTCTTTCGTCTAAAGCGGAGTGACGAAAAAACATTCCTCCTCAAGTAGCAATACAATCAAATTTGATAATCTCATGGCTATCTCTTTTTTTGATTGATTTGCTCTTGATTTGGTTAGTTTTTCCTCTCTTCATCCTTTCTTGATTTTGTGTGCCAAGGACGTATAAGAGATAGAGATAACCTCTGATAATCATTCTCTACTCATTTAGACACTTTGGTAGCAAGTTCATCAAGAAACTCGTTTTTTGTACGTTTTTTATTTTGCAAGTAGATTCTTGAGCTGAAGGTTTTTGGAGTGATTCCTTTAGTGTTCTTGCTTGTTGTGATATGTGAGAACATATCCAAAGCCATCTTAGCTATTCTCTGCCCACAAGAAAGTCTTGAGCATTGATTTTGATTTTTGCTCATTTTTTGTGTAGTTTTACTTAAATCTCAAAAAGGTCTGAACTTTGATGTGAGTTGTTACGACACATGGATGGAATAGGTTCCTAATGAGGACATCAACCCTCTAGATATGACCTCTACTCCACGTACTAAACAAGAGTTCAAATTGTAAATGTTCTGGAATCCAATTCAGCCTCCAGAGACAGCACCAACTTCAAATATGTATAACTTTCACATATGGAGTCTGTTTTGAGGTCCACGAGTACTTGATTGAAAGGTTATCTCGTCCTCCTTCCAATGCATCTAGACTCACCTACAAATTCTTTCTGTGCACACTACAATCATAACAAAAATTGTGCATCACCTGTTTGAGCCAAATTGAGCCTTATAATGCTTGAGCCCAAAGAGAAGGTTCCACCTCTTGGCCCATTACAATTCACGGCTGTATTGTTCACATAAAAAGTATCATAAATAGTTCCACCCCCTTAATTTTTAGATATGTGTGGCTTCCGCTCCCTTATTTAAGGGGCCACACCCCTCTAATTTCCTTCGGTTTCGTTTAGTTAAAAGTTAGCTTCATTGCAACTTCATGTATTGGTTTGTTTTGATTAGACCAACCATAATACCACTACAGAATCCCAACTTTAGCAAATATTTCAATCCTATTTGCAATTTCAGATTGTTTATTATCTTGTTCTTGCGTGTTCTTCGGTTGCATGCAGCAATATACCTTTGTGGTCAAGTCAACTGCATTCTTGGTACAGTTGATAGCAACTCAGAGTGTGGTTTAATGATTACTTGGTGTTCTTATTGTGACCGGTTAGAAGCCTACATCGTCAAATTCGTTCTCCTCCAAATCGAAGTTATCATCCTATCGGAAGATCGGGACCCCATTGTCTCATCAGGTGGTATCAGAGCCTGCGTTGATCGGTAGGATTTCTTGTATTCCTAGTTAGCAGATTGGTTTTTATTTCCCATAGTCCAGAAAATTTTCCCTACAAAAAGAATTAATTTTCGCTGCCCAAAAAAATTATTATTATATCATTAGATCACCTTTCTATTGAAGACCAATTGTGCCATTGCATCTTTTTTTTCAATAATTTGCATTGTTGAGTTTATGTTGCATCGTCGTGTCATGTTGCTGGTATTAGCTGAGGTCGGTGTGTAGCCATCTCCTATATCTCTGTCGTGCCACGCCGACACCACCCATCCATGCTGTGCCACCACCAAACTCCTACCACGCCAACCAAATCGCCCCACCGCTCCTCCTTTCTGCGGCCACCAATTTGCCCTGCCACCGCTGCCGTGACACTCCAACACCTTGCTGCCGCTGCACCTTGTGCTGCTGTGATAGCCAAAGTCCCTACCACCACAAACTCTAACAAAGATTGATTTCGGTTTGTGACAAAGGAAAAAAGAAGAAAGAAAAAGAAGAGATTGTTTTTGTGCTGCCAGAAGGAAACCTAAGATTGCACTACCGCAAGTATGTACTCACAAGGTTGCTCTATGTCTTGTTGTAGCACCAAATCAATACCTTTGTCATTATCATCTTCATTAGATACTGTAGGTACCTCAAACTTCTCCTCTAATGACATAAGATGCGCCAGATCATCCTTCATCACTTCAAGCGTTTTGGTGGTATCTGTAGATGGAGTAGGAGCCAAAACAATATCAGCATTTTTAGTTATATTAGGTTGCACCTCGCTTGTGACCATGGGTGGTAGAGGTACAAAACAACGTCGCGATTTCTTCTTTATCTCCTCCCATGTGTACATGTAGTGGTACTTGAGATACAATCACCAATATTGAACATCACCGATCAGTGCCATCCTTGCCATGCTCATCTTCTCATAAGCATCAGGTCATGTCTTTCAAAGTAGCTATCCAACATAGTAACCCATAGGAAGTAGTCCAACGATATACTCTCAGTGGTGAGTGGCAAGATATATGACGGTAGTTGTTTTCCTTTGAGTTCAAATCTGCCCACGATGTCATAATAATCTACCAGCTTCCTCAAGTCTGTCATTGATAGTAGAAAACAAAGTAACAAATTATAAGTATGTGATCCTATCAACTACTAGGATCTAGAGGCTCAAAGTCGCTCACACTTAAGCTAATATCAAGTTCTTATCAGTTCTTATCAAGCAAAATAGGTGATACAATCGGTGGCTAGTTCATGATAACTTGACTCAAGAAAGGCCTAAGATTTAATTTCCTAGAGTAATTTAAGAACCATTTACCTTAGATTGTGAGGGTTGTTGAGAGTGGAAAGTTTGAGTTAGAACCCCCTGAGCCATCTAAGACAGTCTTTAGATCTGCAGGTTTTACCTAAACACCTTCTAGTAAGGCAGGTGTTTGTTCCTCATTATGTCAGACCCCTCAAAAGGTCAAGTACTATTGCACCTTCTGCAAGAAGGATGGCCACATGGTTGAATTCTAATTCCGTAGAGCCAATGTTGAGAGGAAGAAGAGAGTGCGCGCTTTGAGGACCATTAGAGGAGTTCCTGCACCCATGAGTGTCACTAGAGCCAGTCAGCCTATCTTTCCTTCTAGACACCTATCTTTTCTTCTAGACATAGGTCTAGGTTGATATATAACTTCTTTGACTTCTTTGGTGGCTCTAAACAATGCTTTTGGTTAGGATATCTTGAGGGTAGATCACGGGTAGAACCTAGTCAGGAGTAGTACTGGCCTTGTGGTAGGTTGATTCGAAGAGGGCTAAGTGTTCTTATGTGCATTCTCATGATTATCATTCTAACTATTTTGTTTCTACTTCTACTGCTATTCCTAGACATCGTGTAGCTCGGTACTGGATTTCTAAGTCTTTTATTACTAATTTCAATACTGAGGAACATATATTTTGTCCTTATGCTATGTAGGTCCAGCTTGCGAGGAAGCAGAACGTGTGGCTTGTTGACTCCGGGTGCTTTCGACACATGACTGGAGATTCTAGATGGTTCTTCTCCCTTACACGTGCATCCGGCAATGAGTTGATTACATTTAGGGATGCTTCTACTGGGACTATGACAGCCAAGGGCACGGTGTGGTCAACAACAACTTCATGCTCAAGGACGTCGCTTTGGTAAGTAAGCTGAGGTATAATTTGCTATCAGTTTCCCAGCTTCTTGATGAGGGTTTACAAGTGAGGTTTAAGAGCAGTGAGTGTAGAGTTCTAGACTCCTCGGGTGAGTATGTCTTTAGGATCTCTAGGTTTAAGAGGATTTTTAGTGCTGATTTCAATATCTCTTCTACATCTAGCCTTATGTGTCTTGTGGCTTCTGACTCTCATGACTTAGTATTGTGGCATCATAGGCTTGGACTATAGGCTTCAACCACTTGACTAGAGTTAGTGGCAAGAACCTAATTAGAGGACTGCCTAGGCTTAAGAGTGCTAGAGACCTAGTGTGCACACTCTACAGGCATGGCAAGATGATTTCTGCTTCTCATTCATTTCTTACTTTATTGATGACTGACGGACTTGGACAACTTCTTCACTTAGACACAGTTGGTCCCTCTAGAGTCCAGTCTGTAGGAGGGAAGTGGTATGTGCTTGTTATTATAGATGACTTCTTTAGATATTCTTGGGTGTATTTTTTAGTTTCTAAGGATGAGGCCTTTGGCTGCTATAGAGAGTTAACACTTAAACTAGCAGTTGATCTTCTAGGAGCCTTGAGAGTCATTAGGAGTGACAATAACACAGAATTTAAGAACTGCTACTTTTTGCACTGAGAGAGAATTCTCCTCACCTAGAGTTGATCTTTTGCCACTTTTTGCACTGAGAGAGAATTCTCCTCACCTAGAGTTCTCTAGCAGAATGGGCTTGTAGAAAGAAAGAACAAAACCATTATAAAGATGGCTAGGACCATGCTAGATGAGTACAACACTCCTAGGAAGTTTTGCGCTGAGGCGATCTCTACCGCTTTTTATATGTGCAATAAGGTTTTCATAAGATCAATCATAGGTAAGACTTCTTTTGAACTTAGATTTGGTCATATACACTCCTATTTCAAGATTTTTGGTTGCAAGTATTTCATTCTTAAATATAACAACTTGGATAAATTTGAATCTTTATATTATGATAGCATTTTTCTTGGATATCTTACTCATTCTCGTGGCTATCATGTATTTAATTTGGATACTAACAAAATCATTAAGACTTGTGAAGTCACTTTTGATGAGGCTAGTCCTGATACTAGACCCAACGGTACAGGTACACAGGTACGCGATGATAGCGAAAGTATTTTCGTCGATGATGACTCTTACATAGAGGGTGAGGACCCAATGCATCATCTAGGCCCTGTTCTTTTCAGCTTCTAGAAGCTGCTTTTCGGCTTTTCTACAGTAACTAGCTTTTAAATAGAGTATTTTTTTCAAGATAGGGTCTACTAGTTAATTGTAGTACATACTTTACTGATTTCATTTATATCAACAAAATCCGCACGTGAATTTCTGTTACTCTGTAATCTCTCATGCAAACAGCCCAAAAGTCACAAGCTGCAGCCAAAAAGAACAGGCCCCTAGTCACTCCTGTGTTAGTTGGAGAGTTTGCTTCTACTTCATCTGTTTCAGTAGAGTAGCCTCCTCTCACCTTCATTGATGCCTCGAGTGGCTCTCTGCTCCCACCACCAAGCATATTAGGAGATGTCATGTCTGCACTAGGACCCCCTCTTCATATTCAGCGACGACACCCTTAGGAGCAGATGATTGGGAATATCTATGAGTGAGTTATTCATTCCAGGTTTATTTCTTCATATTCTCATGTACATTCTGCTTTTGTTGCGTTTTTTGAACCCCGAGCTATCACCCATTTTTATCTGATTCCTCTTAGGTCAATACCATATGTGAAGAGCTTGAGAATTTTGAAAGAAACTAAGTCTGATGTTTAGTTGAACCTCCATCTAATCATAATATAATTAGGACAAAATGTGTTTTTAAAAATAAGCAAAGTGAGGATGGGTTGGTAGTTTGCAACAAGGCTAGGTTTCAACCGCCAAGGAGAGGTCAGACGGCCCTCTGGTTGGAGGTCAGACCTCTAGAAGCTATGTTCTTTAAGATTTTGTGTGGTTGAGTGATTTGTTTTGGATTTTTGGCTATGGATTTGATTATCAGTGACTCTGTAGTTATTTGAGAAAAGAATCTAGAATATTTGAAAAAAAAATTAGTTAGCAACATTCACATCTCAGCCTCTGTTGCCTTTCGGACCTATATTTAGAGAAGAAAAATCTAAAATTATTTTGAAGGTAATTGTTAATTTAGCAAATGTCTATTTAAAAACTTCACGTTTAAATTCAATTTGACCACGCGCATAAAAGTCTAACTTTGCAGTCAATTTTGTCGCCGCAAAAGGCTGCAAGAAGGACCCATCACCAATGCTCTATCCGGGAGTGGAAGCTAGGAAGCTAAATATTGGTGTACCCTTTTTGCCGGATAGACCAGGTGTAAGGCAAACCGGCTCTGTTTGTATTAGCCTGTAAAAATTGTTTTTTATAGAATTTTTTTTTAAAATACTTAACATTTAAACAAAGTGGTTTTTTAAAACTATGTTTACTAGTTAATTGCAGTTTACACTATAATAATTTTTATTTATATCAACTAAAATCGCATGTAAATATTTCTTTTTATAAAATTTTCTATAAGCTATTATTATCTATAAGTCAAAGTTAAAAATCAAAATCAAAAGTCAATATGAGCGGATCCTAACCAAGTGAAGCCACAGTAAGCAACACCATCTCGTAATCCAGCCATTTTTCATTCCTCCATTTCTCTTCCCCTAAGCTGCTCAGTATCACAAGTTTTTTTTTTTTTAAAAAAAACTGCTCAGTATCACATAGCCACTCGTTGAAGCCACCAACGCATAGCCAAGGAAGTGCTAATCCTCGTCGAAGGTTAAGCGATACCGACTATCGTGAGTCAACTCCCTCCGTGGTTCTCCACAGAACCCTGTGAATCTCCGTTCCACATCACGACCTAAATTGTTAGGATTAAGGGAAAACTTGAGATATAGCACTACTAAAGCAAAGCGTGTTTCAGAGATATGTCACTGGTCAGTTGACTCTTTGAAATTATACCATTGCCAACTTAAGTTTATTTAAGAAATGCCAGTACGGGAGATTACAGTTTACAGCCCATTTTCTCCGATCACACCCCTTTAGTTGTTCCGGTATCTTCGTATGGACCAAAATGCCTGTGCCTCTGGCTGAATCAAATATCTGGTCGTGCTGCCCCGCTAATTTTGACTTGAATTTCTAGCTTTTGGCTTATTTTTTATTATTTATAAATTTCGTTTTTTTTTCTGAATTTTTAGTTTTTTTAACTTTTTTGTTTGTTCTTTTTTTCCGTATTCATTTGCGTTGTTCGTAATAAGCTAACATAGTTTTTCTATTTTTATTATTTTTAAATTTAATTATGCTAAATAAGTTACCTTCAGTTAAAGTGTAATTTTAACTAGCTACAATCTACAATATAATTTTAGTCATAAATCACTATTTTTTAACCTAACCGAGCGGCCCTAATCGGCTGTGACACGAACTAACCACTCCCTTCGAACTCATCCCCTAGTCCTGGCCTAGCCGTCGCCCATGCGGCTCTGCTGTGAAGCTGCGCGGCCATGGTCTGACGCTGGTTGTTCTGGCCTCGCCGTCGCCCAGACCCCCACTCCGGCCGCCACCGCTACCATGGGCTGGCTTCCCCCATTGACCCTGTCAAACGCCACTCCGCCGCGCCGCCTCGACGTAGATCTCCACCATCGCGCGCGGCAGCACGGCCGTGTCGGCCCCGACTACTACGTACGTACGGGCCTCTATGTCTCCACGGTGCACACAAGCGCGCGGCCGCCGCCTACGCCCGCGCTGCAAGATTGCGGCTTCATGCTGTTTCGATGTGCGTGTTAGCAATCGGCCGGCTAGCTTAATGGATTCACGTTTAGTAATTTTCAGGGCACTTGCGTTGGTAGGCGGTGGATCCTGAACTCAAAACGTTCTTGAATCCTGAATCCAGGTCGCCGATCTTCCCACTGCCTCGCCGCCCAGGCCGCCGGGAACGACGCTGCCCAGGCTGCCGGAAGGACACCCACCTCTAGCTTGCCTCCATGGTGGCGTCGCCTGCTAGGGCTCGACGAATGGGAGAGCTCGGATGGCGCGCGCGGTCAGAATCACGTTGGGCTAATCTGGTTGGGTCTAACCACGTCTACATTGGGCTAATCTGGTTGGGCCCAACCACATCTCTTAGGATAAGTATTCGCTGAGGGCATTTTGGTCCATACTAAAATACGATGGCTAGTACGGAGGCCGTATAGCAGAAAATTGGCCTATAATTAATCCTCCCTAAGAGCATATATCAAAACAATTTTAGTTGGCAATAACATATTTCAAAGAGTTAACTGAGCAGCGTATCTCTAAAATAGGCACTAAGCAGCGGCATATCTCAATTGTTTCTTAGAATTAATGGCTACATTTGTACCTGTTCATGTTCCATAAAAGCCGATCATGAGATATCCAAGTTGCTCCGGTGATAAATAAGTTCAAATCTCACCGCCGGTGTGTTTGAAGGATTATTGCGGGTTACCGTTGGTTTCTAGGAACCAATTTCGTGATCTTCTCGGTGGCTCAGTTTCCAAGTATACGTTCAAAGCAGCTTGCCGAGCACTCCATAAACTTAGGAAATCGTGTTCAACAAGACCGATAATACCGTTACATAGACCTTCGTGCATAAGAGCGTAAACAAATATTAGGAGGACCTAAGTGGATACTTTTATATTGATGGTTTATGAATTTTAGTTTAAATATTTGAATTCTGGCTGTTTACGAGAGATAGTGCATAGAGAGAAATGATTATATGTAATTTTAGCTGATACAGTTGAACTCAGTACACGGCGTAAGTTGATCGTTAAATTATTCTGTCCAATGTTTAGCCTCTTGACCTACTCCCAAAACATGGGTTCCACAGCAGAATAAAAAAACAAAAAACTATTTCTCTCACCTCCCACAGTCTCTTCCATCTTGAGTCCAGCTTTTGCCTGTAATAGTCTGGAACCGAGTTTGGAGATCCCCGCTAACTTTTGCCTGCAGTAGCTTGGAACCGGGTTTGGAGAGGCTAAGGTTTATTCTTTTTTACTATAATTTATGATATAATATGTATTATAATTAATTAGTAGATTATATCTTAAAAAATTACTCTATTTAAAAGCTAATTACTGTAAAAAAAAATCAAAAGTTAAAGTCAAAATCTAAAAAAAAAGCAGACTACCTTTTCTTAGCCTCTGCTTTTTGGCAGCATTGCACACGCCCTAGAGAACCTAAGGTCCTCCGCAGCACAACGCTAGCCTATTCACGTACGTGTTCTATCCCTTGTCTGGTTGCTCCACACATGCTACTCATGATATATGCATATCTACACAACTATCATATCGCTTAGCCTATCACGTCCCGTGTGCCTAGACTACTCTAGCGTACGCCGTATACATTTCGAACTGACTCTCTCAAATACATAAATAGCTAAATGTCAGTAACATTTGTGTAGTGTTATCATATGAGTTTGTAGCACTACAATTGTTGAGCTGAGGTGTCACCTGTGCCCACAATAGCACGATCAAACGTCTTCTTCAATGCACCGCTGAATACGTCTCTTCGTAGACGTATGCATGTGAACAGGGGCGTAGGCACCGGGTGCTTAGTGAGGCTTAAGCCTCACCTTCCTCGGTGGCAATTTTGTACATAGTAAAAATATAAAAATAGAGAGAAATAAAGAGAGAGATTAACAAACCTAAAGAGAAGCTAGCTCTCCTTGATGGGAAGGTTAACAACAAGCATGAAATTAAAGAAGAGGAGGAGGAGAAGAAGAAGTGAAAATCATAAAATTAAGAAGTGAAATCATAAAATTAAAAAAGAGCTAATCAATCAATCAAAGAAAGAAAGAAAGTGAAATAATATATGTAAATCATAAAATTAAAGAAAAGAGGAGGAGGAAGAGTAGTGAAAATCATAAAATTAAAGAAGAGATAATCACTTAAAGAAAAAAAGAAGAAAGAAAGTGAAATATATATGAATCTTCTCGAGTCCGGTGATGACGATGGAGAGATCGATGAACCTCTAGTTGATCTTCTCTATCCACCGTCGCTCCGTGATGATGTGGTCTTGCAAGTGGAGAGTTCGACAAACCTCTAGTTGATCTTCTCCCTCCGCCGCCGCTCCGTGATGATGTGGTCCTGCACGTGCCCCGAAGGCACCGCCGCCACCGAGCCCCCCACCGTGAAAATGATAAGAATATTGGATATAGTGTGAAAAAAGATGTCACCTTTTGTTTCTATTGTCTCGTGATTTAAATTAGCTTAATTCTGGTATGTTTCATATGATATAAATTTTCATTGTCATTTATAATTTTCTATTATATTACTAATTTTGATATGTTTATACATAAGTGACTTATCGCTACTTCGCACTCATGTCGTTTTCTATTATCGAGGTATCTACTTTCTATTTCTCTATATTTTTATTGTTTGTCTCCATCCAATTTATAATTTCTATATGAATTTAAAATTTTATAAGAGTAAAAGACTAATTTTCTATCAACTTAGTTTAAATCTATAAATAGTTCAACCCACCCTTAATTTCATTCCTAGCTTCGCCACTGCTGCATGTCCACTGTCGACGATCACACACCATATATATATACCTCCGATGCTAGCCTTTGCATAGTGACAAATGCCCGCTTGCAAGGTTCGTATACCTAGCTTCCCCTTGGCAAGCTAGAGAAGCATACTGCTACAGTGACTGCACCGTTCACAGGTGACTTAGCTCCGCTAAGCTGGACGATCCGGGTCCCATACAGTGAGAGCAAATGGGCAAGTATATCACTGCCCTTAGACAGCCCAAAGTAATTGACATACAGATTTAGATACGCTTACAGCCTCTCTTGATATAATGGCCGCGTTCTTTTGGATTGCAGCTTATTAAGCCATGTTTATTCATGCTTTTTCTTTGGCTTAAAAGAACAAAAAGCTAAAGCCTAAATAAATGAGTGGTTTTCTAACTAAGCTTTGGAAAATCTATAAGCCATTTTCTCTACTAGTTAAAAAGAGGAATTGATTACGTACGTTCATTCTTTCGCTCCCTCTCCACACATAACGATTATTAAGTTCATGGTCATAAATTGAATTACCATTGATTATTGTATATTCTACCAATTATTGTTGTGATTCAACTTATTTTTCTTGAATGATTTATACCGTTGTTGGTCAAATTTCATGAGACCATGACAAACTTCAAAATTATTGGATCACAATAGAATTCATCTCTGACATTAGAACAAGAGTATTTTAGATATTTCAACAATAAGCCACGTTCTAAAGCCAAAAAAACTAGAATATCAAACAATCTGGCTTGGCTTACAAGTAAAATCCTTTTAAGCTCCTTAAGCCAAAAGACTAGGTTTAGGGTCTGTTCTTTTTCAGCTTTTGGCTTTTCTATAGTAACTAACTTTTAAACAAAGTATCTTTTTAAATTAAAGTCTATTAGTTAATTGTAGTATATACTGTACCGACTTCATTTATATCGGCAAAAACCGTACGTGAGTTTTTGTTACTCTGTAATATCTCGCACGAACAACCTAAAAGCCATAAATCACAGCCAAAAATCAAAAGTCTCAGTAAAAAAGAACAGGCCATAAGCCAAAAAAACTTAAGTCTAAACAGCCTTAGTCTTATGAGTCGACGAAAAGTCGAAACGAGAAGGCCAACAAAAAAGAAAACGGAAGGAAGAAAGGACCCCAAAAACCTAAAATAGTTTCCATAATAGAAGGCCGGAAGCCCCATCAAGCCATCAAGTTAGGCCCAAATCCCGGTAAACAAAAGAAACCCAATCCCTCCCCTGTTGCTTCATCCCTCCCGTCCCCGACTCGCCGGCGGCCGCCTCCAAACCCTCACCCCCACCCCTCCATCTCCGCCGCCTCAGCCGTCCGTACAGAGTCCCGATTCCCCTCCCAACCGCTGAATTCCTCGGCCTCTCCGCGGGATTTCATCGAATTCGGCGGAATCCCCGAGCCGACTTGGCGGCGGCAGGCATCGCAATGGGGGCGAACGCCGACCCCTCCGGGCCCCTGGGCGGGCCCCACCGCCACCCCTCCCCGGCGGCCGCGGCGCCGCAGCACGGCGTGCCCGCGAGCACCCCGCCCGCGCTGCGGCACGACCCCGGGCTCGCCGTGCTGTGGTCGACCGAGGAGCAGGCCGTGCTCGATGAAGGATTGGCCAAGTAAGCGTCTGGACTTCTTTCTTTTTTTCCCTCCTCGGAATTAGCCGATTTCAGGGGTTCTTGCATAGTCCGTACTTGATAAGTAGTGTGGTTTGAAGTTGGAATAGCGCTAAGGGTGACGTCTTGCCGTCTTAGGTCCGTTGTGGTGGCGTCTTAGAGTGTGCGAATGGTGGTTTGGTTGGGCAACTGCTAGTTTATCGTGCTCGCATCGAGAGTTAAATTCTTTTACTTGTTTGTTAAAATTTTCTTTCTAGGTGTACGTATGGCAGTGAGATTTGGTGTACATGGCTGGTTCGTTCTTGGTTAGATTAGTTATTGGCTTCTTTTCCTCATTTATTGGCGAGTGCTTTAGAAGATTTTGTCCTTTATGATAGTAGAATTTTGCATTTGTAGGTGCTACTTTATCATGCTATCATCTAGGATGGAATGTTGGAGTTCAGATCATGCTAGTGCTGCATGACTTGTGAAAATTGCGGGTAATTTGGTAGATGGAAGGAAAATTAACACCTTAATTTGCGATCTAATGTTCATGTACTTGCTCAAAAATGGGAGATTGCATTTAATTACCGTGCTGTTGGAGTTTATGGCTTGTTGCATGATGAAATAAATAGCGGATAATTTGGAAAATTGAAAAGATATAAATTAACACCATGATTGGTCGTACAATAGTTGCATGCTTGCTGAAAAATATGGGCTTCCATTTAATATTATGTTGTCTAGGTTTAGACCTTGTTAGATGACGTGAAATGGCGGTTAATCTTGAAAACAAAAGGAACAGTTAACACCCTGATTGGCGTTACAACGGTCAGTGCTTACTCAAATGTCTGCTTGCATTTCATATGAACTTGTGTACTGGTTGTTCTGTCAATAAATGCAGCGGTTGGTTGTGCAATTGTGTTTTGACGCAGTTGGAGCAAAAACTAAATGTGTCACTAGTCATTACAGTGGTTGCAGTAAGATGCTATAATTAGTAAACTTGAATTTTTATGTTTTTGCTGTTTATTTCATTCTCGTTTAAGCTGCTCAAACCCTCCAGTTGAAGCACATAATATTTCCTGTACTTATCTGTTGCAAAATTAAATGAATCCATCTTATTTTGTGATTGCACACTGTTGTAGGTATGCAGCCGATGCAGCCATAGTTCGCTATGCAAAAATTGCTATGAATCTGCCCGACAAGACAGTGCGAGATGTGGCCCTGCGTTGCAGATGGATGGCTGTAAGTTGGATACTGAGCACCTCCTGTGTTTCTGGTTAAGGCATTTAATATTTTTGTGGACACGATAAAACTGAAAAGGCAACTTTAAGCTTCCATGTGTATGATATGAAAGAAACTGCATAAGCTCTTTGTGTTTGTTTGCACTTTCTTTCCCTTTAGTTCCTTGATTATGAAAGCTGTGATTACTATGATTGGTTGGCACATGTTATACTTTCATTTAATCAAGTAATATTTCTAGTGCATTTAGCATCGTACTTCTATGTGAACCAAACATCCCCTGTTAATTGATCAAACTGGGATTCTTTTTTAAATGATGCTGATCTTTCATCTGTTTCATCTTATTGGCACCTTGCTTGTCCGTGATGAGCTAGCATATTTTTTCTATTTTCATTTTTTTTAAATTTAATTACGACAAATAAGCCATCTTCAGCTACAGTAAAGTTTCAACCGCTACAGTGCAATTTCAGCCATAAGGCACAGCTTTTCAGCCCAACCGAGCGGGGCCTAAGTCCATCAAGTATTTACTGAACCAGTGGGGTCAGGGTGGTGTCAGGGTGGCCCGTTACCAGTCTCATGCGCAATTTCCAGATTTGTGTAGTGCATTTAGCATAGAATGCTAGCATTATCTCCAGTACTAAATTACCAAGAGTTTTATTGTACTAAATTATAGTACCAATACCATATCTTCACTCATCTCCAATGTCATCATGTCTTATTGTACTAAATTATGAGTACTATTATTGATATCTTCACTAGTACAAACCATTACAACTACTTCCTTACTGCATCATTACTACCATTCCCATCTTCCTGTTTCAAAAATCAGTCCTTTTTTAGAAATGGCTCCTTTCAAGTCATTTCATCATAGTTGTTCTGGAATTAACCAGCAGTTGTAGCCAAGCAAACTAACCAGCAATGCCATCAAGAAATAATCTTTTCTGCCGGATTTTTTCTAATATTTCTCTCTTTCACAATTCCTTGTAATGTATGCACTTTATTTCTGCTGCCTAACAAATTATATTATTGTATGAAGTCATCAACATTTTCGTCTCTTGCAGAAAAAGGAGAGTAACAAGAAAAGGAAGGAGGAGTTAGCTAAGAAAAGCAAAGAAAAGAAGGTTATCATCTGTCTTGCATGCCTTCTCCCCTGATTCCCCTATTTTATTCATGAGTTTTTTTTCTGATTATTCACATTATTGATTCCATGAACTAAGTTACCCAGAGTTCTTCGTTTGTACTGAATTGTCCAAAAGCAAATCACTTTGTTTTACTAAACATCAAATGTAGCATCCACCAAATTTTTGTATTTAAATACCAAAGGAAGTCAGTAGTTGATATATGCAAACACATTGATATTAGGATGTCCTCATGTTTATATGTGATTTTCATTGTAGGAATGCTTACAACTAGAGATCATTCTCAATGAGATTATTTTTTATGACTAAAACTTTTCATGTTCTTACTGTATTGTAGGAAAGAGTAGGTGACTCTTCAACAAAAGGGCCAGCTCACCTGATAGCACGACCTAATGTCCCTCCATATTCCCTTCCAGTTCTTCCTATGGATGATGATGATGATGATGATGATGTATCATACAAAGGTAAGTATTTTGTTGAGATTAGGAATCATACTTCTTATTGTTGGTTATGTTTTATACTTTTCTTTTGGTTAATTTTTTCTTTATAGTTGTAATTGTGACCTCTTAAGACCTTTGTTTATGCTGTCTTTTTTTTTTTTGGCTTTTCTACAAAACTTTTGTTTATGCTTCTTTATTGTGTAAAAGATTGAGCCTCAGGTTTCTTGTCAGTATAGCAAAGATCCTATATTTTCTAGTTTTATGCTAATTGATTTATCCAGAGCCAAAGTTGCTCCAGAGCATCTACGAAAATGAACAGTAAATTGCATAGGATCATGATGCTTGCCAAATGTTTCTGTCATACAGTATTATGTTGTTTGTATTGTTTGTGATCAGGGATATAATGCGGTTTACTTTAAATAGGGTAGAAAGTAGCAACTTGTAACTCTAAAAATACCTTCATTAATAAAACATGTGTCACTATGTTGAGGTCGTAAATTTTGGATTATGAAACTTGGTGATATGTGTTTTCTTATGTTATTGCAGCAATTGGAGGCCCAACTGGACAACTTCTAGAGCACAATGCACAGATCTTAAATCAAATCTATGCAAATATTTCAAACATGCAGGTGCTTCCTATCTTCTATGTTAAATTTCCATCATTCAACTCCGACATAATAAGATACATATGAATAATACTATGCCTGTTGTGATCTATTTGGCTGCGGATTGTGTTTCAGCTGTGCCTTAAGTTGTCAATAAATTATATCCACATGGATACACAGTCTCTTATCATGTTTGTTAATAGAACATGGCTAAGGAAAACCTCTATGAAGCTCCGACATAATAGGATAATATGAATGATATTATGCCTGTTGTGATCTGTTGGCTGCAGATTGCAAGGCCACCAATTTTTTTTTGAGGGGCAAGGCCACCAAAGCTACGGTGTTTCAACTGTGCCTTAGCCCTTAACTTGTTAATAAATTATATCCACATGGATACACAGTCTCTGTTATGTTTGTTAATAGAACATGGCTAAGAAAAACCTCTATGCAATTCCCATGGGAAGTGTAGAAGTTTTATTTTATCAGTAAAGCAATATCCATTTCAGGATGCTTATAATCTTACATTGGCAAATGTAGTGCCTATTTGAAATATATGTTATATTACATGTATTTCTTCCATTTTTTATATGAAACTAGTAGGCTTGTTTTAATTTCATAGTGATATAAGAGAAATTAGATCTGTGATGTTCATTTGATATTTGTCATGTTACTAGTATTCTAATATCTTGCATCTTTTGCAGGTACAGGAGAACTTTTCTCTTTTATGCCAAACGAGGGATAATATACTTGCAGTCCTGAAAGAGTAACTTTCTCTCTCCACTTAGCTTCTTCTATGCGCTTAAAGGATCATGAATGTGAATGAATTTCTTGAATACCTGTTCAAAACTTCAATGCATTCGAGCATGCATGTAAAACTTGGAGTGCTTATCACTAAATACACTCTTCCCATGCTGGTTGTCTGTTCGTAAATTTCTTTTCTCATTGCTGAATTATGAAGCATGATAGAAAACTGGACACGGGTTTGTGCTGCGATCAAGCTGCAGCTTTTCTGATTCTTCTGCCTGTTCTATTTATAGCAAAAAAGCCTAAATGGCTGGTTACATCCATGCAGTACTAACTGCCATATTAATGCAGTACTAACTGCTTTATTACTCAGTCTATTGCTCAGAAAACTGACATATAAATGCCCTGAAAACTGACTCCTAAATGCCTAGAAAACTGACATATAAAAGCCCTGAAAATTGACTCCTAAATGCCCAGAAAACTGACATATAAATGCCCTGAAAACTGACTCCTAAAAAACCCTGAAAACTGACTCCTAAATGACACATGACACACGCAGGATTATTCTAACAATACTCCCCCTAATCCTTGTGTGCTAACTCTGAATTTATTCGGATCATTCCAATTCTTGCACGTAGCTCTTGGAATTTGACTCGCCCAAGTGCCTTTGTTAAAATGTCAGCGAGTTGGTCCTTGGTGCCGATGAAATCAGTGCTGACGCTCCCATCTTCCATGCAGCCTCTGATGAAATGGTAACGAAGGTCGATGTACTTGCTGTGTTCGTGGAAGACCGGGTTCTTGCTCAGCGCCAAAGCGGACTTGCTATCCACCTTCAGCTCGACCATCTTGGTTTGTCTCCCATGGAGTTCACCAAGTAACCGAGCTAACCAAAGTCCTTGTGTCGCGGCAGTAGTGACAGCCACATACTCCGCCTCACAAGATGACAGTGCCACCACTTTTTGCTTGAGTGATTGCCAACTCACCGATCATTACCCAAGAAGAACAAGATGCCGCCGTGTTTTTCTTGTGTCATTGTCGCCGGCATGGTCGCCGTCGCCAGAACCAATCACCGCGCCTCCATCCTTTCGCCCATAGTGTAGTCCGTAGTAGATTGTGCCGGCTACGTAGCGGAGGATACGCTTCACGGCTGCCATGTGCTCCTCCGTTGGCCGCTCCATAAAACGACTCATAAAGCCAACGGCGAAAGCCAGGTCTGACCGTGTGTGGACGAGGTAGCGGAGACTGCCGATGGAGACTGCCGATGATGCGCCGATACTCCGTGGCGTCTACCTCCATGGCTGTGTTGTCTCGACTGAGCTTGAGCCTCTCCATTGGAGTGTGAGCTGGATTGCAACCTTCCATGCCGCTTAATTTCAGAATCCGTGCGGCGTAGTGCGCCTGGCCAAGACTGATGCCGCCGTTGCCCTGCTGCACTTCAATTCCGAGATAAAATGATAGCAAACCAAGATCACTCATCTGGAATTTGATCTTCATCTCACCCTTGAATTCCTCCATCGCCTCCATGGATGACCCGGTAATGATCAGATCGTCCACGTAGACCCTGACGAGAAGAATCGTGCCATTGCGGCCGCGACGGTAGACAACATGCTCGTGTTCACACTGCTTGAAACCGAGATTCTTGAGTGTGTGGTCGAGCTTCGCATTCCAAGCCCGCGGCGCCTGGCGCAGGCCATAGAGTGCTTTGCGCAGCCTCAGGACCTTCACTTCTCCAGCAGCAATGAACCCTGGCGGCTGTTTCACGTATACCTCCTTCAGTTCTCTGTTGAGGAATGCGGATTTCACATCCATGAGGTGGACAAGCCACCCTCCCGGGCGAAGAACGGCGGCAAAGAACCGAATGAACTCCATGCGGGCAACGGGAGCAAACACCTCGTCGAAATCAATGCCGGCCTGCTGGATGAAACCCCTCGCAACAAGCCGCGTCTTGTGTTTGATCACCACATCGGCCTCGTTTTTCTTCAGCTTGAAAACCCACTTGAGACCGATCGGGCGGTGGTCGTGCAGCAGATTGACGAGCTCCCATGTCTTGTTCCGTTCAACAGCGCCAATCTCCTCACGCATGGCCGCGCGCCACGCCTCGTCTTGTTCAGCCTCGGCAAATGAGCATGGCTCACCCGCGATTGCCAAATGCGCTCAAGATCATCCAACTCCGTGTGCGAACCCGGTGGCGCAGCTTCACCCCGATCGATTTTCCACGCTGCGGCATCGCATCGCAGGTCGCCGTCTTGTTGCGTTGAGCTCCGGAATCGCTCATCGCGGTGAGACGAATTCCGGCGCAGGCGGAGTAGAAACGGGAATTGTTGTCGCCGGAGTGCTTGGAATGGTCTGCGTAGGCGATCGCCGAGTCGGCGGTGAAGAGTTCGAGCTCCTTGCGCCTGCTGGATAGACTCATCTCCCCCGCCACTTGGCATTGGAGTCGCCGCAGCCGCAATATGGGTGAAGGTGTACTCGATGGTGAAGTTGCTGGAGGGATGCGCGCCGTCGCAGTTTTCCGCTGCCCAATTCTAGCTGCGATCCTCGTCGTACACGACGTCGCTGGCGATCGCGTCGCCGCGCCATCGTGTCCGTAAACGGCGCCTTTATCCCCTCCTTGTAGCCGATGAAGACGACGGGGGTGCTGCGGTCGTTGAGCTTGCGGAGATGACCCTGCTCCTTCATGTACGCCAGGCGCCGAATGTACGGAGAAATTGGACCGCCGACTTTCGTCCGTGCCACGCCTCATAGGGTGTCTTCCCAACGAGGCTTTTGGTGGGGGATCGGTTGAGGAGGAACACCGCCGTAGTCACTACATCCCCCAAAATTTGGCCGGCATGCCCCTCTGCTTTAGCAACGCGCGCGCCATGGACACCACGGTTTGATTCCTCTGATTCCACTGCTCGATGACGTCGTTCTGCTGCGGGGCGTAGGGCGCGGAGAAGTGGCGTTGCATTCCTTGGTTTGCACAGTAGGCGGCGAATTCTAGAGACGTGAACTCGCCACCGTTGTCCGTGCGGAAAATGCGCAGCCGCCGCCCGCTCTGGAGCTCCACAGCTGCCTGGATCCTCTTGATCGCGTCAGGCACCCCACTCTTGGCCGTGAGGAGCACGACCCACATGTACCGGGTGGCGTCATCAACCAGCAACAGAAAGTGACGCCTCCCGCCTTGTGTCGTCGGCGTTATGGGGCCGCAGAGGTCACCATGGATGAGCTCGAGCAGCTCCTGCGCACGATACTTTGATTGCTTCGGGAATGCCGCACGTTGGTGCTTGGTGACGACGCAGGTGTCACAGAGCTGCTCTACGTGTTCCAGCCACGACAGCCCACGCACCAGTCCATGGAGGCTCATCTGCTCTAGCGAATTGAAGTTGATGTGACTGAAACGGTCGTGCCAGTGCCAGGCATTGTCGTCGTGGCGTGGCGTGAGGCGAGGCAAATCGGGTGAGCAACCTTGAGATGAAGCACATAGAGGCAATTGCGGCCGCGCTTGACCTTGGCGACGAGGTGGCGCTGCCGGTCCCAGATCCACAGCACGCCGTCCTCAATCAGCACGCGCGAGCCGCTTTCACCGATCAGCCCGATGATGAGAATGGAGTTTCTTAGCTGCGGGATGTAGTACACGCCGCTAAGTGCTTTGTGCTCGCCATTCTTGCTGGCGAAGATCACGGTGCCGCACTCGCGGATATTGACGAGGGAACCATCGCCGAATTTGACGGTGCTAACCACCACGCGGTCGAGCTCGGCGAAGACGTCACAACGGCCCGTCATGTGATTGGTGGCGCTGGTATCAAGGTACCACCCTTCCAGGCGGTCGCTGCCGTCGTTGATGTCGAGAAGAGCTTGCGCCCGTGGCTCGTCGACGTGGAGTGTTGATGTCGAGAAGAGCTTTCGCCTATGGCTCGTCGACATGGAGTGGTGCGGGTTCGGGTGATGCAGTGTCGGCGCTGGCTTGGGCCATAAGGAGCGCCGACTCTTCATTCGCCTCCTCTGCTTGGGCCAGATGGACGCGCTCCTTCTTGGGCTGGCGGTAGTCCTTGGCCCAGTGCCCACGACGCCCGCAGTTGCGGCATTTATCGCCGCGTGCCCCTTCCTTTGCGTCAGCGCCGCCGCCGCTACCCTTGTTTCGCGGCATTCGACCGCGGACATCTCCGCCACCACCGCCACGGACTTGGTGGAGCCCTCGCCCGTGGCGATCTTTCATCCGCTCCATCCACCGCTCCTCGGTGAGGTAGAGCTTCTTTGGGCTCTTGTGGCGGCTCCAGCGGCTTGGCGGTCTTCTTCCGCCTTGAGACGCCCGGTGACTTCCTCCAGCGACAGCTCGGAGATGTCGAGCAGAGTCTTGATCGACAGCGCGATCTACGAGAACTTGGGCGGCACAACACGTAAGAATTTCTCAACTACCTTTGATTCATCGATTGATTCTCCGAGTGTGGTGAGGCTGGTGACGATATTGGTGAGGCGCAGCGCGAAGTCGTCGATGTTTTCCCCGTCGCGGAATGAGATGGACTTGAATTCCTTCCTTAGCTGCCGCGCCTTGCCCTTTCGCACGCGGTCACTCCCGACGCGCATGGCTCGGATCACCTCCCATGCCTCCTGCGCGGTCCGCTTGACGGCGAGACCGGACATCATCTCCGGGGGCACAGCGTGGAGGATGGACTCCAACGCCATGCGATCTTTCTGGAAGTTGTTGGCGCCGTACTCGATCGTGTCCTAGAGCCCTCGGGCTTGCAACATCACCTTCATGAGGAGGCTCCACTCGGCGTAGTTTGTCCGCGCGGGTACTTTCCGCCGCCGACTTCCTTGACCACTCGCTCGACGACAACTTCGCGTCCACCATGCTCACGGTGCCGTGGTCGTCTCGGCGGCGGCGTAGGCGAACGGCGTCGGTTCTGGCGACGCGGGATGCGAGACCCGTCGGGAATGGGCGCAGACATTTGCCCAGGGCCAAGGCAAGCTCTGATACCAGTTGAGTTGCATGCACAAACCAGTTCACCCAAAAGCTTAAGCTGATGAGGAAAGATGAGCAATTCATTTATACTTCAACAAAGCAAATGTATCCGCATTGCAGTTTTTATAGATTTTATAGCATATCAGTGCGCCACTTGGTTAGGAATCTATGTGGTGTACTTTCGACATCAGATTTTTTTTAATTTTGTTTTCAGGATACAATATGCAGTTTTTTCATCCTTGTTATGTCAAATGCACTTTCTGTTAAATCACCTTAAAGATCAAAACACTTTCTGTTCAATCATCTTAAAATACTATATGTTATTTGTTAATAAGTAGTTGTTGTGCTTCTTGAAATCTCTTCTTATCCAGTGATACTGCAATAATGTAAGAACTTGGTTCTTTTTCTATAGCAGGATAAGTGATGTTCCTGAAATAATGAAGCAGATGCCACCCCTTCCTGTAAAGTTGAATGAAGACCTGGCCAACTCTATGTTGCCAAGGCCTCCACATATATGATGTGTGCAGTAGTCAGGCTCGCTCAATCATCTTTGCAAGAAGATTAGATTAGAAAGCTGGGCCATTTCGCTTGTGCAAAATTGCTGTAGGTACCAGATGCCTGTTTGTGCTGTCCAGATCTTAAATCCATCCTTGTAACAACTTTTCCTCCTCTATACCTTGGTTCTATTTGTTTCAGCTGATCATAGATGTTCCATGTACAAAGTCAGCAGTTTCAGTCAAATAAGTTCGTAACCCCCTAGTCCTTGTAGAAAAAACATAGGGTTAAACTTTTGTACAGTGAACCAGTGTGAAGAATAGCAGCTTTTCTGTATCAGTTAACTTGTTATGTTTAGAATTGGTGTACCATTCAGCAAAGCATACAAAAATTGTTGGCACATGATGTTATACAGAAACTGATATATAAACTTGTTTGCTTTGATGTCCCTGCTTTAATTTTGATAATTGCTCGTGAGAAGTTACAACAGGATCCTCAGATTTTTACACATTCCGTTTTTTTTAAGCGTTGCAAGATCGTCTCTTGTCTACTATCTGTTGAGTGGTGTTTACTTGTTAGTTTGGATAGTTCAGCACTCCAGGAAAGTCGTATCATGTTATCATTGTCAGTGCTGTTATCGCCATTGTTTCCAATGACAGGAAGAACTACTTGAGTTGTCTTATCCCAATCGCAAAATTATATGTGTAGAAATTGAAATGTTTATCGTGCAATTCGTGCATTCCAAACAGCTCCTTTCCATGCCCTTCTGTTTCCGATTAGCCTCAAATCAAAACCCTAACAGAGATGCAGGAAAGAGATATATCCCTCCAAAATCAAGTTCGCATGCATGGGCGAACAAATCCTTAGCTGTATCCATCCAAAAACAAACCCTTATCTGTAGCCATCAAACCTTGCTAATTTTGCTCTGCCCGTCTAGCTTATAAATAGCCTTTCACCTGGCTGACAATCCATCGTCTCCACCACAATCCATCGCACCTATGAAGCAACAACGGCCGCGGCGGTGGAACACCGCCGGCGAAGACTATCGACAGCGACGGCGCCATCGACGACGAAGTCCAATAAGCGAGGACGGCGTACATGTTCGTTGCTTGGTAGGCAACGTATACATGCATTCTTGTTGAGACACCGTCCCACTCACCATTTTCGTTTTGTGCGCTTGCAATAGGCTGGCGACATGTTTCATGTCTTCATGAGGTTGCTCCTTGGTCATGAATGGGCTTTGTGAGTATCCTGTTGCTGCGTTCCAAGTTATATATTCAACTCAACTTAATTTCATCGTTTAAAGAATAGTTTATGTTTAGTTATTCATTCGTTGATACTGTTTCTTGTTATTTATGGCTGGACGCAAAGAGAATTCGGTGCACTCACCCTATAAATTAAGAATTCTTTGTCGATTGTAGCACTTTGGACGAGGAGGATGGTATGATAACACTGATAAATGTGGAGACGAGGGAGCGGGCGAGGGTGGAAGGCACGGACATAACGACATTAGTGCGGACAATGGAGTGCGCGAGGGGGGACGACATGTGCAGAGTGATAATTGTGCAAAGGACGCAGTGGAAAAGAAAAGATAGTAGCAACGTGCCGATATATGTGCGAAGGACAGAGGTCACACACTTCAAAAGATAACTGACGATCGCATATCGCTAATTACGATTAAATTATCATAAATTATCATGACAAATTCGGAGCACATAAAATTCCAAAAAAACACAATTAGGTCGGCTGTGTTGGGAGGCTTCACCTAAAATTTTATAATTTTTAGAGCTCGATTGCTATATGTAACAATTCCTATACATATCAAATTCGTACGATTTTTTGAGCAATATTCAGAGGATATAAAATTGGAAAAAAATCACAACAAAGTACATTGTGTCAAGAGTCTGTGCATAAAATTTTGTAATTTTTTGACCTCATTTGCTATATTTAAAAATTCAAATAAATATATTGTAAAATTACGAATTTAGACAGTGACACCTGTCGTCCAGTGGACGGGCAGCAGACGTCTGCCGTGTTATCTCCCCGGCGCAATAGATGCTCACGTGTTATCTCCCCGGCGCTGCCGCCGAATTTTTTCTATTTTAGCCCTTTTTTGAAAAATATTCACATTTAGACCCCTGGTAGTTTTAATTCCGTTTTTGGACCCAGGGGGTTGGCGCCGTGACCCACGGCGCCGAGGTAGCACATCTCGGCGCCGTGGTCCACGGCGCCAGTTGCCGAGCCCGCGCCAGGTGGTGGCTGCGTGGTGCCGATGTGGCGGCACCTCCGCCGTGGGTCGTGGCGCCGAGCTCGGCGCCGTGGTCGTGGCGCCGAGCTCGGCGCCGTGGGTCTGGCGCCGAGTCAGTGCAAATTCAGTGCGCCGCCGCGGGTGGCGCCCACTCGTGATCCAGTGCATGTAAACTTCCCTGAATAAGTAACCCATATGTTAATCGTCCTAAAGATCAATACCTTTTCTTTAATCTTGAAGATTAAATGTGATCATAGAGATCAAAAGGTTGTACTTTTTTTTTCTCTTAGTGAGTTTTTACTAGAAGTTTTCTCATGAAAGTTTTTAACGAGGCAGTTAGTACAATATATCTTGCGTGTGCAATATACTCTTTTCTCCATTACTTTTTTCCACTAGGTTTTTGGAAGTAACTCTGGATGAGGCATGTGTATGTCACGGTATCCACCCAAGGGGAGTGTTAGATAACCGCACCCCTTAGGGGTGCGCATCAACCACAGTGGGCCCCGTGGTTTCAACTTCGTCTCCAAAAGAGATGTGAGCGATACCAAAGATTCTTTAGGTTAGTTGACTATAAATATAGGAGAGATGCTATCTATTTTGTACATCAAGTCATATCAATAAAGAAGATCACCAGATTGCTCTCTTCACATATTTGTCTATTATTGTTTATCTACTTTTACTATTGCTAATGCTAGTTGATAACACTCATTTGTTAGTTGTATTGATTAGCTATTGGATCACTCGACGACACTAGTTATTCAATAGTGTGAAAATTGATCCGTAGCTTTTGGAAAGATTCAAAAAATTGATGAACTGTGTGAAACACAATTTTTGTTCTTTTGCAGACATTTGTGTGCTTGAAAATGTGAACTTTGCATGTAATGATTTACAATTTTGAACTGAGTAGACATGATTTCCCTGTTCTTGTCTATATGCAAACTAATCAATTATGCGAACATTCTTTGGAGCAAGCATGGGTGGGCAACATTATGCACTCTATTAAATTGTAGTTTAGTGAAGCACCGATCGCAATACCGCCATACCGGTAGTCTTAAGTGCAATGATATGACTAGGCAAACACAATACAAGGCATAATAATAGGATTGCATAGACCGTAGATAGCGTGGGTCTATTACATTTTGTCTCTTGGGTGTAGCGTAGTTGTTTTCCCTTTCTATTGGGCCCCGAGGATGGCTCACCGCATCATTCTTCCCGTCACTCTTGGTCTTGAGAGCGCCTCACGAGCTTGCGCCGCATCCTCCTTGGCCTTCGACGGTTTTGTGCCACTATCACGCGGCGCCTTGCTCAAGGCGCATCCGGCGTGCCACCGCGAGCTCGAGTCATCTTGACAAAGTATTGTCCTTTGTTTTCCACCTCCACCGCCTGGTTATTTGGCCATGCCGCGACACCGATCAACCCATTCGACGAACGTGCAAGCCTATGTGTGGCGTGGTAGATGTCATGGATCAAGTTGAAAACGATAACGAGAAACAAATGATTTAGTTGTCGTCGTTACCACGAAGTCGCCATCCGTGTCCGGCACTTGAAGAACCTACGGTCAGTATTTGGCTCGTTGTACTCGATCCGTCTGCACTCCCAACATCGCCCTAAAGCCGCAATGGCACTTCGGGCGCCATACCACTCCCAACTCCAAATGGGTGAACTCCGTGAAGACATTGTTGTGTAGTAGTATTGTGATGGCTTGAGGAGGAGATGTGATATGGAAGACATAGGAGGCCTTTATGTAGGCATGTTAGGCGGTGCAAGGGCATAGTCCATGGAGAGGGTGTCGCATTTAATCTTTTCGCTTTTCAGATTCCAGTTCAAGAATAAATGTTCCTATGTAGGCTTTTCAGAGCACTGTAGTCTCGTAATAAATTCATAGTTCGTAGCCTTCTCGGTCTTTTGCATGAAACACTCGTAGGCTTTTCCAGATTCCAGTAGCAATAAATGTTCGTATGTAGGCTTTTCGAGCACGTAGTCTCGTAATAAATTCATAGTTCGTAGCCATTTCGGTCTTTTGTCATGTCATCGCGCAAAGTCGACCTCTTTGTCACGCCATCGCGCAGTCGGCCTCTTTGTCATGTCATCGCGCAAAGTCGGCCTCTTTTGCCATGTCATCGCAAAAAGTCGGCCTCTTTGTCATGTCATCGCAAAGTCGGCCTCTTTGCCATGTCATCGCGCAGTCGCCACCGCCAGTGGTCATTGCGATAAGTCATTCCGTTCGGTATAAATAGCCGGTTGGGGTCCCATGGCATTGTACGCAGAGAACCCCGTAATCGAACAACGGCACGCTCTCTTCCGTGGTGAAAATATCATGTCGGAGCGGATGGGCGGTCGAATTTGGGTCACCGAAGAAGACCTTCCTTACAAAGGAGGAGATCTTGATGCACGCATCGCTTGGTACCAAGGCGGCGTGCTCAACCATCGTGGCCGAAATGTAGACATAATGAGTACTGTTGTCGTGCGTCACGGATGCCCGTCCGATGGCGGACGACGTTTCTTCCGATGCCCACGCTCTGAGGTAGAAAGTAGTAATACTACATTTTTTGTTATTGCTTATTGACCCTCCATGTTTACCGTCCTTTCCCGCAGATGGCAAAATACAACTTATCCCGCTGGATTGACCCTCCTCATGAACGGTATATTGTCTATTATGTGGATACATTATGGCAGCGAATATTGGAGTTGGAGGACCGGATCGAGACTCTCAGTGAGGATAACAACGACCTCCGCCAACAGATGCAACACGAGAGGGGCAACGAGGAGATCGTCAACATAGGAAGCTCTTATGACCCCACATGTTGCTGCGCGAACCCTAGTTGCATATGTGCGTGCCACTTCCACGACGGCCAGCCACGTCCGAGACGGTCCCCTGAGCAACACTCCATGTGGGTGCCACGAGGCTCATTTGACATATAGACAGAGTGATTAAGTTAGTAATATATCGTATTTACTTTCTTGCCTGTAGTAGTTGACATATTTTACGTACGTGCAATGTATGTGTTGTTTCTTGTCGGCAGTGCGTGACCCGTTCGTAATAAATTCATAAATTCATCGCAGGAAACATAAATTCATCGCAGGAATCATAGAACCACAAAGTACGGACTACGGATTCGAACACAAATATCACATGAATATAACATATACACATATGTACAACAAGTAGTTCATTACAAACACCTCTCAGTCCAACCACTATCCTACACATAAGTACTACTGCCTCCTAGCCTTACCCTTACCCTTAGCAAGGGCGTCGGTGCCTGGAGTGTAACGGCTAGGCTCATGGCGGCGTCTGCGTGGTAGAGGCTGTGTGAGGCTGCGTCGAAGGCGTCGAGCCGAGACGAGCCTATCTCATCGTAAGTCTGCCGCCGACCTCGTCCTCGTCCTCATCGGGAAAAGTGTCGCCCTCGTGGGGACGAGCTCGCCTGCACGACCCTCGCCGCGTCGGGTCCGCAAGTCGTGTCGAGGGCACTTCTACGTTGCTCGCCGCGCTGTCTTTGCAACCACAACGACCACCGCACGACGTAGCCGAGCTGCTAGCCTCTGTCGTCCAACATTTTGTTAACCAACAAGATACGAAGATATCATGTACTAATTTTGTGAGTGGTTTTGTCGAAGCTTACCTCTAGGAAGCTACGCGTCCTGACGTCGCCGATCGTCGTGGAGAAACGCAGATGTCCCGTCATGCATCGCCTTCGCAGTGTTGCCCTGCAAACAAGCAAAAGAATGGATAATTAGCTATATGTACTGGTATTTATGTCTATTGGAAAATAAGCAATGAGATTGAACATTACCACACGGTCCAGGATTGGCGCAATCTCAACCTGCGTCCCAAGTCGAGTAGACACGTCGTATGGCGTGTCTTCGTCGGACTCAATGTCGGCATAGTCATCTTGAGTCCATTGTCCCTTAAGCTTGGTCCGCGCGCGCGCGGTACCAAACTTGGTACCGCCGGAAGTGCGGCGTTGGTGTCTGACTCGTCGTTGTCGCCCACGTGGTCTCGAACATGTCCCCTCCTCAACGTCGCGCGTGGTGGTGCTGCTCGAAATCTGTGACCTTCTTCTGTCGCTGACGATCAAATCTGCATGTCACGTAAACCAAATGTTAAAATTAGAGAAAGCTCTGTGCAATTGGAATCTAAGGTTGGAATCCACTTACTTGTGCAAGTCCACAGACGTGGAGAACGGCGCTACTGGCCACAGCTGCCTCATACCAAACTGGCGTGCAACTCTATGTGGCAGGTGATACTCAACAGCATAGAAACAGATAAGGGGGCACCTCATCCTGTAGAGGGCCTCGTCTATGCTGCATAGTGTGCTGAACTGAACGGCCTCCACCTCTTGCTCGGCGTACGGCTCCCACTTAACCTGCATAGCAACAATGTAACATTAAAGGTCATACTAAGAAATGAAAATCACGATACCAAATGGAATTAACTTACACTGGAGGACGTGAGCGCATCTAGCTCGTTCATGTACTCTAGGTAGGCCCTCTTCGTCCTGGCGTAGGGAACTGATACCTGGTCCCAAAGATATGCAACTGTCGGACGTCGACGAAGAGGAACCTCTGCGAACCACGGACGAGGAGGCGAAACCGTGGGACGACCAACCGTAGACGACACCACATCCACACCGGAGGAGGTAGAGGCAACCACCCACTTGTCGAGTTCGCCGAACTCCGACGACACGCCCGCAGAGGTGGCGGTAAAGGAACGCCAATACCGGAAGCCCACCGCATCGCCCGCCGTGTCCCGGTCGGTGAGGCGGTGGATGTACATCCACAACGCTACCGCCCCCGCTCCGTCGGGAAGAGAACGCACCAAACAAGTGCAGGATCCATGCCCTGCAATTATATGTAAAATGATATTAAATCAAACTATGTCAATTTTAGAAAAAAGCTCAATTAGATGATGAGTTGGCTCGATATCCACCCCTACCGCAGAGTAGGCGATCGTCGATCGTCGCATCTGCAGGACACTCTGAAAGTCTGCCGAGCCATGTGATCGAACTCCGAGTGCGATGGCACGCCTCATGAGGAAGCTCTCCCGAGGAAGGCCTCTACTGGCTCTCCAACCAGCCAGCACGCACGGTCCGATCACTGGATGGTCGTGAATGGCGACACCAAGTATCTTCGAGTGTCTTGGGCGTAATAGTCATCTCCCGAAAGGGAGGTGGAAGCTGTGAGTCTCCGGCCTCCACCTACATGATACAAAAAAGAGGACTACATGTCAGAGAATTTAGGAGAACATAGACGATAAACAATGAACATGCAAGTGGAGCAATGGTTTAGGAGAATACCTGTCAATCAGTGCAGTGATGGCTGGGGGGTTGAAGGTGGGCAACCCACGGCGAACCTGGTAAGAGATGGCGTCTAGGCCGCCCTCTCCGTGAAGGGAGTGTACCTCTCGTCGTCTCGCATGTCCAGGAACCCGTCATGGGTTCGAGGACGAAGGATGGGCAGCTCCTGTATAGAATACACCTTTTTTTTAGTTAATGCAGCAACATAAACTGAAATTACACAGGAAGTGATGAAGGCAGTACCCTCCCCTCCACGGTGAGCCGTCCTCGGTGGTTCTCCTCGTAGTACGGGTCTAGCAGGTGGAACTGAATGGCCTCCATCCTACAAAAAAAATGAATTTGTCAGTCCAACATAGAAGTAAACAAAACATTCGACATGCATAAAATAATAGAAATAATAAGAAATTAAACCAGAAACGTAGCAAATTGCATATGTGAAAACAGCTAGACGAACTATGAAACATAACGAACAACACGCACTCGCACCTGACTAAGTGGCCAATGGCATGTGCGTGAATTGTGGCCAAGTCTACCACATCTGCTACATTGGTTCTGCTCGGGCTCACTAAGAAAGGGGGTTGCTCTCCCTCGCCTCGTTCTTCCTGGAAGTTGATCCATAACCATCTTGTGTCTCGTCCTCTTCCTGGTTCCACGTTTGTTCCAACGGCTACTCGGATCCGCAATGTATTTGGGCCCGGTGTATGGTGGCCACTCTCCCTCATCCCGGTAAGGCTCGAAACGGGGAGACCACGTAAGCACAAGGTTGTCAACACTGAACTCCCGAGGTATCTTGCTCTCGTAGTCGAAGTTGCGATGCCTTGCTGCTGCCACGTAATGCGAACAAGGAAAGTGGTACGCCTCGCCACCACATGTGCATGAGAAATCAATAAGGACAACCTTATGCCTACTCGTCGGTCTGAGCTCTCCATCGGTCGTTGTACCACCCCTTTCTACAACCTCGTAAGTGCCCGTGGCGTTGTCAAAACAATGTACCTCAGCCCTCGCCTTTGCCCTTTCAAGGTGGCGCTTCGGTTTTGGCGCCCATCTCACTTGTTTACTCTGTAGCGCCATTGCATGTGCGTGTCTTTCGTTGAACCAGGAAACAAGCTTGTAAAAGGTGAATGATACGATAGCATTTACGGGCATACCACGTATACCCCTAAGCAAATTATTGAAGGATTCGACCATGTTGCTTGTCTGAAACTCGTACCTCCAGCCACCATCGTCATGAGCCCTTGTCCATTTGTCCACATCTCTCATCAATCCCGTCAACCACTGTCTACCTTCTGCGTTAGTTGCGGACTAAGTCGCTCCAACTTCTCCGGAAGAACTTGACCTCAAGCATTCGAGCGACCTCCTCGAATGATGAAAGTTATCCTTCGTACTATCCTTACGGAGTAGATTCTCAAGAAGATGCCGAGTGCACCAACGGTGGTGCAAAGTCGATACCCCAGATCCGCTCTGTCATGCCAGCAGTATGCCCTGGTGTTTATCAGATATGACACCAACCTCCCTACCAGGGCCGACCACGTGCCTCCAAACGAGACGTAAGAACCATCCCCAGCTGTCTTTGCTCTCCCTCTCAACCAAAGCAAATGCCAAAGGAACCAACACGTTTTCTACGTCACAGGAAATGGCTATCAGAAGTGTGCCCTGGTACTTGCCAAGAAGAAACGTACCATCAATGGAGAGGACGGGACGACAATGACGAAAGGCCTCGATGGACTGGTCAAAGCACCAGAAAGCACGGAAGAATATCTGCATCCCATCTTGAGTCCATTCGTTTGGTTTCGGGACATACTCATAATGCATGCCTGGATTAACCGCTTTGATTGCATTGAAGAGTGCTGGCAACTGCAAGTACCCATCTTAGCAATAATGGTAGAGGTCAACTGCCAATGCTTCTGTTTGAGCTCTACTTCGGCACAAGTGTGTGGGCCAACGATTCTTGTGATCTTGAACTTTCCCGTGTCCTTCTGTTTCCTAGCACAAACCCTCCATTGACATGTTTCCTTCGCACACAACTGTACCTCCGCTCCACATAAGAATGCCTCACCTTGAATGGCCTTTTTCAATCATCGAATACCCTCAGTAGCCACCTTTTCAATCCCGACAGTCCTCAAACACCATGCCCTTCTCAATTGTCATGCTTGACCCGGCCTCGGAGCATCTAGCAACTCGTCATCCCTTCCTTCGCATAAGCCTCATGGGAATGCCTAAGATCGCCGAATTCATGAACCGATGGATCCCGGCCAGGGCAATAACGCCCGATCACCAATATCACTTTCGACCGCTCTCCAAAAGGGCGGTCATCATCAGAATCAACGGCTCTAGCGATCTCGTAAGGCTCCAGATCATCCACAATTTGTACATCCACACTGTTGGAATCCCTACAGACTTCTTCAACGTTGCCAGATGGAGCAACGGGAGGAGCACCCACATTATCAGGAATGTATCCTACATCATAAGCACGAAAATGATGGGATTGAGACAAAAGAATAGAATGACGGGAAAAGGCTAAAGAGTTGCTCGACACTTCATCGGGATGATCCCGAGGGCCGCCACGACATCATCATCCGACATTCGACTCGAACGGTTGAGAAATCGACCCTCGCTCGGGCGAGATAGAGCATCGGGCACCTCGTGCACTTCTTCCACATCCAACAGAAGGTCCCAGAACGGAGGGTCAAAGGGTGCATGATCACCTAGTTGTGGTGAATAACCATGAGGGGTGGGATCAATGGACACCTTCCGCACAACAAGGTCCAAACATTGGAACTCATTCTTCATAACCAAATTGACATATTTGTCCCACTGATCCTCACAACCAATTAAGATCAACCGCCTTAGAATTGTATCTTTCGAACCGAAGTAAAGTAACCCCTCAACTGTGATGCTCTCCTCGCTTGCATGACAATGTAGCTCCTCCGGGCCCTAGCAACCAACTCACTAAACGACGGCCGATCATCGAATATCGAGGCACCCTTTGCATTTCAACAAATCGAACATTTCCATAATCATCACTTGTCACACTGCCTCCATGATATAGGGTGACTAGGTTGTCCATCTAGTTCATACAGATGAATACCTTCAAACCAACCAAAATGAAGAAGCATCAAATTCCCATGGTACACAAAAGGATCATGATCATAATAAAGGTGCCCTAGTGAACCAGAATTCAAGGAAACTTAAAATGACAAATACCTTTTACACCCGGGTATGTATGTATGTATATGTATATATCTATATGTATCTCTCTCTCTCTCTCTCTCTCTCTCTCTATATATATATATATATATATATATATATATATATATATATATATATATATATATATATATATATATATATATATATATATATATATATACAAAAGCAAGGCTATGATGCTCAACCCTATGAGTACGGAGCCTCAGATATCAGATACCAACTTGCGTCGTGTGAAGAAGACCTAGTATAATAAAGCGACCATGCATGCATGGTTAGCAAGCAAGTTTTTATTACCACAGAGAGCATATGGCAACTTAGATTTAATCATGCAGTCAAGACAAGAAAAATTGTCTCCACAATGCAATGCAAAAGGTCAATAACCTCTCTCTCTTTTTTGCCAAAATTTGTCGATAGAAGCAATATTGTGGCTACAACACAAACAATCCCTCAGGTTTCCATACCACCAAACTATTTCTGTGGACTAGTGGAACTTTTATTAATAACCTCTTAGTACGAACACTGACAATTGAGGAGTATAAGTATATGCAATTTTTCATTGTACATCTAAAACTCAATATTATGCTTAACTACACAGCAAATCAAGAGACGACAAATGGATTCATCGTTGCCAAGTCTTATTTCAATCACCACACTAGTTAGCCTAAACTCGAAAGAATTGGTCATGCAAGATGGTATCATGACTATCTTTGAAGCTTCAAAACTAGTTGGCAACAAAACCATGGTGGTTTACTATACAATAAGCCCAAGTGCAGTTCTATTAATATCTCATTACAATGCTCCTCTTCGTAACAACCATAACTCTTGTGGACAGTTCTATCTTCATTAACAAAGGTTATTAATATATTTCATGTATTATTTTCAGTTACTATTGAATAATTCAACTTGATATGATTTTTCCTTGTGTTCCTATCTAAATTTGAACTAGTAAAACAATATACATAATGACGTTTTTTACTACGTTGTGCATATCTTGCACTGCAATGTAGGCAACTACAAATTTATCAAATGAATGTTTGAGGAGCATTCAAATGTATGTGCATGCATGTATACATTTGATCGTGGCACCGATCACTGGGAGGCGGTGGCTGGCGGCCGTGGAGGTGGCGGGGCCGGAGGCGGGTGGCCGGGCGGCCGGGAGGCGGCGGGGCCGGGAGGCGGGGGCGGGAGGCGGGGAGGCGGCGGGAGGCGGGAATCTACTCCGTAAGGATAGTACGGGATAACTTTCATCCGCTCGAGGAGGTCGCTCAATGCTTGAGGTCAAGTTCTTCCAGAGAAGTTGAGCAATTTTAGTACCGCAACTAACGCAGAAGGTAGACAAGGGTTGACGGGATTGATGAGAGATGTGGACAAATGGACAAGGGCTCATGACGATGGTGGCTGGAGGTACGAGTTTCAGACAAGCAACATGGCCGAATCCTTCAATAATTTGCTTAGGGGTATACGTGGTATGCCCGTAAATGCTATCGTATCCTTCACCTTTTACAAGCTTGTTTCCTGGTTCAACGAAAGACACGCACATGCAATGGCGCTACAGAGTAAACAAGTGAGATGGGCGCCAAAACCGAAGCGCCACCTTGAAAGGGCAAAGGCGAGGGCTGAGGCACATGAGGTACATTGTTTTGACAACGCCACGGGCACTTACGAGGTTGTAGAAAGGGGTGGTACAACGACCGATGGAGAGCTCAGACCGACGAGTAGGCATAAGGTTGTCCTTATTGATTTCTCATGCACATGTGGTAAACCGAGGCAGTACCACTTTCCTTGTTCGCATTACGTGGCAGCAGCAAGGCATCGCAACTTCGACTACGAGAGCAAGATACCTCGGGAGTTCAGTGTTGACAACCTTGTGCTTACGTGGTCTCCTCGTTTCGAGCCTTACCGGGATGAGGGAGAGTGGCCACCATACACCGGGCCCAAATACATTGCGAATCCGAGTAGCCGTTGGAACAAACGTGGAACCGTGAAGAGGACGAGACACAAGATGGTTATGGATCAACTTCCGGGAAGAACGAGGCGAGGAGAGCAACCCCTTTCTTAGTGAGCCCGAGTAACCAATGTAGCGTATGTGGTAGACTTGGCCACAATTCACGCACATGCCATTGGCCACTTAGTCAAAAGAAAAGCGTGTTGTTCGTTATGTTTCATAGTTCGCCTAGTGCTTTCACATATGCAATTTGCTACGTTTCTGGTTTAATTTCTTATTATTACTATTATTTTATGCATGTCGAATGTTTTGTTTACTTCTATGTTGGACTGACAAATTCATTTTTTTTGTAGGATGGAGGCCATTCGGCCCACCCGCTAGACCCGTACTACGAGGAGAACCACCGAGGACGGCTCACCGTGGAGGGAGGGTACGCCTTCATCACTTCCTCGTAATTTCGCTTTATGTTGCCGCATTAACTAAAAAAGGTGTATTCTATACAGAGTCTGTCCATCCTTCGCCCTCGAACCCATGACGGGTTCCTGGACATGCAAGACGACGAGAGGTACACTCCCTTCGGAGAGGGTCGGCTTAGACGCCATCTCTTACCATGTTCGCCGTGGGTTGCCCACCTTCAACCCCCCAGCCATCACTGCACTGATTGACAGGTATTCTCCTAAACCATTGCTCCACTTGCATGTTCATTGTTTATCGTCTATGTTCTCCTAAATTCTCTGACATGTAGTCCTCTTTTTTGTATCATGTAGGTGGAGGCCGGAGACTCACAGCCCACCTCCCTTTCGGGAGATGACTATTACGCCCGTGACACTCGAAGATACTTGGTGTCGCCATTCACGACCATCCAAAGGATCGGACCGCGTGCTCGCCGGTTGGAGAGCCCGAGTAGAGGCCTTCCTGGAGAGAGCTTCCTCATGAGGCGTGCCATCGCACTCGAGTTCCGATCACATGGCTCCGGCAGACTTTCAGAGTGTCCTGCAGATGCGACGATCGATACGCCTACTCATCGGTAGGGGTGGATATCGAGCCAACTCATCATCTAATTGAGCTTTTTTCTAAAATTGACATAGTTTGATTTAATATCATTTTACATATAATTGCAGGGCATGGATCCTGCACTTGTTTGGCTGCGTTCTCTTCCCCGACGGAACGGGGGACAGCGCGTTGTGGATGTACATCCACTGCCTCACCGACTGGGACACGGCGGGGCAGTACAGCTGGGCTTCCGGGGTATTGGCGTTCCTTTACCGCCACCTCTGCGAGGCGTGTCGCCGGAGTTCGGCGAACTCGACAAGAGGTGGTTGCCTCTACCTCCTCCACCGTGGATGTGGTGTCGCTCACCAGCTTGGTCGTCCCACCTTTCGCCTCCTCGTCCGTGGTTCGCAGAGGTTCCTCTTCGCCGACGTCCGACAGCTGCATATCTTTGGGACCGTATCGCCCCACGCCAGACGAAGAGGGCCTACCTAGAGTACATGAACGAGCTAGATGCGCCACGCCCTCCAAAGTAAGTTAATTCCATTTGGTATCGTGATTTTCATTTCTTAGTATGACCTTTAATGTTACATTGTTGCTATGCGTGTTAAGTGGGAGCCGACGCCGAGCAAGAGGTGGAGGCCGCTCGATTCAAAGACACTATGCAAAGATAGACGAGGCCCTCTGTGATGAGGTGCCCCTTATCTGCTTCTATGTCGTTGAGTATCACCGCCACATAGAGTTGCACGCCGCTTGGTATGAGGCACCGTGGCTGCGAGCGCCGTTCTCCACGCCTCGTGGACTTGCACAAGTAAGTGGATTCCAACCTTAGATTCCAATTGCACGTAGCTTTCTAATTTTAACATTTGGTTTACGTGACATGCGATTTGATCGTCGCCGACGTAAGAAGGTCACAGATTTCGCGGACCACCACGCGTGACGCTGAGGAGCGGGACATGTTCAGACCACGTGGGCGACAACGACGAGCCGCACACCAACGCCGCACTTCCGGCGGTACCAAGTTTGGTACCGCCGGCGACGCGACCAAGCTTAAGGGACAATGGACTCAAGATGACTATGCCGACATTGAGTCCGATGAAGACACGCCATACGACGTGTCTACTCGACTTGGGACGCAGTGGAGATTGCGCCACCCCGGACCGTGGTAATGTTCAATCTCATTGCTTATTTTCCAATAGACATAAATACCAAGACATATAGCTAATTATCCATTCTTTTGCTTGTTTGCGTGGCAACACTGCGCAGCGAGACAGACATACATCGCTTTCTCCACGACGACGACGTCAGACGCTGTAGCTTCCTAGAGGTAAGCTTCGACAAAACCACTCACAAAATTAGTACATGATATCTTCGTATCTTGTTGGTTAACAAAATGTTGGATGACGAGGCTAGTAGCTCGGCCACGCCGTGGCGGTACCGGTCGTTGTGGTTGCAAAGACAAAGCGCGCGCGAGCAACGTAGAAGTGCCCTCGACACGACTTGCGCACCGACGGGCGAGGGTCGTGACACGGCCGAGCTCGCTCCCCACGAGGAGCGACACTTTCCCTGACGAGGACGAGGACGAGGTCGAGCAGCAGACTTACGATGAGATAGGCCCGTCTCACTCGCCGACGCCTTCGACGCAGCCTCACACAGCCTCTACCACGCAGACGCCGCCGTGAGCCTAGCCGTTACACCTGTGCACCGACGCCTTGCTAAGGGTAAGGGTAAAGCTAGGAGGCGAGTACTTATGTGTAGGCTAGTGGTTGGACCGAGAGGTGTTTGTAATGAACTGCTTGTTGTACATATTTGTATATGTTATATTCATGTGATATTTGTGTTCGAATCTGTAGTCCGTACTTTGTGGTTCTATGATTCCTGCGATGAATTTATGTTTCCTGCGATGAATTTATGAATTTATTACGAACGGGTCACGCACTGCCGACAAGAAACAACACATACATTGCACGTACGTAAAATATGTCAACTACTACTGGCAAGAAAGTAAATACGATATATTACTAACTTAATCACTCTGTCTATATGTCAAACGAGCCTCGTGGCACCCACATGGAGTGTTGCTCAGGGGGCCGCCTCGGACGTGGTCGGCCGTCGTGGAAGTGGCACGCACATATGCAACTAGGGTTCGCGCAGAACATGTGGGATCATAAGAGCTTCCTATGTTGACGATCTCCTCGTTGCCTCTCTCGCTGCATCCGCTGGCGGAGGTCGTTGTTATCCTCACCGAGAGTCTCGATCCGTCCTCTAACTCCAATATTCACGCCATAATGTATCCACATAATAGACAATATACCGCTCATGAGGAGGGTCAATCCAATGGATAAGTCGATTTGCCATCTGCGGGAAAGGACGGTAAACATGGAGGGCCCATAAGCAATAACAAAAAATGTAGTATTACTATTTTCTACCTCAGAGCGTGGGCATCGGAAGAAACGTCGCCCGCCATCGGACGGGGCATCCAGGACCTGCACGACAACAGACTCATTGTGTCTACATTTCGCCACGATGGTTGAGCACGCCGCCTTGGTACCAAGCAAGACTGCATCAAGATCTCCTCCTTTGTAAGGGAAGGTCTTCCTTCGGTGACCCAAATTCGACCGCCCATCTCGCCCGACATGATATTTTCACCACGGAAGAGAACGTGCCGTTGTTCGATTCTGAGGTTCTCTGCGACAATGCCATGGGACCCCAACTCGCTATTTATACCGAACGGAATGACTTACTGCAATTACCACAACTGAGCTGGCAGCTTTGCGCAGTGACATGGCAAAAGAGGCCAGCTTTGCGCAGTGAGTTCAGGGAATGGTTAGTTTGCATATAGACAAGAACATGGAAATCATATCTACTCAGTTCAAAATTGTAAATCATTACATGCAAAGTTCACATTTTCAAGCACACAAATGTTCGCAAAAGAACAAAATTGTGTTTCACATTCTTCATCAATTTTCGAATCTTTCCAAAAGCTACGGATCAATTTTCACACTGTTGAATAACTAGTCTCGTCGAGTGATCCAATAGCTAATCAATACAACTAACAAATGAGTGTTATCAACTAGCATTAGCAATAGTAAAAGTAGATAAACAATAATAGACAAATATGTGAAGAGAGCAATCTGGTGATCTTCTTTATTGATATGACTTGATGTACAAAATAGATAACATCTCTCCTATATTTATAGTCAACTAACCTAAAGAATCTTTCAAGATACGCCACATCTCTTTTGGAGACGGTTGAAACCACGGGCCCACTGTGGTTGATGCGCACCCCTAAGGGGTGCCTGGTTATACAACACTCCCCTTGGGTGGATACCGTGACATACACATGCCTCATCCGAGTTACTTCCAAAACCTAGTGGAAAAAGTAATGGAGAAAAGAGTATATTGCACACGCAAGATATATTGCACTAATCGCCTCGTTAAAACTTTCATGAGAAAACTTCTAGTAAAAACTCACTAAGAGAAAAAAAAAGTACAACCTTTTGATCTCTATGATCACATTTAATCTTCAAGATTAAAGAAAAGGTATTGATCTTTAGGACGATTAACATATGGGTTACTTATTCAGGGAAGTTTACATGCACTGGATCACGAGCTGGAGCGCCACCGGCGGCGGCGGCAGCTCTGAATTTGCACAGCTCGGCTCTAGGACCCACGGCGCCGACCTCGGCACCACGACCCACGGCGCCGAGGTGCTGCCACGTCGGCGCCACGCAGCCACCACCGCGCGCGGCTCGGTAACCCGCCGCCGTGGACCACGGCGTCGAGATGTGCTACCTCGGCGCCGTGGGTCACGGCGCCGACCCTTTGGGTCCAAAAACGAAATTAAAACTACCAGGGGTCTAAATGTGAATATTTTTTTTAAAAAAAACTAAAATAGAAAAAATTCGGGCGCTGCCGCCCGTCCATTGAAAAACGAAGCAATTCCTATATGTTGCTTCGCCCTCTAGTCTTCTCTCGATTCCAAAATTAGCGTACTATAGTGTCACCTTCTATTTTCTACCCAACATACTGGAAGCAAACTTGAAGACATCCATACTCTTTAATCAATCCATATTATACTTACCAATTACACACACATATATCCAATCAATCCATCACAGCACTTTACACAACAAATACCCAAACTCAAACCGACAAAGAAATTCACATCTCCAACAAAAAAAAAAAACACCCAAATTAAAAGCAAAAAGATTTTGTTTTTTTACATACGTACACACAGTCCAAGCACCCATATATATAGTCCGATGGATCATATGGAGACGCTGTTTGGTATCCCTTTTCCGGTGATCCCTTTCTCCTGGCCGGCGACGTTGCCGACGTCCGGGAACAGCAGCGTGTACGGCACCTTCACCGGGCCCCTCCGGTTCTTGAGCTGCGGGTCCTTGTTCCTGTCCGCCACCCGCTTTTCCACCCGCCGGAGCTCCTCGCGGAATTGGTCCAGCAGCTGCAGCACCTCGCCGTCGTCCGTCCACAACGCCGTCGCGCGCTGCCCGAGGTAGAGCTCGTCGGAGGTGTGGTTGGACAGCACCTCGATGAACGCCAGCCCCAGCGTGGTTGTGAACCGGTCGGACACCATCTCCAGGAAGAACTTCTCCGGGTCGGCCTCCAGCTTCGTCATCTCCGGCGACCCCGGGAGCGGCACGAACCGCCGGCACCGGGTGGGCCGGTTCGGCGGGAAGCCCGCGTAGCCGTACTGGCCGAAGTTGACGGCAGCGTGCAGCGCGGAGGCGATCCAGATGAACGTGGACAGCGTCTCGGCGAGGTGGTCGACGGTGTCCAGCTTCAGCCAGCACGCCAGGTCGCTACGCCGGTCGCCGTGCCCCACGCTGCGGACGTCGTCCCACCACGCCTGCAGCTCGGCGTCGCCGGCCACCTCCTTGTCGGCGTGGTAGAAGTGCGCGCAATAGCTGCGCACCCACCCCTCGATGGCGCGCCACACGTCCAGGCCGTCGACGGCGTACGGGTAGTCCTCGATGTGCAGCTTCAGGCCACCGGGCGACCCGGGGTCCTTGGACGCCATGCCCCTAGTAATAAGAATGAAAAGAACAACATTGTCATTTCTTCCAGCAAAATAATTAACAGAGTAGATCCTGTCACTTTGTTCACAATAGTAATTTGTTCTACTTCTAAAATCCAAATGGTTTCTCTTATTACAGAAATTTTGGCTACTCATAATTCATATATGGCATATAATTCTTAGAATCTTAATTTAGATTAGGTTAATTTACTTTTGGCATTAAAATTCTTACTGATTTTAGTTAGTTAGCTATAAGGAAACCTTACTGATTTTAGTAAAACGTGATAGAATTATGGAAATGATGCAGTCAATCTGTTATTACATCCGTTCTTTTAAGTGACATTCTAGAAAACGTGCCATCAAATTTTCACCACTAATATATTTAAAACTATTTAAATTATTTTAATAAAAACTATATCATTAGATTTATCATTGAAAATATTTTCATAATATTATAATTTTTCATTATTATATACTAAAAGTTGATGACAAACATTTTACAACTACTAAGAAAAATAATGTTAGAAATTTTCACAAAAACAAAACATCCAATCCTTAATCTGGTGGACCCTAATTAAAAAGAACTGTACCAGCCATTTATATTACTTAGAGATATAAAAGATCAAGCACTTAATCTGGTGGACCATAATTAAAACGGAACTATAGCAGCCATAGAATGTTATTAACAGAGATATATTACTTTTGTAATTTAAAAATACAAAAATATAATCCTTATTCAAGATACAAATCTTATCTACAGCCCACGCTTACCTTATATATATGAACCATGGACGGCAAAAGAAAAAAAAAGGTGCTAGGAAAAAAACGTTGCCTTCTACTTGTGTATGAGCATGACGCACATGCTGCCGCTTGGGTTAGCCATATGTGAGTTAAGTTCCTTTTGTTTTCCTTTGCTATCCTCTTAACATCCAATCATTTTGATTTTTTAGGCAATTGGTGTCCTATGATTTTTCATATTGTCAGATCAATTTACTGAGCCGTACAGAATTACGAATGACTAAACCTGCACCGTTAATTTGATAGAACATTTGTACAACGAATATAATTCTATTTTCAAATATAAATACTCCCGCTAGTCACATACTTGTCATCTTAGATATCGATACAGTCAAAATGTGGCTTTGACTACTAATTTATATTATGATATATTTATAAAACCTAATAAAATTATAATATTTTGAAAGTATTTCTCAAGATAAATCTATGCATATGATTTCTATACATCCAATCTAAATATTTAAAAAGATATCAATAGTAAAAATTTTAAAAGTTTGATCGCACATATTCCAAAATGATATGTATTTATAACTGGAGGGAGTATATGTAATTGAATATATGCACTATACCACCTATCAGCAGAATATATGTGTTGTAGCACCTATTCACAATTAATTGTATGGGATTTTAGCTCAAGATCTAAAGTAAATGCTAGGGATATTAGGGAGCACAAAAAAGATATAGCAAGAAGATATGCATGGTGCCTCAGTGCATCGGACAATTATGCTTAACAACAAGGAACCGGTGAAACTACAAGTATTGTGCACATTGATCATAGTGAGCATGCCACACGGGGTGATGGCTAACATCAGTGAATGTAGCTATATATCCTAGGATAAAGTAATGCATCAATACAAATAATAATACCCGACTCCAACAATACAAGCCTAAAGATGAAGATGTTGAATTCAGGCAGTCGAACTATTCAAGTGGTAATTAATAAGTTGATCCATTGGAAAAATGTACACAAGCCATATCCCAAGAAGATGCAAATCAGCGTCCTGAAGCGACTATGAAGTCGTAGATGAGTTGAAAACTAAATTTATGTTTAAGGTTACAGGCCAACGGTTGCATTAAAACCTAAGTATTGAAAAAAGAAAAAAAAAGGGTTAAAACACGTTTTGGAGTCGCGTAATGTTTCTCCATAGACCATTCAATGTAAAACTACCTAAGACACAAGTTTAACCATTAGTTTTTTTTTCACAATACAATTATATAGAATAAGAATATGGAGGTATTGATTTAAAAAGATATGAAAGTATTAGTAATAAATGTATAGCTACTCTATGCATAATATTTTCGCTGGACTAGCATATATATCAAGAAGATATTATTAGCCAAAAAAAGTTTTATTGTACTCTTCCTACAGTAAGAAGAATTTGCAACAGAAGGAGTAATAATATCCGTCAGACAACATGCCTATGCATAATCCGTTGTCATTGTAAAAAAAATCAACTAACACATGTTTATCCAAATTCTAAACCGTAGTTACAATGGATACAGAAATACAAATAAAAGTATAGTAGGACTAACCGTGCAATTGAGTGGGGCACCTATCTAGTTAGTGTACAATAAGCTTAAGTTAAAAAGTAACGGTCAAAGTCACATCTTGAAAACCATGAAAAATCAAAAACACCACTTAAAAAAAAGGAAGGAGTAATATACAAACTAAAGTATATTGAAAGTGCTTCCAGAGAAGTACTGTATGTGCTGTTTTCTAAGCAGGATGATTTGAAATCAAACTTATCAATACCATTCTAGTACCGGCCAACATGTACTATTTCGGCACCTAAAACAGTACGGAGTGAAATTGCGTTCCATACCGGCTTCGATACCGGTTAGTACCAGCCATACTGGCTCCATCCTAGTCAATACCAGCCATATCGGCTTTAATACCAGACAATATTAGTCATACCGGTGAAATTGATAATATCATCTATTGAACTCATTAAACTGTATATTATATTAAATCCTACTACTATATATTTGGAGTAATATTATAAGAGAAATTTGATGTCCACATAATTAAACATGCATATACTTATAAATATATATTATTATTTTAAACTCTAAAATACTACACCGGTATAGACTGGTACCAGAATGTACCATTTCCAATAGCCAAACCGGTATACCCTCTGGAATGGTATTGATAAGATCTATGTTTGAAATACCTCTTGATGAGATCATTTGGCAGGGACTGCTCGGTGAACCTCCACTCCCCATAGATGGCTGAAGACATCTCCACGGCGTACTTCCCCGGGTACATGGTCCTCTCAAGGACGCCCCCTGCATTCAGGAGTATGCTCCTGGCCAAGGTGTTGATCTGCATTGTGTCCTTGAAGTGCGGCTCGAGGAGCTTGTGGATCGGGTGCATCGCGCTCAGCTGCCTCCTCGCCGCGATGATGAACGGCTCCACCGTCGCGTGTGTGAACAGCCTGTTGGTGGTTGCATCAAGAAGGTGGTCTCAAGTCAATTTTCTTTTTCTTGGAACTGGAAATTCAGATGGATAGGTTCAGGAACACGATGCACCTTGAACCTAAATTATAAAAAGTGGCCACACAAGAGGATATCTTCATCTGAATGTTGAAATTTTCTGAAGCTTGTTGAACTGTCTATAGTGATTACTGGAAAGTGGTATCTGACATGAAGCATCTTTTTTCGACAGTAATTTTACCTACTATGAATGTAAAGCCAATGCATAGAATGTCACTCATAGAACAACTACGAGTCAAAGGAAGGTCTAGAATCAGTAAGGCTCACTAATTCCTTAAGGGTTTAGATTCCCTATTTGCGCAGAATGTAATTAGGATTTCAGGAAAGAATTTAACTAGTATACAGTTCATCATTACACCAACAAAATGCCAAGTTGCAAGATGCAAATATTCAATTTGTAATGTGCCTTTCTGTAGATCGATTCGTACGACTGTACTGATGTTCACTTACCAGTGGCTAATGAGCTGATGGTACCCTGAATCATTGACAGAAACATGAGCCTTGGCAAGCTGCCACAGATGTGCATCGGTTCCCTGGCTTGCAGGGAGGAAGATCCTACTGTTCACCCCTTCACCCGCGCCGTCACTAGGCGGGCTCAGCTCTATCAGAACAGGTTTCAGGGTCCCGTCGGCCTTCAAGAAAAGCAGCGTGCGCGACGCGTAGATGCACACGCCCTGTGTGTTTATGCGCCTCAGGTACGGCATCAGGTAGTCATGGTGATCCAGAATGTACAGCCTATTCTGATGCATTGCCTGCGTAGCAACATGAAGAACATCATATCATACAAGGCAGTCCAGAAGGTTCAACTGACAGCAAAAGTTCATGTAGGATTGAAGTGTGCATCTCCAATTCATTAAAGGAAAGGGAAACGAAACGAATTTGTTATATCAGAGTGAAACATAAACAGAATTAGTACTTCAAGTTTGAGGAAGGAAGCTATACTGACCGTTTCAACTGTTACGCCGTCAAGCTGACTCGAGATATGCGCAGCGGTTATCGTGCTCTGCTGCCCGCCACTGCTAACCGGTGGAAACTTCTGAGAATGGAAGATGTGAGGATTGGTTACTACCATCCACTTCAATTCTGAGTATGTGGTTAACTGTTGTCAACTAGTAGAAATTTTGAGACAAGGATGGTAGAGCTAATTTAATTACTTGCAATCTCTTGATCACAACAGGGTTGAGCCCTGCAAGCATCTCCCTCGCAAATTCCTCGTCGCTTCTCCACCCATCATAATCATCTGCATCATTCAGGATAGTCATGCTTTTCTATGTATTCCTTTCGTTCTTTTTTACATGATGTTTTTAGTTTTTTACGGTATGAGATTTTGACCGTTAGTTTTATAACTTTTACACTAAAATATACTGATAAAATTGTAATATTATGAAAGTATTTTTAATGATAAATCTAATGATATAATTTTCGTATAGCCAATCTAGATAGTTTTAAATCTATTTGTGATCAAACTTTAGAAATGTTGATGATACGGATTCTAGTAAGCCAAGTAAAAAGAAACAGGGAGCGTATATAACCAAAAAAAATCCAGAGTGTTCGTGTTTCAGCATGCATGTCGCACGTACGCTCAATCACTTGTGGGATGGGGAACTTGACCGGGGTCTCCTTCACCGTCTTGGCCACCTCCTTGTAGGTCTTCTTCGACGGCACGGAGGACTTGAGCTGTTCCATCACCGTGCCGTCCACCGCCGGATGCGCCGGCTTGCTGTACAGGTCCTTCCTCAGCTGCTCGAGGGACCTGAAGTTGTTGCCCTGCATCAGCGTCTTCATCTCGGGGACCACGAAGTGCGTCACGGCCTGCACCGCCAGCGTCAGGGCCTCGGCGAGCTTCCCCGGGCTGAACCGCTCGTCCGGCGGGATGTAGAAGTCGAGGTTGATCATGTGCTTCCGCATCTCGGTCACACCGTCTTCATTTAGCAGGACATTGCAGCGAAATCAGAACAACCAGGAATTGCTCATGGTGCAGAATTCAGGCAACGTCGGTAGTAGGTTGCAGGAACTCTTACGCACATCAAGAGTGGCAATTAAGCTGTGAAACCGAACTGAAAGAATTGATTGTTTTGTCGTGCCATCAAAGAATTACCGGTCTTGCTGAGGGGGCGGCCGGTCCGACAGCGGCGCGGGTAGGGGTACGTCCTGGTGCCGCCGAGCACCGGCCGGACGTGGTCCGGCTTGTCGGGGTTGCCGAGGTCGTTGTAGTGGTCGAAGTCGTAGATGCGCTCCCAGTCCTTCCTCTCCCCCCTGCCGTTCCCTCTCAGGCTCCTAAGCTCCTCCTCCCGCAGCCGCCGCAGCGCCTCCGGCGTCTTGTCCGGCAGGAAGCTCTGGCATCACGCACACCCGGCTAAGCTTCGGTCGCGTTTCGTTACTTTCGTACACCAACCAATTCACCCCGGAAGGTCAAGATTATGCACGAAAAGTACACCGCGGGTTAATCGATCGATCGATTCTAACCGTGTTCACGAAGAAGAGGCGGTCGGAGTTGGTCTTCTTGTAGGGGTACACCCAGGAGTTGCACTCGAAGTGGATGCTCCTGTCCTCGGTGAGCTCCAGATGCACGTGCCGGAGGAAGAACTGGTCCGAGCTGTTCCCGTTCTTGACGACGACGGCGCCCGGCGTGCCGAACTCGGCGTCGACGAAGAAGGTGACCTGGTATGTCGACGTGCTCGCCTTCCCGTGCTTCGTCTTCTTGCGGCTCCTCAGGGCCGCCTCCGCGCTCAGCTTCCCCTTCCTCGTCTCTGCAGTTGCAGACAGAAAAGTTTCAGGCTTTCAGGCAAGGTGAAATGAAACCCGCAGTGCTAGTGCCATAACATGCACTCACTCACCGTGATCAATCTGCGTGCTGCTGAACAGGCGCAGGGTGGTCGACTTCCCTGGCGCCGACAAGCCGAAGGTGTTGGCGACGACCACCGAGCCATAGATGGCGACGGCGTTCTCCCGCTGCGCCGGGGCCGGGCTCCGGTCCCACAGCTTCGAGCAGAAGGGCATTTGCATGGATGGACCGACCAAGCACCAGCAAACAACAGTACAGTAGGATCAACCAAAGGCAGCACCTATATCGGCAGGCAGGCAGGCAGGCTGAGGCTAGTAGTAATCGGTATTTATCCACCTGGGCCTTTCCTGAGCCCTGGTATAAAGTAGGGGTGTAAATGGGTCGGGTTAATCCCGATCGATCCGGCATCGAATTTAATTTGCACCGAATTCGATTGGTACTGAATCCGGAGAAAAAAATATGGGTTACGATATGGTAACAGCAATATCCGTCCGAATCCGATACGACTTCAAGTTTGATTTCAGGTTAGTGCTACTATTTGATGTTTCATTTTCTTTTGCAATGGTAAAATAAAATCTTTCACATCAGTTATTAAGTAGTAACATCAAGTTCTTGACAGTACGTCCTACTCCATTTGTTGTACTGCATGCATTCCTTACAAACAAGTAGGGGTGCAAACGGCTCGGGTTAATCCCGACCGATCCGGCACCGAATCCGATTGGTACCGAATCCGGAGAAAAAATATGGGTTAGGATATGGTAACAATAATATCCGCTCGAATCCGATCCGTTTGCACCCCTACAAACAAGGGATTAGTCCTATAAGATTATGACCCCATTTATTTTAGTTTAAACTTCTGATGTCTAGTTTATTTTCAACTATTCCTAAATTTCATATTTTTCTTGCTTTTTGCCTTTTTTTTTTTGAGCTTTTTTGCCTGTTTTTTCTGTATTCGTTTGCATTGTCCATGATGGACTAATCTGTTTTTTTAATTTTTTAAATTTTAGTTACGCCAAATAAGCCATTATCAGATACATTGTAATTTTAACCAGCTACAGTACAATTTCAATCATAAATTAACTTATTTTAATCCAACTGAGCGGCATCTATATAGGCCCTTAACTAAAATGCCCTAGCCCCCCCTCCCCGAAATGATGATACAGTAGTTGTTGACTTTTTTAAAATATTTAATAAAAATAAAGTTAAAAAATAAAAATATCGTTATATTTTTACAGACAACATAAAAGACGAAAAAAAAGCCGGTTGAGGAACCACCACTCTCGCCATCGTGTTTGGAATGAGGTCTATATCCATTGTGGGGGCGGATTCTTGGAGTGTGCAAGGTAGGAGGGCATCTTCGAATTGGAAGAGCAAGGAAGCACGAAAGGGGGATTGGGAGAATGTGTGCCAACCTTTGGCATCACCCATTGTATCTCATGCTGCCTCGTTGAGAGGGAAGGACAAAGGGGCAAAAGGGCACAAGTGCAAAGTCATCAGCTCTCTCCTTTTTGCAGTGGAGGAATCATTTGTTCTTGTGGCTCCCTTATGTTTTTTTTCGCAAATTTGATCCCTATGGCAATTTTTTTTTACGAATTTGGCTCTCTTCCGAGCGCAGAAGAAGAGACACTCGATACGTAGCGCATCCCACGGCTCCAAAACTTAGAAGGCATAGGCGAGCGCAGGAGAACACTAAATACGGTCATTGGCGGGGCCCGCCAGCATTTCGCGTCACTTCATGCGCTCCCCAAGCGCATATAGTGGCCGCACTCCCACTACCCACCTGACCACTTAGTACTTCATGTGCTCCGGTGGCGCGGAAGGCCGATGAGCCCCACCATCGGTCACGTCCAACGTGCGCTCGCCCCTACCTTTCACGCTTCGGGATGACTGACGCCACGTATCAAGCACACCCCCTCTTTCGCGCTCGGAAGGGCTAAACCAGAAAAAAAATAAAATAAAAAAAAAAAATTACCACTGGAGTTAATTCGCAAAAAATGGAAGGGGGCCACAAAAGCAAAAATATCGCAGTGGAGATGCTGCCTTCGCCTACCTACTTTTCTGTGCGGAGTGGCCGGTAACTTAGGCTGTCACTAGCACCGTTGTTAGGCCTGAAAGTTACTAGTACTGCTGGGGATAATGCATGGCATGTTGACAAAGGCAGTACCAGCTGGCTTTACAGCGTGGAAAGAAGGAATTACCTTTGCATCTGTGATTACGCACTGGCAAACGGCCCTCGACAGTTCAAGGTGCAGTGTCAGCGTGCACAGGCTCCATGTGCAACCCTGCATGCTGCAGCTTATAAACACGTGGTCAGTGTTCTGAGTTTTCCAGAAAGCATGCACACTAATATTTGTTTATGGTAAATAGTTGATATTTTGGATGAATTTAATTTAAATTTTATAATAGTTTTAAAATATTCAGATTTTAGATCAGGTTGCTAAGGTTCAGGTAGTTAGGCCGGCTAATAAGCGGTTTGACCATCATAGGGGCAAGCAGTTAGACTGGCTATGGGTCTTTGGGAAATTAAACAACAAACACTTGTGTAGCTCTGTTTGGAGATGAATTTGCACTTTATGCCACTGGGATTGGAAACTAGAGCTGAATTAGATAGAGTTTAACCGAAATTTCAGGGAGAGTGTTTTCTGATGCAGTTAAGTGGTTAGACTGGCTAGCGGCCGGCGATCTAATCGACATGGTGTTAGCGGTCCGACTGGCCCTAGTGGTCTTACCGGCCTAGTAATGGCAGTCAGACCAGTTGTTGGTGAATTAGTTTGGTCTAGTTAGGATCAATGGTGATTGAGTGTGTGTATGTCATGGGTGTCATAGGTTGGTTGTGCTATATTGCATCATACATGGTTTGATTAACGTAAGTCAAATGCATAGAATTTATGCTTGATATGGTTGCTTGATCTTTGGATGTGCAGGTGGCTTAGAGAACAATAGCGGTTGATAGCAATGGACCGACTAAGTGGGGGCTAAGGTTCGAGCGGTCATGTAAGTCCGAGTAAAGCTACGTGGCTGAAGTGGGAAACACAGAAAAGACAAAAATCGTGAAGAGGTGAGTTGGTGCATGTGGTGCATCAAGTGATGAGGTTGATGCACGTAGAGACTGTTTCTGAAGAGTCCGAATGTGTGAAGACGTGACGGCTAGTTATTAGACACTACAGGCTGTGTGCTAAAGCATGTAGAGATGCTTTGAGGTGAAGGTGAAGATGGAGTCAAGGGGAGGTGCCCGAAAGATTCATTGAGTATATTTTGGTAGTTGATCAAATACCGGGTTAATGCCTTGATAAAAACACTACATGGAGAGGCGTAAATGAGAAGTGCTTTAGGTCAAGGTGAGTGTAATTGACGAGTAGATCAATCGCTAAAGAGTTAGCAGGTTGAGTGTTATAAATGCCTTGAGAAACATGTGTGAGTGCTTAAAACATGTGTTAGTGGGGTTGATGGGTTCCCTAGTAGGCTTAATGGATTGGACCCATCAGGGTTGTTACTAGTTATTTAGAGCAGAGGAGAGGAGGTGGAAGATTCAAGGATTTTAGGTTTTAGATTTTTATTCTATCACATTGTCTCTTTCTATGTTGTGAGAGAGAACTTGAGAGAGAAAAAATAGTGCTTTGGCATCATCTTATAATTATGCATGAGCATATAAATCCCTCTCTTCACTGAAATAAATTAGAGATTTGTCTCAATAATGTTCTTGTTTGTATTTTTACTTGATTTTACTTGTTCTTGAGCTAGATTTATGATTTCAGGTTCATTCGAGTTCTAGCCCAATCTTTTACATAAATTACCTTGCCAAGACATATGAGAATAGGTCTAGAAGACCTCATGCCTTAGCTCCTCATGAGCATGAAGTAATCAAAGTTTTTGGGTTTTGGTAGTTTTGTAAACTAGATTCGATTCTCTTCAATTTGGTGAACTCGAGCTTAAGATCCTTGCGATTCTTGATTAGTTTAGGTTTCTATTGCATTGAACAAGTCTTGTGCAAAATTTGGAAGTGTTTGGATGGGAATTAGCCAAATTCTTGAGATTTAAGCTTTTTGATCTTAGAAGTTTTCATATCTAGGAACAGGGGACCGGTTGGACTCGGTCCTAAAGTTTTAGGAATCTTTTAATCTTTCGAGTAATATGTAGGTGCTTGGTGTATAAGAATTGGACTGAATAATTCACATATATAGACAATATACCCAGAGAATCTTTCGAGTAATATGTAGGTGCTTGGTGTATAAGAATTGGACTGAATAATTCACATATATAGACAATATACCCAGAGAATCTTTCGAGTAATATGTAGGTGCTTGGTGTGTAAGAATTGGACCGAATAATTCACATATATAGACAATATACCCAGAGAATCTTTCAAGTAATATGTAGTACTCGCTCTAGTAACAAATACATGTTATTTTGGAATACATGCAGATATATATTTGAAATTTTAAGTATTAATATATTTTTAAATGTTTAGATAGGATACATGAGAATATATTTTGTAGCATTTTATAGAGATATGTTATTGTGTCTCCTACAAAGATAGAGACATTGTTAGTACTCGAACCCTTTAACGTCATGGGAAAAGCAAGTCATAGACAGCTCACAATAACCATCTCAACCTCGAAGCACATTTGATTCTGTATATTTTGCTTTCTTCATATATAGTTTTTTCAACATGTATCAACCACCTAAAAACAAATCTAGAGTGATAGAAAACATCTGAAAATCGTCTTTACATGACAAGTTTTTTTGGGTGGCTTAGAAAGCGTCTAAAAAAACGTCTCTACAAGACACAAGCCTGTATGTGCCTCTGAAACGTCTTTAGAAATCGTCTTTTCATGAAAAACTATGACGCAATTTCTAAAGTGCCTCAAAAAAACGTCTCTAGAATAGAAAAATCCAGATTTTAGAGACAAGTTGTAAATCACCTCGAGAAAAGCACATCTGCAAGGGGTTTTTGTTGTAGTAAAACCATATGTACATATTTGTCTCAAAAAATACTTTTATAATATTACAATTTATTGTGTTTTATAAATATATTATGATATAAGTTAGTGGTTAAAGTTGTGCTTCAGAGACTATATCAATATCTAAAATAATATGTATTTATGACTAGAGGAAGTATCGGGATACAAGAGAATTGTACAAATGTACAAATAGTAGCACCATGTGAAAATATGCATCGGAACCTAGTCACACATGTAATCTGTCGAATCCAGATTGTAGGGTGTTTCTTGTAGCGTTACTTGATGAGAAATTTGAAGAGGTCAGAAATTTGAAATAAAATTCTAGTATATCCACGTAGATGAATCGGGATTATGGTCCAATCAAACAAGCCCTAATAGTTTGGCCGTCAAGATGCCCGTCAGGGAATTCAGCGGTGGCACGGCAGCGTGCTTCCAACCTTGCAAAATTTTCTTTTGTTTTGGTGCAATTCCAAATTTATTCACCCAAGGCTTTTGGCAGTTTTTGAATACCGTACGAAAAAATATACAATTTTTCTGGCAGATTTATTATTCCTGTGACAAAAACCATTAATTTCTGACAATCGTTTGCGGACACATCGTGAAAATTTTTAAACGTCAGTAAAGATCTGGTTTTTGGTAGTGATTGGAGTTACTCCCTAGCCTCTTATATAGAGAGACGCGAGCTCGAGAGTATTCTCAATTACAATTCGGAGATACGACAGAATTGAAAAAAAAATACAAAAATAGTAGTGTAGGTAGAAATAAGCCATACTACTTGCACTGCCAAGTAACAAAAATTACATATTACAATCATATAAAAGGGGTGTGGTAGACTTTCTTTTAATCCTAAATTAATTTTGACCTAACTAACAAGTAACAATGCCCCCTCGATCGAAACACCACCCACAGTCCATCGAGAGATTTGAGTATTTGCCACTCTTAAGAGTGACACTCAAGGATTTGCCACTAAATATGTAACTGACATATGGATTCTGAGTCCACATGTTAGTAAAACATGAAGTGGTAAATCATGAAGTGCACATCTTAAAATGGCGAATGCTTAAATATTCCCCCACAACAGTGGAATCTCGCTGTCAACTGAACCACCAAATCATTTGTGGAATCGGAAGAAAACAAAGCAGATGACACAATTGCCAAAGCTACCTCAAAGACTTGAACAGTCGAGTCAATGCACTCACTCTCTCAGGCTTCTCTCAATCTCCTTTCATTCTTTGTCCCAGGCCTAATCTGGTGCTGCCTTTTTTTTTGGTAGAAGCCACGAACACACCAGCTCTCCCCTTTCTGCCCTGGAGATGCTTCGTCTACCTATCTGTGGAGAATAACTTTTAGGCTGTCACTAGCGTAGTTATGAGGCCTGAAAATGAGACTGGGGCTAATGGCATTGGCACCATGCTTTCAAATGTGGAAATTATCACCTGTGCATCTTTTCAATTAAGTGTTTATATTGATTTTTGCTAGAGAAGATAATACAAATATCCGGTTTATTGATGCGACTCCCTATTCCTCTCGCTCCGAAGATAAGACAGAGGTCACGGGCACTTCTTTCGTTCCCGTCTCGCGCATGCATCTCTCTTATTTTCTCCACCGCCCATGCCATTCTTTTATAAGTTATTTCTTTCAGCTACTGCTATTTATTTTCAGTTAAAATCATCGACTGCAGCTAATATAAATAGACCTAAAGCACTACACAGACTCTATGTGCATTTCTGCAGCTTAGTTTCCTATGTAAAAAAGGGTTATTTTCCTGTGCAAACTAGAGGCATAAAGGTTAGTGTGTCACTGACCAAACGACCAACATGTGTACATATGGCACATGTTTGAGGATGAGTACTATGTGGGAATTTGTTTTAAGGATAATCTTTTTTTATTCAAAACTACAGAAATATACCTGCGGAATTTTTTTTTACAAAAATAGGCTCCAGTCGTCCAATGGGCGGACGATTGCAACCTTTCTCCCAACCGGAAAGCAACATTTGGTCAATATGGGAACCGTTGGGTGAATCACTTCTGTCGCCTGATCGTTAGGCGACTCAATTGCAGTCGATGTACCGTTGGGCGATAGAGGGGGGGTTTAAGACACCACAGCCGGCCGCCGCCCACTACCTACCACTTTTTTCACTCATTCTGCACACAGAGAAGAAACGAGAGAAGAAGAGAAAAGAAGAGGAGAGGAAGAAGGGGAAGAAAAGGAGGGGAAGAATAGGAGGAGAGGAGGACAGGGTAGGAGGAGGAGGTGAGGGAGGAAGGAGTGGAAGCTATTCCATCCATTTGGATGCAGGTATTTTATTTTGATTATGTTGTATGTTATATGAAATATTGATGTTTGTAGTATAGAAATTTTAGCACAATTTTTAGTATAGGAAGTTTAGTATTGTGTGATATTATTTGACATTTCGTAAAATTGAAACATATATGCAGGCCAACATCATCAATGGCCACTACATTGAGAGTGTATTACGGAGCTAGAACCATTCGTGAAGGTCCGAATGGTGTGAATTTGAGCGATTTTTCGCAAGTCACTCTCGTACTTCCGGATGGCGAGAATGCTCGAATGGCAGATGTGCAGCATTGGCTGACCCAGAGTTTTTCATTGGACCCCGAGGTGTGCAGCGTCATCGTGCAAGGGCTTTGGAGCCGGTCTCCCACAGACATCAGATAGGAGTTGAAGACATTGGTGCGCACTGCTTCGTGGAAGGGCTTTGTGCAAGGGTACCGACGCCGTGGATACGAGTGTGTGCTGCTTGTGCAACCGTGCTCACTACAAACAACTGCGCAAGCTCGTGCGTCCGCCCTTGCTCTGGGAGGTGCTAGCAGCTCGGGCGGGCCGCATGTTGGCGAAGATGTTGAAGTTGCTCGTCATGAAGCCGATGCGGTACGTGGAGGAGAGTTACAGCCGTCAAGCCATAGAGAGGTAACTGGGCAAGCCGATGAAGGAGAGTACAATGAGGACATCGTGCAGCAGATGAACTCTGATGACCAGAGGGCATGGGATGAAGAGGAAGCTGTAGAGAACGACGAGGAGGACAATTTCGATGAGGATGAAGTTCCTATCCCCCAGGAATAGAACCGGTTTAATGCGGAGAGTGTTTCCGCACATGATGAACATGAATCACCATGGGAGTATCATGAGACAGAGGTTCGGTTACATGCTATGTTTGCTGACAAGGAAGCGCTGCAAGATGCCATCAAACTTTGGGCCATTTCAATGCAGCGGACATTTCGCGTCGTCAAATCAAGCCAGGAGAAGTACACTGTGAAGTGCGAGCAGCCTGGTTGTTCTTGGAGGGTGCACACACGTAGACCGAAGTATGAAACTCACTGGATTGTATCCAAGGTTGAGCCGCACTCCTGCATTCTAAACACTGTCTTGGCGAGGCATCGTAACCTGACGTCCGGATTTATAGCCAATTTGATGTATGGGGAGATAGTGGAGAAGAAAGACATGGCGGCCACGCAAATTGTGGTGGCTATCGAGAATAAATTGAAATATTAGATTAGCTACGCGAAGGCGTGGCGTGCCATGCAAAAGGCGTCGGAAAAATGTTTTGGCACTTTCGAGGCGGCGTACGACAATATTCCTCGTATGCTTAACGTCTTGCAGGAAAGGAATACGGGCACGTACATCGCCGTGCACGACACCACAACCTATCGGTAGCTGGTAACGACGACATGCACCATTTTCCCCTACCTTTTCTCCTTCATAGCACGCACTAACAATCTCTCCCCTGTATTTATAGTCTCCGGAGCCCCTATGTGGCTACCGCAAATAGATCAATCTTGAGATCCACCCTACGGACCAATGGACTCTCGACTTCGAGGAGTGGAATGTCACACGGGAGAAGGAGTTGCTGGAGGAGGAGCGCCGCAAGAACGAGCACACCCTGCGTATACAACGCGAGATGCAATCTCATCTCGAAGCGTGCACGCGTAGGGAGCGGGAGGCTCGCGAGAGGGAGTGCGAGAGAAAGAGGGAAAGGGCGGTTAAGGCAAAAGAGGCCGCGGAGGAGTTCAACGCCGAGCGGGCAAGGAAGGGAAAGTGGCCCCGGTCCACATAGTAGGTCGTACGAGCAGTTGGGTAGGTTAGTCACATATCATGCTATATGTTATGCATGTAATAAAAATGTACGCGGCATGTTACTCCTAACTGTATTATGAAGTTTATTTCTATTCATATAAGCTTATTATCTCGTCTTTCGCATTCAATGATTCAGATAGCAAGTAATTTAACAATATTAACATACCGGTTCTCTCCGTACACTAATTCTCAGTAAAATCAAAATATCACTTACCACTGTATGTATCGATCGTTCTACAGTCAATCGTTCTTAAAAAAAATTTCTCAAATTTTTTTACGCACCTACAACATACAGTGAACATAAACTTTAATTACAACTACACTAATTTTTTCCCAGTTTAAAACTACAAAATTGATAAAACTCTAAAAACTCACGGGGGACTGAGTCAAGTCGCCTCCCTATTAGGCGACTGCATTCAAGTCGCCCACCCATTGGGCGACTACATTCCAGTCGCTCAATTGGAAGGCGACTGATTGCAGTCGCCCGAGAGTACAACGATTAGCTCAAGTCACCCAATTGGGGGGGGACAACTGGAGCCTATTTTTGTAAAAAATTTCCCGCGGATATATTTCTGTATTTTTGAATAAAAAAGAATTATCCGTACAAAAAATTCTACTATGTGGCATCTTTCAATAATAGCTTAGTCTATTGTTTTGAGTAGATAGACAATCCCGGAGAGCCACGGGTGCGTCTTTGGAGCCATACTAACTAGAAGGAAAATGCTGCCACGTTATCTCTGGCCATCCCCCATACAATTTCTTTCAAAACTGGTTGGTGTCAAAGCGGTCCAGGTTCCCAGGCCATGGTAGGCCATTGGTAACAGCCCTGTCATAATTTTCCGTCACTATGGTCTGTTTAATATGGCTGTGTTTTATGGCTTTTGGTTAAAATTTGTAAATTTTAGTTGTTTGTGATAGAGATTACGAAGAGAGAGATACGCGGTTGCGATTTTAGTTAATACAGATGTTGGGCTTTTAACGTGTACTACAATTAACTCAGAGACCCGCCTTGAGAAAATACTGCTTGGAAAGTTAGATATCAGAGAAAAGCCAAAACCACTTTTAGAAGTAAAAAAGAACATGACCTATACTTGGTGGTCCTTCAGACTTTAAAAGACTAATCTTTTAGGTGAGCACTACCTTATATCTGTATATTGCACTCTCGTCCATCTTCTAGTATACTGTTCAGATCGATCATAATATAGATTGATATCTATTCTTATGTCCAGCAGCCTTAGATTGTATTAGAGTTTATGAGATACAACACGAGCGTATATGATATCAAGAACAAAGAAAACGAATTGCGTAGTGAAAACTAAAATAACGACGGTAAAGTAACCACGATGAGAGAGAAAATATTTAGTGAAACCGACCACAAAATTATGAGGCATAACATCAAAAGAGTACAAGGAATTGTCACTCTCTTATAACCCTCTCGAATCTTTTACGACCATCGAATCCTTACCCTATACAAGAATTTATCGCTAAAAAATAACCTAGCTTCTAATCCTCTCATGCATATCTACCTTTAGATGAGTGGCTTATTTGCTTTTACTTGGGTTTCTATGACTACCTCTTATAACTTCATATACTCCCTCTAGCCTTCCTCCAAAGTGGCGAATGAATCCTACTTCAAAAGAAAGTAGGAATCCTAATCCTATTATGATTCATCTTGAGAGACCATGTGGAGGTCATCCCGTGTGTATGATGAGTAATTGATATCGGTTTACGAAAGTCGAGTTTGAGTTGGTTGGTTCGGACCATGTCGTTGCGCGGTGCAAACGGCTTCGGTCGGACTTGGTCGATTGCGGTCGGGAGTGCTTATGACGTTTGTTTTCTTTCTCGATCGATCGATTTAGGTATTTCATGCGTGAGCACCTTTCATTGTGGTTAATGATGATTATGCTGTTTCGTGCGGTGCTATGTGACGGTTTGCTTGTCTGTGTGGATGCAGGACTTCGGAGCTAGGTCATGGTGAGTCGTGGGAGGACCGGGACTAGGCACAGGAGGTGTTGAGGTCCAGACGGTCAGAGACATCGAAGGTGATCGAGGCTGGTGAGGTGGTTGCAAGCCGGGAGACGAGGAACCGGAGCTGGAGCTACCGGAGGTGGACACGACAGGCAGCGGCGAGGTGGACCGGACTAGACTCAAGGAGGAGTCGAGGTCCAAACGGTCGAGATACCGCCATTGCGTCGTGTGCACCGAATGCAGGCCGGACTAGACTCAGGAGGAGTCGGAGGTTCAGTCGGTCGGAGTCAGGTGTGGTCATGCGTACAAGACAAGGAGCGCGGAAGCTTCCAGGAAGGTGCAGGAGGGGCGAATCGGTAATTCGCAAGGTCGCACAAGCGGAGACAGCTCCGTTAGGGTTTAGCCGGCGTAACGGGTTGGAGACCCGTTAGCTAAGGTCTATAAATAGGTGTTGGGGGCTGCATACCCCTTTGAGAGTTTTTGTGTATTTGCTCTCCATTTTGTATGTGTTCCTCCCAAGAAGCATGTGAGGCTCTTGGTGTTTTTTGAGGATTGAGAGGGAGAGGATGGATTGAGAGTCTTATAATCATTTCTCTTGTTCTAATGTCCATGCGTATAGGGACTCCTTTGTAATCTTTGGTTGGAATGAAATCTGAAATTTTTCTGTTCTTCGTTCTTTATCTTTGAATGTATTCAATGGCTTTGGGAGAGAGTTAGGGGTTCTTTTCCTTGTGCTTTTACTCTCCATATGTGTTTTCCTTTTTGGTGTGAGTTGGTAGAGCTGATGGCTATTATGTGATTCTCAGTTTTCTTTTGTGTGTGTGCTCATCTCAATGTGAGATCCTTCACAAGATGACTGTAGACAACTTCTCATGTAATCATTTATGTCTACGAATCAACTTGAGAAGATCTGTAGTTGAAATGTTCTGAGCCAGTCTTCCTTTGTTTTGCCTTCTGTTATTTTCTCTATTCTCTTCTCGTGAGGGCAATTCCTGTTGAGATTAAAGATTACTTGATCCAAGGTTTCATGAATGTCAAGCGATTTGGATTTTCATTATTATGCAGTTCTCTTTTCGGGAGAAGAATCTGTATTCACTCTCTTCATTTGATTTTCATTTGGATCTTCTTGCTTTCTGGATTCCCAAGTCATGTCTACTAACCCTTTGGGATCCAAGACTTGGGCACTTTGTTTTTGTCATTTGTAAGTGTCCAGACGCTGATTGGAGAACATAGGATTGATTGGGTTTTAGTCTTCTGCTTCATCACGTGACTAGAACATTTATTGGTTCTCCACTTCATGGCCTCCAAGAGGCATATGCTTTCACCAGTTGCGTCTCCACCTACTTTGTGAGTGATTCTATACCTTCATGCCCTTATATTCGAGTGTTAGTCATAATTGGCATGATGTGCTTGTTCTTGTGCTCACTTGTACCATATTGGCATGATTTTTCTTTCGATACATTCTTGTCATGCCTTTATGTGTATGTTGCTTAGGTGTCCTCATATTATGTTATATATGTTGGTTATTGGATGCTTAAGCTTTGACTTGACTTCATGAGCATAAGTAGAAAGTGTATACTAGAAGTCAAGTATCATCATGACCTTGTGCCTTGTAGTATCCATCATGGTTTATTGATTATATCTTGCTCCTTATGTCCATTCACCATTATTTATCCATGTTAGCATGCTTTTCCATGATTTTGTTCTGTCATGGTATTTGCTTTAGTATGGACATTATGAGCTTGATTAATATCTCGGATAGTTGTCTTTGTCATGATGCTATGTTTATTCATGCATTCTTATCTTTACTTGTGTACATGCTTATATCCATGCGAGCATATGCTTTTGTGACTTGTCCTTGTCACCTGCTATGTGTATGGTTGTGATCCATTCAGATGCATGTATACCCTGATCTTATTCAGTTATGGCATGAAATAAATTGTATGACATCTTGGTAGTGTTAGTTTGTGCTTATGCTTAGATATCATGAGATCCGTGGTTAGGTCACAAGCTCCTTCTAGTATTGGGTGGCACTAGACTTGGTGTTCTAGGTGCTTTTGATGAGGACTAGATTGTGCTTGTGTGGGTGTGTGTTCTCATGTGTTCTTTGTCATTAGTATTTGTAATGCTACTGTTGATGTCATTTGACACGGTACTGGTTCCATGTTGTATATCATTTACCCCAGTACTAGGACACCAGTCGTCCTAGTGTTTGAAATGTAGGTTGTACATGTGAGGGGGAGACTGGTACGACCACGTCCTGGACTCGTATTCGATCTCGGCCAAGGCAACACTCATACTCGATCAGGTATGCGATCACGACTCTCCACCGAGCGACCGTGAGAGAGGTTTGCTCCCTTGTGATCTTCAGTACTTTGCTTCCCATCACTTAGCTTTGCATGGGTTATTTATTCTAGTGGTACGAAGGGTCCGATTGATAGATGAGAGCCATCTCTAGGTGATATTGTCTCAGTCACATCTCTCATCCAAATGGTTGTCCGATTGATAGATGAGAGCCATCTCTAGGTGATATTGTCTCAGTCACATCTCTCATCCAAATGGTTCTCTGGGATTATTTACTACCTAGTCTAGGCTTTGGTTCTCTATGTTTCTCTTCTGCCTAGTTTGAACTTTCTTCTGGCCACTAGAGTCTTGTGAGTTGACATAGTGTGCCTTTGCTCCGTGGTATGAGGTTACAGGCTAGAGACCATGAGGATAGAGTGTGTTTGAGAATCACCTCCTTGAGTTAGAACCTTCCCTTTCTGGATTTTGTGCCAAATTTCCTGGTTCTTCTCAATTTGCCTTCTCTAGGGGGAGTTGGAGTCTTTCTGTCTGTTCGGGCGTATAGAGTCTGGATCTGCGAGTCTAGTAAAATGGTAGAAAGCTGTGAGGTGACCTTCGATGGGGTCAGTCTGAGGACTAGGCCCGATATCTCAGCTTCTTTGGAGTAGTCCAAACCATCTTTGTGGGTGACATCATCCTTGGTGGCTCCTCTCATGCTCTGGTTTCACAGTACTCGGATGTCATGAGCACCGAGTTTGAGATGAGCATGATGGGTGAGTTAACATTCTTCCTTGGCTTCCAGATCAAGCAGACTCGGGAGGGTACTTTCTTGCATCAAGGCAAGTACACTCGTGACCTCCTGAGACGCTTTGACACGAGTGATGGTAAACCGGTGTCAACTCCGATGGATTCTACAGCCTCACTTGACCCAGATGAGGATGGCGAGCTAGTTTACCAGTAAGAGTTCAGAAGCATGATTAGCTCCCTCTTGTACCCATCGCCTCGAGACCGACATACACTTCTCCGTGTGTCTTTGTGCTCGGTTTGAGCTTCTCCTCACAGATCTCACCGCCAGCAGGTGAAGCGCATTCTTCAGTACCTTCGAGCTACCATTGACTATGGTATCTGATACTCTTCCTCTTCTTGTCTTTCCTTGAGAGCCTTTTCGTACGCAGACTTTGCGGGCTGTAGGATAGATAGGAAGAGCACTTCTGGCACCTGCCAATTCATTGGCACTTCTCTTGTTTCCTGGTCTTCGAGGAAGCAGTCCAGTGTTGCACAGTCCACCGCAGATGCCGAGTACGTTGATGCGGCCGATTGTCGTAGCAGTGCTTTGATGGTCTCGACCCTGCGGGACTTGGGTTAGTTATCGATGTGTTCCACCTCGTGTGATAACACTTCTGCGATTAACATTGCTAAGAACCTAGTGCAGCATTCTCGGACCAAGCATATTGATTTTCGCTATCACTTCCTCAGAGACCATGTAAAGAAGGGTGACATCGTGCTCCAGTTTGTGGAGAGTGACCACCAGTTGGCTGACATTTTCACCAAGCCTTTGGATAGCTCTAGATTTTCAGCTCTGCGGGGAGAGCTTGGGGTGGTTTGTCCTTATGGACTGTTGTGAGGGGGAGCTTTGTGCTTCATGATTATCTTATTTCATGGGGATGCATTTGGGTTAGTCCCTCTAGCATAGACTAGAGTGTTTCTATTGCTTAGCTGCTTAGACTTCTTCTCATCTTGTGTGTCTAGGTTGCTGCTTCTAGTTGCTTCTCTTCTCACTAGGTGGAGTTCACTCACTTCTTGCGGTCTAGCGAGGGTCGGGCCACCCTTGGGTGAGCAGGTGCGTGTTTACTCCCTAGTGTGTTAGTAGACAAGCTTTTAGTCCTAGATCCATATGGGGTAGATGAGAGCCAGTCTGAGCCATAGTCTTCTCTTTATCTTATCTATGCTTTAAGGACTACCGTTTGATTTCTTTGCCAGCTTCTCGTATTTGCTGTTTTGGTTCAGGGGGAGTATGTTTGGGATTTTCTGGATTTTAATATTGACATAACTCTACTTGAACCAAAAGTGTTTCACATGTTGAGGGGGAGCTGGACTTTCTTGCATGTCATTAGAGCCTTGATTATTATCCTGTTATGACATGCTTATAGTGCTTTACACCTTGCCATGACTTGTGGTTATTTGCTACATTTATCATGACTTCATATGTGTAAACTAGCTTTTGCCATGATAAGTTAATTTAACTTGTACAAATTGAACTAAAACTTGTCATGATTAGCACTCGAGGCTAGTTTTTCTTGAGTTATCCTCTTATGATCCTTGCCATGTCAAATAGTCTAAGTTGAGCGTTGAATCTCTATTGAGCCTTAGATCGAGCTATTTTAGTCTCTTGATGCAGCATGAGTTAGTACAACATGTTAAAAAGCAAAAAGATCTCTTTTGTGCGAAAAAACTGATCTCACCAATTCTTTCTCATGAGACGGCTTGCCATTGCACTAGGCATGAACTCAGGGGGAGTTTTGGATGATCTAGACTATCTTCTTAAGCTTCTTGCTTGAAGTAGTCGCATAAGGCTTGAGATCTAGCACATGATAAAAATATTGGTTGGAAACGGCCATAAGTTTCAAACGAAAATATGTCATTTGTGCTCAATTTGCTTAAGCTACTAAAAGAACCAAGTATTTGAACCAATGTTTCACTCTTGAGCATATAACACTCTATTGGACTCAATACTAGCTTCTTGGTTCCGCTTAGCTTAATTGACATGGCCTGCATTATCCTTGGATATCTCTAGCTAGACTTTGCTCATTGATGACTTAATTTGTTCACAAATTGCACTATAATTCAGATTGCCATCTCTTTGGTTTAGCTAGCATATACATATCTTGTCATGATCTAGATAGCCTTTATTGAGTTATGGCTTGGTGTAATCCTTAATGGTCATTTTGGATAATTCTCATGGATCTAAATGCTTAGAATAAATAAACTTCAGCCATTTTATCCAAATCATGTCTTATTCTCCTTGCATTCTTGATGTGTTTATTGCCAAAAGGGGGAGAATATTGGAGAAAAAGATTTCACTTGGGATTTTTCTAGAGCTTTGAAGAACAATTTGCTCTTTCTTAAGTTGCTCTAGTGATTCCTTCTGTCGACATGGTCATTAGCTTCATTTCCTTCTTTGGACCATGTTGGATTCTTCAAACTCAACTTCATGCTTTTTCTGGGTTTGTCAATATACTCATCAAGGGGGAGATTGAGAGACCATGTGGAGGTCATCCCGTGTGTATGATGAGTAATTGACATCGGTTTACGAAAGTCGAGTTTGAGTTGGTTGGTTCGGACTATGTCGTTGCGCGGTGCAAACGGCTTTCGGACTTGGTCGATTAAGGCCGGGAGTGCTTAGGACGTTTGTTTTCTTTCTCGATCGATCGATTAAGGTATTTCATGCGTGAGCACCTTTCATTGTGGTTAATGATGATTATGCTGTTTCGTGCGGTGCTATGTGACGGTTTGCTTGTCTGTGTGGATGCAGGACTTCGGAGCTAGGTCATGGTGAGGCGTGGTAGCACCGGGACTAGGCACAGGAGGTGTTGAGGTCCAGACGGTCGGAGACGTCGAAGATGATCGAGGCTGGTGAGGTGGTTGCAAGCCGGGAGACGAGGAACCGGAGCTGGAGCTACCGGAGGTGGACACGACAGGCAGCGGCGAGGTGGACCGGGACTAGACTCAAGGAGGAGTCGAGGTCCAGACGGTCAGATACCGCCATGTCGTGTGCAGCGAAGGCACCGGACTAGACTCGGGAGGAGTCGGAGGTCCAGTCGGTCGGAGTCAGGTGCGGTCATGCGTACAAGACAAGGAGCGCGGAAACTTCCCGGAAGGTGCGGAGGGACGAATCGGTAATTCGCAAGGCACAAGCGGAGACTATCCGTTAGGTTTAGCCGTAACGGGTTGGAGACCCGTTAGCCAAGGACTATAAATAGGTGTTGGGGGCTGCATACCCCTTTGAGAGTTTTTGTGCATTTGCTCTCCATTTTGTGTGTGTTCCTCCTAAGAAGCATGTGAGGCTCTTGGTGTTTTTTGAGGATTGAGAGGGAGAGGATGGATTGAGAGTCTTGTAATCATTTCTTTGTTCTATTGTCCATGCGTATAGGGACTCCTTTGTAATCTTTGGTTGGAATGAAATCTGAAATTTTTCTGTTCTTCGTTCTTTATCTTTGAATGTATTCAATGGCTTTGAGAGAGAGTTAGGGGTTCTTTTCCTTGTGCTTTTACTCTCCATATGTGTTTTCCTTTTTGGTGTGAGTTGGTAGAGCTGATGGCTATTATGTGATTCTCGCTTTTCTTTTGTGTGTGCTCATCTCAATGTGAGATCCTTCACAAGATGATGAGACAACTTCTCATGTAATCATTTGTGTCTGAATCAACTTGAGAAGATCCAGAGTTGAAATGTTCGAGCCGCCTTCCTTTGTTTTGCCTTCATTATTTTCTCTATTCTCTTCTCGTGAGGGCAATTCCTGTTGAGATTAAAGATTACTTGATCCAAGGTTTCATGAATGTCAAGCGATTTGGATTTTCATTATTATGCAGTTCTCTTTTCGGGAGAAGAATCTGTATTCACTCTCTTCATTTGATTTTCATTTGGATCTTCTTGCTTTCTGGAATCAGTTTGCTATCTTAATTAAAATCCTGTTGAAGCCTCATGAGAAGCCAATCAATCCACTCTCTCTGACTGACTTAATCTCAAGAAAAGTTGCCTAACCGAGTCTCATATTCATGTTTAGCATCGTATTTTATCGTTCGTAATTGATCTCGTGCTCTCGGCAGCAATCTTCGCACCGCTTAGGCTGTATCTGCTGCCGCATTGCAGTTTTGATTCAGATGGTTCAGCAGTAATTTTCGCTCTCACCGCTCTCCATTGCTCTCTTCTCATTGGTTGTAGTTTGTCGATCTGCGCACTGCAATTTCCTTTGGCGTGGCGGTGGCGGTGAAAATCAGCATCCTCTGTTCCGGTCTGCATTGTTTGGCTTTTCTGTTGTCTTCAGATTTTTCTTGACTGAACTTTCTCTACGGCAGGCAGTTTCTAGTCTCGGTTGGCTCTTCTTTGTTCAGTCTTTGGTTGATTGTGTTTTCTTTCTTTTGTCTGATCTTTTGCCGAGAAGATCCTGTGATCTGACTTCCTTCTCTTTGAGAGCATGTGGTTATTTAGGTTGAAGTCCCAAAACCTTGTTCAGAGAAACACATCCACAGATCAATCTTCTCTCTGATTTGGCCTCTTTTTCACTTACTGTGCTTGCACTTTTTCAGTCTGTCCATTTCAGTTTCACAGTCTTCTGGCTGCTTTGGCTTTCGGCTATGCCCTTTTATGCTTTAGCTTCCCTTCTTCGATAGCTGTCTTTACTGGTTCTTTTTCAGTTCTAGCAGCCAAATAATCTCTTCTCTTTTCTATCTCATGTCAAGAAAGTACAGCTGCGGCATCTGTTTTCAGTTGGACTGTATGTACTCAGTTTTCAGATTTTTCTAGCTTCTGGTATATTCAGTTCTCGACAAAATTTGTTTGCAATAGCAAAATCTATTTTCTTGCTTCATAGCTGTTATAGCTATCGGAGCGGAAAGTCGTGTGAATACTTTTGGGGGCAAAAGTTGAAGGCACCATTCACCCCCCTCTGTTGCCATTTCCGATCCTACACATCTATAACTCCTTATATTACACATTTCTAAATTCTAAAAGACTAGAATATGAGTCACCACATTCAACAATAGAATACACATTAGTTCTCTTTATTTTATAGGTTTTTTTCATCCAACGAATATTTTGAAGATGCCACAAGATGAAAGCTCATTGACCAAGAGAAAATTACCCATCTCCCCTTTTGACAAGAACAAACCTAATTGACAAAGAGAAAAGAATTATTTTTGTTTAGTACCATCTCAAAGATCACGGGGTTAGAAAATACCATCACTTGTGAGAATGTGAGAGACCATATGAGGTCATCCCATGTGTATGATGAATAATTGACATCGGCTTAGGGAAGTCGAGTTTGAGTTGGTTGGTTCGGACCATGTCGTTGCATGGTGCAACGGGCTCGGTCGGACTTGGTCAAACCTGATCAATATGTTTAGGGTGCATATTCTGATGACTCGACATGTTTGGACTCTATTATGCTTTCATGTATCGTGCGGTGCTATTTGATGTGTTTCTTGTCTGTGTTGGCTGCATGACGTCGAGGCAGAGTCGTGGTGAGACACGAGGTGACCGGACTAGACACAGGAGACACGAGGTGACCATTCGATGTGGTTGCGAGGCGTACACGACAAGGAGCGCGAAAACTTCCTGGAAGGTGCAGGAGGGGCGAATCGGTAAATTCGCAAGGCTGCACAAGCGGGAGACGACTTCGTTAGGGTTTAGCCGGCGTAACGGGTTGGAGACCCGTTAGGCAAGCGCTATAAATAGGTGTTGGGGGCTGCATACCCCCTTGAGGGTTTTTGTGTATTTGCTCTCCATTTTGTGAGTGTTCCTCCCAAGAAGCATGTGAGGCTCTTGGTGTTTTTGAGGATTGAGAGGGAGAGGATGGATTGAGAGTCTTGTAATCTTTCTTGTTCTAATGTTCATGCGTATCGGGACTCCTTTATATTCACCTCTTTTCAATATGAGAAATCTTGCTCTTGAGATGTTATGGGTCTCCTTTCAGCATGTTGTTCTCTGCTCTATATTTTGTTTGGTTTTCTTTTCTTCTTGGTGAATCGTTTTGCTCAAGGGGCTGCAGTTTCTAGTTGCTCTGAACTTGGATATGCTATCTCTCTATTCTGAAAATCTCAGTGTTGATTCATTCTCTTCCTCTGTTTTCTGCAGCAATATGGGTATTCATCAGATATTTCACTTCTTGATTCGGCCGCTATTATGGTCTTCATTTCCATTTTGTTATCAGTCAAACGGTTCTTCTTGTCTTAGCCGAATGGTTCTTCATTTATTCTGTTGTTTCCTTGTCTAGCTGCTGTTTGGAATAAGTTTTCAGTATCACTTTCTTTTCACTCTCGTGAAGAAAGAACTTTGTTTGATGTGCTGTTTGGGAGCTGCAGTTCAAGATAGCCGAACTGTTTTGCTGTACTCCTTCTTTTGGCAATTTGTTTCTGTTTTCAGCTAACTGGTTTTCATTACCTCAGTTTTGCTGCCAAAAGACTTTTTCCGGTTGCTAGTCTTCCTGCTAAAGTTCTTTGTTTTTTTTGGTATATCTTCTCGCTGAGATTGATCTCTGGTTTTAAGTTAGAAACTTAATTACTTGTCTTGGGGAGCACAGTGAACACAAGATATCTTTCTAGTTTTGCTTCTGTGGTCATGAGTTCTTTAGTTTCATTTCTTTGGATCTCTTTTCTAAGAAGAAGTTTCTTGGGCCATGATCCCTTCTTTTTGCTTTTTGTCACCGCAATCAGATGCTTTCTCTTTTGCTATTAGGGAGTTGGTGAGCGGCCTGAGAGGAGGGGTTGCTTTCGGTTTTTCTTGTCTCCTGCGTGTGTTCTTGGCTGAGCTCTCTCAAGCTGTGAGTTGGAGGATGAGAAGCTTGTAAACTTTTGATTATCTAATAGCTCATGTCTCTGTATTGATTTCAAAGAACGACATTCACCCCCCTCTATCGCCATTTCGGTCCTACAATTGGTATCAGAGCCGGTTAGCTCTTCCTCATAGATCTTAACCGGTCTCAAGAGCCATGGCGGCGGACAAGTACTCGACCAAGCCCCCGATCTTCGATGGGATGGACTATCCCTTCTGGAAGAGTAGGATAGAGACCTACATCCAGGCTCAGGGCTACGCCATCTGGCGAAAGGTCAAGGTTCGGTTTGTTGTTCCCGCCGATGAGGACGCCAATGCCGGAAACATGGTCGACGTTGAGGCAAACGCTAAGGCAAGGAACATCATAACCTGTGGCCCGAGTCGTAGTGAGTTTGACCGATATCTCATCTTCCGTCCGCCTTGATATTTGGGCGACCCTCAATGCTTACCATGAGGGCACCACCCAAATAAAGACGGTGCGACAGACCGCCAAGCGAGATTATAACAAGTTTGAAATGCTCATTGGCGAGTCCCTTGATGAGTGTTTTGCGTGTTTTCACAAGATCTTGAGCAACCTCCAAGCGGTCGGTCTCACGTACCCCGACTCGGACAACGCCGCCGATGCTCACCGCACTCGATCTGCGTGTTTGGGAGATGAAAGTGACCACCATCAAAGACACGACAGACCTCTCGACCTTGACTCTTGACGCTACTGTACTCGCGCTCAAGACTCACGAGATTGACGTTGTCTCGTGAGGTCAAGTCACGATCGATGGCCTTGGTCACCGATCCCATTTCTTCTTCTGCCCCTCATCCGATTCTTTTGCGGTTTCTCCCTTGCTACTCTCGTGACGAATCGATGATCGCCAGAGTAGCTTGCGGATGATCAGTTGGCTCTCCTTGCTCGCAAATTTTTCCATGCTTACAAGAGAAGGAGGGACGAAAGAGAGAAGGACCCGTGATTTGCTTCGAGTGTGGTGGCCCCAACCACATTCGGGCAAACTGCCGCAAGCTGAAGAAGGGTAAGAACGACTACGGCGGTTCGGGCAAGAACGACTACACCGACAAGAACCGCAACAAGAAGCCTCCAGCTCAGACGCAAGGCAAGAAGAAGTTCCGTGACTTTGGGAAGGCCAAGAAGCTTTTCCACCGTGTCCTCTCCGCGTTCGACGACCTCAACCCCAGCAAGGTGGAGGGATGGAGCGATGACGACGGGACGGGTGACCAAGACCCCAAAAGCGGCGACGACTTCTCCGGCATGTGCTTCATGGCCCTCGAGGGCGAACTGAGCGACAACGAGCTCTACTCCGACTCCGACGAGGTATACCCATCTTACGACCAGCTTAATGATGCTTTTCTTAAGCTAGGTAAATTTCATGTTAGATCTAGAGCTAGATGTAGCGAGTTGGAGAAGGAAGTAGATAGACTGTCATGAGAGCTTACTTCACTTATATCTGCTCCCTTCCGTGACGAATGTGATACATGCCCTGCTTTGATTGGTGATATGGAGAAGTTAATGACTTCTTATGATAGTGTGACCTCTGAGCTAGATATTCTTAAGGTGGAGAATGTTAGTCTGCTTGCTGAACTAGAAATGGCTAGGATTGTTGTTCCTTCATCTACTATTGAGACTACTTCCTGCACCTCATGTGAGGATAACGACAATGCTTTTAGAGGTCTTTACACTATGCTTCTCGATCTGCCCGAGACGTGTGAAAGTTGTAATAATTTGAAGATGAACCTAAAACGGGCATATCATAAAATTGCTGAATTACAAGTTTTTCTACTTGAGCCTATTGCTTCATGTGTGAATTGTGCTAAAGCGATCACGAGCTTGAATCTGCTTTCCAAACAGTTTCAAGAAATGATTGACAACAATAAGAAAATGGCTCAGTATGCTTCTAAGGACCCTGTTAGCTCACCATGCAAAAACTGCAACAAACTAAAATCTGACTTGATTGCATTAGATGAAAAATGTGTGAAGCTAACTAAGGACCTACTAGAGAAGCCACCTTCAGCTTGTAATGTGATTGCTGAGAAGGGGGAGGAGCCCCAGGGTAAGGTGGAGACGCTTAGCGACGTGAACCAACTGGCTAGTAGTAGGATTGTCCTTCGTAGCCGGTACCGTGCGTGCACAAGCCATTCTTTCCTCTACTGTTGGTTCTTCTTCTGCTCCCTTACCTTCTGCTGTCTCTTCTCCTCCCTGCTCTTCTTGTGCCTCTCTCTTTCGGGAGTGTCAGTACCTTATGAACACTCTCGAGAGATTTGTAGGAGGCAAGAAGAAGCTTAATTTTATTCTTGACCAATTGAAGATTTGCAAATTCAATCAAGGTCCAGGATATGATTTTCTAGAGGACAGAAGGAAGCATCCACCTGCCGTGCTCAGACCCATAGCACCAGGTGTGATCGAGACTAAGCCCAGGACCGAGAAGGTCAAATTCAAGTCAGCGGACTTTATCCAAGGGATTTCGGCAAGAAGGTGATTTCACCGCAGCTTGACCTCTCGGGCGAAGCCCCATCATGCTACCGCCTCTCGAAGGCAAAGTATCATTGCACCTTCTGTCAGAAGGATGGACATTTGATCGATCGATGCTTCAGGCGCGCCAAGATCGCGCGTAGAGACCGTGTTGCAGCTCTTAGGCGTATTTAGGGTCAGTCCTAGACCTTGAGTGCACCTAAGACCAACACGAGGTCTAGGTTTGCCTCAGTTGCTTCTGATGGTTTTGGACAAGATCGAGGACTTGGTTTTTCCGAGTCTTCGGTTTTGGTCCTCGTCTTGCTCTGGTCGTGACTTCCGCCGTCCCGAGGGTAGATCTCGCTTCCCGCCGAGATAGCTACCCGCGGCGTGATCGCTTGTCGGTTGCTCGACTCGCTCTCCGTGTGATCGCCTCGAAGAATGCCTTCAGTCCGCACATAGACCTTCCTTCTTTGGGTGACAGAGAGCGAGGGTAGATAGAGGTCGACCGTGCTTGACTACTTCATCTCTCCGACGTGTTACTCAAGATTGGGTGCCAAAATCACTCTTGATTTACCCCAAGATCGAGACTTTACTCTGCTTGACTCGGGTTCGCGGGCGGAAGGAAAGGTTTGGCTCGTAGACTCGGGTGTTCACGACACATGACCGGAGATTCCGTTGGTTTTCTTCCCTTGCCCGTGCTCCAGGTGATGAGACGATCACCTTCGGAGATGCTTCATCTGGGCGCATCATCGCCAAAGGTACTATGCGCATTAATGATTCATTTAATTTGTGAGATGTTGCCTTGGTTAGTAAGTCTGCAGATAATTTGCTTTCCGCTTCTCGACCACCGATGACGACTTTGAGGTGAGCTTTAAGAAAACAATTGTAAAATTCTTGATTCTTCTGTAGTCCGGTTTATGGATTTCTCGCTTTGGGAGGATCTTTCGTGCTGATTTTTCCGAGTCTTCGGTGATCCTCTCCTGTTTGGTTGCTTCGAGTCCGTGACCTTTCCTTCCGGCATAGGAGACTTAGTCATATTGGATTTGACCATTTGACCCGAGTTAGCGGCCACGATCTCATTCGTGGTCTACCGAAACTCAAGATGGTCAAAGATCTTGTTTGTGCTCCATGCCAAGACGGCAAGATGGTTGCCGCTTCTCATCCTCCCACACAGCACTATGACCGATGCACCGACGCTTGCTTCATATGGACACGGTTGGACCAGCTTGAGTGCAGTCAGCATGAGGGAAGTGGTATGTTCTTGTCGTGGTCGATGACTTCTCAAGGTATTCTTGGGTGTTTTTCTTGGCCTCGAAGGATGAGACGTTTACACATTTCCGAGGTATTTTCAGTAGGCTTTCTGTTGAGCTTCCAGGTGCCTTACGAGCGATCCGTAGTGACAATGGCACGGAGTTCAAGAATTCCTACTTCGAGAGGTTCTGTGGTGAGACAGGTGTAGAGCACCAATTCTCTTCTCCGCACGTCCCACAGCAGAATGGCGTCGTGGAGAGGAAGAATCGTACCTTGGTCGAGATGGCCAGGACGATGCTCGATGAATACTCTACACCGCAGAAGTTTGGGCTGAGGCTATAGCTACCACGTGCCATGTTTCAAATCGAGTTTTTCTTAGGGCACACTTGCATCGCACTTCTTATGAGTTGAGATATGGGCGGAAGCCCAGTGTATCTTATTTTCGTGTGTTTGGATGCAAGTGCTTTATCTTGAAGTCAGGAAACCTAGATAAGTTCGAGTCACGTTCTTGTGATGGAATCTTTCTAGGCTACTCGACTTCTTCGCGGACTTATAGGGTCTGGAACTGCGAGTCTAGCAAAATGGTAGAGACCTGTGAGGTGACCTTCGACGAGGCCAGTCCGAGGACTAGGCCCGATATCTCAGGTTCTTTAGAGCAGTCCGAGACCATCTTTGTGGATGATGAGGAGGATGGAGATGAGGATTGTTTACCCGATCCAGTCCTTCATCCACCCCTTGAGGTGCCGTCTTCCACCGCACCTCAAGGCGATCAGCCCATGCCTTCTGCTTCCTCTCGAGCTAGTGGCTCTGTTCCTACTTCGTCAGCTCACGAGGTAGAGGCCACTTCTTCATCTCATCCTGGACCTCCTAGACATATCCAGAAAGCTTATCCTTCTGAGCAGATGATTGGAGACCTTTTTGAGCGAGTCACACGCTCAAAGTCTGGCATGTCACTCTTCTGTCTCCACTCTGCCTTTGTTGCCTCTTTTGAGCCCAAGGATGTTTGTCATGCTCTCTCCGACGAGTCTTGGATAAATGCAATGCGTGAAGAGTTAGAGAGTTTCGAGAGAAACAAGGTCTGGACGCTTGTTGAGCCCCCTCAAGGTCACAATATCATTAGGACTAAGTGGGTGTTCAAGAATAAGCAGAATGAGGATGGTGTGGTTATTCGAAACAAGGCTAGACTGGTAGCTCAGGGGTACTCCCAAGTTGAGGGTCTAGATTTCGAGGAGACCTTTGCCCCTGTAGCTAGACTTGAGGCCATTAGAATCCTGCTTGCCTTTGCAGCTTCTAAGGGTTTCAAGCTTTACCAGATGGACGTCAAGAGTGCCTTCCTCAATGGCCTTATTGAGGAAGAAGTCTATGTGAGACAGCCTCCTGGTTTCGAAAACCCCAATACCCAAACCATGTCTACAAGCTTTCCAAAGCGTTGTATGGACTTAAGCAGGCCCCTAGAGCTTGGTTTGAAAGGCTTAAGTCCTATCTATTGAGTCATGGTTTCGATATAGGTAAAGTTGACAAGACCTTGTTCATCCGTCGGTATGGCAATGACCTCCTACTCATCCAGATCTATGTGGATGACATCATCTTTGGCGGCTCCTCGCATGCTCTCGTCTCCCAGTTTTCTGATGCCATGAGCTCGAAATTTGAGATGAGCATGATGGGAGAGTTGAGTTTCTTCCTTGACTTCCAGATTAAGCAGACTCGGGAAGGTACTTTTCTGCATCAAGGCAAGTACACTCGTGACCTCCTGAGATGCTTTGATATGAGCGATGGTAAGCCAGTATCAACTTCGATGGCTTCTCTGACCTCACTCGACCCGATGAGGACGGCGAGCAGCTTGATCAAAAGGAGTTCGAAGTATGATTGGCTCCTCTTGTACCTCACACCTCGAGACCAGACATACACTTCTCCGTGTGTCTGTGTGCTCGTTTTCAGGCTTCTCCTCGAGTGTCTCACTGCCAGGCGGTGAAGCGCATCTTTCGGTACCTTCGAGCTACCATTGACTATGGCATCTGGTACTCTTCCTCGTCCTGTCTTTCCTTGAGAGCCTACTCGGATGCGCACTTTGCCTACCAGGATAGATAGGAAGAGCACTGGCACCGCCGATTCGTTGGCACTTCTCTCGTTTCCTGGTCTTTGAGGAAGCAGTCCGGTGTTGCACAGTCCACCGCATTGGCCGAGTATGTTGTCTTTGTAGCGCTTCTCGTAGCCAAGTGCTTTGGATGGTCTCGACTCTGCGGGACTTTGGGTTAGCTATCGATCGTGTTCCGCTCTTCTGCGATAACACTTCAATTAACATTGCTAAGAACCCGTGCAGCATTCTCGGACCAAGCACATCGATATCAGATATCACTTTCTTCGAGACCATGTAGAGAAGGGTGACATCGTGCTCTAGTTTGTGGAGAGTGACCACCAGTTGGCTGATATTTTCACCAAGCCTTTGGATAGCTCTAGGTTTTCAGCTCTGCGGGGAGAGCTTGGAGTGGTTTGTCCTTATGGACTGTTGTGAGGGGGAGCTTTGTGCTTCATGATCTATCTTGTTTATTATGCTCTTGCTCCTTTCTGCTGCATTTCATGGGGATGCATTCGGGTTAGTCCTTCTAGCGTAGGTTAGAGTGGTTCTCTTGCCGAGGTGCTTAGACTTCTTACTCTTATCTTGTGATTCTAGGATGCTGATTATTAGCTAGTTCTCTTCTCACTAGGTTGAACTCACTCACTTCTTGTAGGCTCTAGCGAGGGTTGGGCCACCCTCGGGTAGACAGGGTACGTGTTTGCTCTTTAGTGTGTGTTTTCTCGTCAGCTGATAGTCCTGGAGTCATATGGGGTAGATGAGAGTTAGTCTGAGCTATATTATCCTCTATATCTTGTCTATGCTTTAAGGACTGCCCCGTTGGATTTTCTTTGCCAGCTTCTCTTATTTATTACTTTGGTTCAGGGTGAGTTCATTTGGGAACTTCTACATCTTAATGTTGACATAACTCAACTTGAACTGAAAGCTGCATCACATGTTGAGGGGGAGTTGGATTTTCTGCATTGCATTCTGCATTGTAATATAACTACATTGAGCCTTGATTATTATCCGGTTATTACATACTTACAATGCTTTACACCTTGCCATGACTTATGCTTAATTGCTAGATTTATCATGACTTCATATGTATAGACTAGCTTTTGCCATGATAAGTTAATTAAACTTGCTCAATTTGAACTAAAACGTGTCATGTTAGCACTTGAGATCAGTCTTTCTTGAGCTATCCTTTTATGATCCATGCCATGTCAACTAGGCTGAGTTGAGCGTTGAATCTCTATTGAGCCTTAGATTGAGCTGTTTTAGTCTCTTGATGATGCATAAACTTAGTACAATCTGTTCAAAAGCAAAAAGATCTCTTTTGTGCGAAAAAACTGATCTCACCAATTCTTTCTCATGAGACGGCTTGCCATTGCACTAGGCATGAACTCAGGGGGAGTTTTGGATGATCTAGACTATCTTCTTAAGCTTCTTGCTTGAAGTGCTCGTATAAGGCTTGAGATCTAGCACATGATAAAAATATTGGTTGGAAACGACTATAAATTTCAAAAGAAAATATGTCATTTGTGCTCAATTTGCTTAAGCTACTAAAAGAACCAAGTACTTGAACTAATGTTTCACTCTTGAGCATATAGCACTCTATTTGGACTCAATATTAGCTTCTTGGTTCCGCTTAGCTTAATTGACATGGCCTGCATCATCCTTGGATGTCTCTAGCTAGACTTTGCTCATTGATGACTTAATTTGTTCATAAATTGCACTATAATTCAGATTGTCATCTCTTTTGTTTAGCTAGCATATACATATCTTGTCATGATCTAGATAGCATTCTATTATGTTATGGCTTGATGTAATTCGTTATGGTCATTTTGGATAATTCTCATGGCTCTAAATGATTAGAATAATCAAACTTCAGCCATTTCATCTATTTTCATGACTTATTCTCCTTCTTGCATTCTTGATGTGTTTATTGCCAAAAGGGGGAGAATAGTGGTAGAAAAAGCCATTTTGGGAGCTTTGAGGAAAACTTGTTCTTTCTTTTGCTCCTTGTGTCGACATGGTCATTAGCATCACTTACTTCCTTTGGACTATGTTTGACTTCTTTCTTGCATTTCAAACTCATCTTCATGCTTTTTCTGGTGTTTGTCAATATACTCATCAAGGGGGAGATTGAGAGACCATGTGAGGCCATCCCATGTGTATGATGAGTAATTGACATCGGCTTAGGGATGTCGAGTTTGAGTTGGTTGGTTCGGACCATGTCGTTGCATGGTGCAACGGGCTCGGTCGGACTTGGTCAAACCTGGTCAATATGTTTAGGGTGCATATTCTGATGACTCGACAGGTTTGGACTCTATTATGCTTTCATGTATCGAGCGGTGCTATTTGATGTGTTTCTTGTCTGTGTTGGCTGCAGGACGTCGAGGCGGAGTCGTGGTGAAACACGAGGTGACCGGACTAGACACAGGCGGTGTCGAGGTCAGAACGGTCGGATGTGTCGAAGACGGCGGAGATTCGATGTGGTTGCGAGGCGTACACGACAAGGAGCGCGGAAACTTCCCGGAAGGTGCGGGGGGCGAATCGGTAAGTCGCAAGGCCGCACAAGCGGAGACGACTCCGTTAGGGTTTAGCCGTGAACGGGTTGGAGACCCGTTAGGCAAGGGCTATAAATAGGTGTTGGGGGCTGCATACCCCCTTGAGGGTTTTTGTGTATTTGCTCTCCATTTTGTGAGTGTTCCTCCCAAGAAGCATGTGATGCTCTTGGTGTTTTTGAGGATTGAGAGGGAGAGGATGGATTGAGAGTCTTGTAATCTTTCTTGTTCTAATGTTCATGCGTATCGGGACTCCTTTATATTCACCTCTTTTCAATATGAGAAATCTTGCTCTTGAGATGTTATGGGTCTCTTTTCAGCATGTTGTTCTCTGCTCTATATTTTGTTTGCTTTTCTTTTCTTCTTGGTGAATCGTTTTGCTCAAGGGGCTGTAGTTTCTAGTTGCTCTGAACTTGGATATGCTATCTCTCTATTCTGAAAATCTCAGTGTTGATTCATTCTCTTCCTCTGTTTTGTGCAGCAATATGGGTATCTCTCGTACTTTTTCAACTTGTCGATTCTACCGCTATTATGGTCTTCATTTCCATTTTGTTATCAGTCAAACGGTTCTTCTTGTCTCAGCCGAATGGTTCTTCATTTATTCTGTTGTTTCCTTGTCTAGCTGCTGTTTGGAATAAGTTTTCAGTATCACTTTCTTTTCACTCGGCAGCAAAGAACTTTGTTTGATGTGCTGTTTGGGAACTGCAGTTTAAGATAGCCGAACTGTTTTGCTGTACTCCTTCTTTTGGCAATTTGTTTCTGTTTTCAGCTAACTGGTTTTCATTACCTCAGTTTTGCTGCCAAAAGACTTTTTCCGGTTGCTAGTCTTCCTGCTAAAGTTTTTTGTTTTTTTTGGTATATCTTCTCGCTGAGATTGATCTCTGGTTTTAAGTTAGAAACTTAATTACTTGTCTTGGGGAGCACAACGAACACAAGATATCTTTCTAGTTTTGCTTCTGTGGTCATGAGTTCTTTAGTTTCATTTCTTTGGATCTCTTTTCGGCAGTAAGTTTCTTGGGCCAACAGTCCCTTCTTTTTGCTTTTGTCACCGCGATCAGATGCTTTCTCTTTTCTTTGTTAGGGAGTTGGTGAGCAGCACAGAGGAGGGGTTGCTTTCGGTTTTTCTTGTCTCCTGCGTGTGTTCTTGGCTGAGCTCTCTCAAGCTGTGAGTTGGAGGATGAGAAGCTTGTAAACTTTTGATTATCTAATAGCTCATGTCTCTGTATTGATTTCAAAGAACGACATTCACCCCCCTCTGTCGCCATTTCGGTCCTACAGAATGACTTGTGGGACTCCGGACCACTTGTCAGTGACATATTGGATGGTATTTTCTAACTTTATGATCTTTATGATGGTACTAACCAACATTACCCAGGAGGAAAATATTCATTAAAAGGTATTGTTTAACATAATTATATGATGGAACCATGGGGAAAACAAGGAAAATTTCCTGTGTGCACCGAAGTTAACCCGATCCCAGATTTGCCCCTAGAAAAAGTTTGGTTCCCTATATGCCCATCAAGTTTCTTGTTTGTGCCTCTATGTGCCACTTCCATCAGTCCGTTGTGAGAGCGTTGTTAAGTGGGCTGTGAAATGATGCTTTTGCCTTTCTTCCTCTCTTCTTCAACTTCTTCCTTGATCTTTCTCTTTCTCTCTCCTAGCCACCACAACCCCACCTGCCCGTTGAAGTGCTCTCCTCTGGGCACCATCCCTTGCCCTCGACCGCCTCCGCTCTTCTCCCCTACCCTGCCAGCCACAACGCTCCCGTGCTAGAGCATGCGGTGGAGTGGGTTGAAGATCTCCCACACCATCGCCTCATTTAGTGAGAGGCCAGGTGCGGCCACAGTAGTGGACACCGCCTCCTTGGCTCTGATGAGGTGGCCCTAGAGGGAGACGCACGCTTGGCACCTCTCATCGGCGGGAGGATGACGAGGACGACGGGACGGACACACGGGTGGGAGAACGGTCTAGTGGTGGGGTTGCCTCGCCATTGTCGGCGACCATGGAGATGAGGTGAGGGGTTTGGAATTTGGATTTTGAGAATTTTTTGTGTGCATTCGGGTTGGTGATTTCAGGCCGCTTGAGCTCGCCGACGTCTCCAAAGGATTCTACGACCTTCTCACTGAACTCTCCCCCTCTTGGCCCATCATCGAGGAGTTCTTCTGGTCCCGCTTTGCCGAGATCACGGTGTTGGGTGGCGACCACCTTGTCCTCATCACGTAGGACACCGCACGGGATGCCTCACCGCTATGAGGCTCGCCATGGTTGGGCATGAGGTGTCTTGGTGTTAGAGAGAGGAGAGAGAGAGAGAGAGAGCAAGAGGTGGAAAAAGATGTGTAATGTGCTGACACGTGGGACTAGGGGGTATTTTGGGCATATTGAGAAAATTCTGACAACATTTTGGGGGTTAACGTTAATGTGACCTAATGAAAGTGACCGCAGTGGCATGAAGGGGTATAATAAGAAACTCATGGTATACAGGGAATCAAACTTTTTCTAGTCGTAAATCTAGGATCGGGTTAATTCTCAGTGGCATACGTAGTATTTTCCAAAAATGGGGGGTTGTGAAAATCTGCCACCCGATTAATCACCTGGATCTGATGGATTCAATAGTGACTTCTTAAAGAAATGTTGGCCAAACATCAAGCAGGATTTTTATGCATTATGTGAAGACTTCTACAATGGAAAAATCAATCTTCAGGCTATAAATTCTTCTTTCCTCACTTTGGTGCCAAAAAAGACATCCCCTCCACAGTAAATGATTTCGGGCTTATTTCATTGCTTAATAGCACATTGAAGCTTCTTGCAAAACTGCTGTCTGACAGTTACAAACCATCATTTTAGAGCTTGCTCACGCTAATCAGTGTGGTTTTATCAAATCAAGAATAATTCAAGGCTGCCTTGCCTGGTACTTTGAATTTCTTCATAGATGCAATAAATAAAAAGGAGGTCGTGGTTCTCAAATTAGACTTTGAGGAAGCTTCTGATAAAGTGGAGCATCAAGTTATTACTTTGAGAAACCTTTTGATAAGGTGGAGCATCAAGTTATTCTGGAGATTCTGAGACATTAAGGATTTGGCACAAAGTGGACGGGTTGGATAAATTCGATTCTGAATTCTGGCACTTCTTCAGTTCTACTGAATGGAGTGCCTAGAAAAAACATTTCACTGCAAAAGTGTGTTGAAGCAAGGAGACTGGTACGGCCCAGCTAGCAAACCAGTGGCACACGTATGATAACCTCGATCTTTCACGGCACAAGCAATGAACAGTAGCAATCCTTCGCTTGCACAGCACCAAAACTCCAAACTGGAGCCAACCAAATACCCAACCAAAGCTCTGGGCCAAGGCACACTAGCTTCTGTTCCTCTGTTTCCTCCAGGCAGTAGCAACTAGCAAGTACCAATGAATAGCACTCAGTTGGTCAAGAAAACAGCAGCTCCTCTTCGTTCAAATCAGCAGCAGCAGCAGCAGCAGCATAGGGATAAAAACCTTCTGTGCTTGTCCTCCGCTGGACAGCATCGGCAGCAGTTGGTCAGCCGTCGATTTTGATAGCCTTTGCGTGTCTCGAGTCCATGCCGGAACAGCAGACGCCACAGCAAGTGACAGCAACGACGATAGCGATCTCTTTCGAACAACAGCAGTGCAAATTATTAAGTTGATGGCCTGATTACAGCCAGGGCGGAACCACACCTCGGACAAGGTAGATTTTAGTCTGAAATATAAAAAAATATCTAGTATATATAGTCCGAATAAATTCAGTCTAATCTAAATAATATTTTCATGATCTAGTCCAAATACTCTAGATCAGATAAAGATCAGTAATGATCGACGCCCAAAGATTAATTCTCGAGATCAATTCCCACGCAGCACGAGGTGAAACGGAATTCACAGGAACACAGAGACAATCTTGGTCGCCATCTAGGCGATTTTCTTGTTTATTTCTCACGCAAAAAATAAACTCCTCTACATTGGCCGAAGCCTTTGCCTTGAACCCAATCTGAACTTCTGATGGACTCGTAACACACTTGGACTAAAGTCCAATCCTACTAGAAAACCAACGGACTCTACCGACTAGGAAACAACTCCCATACGCTACGGCCGTACGCACGTGCATGTATACGCACATACGTACGTAACTCATGCAGAAACAAACAGCCCATGCACACACGTCTGCACGCAACACGTGTGTACAGAATGAATGACTAGAAAAGGCCAGACTCAAACCTTTATTTGGACCATGATCTGACCAATCCGAATTGACAAATATTTGGATGGTGCTTTCCTTCTTTCTCCTAGCCTGTGGCTTTTTCCCTGGTTCAAACCCTGTAGATGGCATGCAAGGTCCTCCTGTTCGCGTGTACGCAGCAGCAAACCATCATGCCCTGCGCCATCTTCTGATCTTCTCCATGCACAGCAGCCACCTTTCGTTCTTTCCTTTCACAGCAGAAAACGTCATCTTTTGGGTACGCCATCGGACATGCATACAATTACTCTCTTCACCAACACTTCTCTCATGCTGTTCTCATCCGTCTCTCTCTTGGCACTAACGAGTATTTCTTCAACTAGAAAAGAATTAATATCGTTTAAAGCATTTACGGTTTTTAGACCTGTATCAGAGACCCTTTGTCACCTTTGTTGTTTGTGCTAGCAGCGGATTTGCTTCAATCTATTCTTAATCACACAATGCAAAAGGGGCTTATTCAAGCCCCACTGCCAATTCAAGGCTGTCCAGAATTTTCTGTTATCCAATGTGCTGATGATAATTGTTGTGGGATGGCTCCTTACCGTATCCGTTCGGTCTGTTGAGCTGAAAAGTTCAGTGAGGGACATAAAAGGATGTAAATACCATTGTAATAGTATCCTAGGATGGGGTGAGATTGTAATAAGACCTTATGGTCATGTATAAATATCCCCTATGGGGAACAGGGAAAGAGATAGATTCATTCTCACACTCTCCTAGCCTCCCTCATATACTGTTTGGTCTGTAATCACAACAGTTGGCATCGTCCGTGGGGACGACAAGAGAGCTGCGAGTTCAGGATGACCATGGCTCCTAAGAAAGCGGCGGCGACACCCAAGCGGAAGAGAAACGCATTGGTGCAGGGGCCAGTGAGCAAGGGCACGTCAAGCGAGGACCTGTTTCCCTCGTGGCAGCGGCGTTCGGGCGTTGTAGGGGCTGAACGGGGCATGGGCGACTTGGGTGCCAGTGTGACCGGGACCATTGGCCATGACGCAACCCACGTAGGCGGGACCGCCGACCAGGCCACTGGCGGTGGCGTAACCGTCGACGCAAGCGCCCATGCTGGCACAGCTATCGACCCCAGCACTCGCGTCGATGCGACCGTCGACCACGGCCTCCGAGCGGACACATCCATCGACCCCGACCTCCGCGTGGACACGTCCGTCGACTTCCCCAGCTCTGGCCCCACCTCGAGTGATCCTCCGTGCCGCACGACTGTTGGAGCCCAAGTCGCTGTCACCAACAACCTTGCAAACATCACCCCTAAGTTAGTAGGCCCCGCCGGACGTATGATGGAGAATAGTCTTGTGGCAGTCCTTGACATGTTACTACGTGAGTTGACCGACCTCCAGAATGCCATGCGAGAGATGCAAGAGGCTTAGAGTCAGCCAAGGCCCACGGCGACGGTAGTGGTGGTCGCAGCTGGGCGGGCGGATAGCCGTGAGGTCTTTGTCTCCGGGCCCAGCGCATAGACCCAGAGTCTCCGCTATTCGCAGGCTTGTAGTAGTCCTCGTGGCCAGAAGAGTTTAAGTTCCCCACCGTCGAACCGTACAAGGGTGATATGGACCCTCGAGAGTTCATGCAGGTGTATGAGACGTCCATTGAGGCTACCGGTTGAGACAACTCCACAAAAGCGAAGGGTCTGCCACTGGTCCTCTAGGGGATAGCGCTTTCCTGGTTCTTCACCATTGCGCTGAACTCCATATATGCATGGGAGAAAATTCGGGACCGCATGTGCAATAATTTCTAGGGCAACTACGTTGAGCGGGTCCATACAAGCCAGCTCTTCGTCATCAAGCAAAAGCCCTCGGAGAGGCTCCAAGACTATTTCAAGTGTTTTGCCAAGGTTCAAAGGACGTAAATGAGATGACCATCATCAACACGGCAGTGTGAGGTCTTCGCCCGGGCCATTAGCCGAGTATAACGCGCACAAGCCAATTAAAACGGTCACCAAACTCTTTGACAAGATGGAGGAGTATGCAAGGGCCAAACAGGATGACCAACAGCATTGAGGTGACATCTCTGAGTCAAAGCAAGCACTCGACTCCTCAAGGAGGGGTCCAGTCAAAAGCAGCGCAAGAACCAATGGCCCAAGTACGTCTTCGACATTGATAGTGGGAGCAACGATAGCGGGAACAATGATGACAACACTCCCACAAACCATGGGCGGGGTCGCGGAAGAGTTCATGGCCGTGACGATAGGGAATGTGTCCGCGACGATAGGGAACGTGGCCGTGACGAGAAACAAGGTTTATGGTGCGAGGTGCACGGCCGAGGCGACCACCTCTCTCGGCATTGCCCCACCATGGCAATGCTCTGGGAGAGCGTCGCCTGGGACCACACAGCCCTCGAGGCTGGACAACGTCGAGTTATCAATGTCATCGCAGGCGGGTCGTCATTGGAATTTCTGTCCCAAAGACAGAAGAAAGCCTATGCCTGCGTGTCCACCATGTCGTCGCGTACCCTGCTCAAGTACCACCGACTTGGGAGCACAATGACATTACCTTCACGGTAGTGGACGCAGAGGGAATCAACTTCCCTCATCAGGATCCACTAGTGATCCAGGCTGGCATCGCAAGCTATGATGTCAAGCACGTCTTGATCGACGACGGCGCTCCGCGGACATTCTATTCGCTGAGGCCTTCAACTAGATGGGCATCCCTCAGAGTAGGTTACAAGCCCTGGGGTCCTCCCTAGGGCTTCGGGGGTTAGCCTCTGCGAGCCCTGGGCCAGATAGAGCTCCAAGTGACCTTCAGCCAAGGGGAACAAGCGAGGAACGAGAATGTAACCTTTGACGTCATCGATCTTCCCTACCCATACAATGCTATCCTTGGAAGGCCGACCCTCAATGCCTTCAGGGCGGTTCCCCATCATAACTTCTTGTGCATGAAGCTGCTGGGTTCACGAGGAATTTTCACCGTGTTCGGAGATCGGGACCTCACCTGTCATATAGAGCTTGGCGCTCGAGGCCCTCTTCGCAAGGCACACGTTGTCAGCAAGACCTCCGTGGAAGCCATGGCCTCATCGCCATACTCCCCGGTGTGGATGCCCAATCCCAAGCCAGATGGCGAGGTTAAGGGCCTGTTCTTTTCGGCTGCGGCTTATGGCTTTTGGCTGAAATTTTTGAATTTTGGCTGTTTACGGTACAGATTACGGAGAGATAGATACTCACTTGCGATTTTGACAAGTACAGATGTTGGGCTTTTAACGTGTAGATCGTTTAACCTGTAGACCCCGTCTTGAGGAAATACTCCGTTTAAAAGTTAGGTACTGTAGCAAAAGCCAAAAGCCGCCGGCTTCGGAGGAAAAGAACAGGCCCTAAGAAGGTCCACCTCGATGGCTCCAACGACTCTCGGCAGGTTACCATCGATGAAGGTCTCACCCCAGAGGCTGAGGGTGCGCTTCTCAAAGTCCTTCATGCTAATGCTGATGTATTTGTGTGGTCCTCAGAGGACATCGGGGGAGTGGATCGGCGCATCATTGAACATCGTCTCACCGTATGCCCTAATGCTAAACCGGTCAAGCAGAGGCTCAGATGCATGTCACTCAAGCGCCAACAAGCTGCCAAAGCTGAGGTGGCGAAGTTACTGTGATCCGGCATCATTCGCAAGGTCAACCACCCAAAGTGGCTCGCCAATTCGGTATTGGTTAAGAAGGCCAACGGCACCTGGTGCATGTGTATTGACTTCACCAACCTCAAAAATGCGTGCCCAAAAGATATCTACCCCTCCCGTGAATTGATCAACTAGTGGAGACTACAGCGGGCTATCAATTGATGAGCTTCCTCGATGCCTACTCCGGCTATCACCAAATCCACATGGCCGACGATGATGCTGCCAAGACAAGCTTCATAACCCTGGGAGGCACGTATTGCTTTATGAGAATGCCATCCATCCTCAAAAACACAGGAGCTACATTCACCTGCCTCGTCGCTGTCGCCCTCACCGACCAGTTGGGTAGGAACATTGAGGCGTATGTCGATGACATGGTGGTCAAAAGTACAAGGGTTGCCTCCCACGCTGGAGACCTCCAGGAAACTTTTGACAATCTTTGCCGAGCGGGTATCAAGCTTAATCCGGAAAGTGTGTTTTCAAAGTGCAAGCTGGAAAACTGCTCGGGTTCTTGGTGTCTGCCCGGGGAATATAGGCCAACCCTAACAAGGCGGACACCATCATCTCCATGGAGCCACCCTAACAAGGTCTAGAGGCTCGCCGACCACCTCACCGCCCTTAGCTATTTTCTCTCCAGAGCGGTCGAGCGAGCGCTTCCATTCTTTAAGACACTTCGTGCTTGTGATGGGTTTCATTGGAACGACGACTATGCGACGGCCTTTCGCGACCTCAAGAAGCATCTCGCCAAGCTCCCTACTTTAGTCTCTCCAACACCAAAGGCTCCACTGCTGTAGTACCTGGTGGCTGCTTCAACGGCGGTCAGCACGGTCCTCATTCTCGAGGAGGGGCCCGTTCAGCGGCTGGTATACTTTGTATCAGAGGCCCTCCAAGGAGCCAAGACGTGATACACTAAGCTAGAGAAGCTAGTCTACACACTCCTTATGGCTTCGCGCAAGCTGCAACACTACTTTCTAGCACATTCTATCACGGTGCCATCATCATTCCCCTTGGCGGAAATGTTGCAAAACCGGGAGGCTACAGGTCATATTAGTAAATGGGCGGCTGAATTGGTGTTGTTCTCCTTGACCTACGTCTCATGCATGGACATAAAATCGCAAATCCTAGCGGAATTCGTAGCGGAATGGACCCCATGTAGGATCAAGGATACCGACTAGAGGGGGGTGAATAGGAGGTTTTTAATTTTTTCTTATCTACTTAATTAATTCTCTACAATTTTAATAGAAAGAATGTAAAGCAATTAAGCCTACACAATTCTAGTCAAGTAAGCAACAATGCTAGCTCTAAAACAAGCAAATGATCACAATAATGCAAACAAATAAGAGCTAGAAGAAAGCAAGTGGGAGATGTATACAATCGATGTTTTTACCGTGGTGCTCGGAAACTTGCCGGTTTCCCCTAATCCACGTTGAGATTAGCCAGAAAAAATCGAACCGGCTCCACGAATTAAGCCAAAATACCTCGATCACTAGAGCTAGCTCTTCCACGCTCCGGGTAGGTGAGCTCCGACCTTCACAAGAATACCGGGTCTTCTCGCAAGCTCCTTTGAGAAGATCACCGATCAATCCTCCGCCCAATCATCCAGGTGCCGGGAACACCAAGAGTAATAAACCAGGGCTTCACTTGATTGCAAATGAGTGCCAAAAGATCAACTAATGAATGCAATGCACTATTTGCTCAACCACCTCAAATTTAAAGCTCAAAGTGCAATGGAGGTGTGGAGTGAATGCTCTATGCTCAAGAAATGTTCAATGGGTCTCTAACTTCTGTCCATGAGCAGTGGTATGAATATTTATACCTCTCACCAACCAAAACTAGCCGTTTGGAACAAATTCCAGAAAATTCAGTGTAAGCGGAACTACCGTCGGCCTACGGCCGATAGTTCCGCTCCCCTCTCTGACGCCTATGTCAGAGCCTTTGCAGTGACCGTTGGAAAGTCGGCGCGGTACTACCGCAGTTGTAAAATCCGATACTATCGCTCTGCGGTAGTTCCGCATAGTCGTCGTGGCACTACCGCTTGGGCCGAACCCCAAACTCTCCAAACTTGGCGCTCTCTGGAAAAAAGGCTCCGCTCTCCCTCCGGAGCTTCCGGGCTCCGGAAGTACCACTCTAGACAGCGGAACTACCGGACCCTGCAGTAGTTCCGGTGTTGAAATTATCGGTACTTCCGATCCATGAAATCTCAAATTGCATCCGGTGGGTGCTCTCTGGAAAAAAGGCACCGCTCGGGTTCTGGAGCTTTCGGTCACCGGTAGTACCGATTTTACCTGCGGAACTACCGCGCTGCGGTAGTTTCGACGTTGAAATCTGTGGTACTACCGCTCTTCCAGACAGAGCACATTTTTGGTTTTAAAACAGATTTTTTAAAGAATGCATGATCCTACTTGATCCAATGGCATATAAAATTTGCTGTCAAGCTACTTGCCATGATCCCTCTTTATGATACGATTATCTACCTTATAATCCAGTCTTCCACTTTTCCTCCTAAGACTAGTAAAAATATAAGGGATCCTATTCTATGTATACCTTTGCCTTGATCCATTTTTGATCTTCACAATTATCCTTTGGCTTGCATCTTGTCAACCACATATGGACTTAACCTTTAAACACTCATTAAACACGTTAGTCTTATATTCACGTAAATTTATTAATTACCAAAACCATTTTTAGGGGTCTAGATGCTTTCACCCCACCGGCCCAATCGCATGCCTAGCCACCTACGGAGCTAGTGTGGAGTCTTCACACTAATGGGGCCTACAGCGCCTCTGGAGCAGGTGTCTATGCAGTCGTCACCACACTAGAAGGCCACCTTCAGCTATACTCCGTGCATCTGAATTTCCCCGTCACCAATAATGTGGCCGAATATGAGGCCCTCTCATTTGTCCTCGCCAAGATTAGGGCCCTCGGAGCATAATGAGTCTTGGTACACACCGACTCATCCTGGTAGGGCATGTTGATAAGTCCTACCAAGCCAAAGACGCTGACCTAGTCCAATATCTGGCCTCTATTCAAGCGCGCGAGCATTAGTTTTTGGGCATCACAGTGAAGGGCATCCCAAGGTCAGAGAACAAGGGCGTGGACATGCTCGCCAAGGCAGCGAGCCAGCAACTCCAGCTACTAGAGGGGGCATTTTTTGAGACCCTCACCATTGTGGCCGTTCGACAGGAAGAGCGCTTCCCCGCCTTGGTTCCCCATATTTCCGATGATGGTGATTGGCCGGAGCCTATCCAGGCATACTTGGAAGGCTCGCGCTAGTCGGATGACCCGCTCCAACTGCGTCAGATTCAACAGCGGGCGCGAGCCTTCGAGATCGTCGATGGCATTCTTTACAAGCACGGAGTATGTGCTCCATTCCTCCGGTGCCTCTTGCGCCTTGAAGAATAGCAACTTATCAGGGTGTCAATGGATGGCAATGATGGTCCATAAGCCACCAACGTCTCTCTAGACCATCTTGCCAGTCTGGCCACTAGCGCGGTGGGCAGTCGATGTAGTAGGTCCACTACCACGTGCCTCGGGGATCTGCAGTTCGTCGTGGTGGCTCATGAGTACTTCTCCAAGTGGCCTTATCTAAAGTTATCTCAACGGCAGTGCAGTGCTTCCTCTGGTAGAGTGTCATTTGTCACTTTAGAGTCCCAAGGGAGATCACCATCGACAATGGCCTTCAGTTCGACTCCACCACCTTCAGAGAGTTCTACCACCGGATGGGCATCAAGCTATGCTACGCTTCCATGGAACATCCGCAATCCAATGGGGCAGTTGAATGGGCCAACGCCACGATCTCCACAGGCGTCAAGAAGCGTCTCGTCAGCCTTCCCAAGGGCAACTGGTCCCTATAGCTGCTGAGTGTACTGTGGTCCATCCGCACCACGACGACATGACCTACGGGGTTCACGCCATTCAAGCTCCTCTTTGGTGATGAGGCGGTCACATCGGATAAAGTAAAAGCCGGGTCGAGGAGGGTTCTAGTTCCAGCCCCGGACGACGAACGCGTTGTCTCTCTGGACCTCCTGGATGGCATGCGCATCAACGCAATTGAGCATGTCTCCATGTACATGCGAGCGACGGCCCAATCCTACAATTAGCTCATCCGGCAGTGCAGTTTCCGCATGGGGGACCTTGTCCTGTGCAAGGCGCTACACTTGGTGATGATCGGCAAGCTTGAACCCAAGTGAGGAGGCCCTTACCTCGTAACGGCTGCCCTCTTGCAAGGGGCCTATCGCCTGGCGACCTTGGAAGGGCAAGACCTCAAGCACACGTGGAACGTAGACCGGCTGAGGTGGTACTACGTGTAGTACGGCTGCGGCATGAACATTCCCTGTGTTGCACAGACATGCATCTGTAATTGATAGCCCGCACAAATGGGTCGATGTAAATAAAGCTATCTTCGGGCAAAGTGCTCATAATTGTTGTCCTAAATTGAGACGCACGGAGTCCACAGCCTCCGTGCGCACTCTACGGAGTACAAATTAAGACATGCCGAGTCCATGGCCTCCGCCCACACTTTACAGAGCATAAATTAAGATGCGCGAGGTCCTCGGCCTCCGCACGCAATCTACGGAGTATAAATAAAGACGCACCGAGTCCACGGCCTCCGCACACACTCTACAGAGTATGAATTAATACACGCGAGCTCCTCGGCTTTCGTGCGCACTCTACGGAGTCTAAATTAGGACGCGCGAGGTTTACAGACTGCACGCACTCTACGGAGTATAAATTAAGATGCGTGGAATCCAAGCCTCTGTGCGCACTCTGCGGAGTATAAATTAAGATCCATGGAGTCCACGGCCTCTACGCACACTCTACGGAGTATAAATAAAGATGTGTGGAGTCCTCGGCCTCCGTGCACACTCTTCGGAGTATAAATAAAGACACACAATGTCCATGGACCATGCGCACTCTACGGAGTCTAAGTTAAGATGCGTGGGGTCCTCATCCTCCACACGCACTCTATGGAGTCTAAATTAAGATGTGCAGAGTCCATGGCCTCCGCGCGCACTCTGTAAAGTATAAATAAAGACGCGTGAAGTCCTCAGCCTCCACGCACTCTACATAGTATAAATAAAGACACGTGTCGTCCATGGACTGCGCGCACTCTATGAAGTCTAAATTAAGACGTGTGGAGTCCACGGACTGTGCGCACTCTACAGAGTCTAAATTAAGATGCACGAGGTCCTCAGCCTCTGCACGCACTCTACGGAGTCTAAATAATAACGTGCGGAGTCCTTAGCCTCTGCGCACACTCTACGGAGTATAAATAAAGAAGAACGATGTCCATGGACCACGCGCACTCTACAGAGTCTAAATTAAGACGTGCGAAGTCCATGGAGCGCGTGCACTCTACGGAGTCTATATTGAGACACGCGAGGTCCTTGGCCTCCGTGCGCACCCTACGGAGTCTAAATAAAGATGCACGGAGTTCACAGCCTCCGTGCGCACTCTACGGAGTCTAAGACGTGTGGAGTCCATGGCCTCTATGTGAACTCTACGGAGTATAAATTAAGACGCGTGACGTCTGCAAACCACGCACTCTCTACAGAATATAAATTAAGATGCGCGGAGCCCATGGCCCCACGCACACTCTGCAGAGTGTAAATAAAGACTCACAGAGTCCTTAGCCTCCGCGCGCACTCTATAGAGTATAAATAAAGACACGCGATATCCACAGACCGCGTGCACTCTATAGAGTCTAACTTAAGACACGCTAACTCCACAAACCGCGCACACTCTACGGAGTCTAAATTGAGACGTGCGAGGTCCTCGGCCTCCGCGCGCACTCTACAGAGTCTAAATAAAAATACGCAGAGTCCACAGCCTTCGCGCGTATTCTACGGAGTGTAAATGAGACGTGTGGAGTCCATAACCTCTGCACGTACTCTACAAAGTATAAATTAAGATGCCGCGCGTGCACTCTATGGAGTCTAAATGAGACGGACGAAGTGTGCACTCTAAGGATTCGTCCTGACGTAGACTTCGTTGACGTACATCCGAAGGGTGGGGGACAAACTGCGCGCTCTAAGGATTCGTCCCTACGCAGACTTTGTTGACGTACGTCCGAAGGATGGGGGACAGAGCGCGCACTCTAAGGATTCGTCCCTACGCAGACTTCGTCGATGTACCCCAAAGGGTGGGGAACGGAGCACGTGATCTAAGGCTTTGTTCCTACGTAGACTTCATCGATATATGCCCGAAGGGTGGGGGACGGAGCGCGCGCTCTAAGGATTCGTCCCTACGAAGACTTCGTCGGTGGGGCGCGCGATCTAAGGCTTCGTCCCTATGCAGACTTCATCGACGTACATCCGAAGGGTGGGGATGGAGCGAGTGTTCTAAGGATTCATCCCTACGCAGGCTTCGTCGATGTACATCCAAAGGGTAGGGGACGGACTATGCGCTGTAAGGATTCATCCCTATGTAGACTTCATAGACGTATGTCCGAAGGGTGGGGGATGGAGCGCGCAATCTAAGGCTTCGTCCCTACGTAGACTTCATCAACGTACATTCGAAGGGTGGGGGATGGAGCGCGCACTCTAAGAATTCGTCCCTATGCAGACTTCATCGACGTACGTCCGAAGGATGGGGGACGGAGCATGCGATCTAAGGCTTCGTCCCTACGTAGACTTCGTCGACGTACGTCCGAAGGGTGGGGGACGGAGCGTGCGGTCTAAGGATTCGTCCCTATGCAGACTTCATCAGCGGAGCGCACGATCTAAGGCTTCGTCCCTACATAGACTTTGTCGATGGAGCGTGCGATCTAAGGCTTCGACTCTACGCAGACTTCGTCGATGTACATCTGAAGGGTAGGGAACGGAGTGTGTGCTCTAAGGATTCATCCCTACGTAGACTTCGTCAACGTATGTCCAAAGGGTGGGGGACGGACTGCGCAATCTAAGGCTTCATCTCTAGGCTAACTTCATCGACGTATGTCTGAAGGGTGGGGGATGGACCGTGCGATCTAAGGATTTCTCCCTATGCAGACTTTGTCGGTGTGCGTCCGAAGGGGGGAAGGAGCACGCGGGGGAATACTTCATTTGCTGAATGCCTACACATTCAGTAATGTATGAGGAAATGGTTTATGCTCTCCAGTAAAATCTTACAAACTCGTGACAGGACAGCTAGTCTTCATAATATGGATCAACACATTAAAGAATCTGAACAAGAAATTTAGAGGATAATAGATTTGTAAAATCTTGCAGAAAAAACTACCAAATTCATTCAAAGGTCATAAGGGAGTTACCAAGTTACATATACCTACGGTAAATGCACCTGAAAGGATAGAACTATCCTAGGATTTGGGTTCTACGCCTAACTCCACCTCATTGTGTAAGAAGAGAGGGACCCTCCTGGTTCTTAAGATATCATACCACGGAGACGTCCACAAAAGAGATGAAATGAACAGGAGGAGAAACTCCATGAGCCAAATATGAATAAGATTCATCCAATGGATGAAGATCGTCCAAGAATGATATGCCTAGTACAGAGGAGAGCACACCTACTGATACTAGTGCAACGAAATGATCAGACTCTGCCATACTGGAAAATAGTAGAGAGTTGTTTGATCTGAATAAAGTGTCAATCGAATTGATTAAATCATTTGCCACAAATATGTGGAAACACGAGAAATCTTTTATAGATAAGTATGTGCTAATAGTAATTGTTTTCCTACTCAGCGTGCTTTCCATGTTGAAAATTTGGATCAGGATCCGTTGACGTTTTTTTATGGTAAGAATCATCATGATTGGGATAAATGAAAGGAAGCAATCACAAATGAGCTAAACTCGCTAAATAAGAAGAAAGTCTTTGGACCTGGGATCAAGACACCTCAAGGTGATATTCCAATTGGACACAAATGGGTGTTCGTGTGAAAATGGAATTAACGTAATGAAGTGGTGAGATATAAAATGAGATTAGAAGCACAAGGGTTCATGCAGAGTTCCGGCATCGATTTTGGTGAAACTTATTCTGTCGTTATGGATGTGTCACTTGATTATGAAATCTACATGAAGATTTCAGAAGGACTAAAGGTCTCAAGTATGAGCGAGAATGAAAAGCGTAGCATGTATAGTGTTACATTGCAAAGGTCACTACATGGATTGAAATAGTCTAGTCGTATGTGATACAACCGACTAAGTGAATTTCTCTTGCTAAAGGGATATATAAATAATGATGTCTATCTGTATTTGTTCATAAAGAAGTCCATGACTAGACTTTGTATCATATCTGTATATGTTGATAATGTGAACATCATCGGAACCACGGAAGATATTTTTGAAGCAAGCTCATAATTAAAGATGGAATTCGAGACAAAACATTTGTGTAGAACCAAATTTTATCTTAGCTTGTAGATTGAACATCTGCCTGGTGGCATATTTATGCACCAAACCACCTGTACAAAAAAAGTTTTAGAGATAATTTATTACGATAAATCTCATCCATTCAGTACACCTATGGTTCTTTGGTCATTGGAAGTGGATAAAGATCCATATGGAGCTAAACGAGATAATGATGATATATTAGGGCGTGGAACTCTATACTTAAGTGTTATTGGAGCCTTATTATATCTCGCCAATTATACTAAGCTTGAAATTGCTTTTGCAATAAATTGTTTGGTAAGAAGTAGTTCCTAGCCTACTAAGGTCCTGTTCTTTTCCTCCGAAACTAGCGGCTTTTGGCTTTTGCTACAGTACCTAACTTTCAAATGGAGTATTTTCTCAAAACGGGTTCTACAAGTAAAACGATCTACACGTTAAAAGCCCAACATCTGTACCAGCCAAAATCGCAAGTGAGTATCTGTCTCTCCGTAATTTGTACTGTAAACAGCCAAAATTCAAAAATTTCAGCCAAAAGCCATAAGCCACAGCCGCGCATAATGCTAGATGAATTACTGCAGATACAATTAATCTTAGACTATTATCATGTTAAGATATAAGTTAAAATGTTACTTAGATGATGACTATTTATCTAATCCCTATAATGCTAGATGAGGCCTATATGCTGTAATAGGAATAGTTTAGCCCCACATAGATTGTTATTCAGTTACTTCACCTCTCCTCTCCCATTAAACAAGGGGCAGTGGCCTGATTTTGTACATGTAAAAATTCTAATCAGTAAAGTTGAGAGTAGGCACTGGGACTATATTTTATTCTTCTACTTCTTATTCGTGTGCTTGTGTTTGATGGTTAGCACTACGACTCCCAATATACAACAGCAAGAACAATAGTATTATTGTTGTATCAAATGTACCAATCTTTTTTCTTGGGCAGATAAAGGACAGAACTTATGCAAATATTCGCTCACATGAAAACCATGTCATCACATCGTCTCTATGTGTTTGAAATATCATTGCACAATCTTGAAGAAAAAAAACAACAGGAGAGGGTCTCACGCGATGTTCGATAGGCAAGTCTCGTCAAGTCTCCAACTTTTTTTCAATGTTCTCACGAGCAGTATAATTCACTGAAAATGTTCACTATCCTCTAAAATAAGTTATGTTTGGATATCTATGCAGTTACTTTGGTAAGGAAGCTTGTGCGCTTGCTTTTTTAGACGAAAATCCGAAGATGTTTGTTAAGACTTCTAGAGAAGAAAGTTGCCTACAAAATAATTCGACATAATCGTCGGAGCTGAAACCAAAAAAGGGCCATTGTGCTCTAAACGAGAGCACAGATAAACTATTAACAGGCATTAGGATTCGGCCTTGATTTAGCCTCATTCTTTTTAGCTTCTAGCTTATGACTTAGCTCACTATTACAGAAAAAATTATTATAGACGGTTCAAAAACGTCATCACTGACAGTTTCGTGAGCCGTCTGAGTTTATATGTTAGTAATGATACGAGGTCATCACAGACGGCTTTAGAACCGTCTGTGATGCATATTATCACAGACAATTTCTACTAAAAACCGTCTGTGATAACCAACTATTACAGACGGTTTTTAATAGAAACCTCTAGGATATATAATTTATCACAGACAGTTTTAACTACAAACCGTCTGTGATAGTTCAATATCATAAATGGTTTGTAGTTAAAACCATATGTGATAAATCATATATCCCAACGGTTTCTACTAAAAACCGTCTGTGATAGTTAACTATCATAGACGGTTATGAGTTAATAACCGTCTGTGATATTCTTTTCTATTTCTAAATCTATTTCTGTTTGTTGGCTAGTCTCGAAAAATGCTATCCATACTCTCTGAAACAAGCAGATCAACACTATATATATATATAGTATAAATAACAGGGGCACCATGGTGTCTGGGCACCAAGCTTCCTTGCCTTTGGATTGCTTTTAGATACGTGCTAGTGTGATTGAGACTTTCCATCCATGATTAAGACTTTTCATCCATGATTAATTTAGCATGCATGATATATTATAAACCATTGCACTATCACGCACCTAAAAGCAATCCAATGGTAGAGAGGCTTGGTGGACACCATTGTGCCCCATTTCAAAGTCATATATATATATATATATATATATATATATATATATATATATATATATATATATATATATATATATATATATATCAATTCGTATTCATTCATTTCAACAAAAACATCCATTTCAACAAATATAGAATACACAGGTGTTGCCCAGCGACTGCTGGTAGCACTGCAAAAATAAAATTTGTTAGTTTGAGAGGCATTACTACGAAGTGTTATATAGGACTAATGTGTACTAGCGAATACTGGGAAATCTAGATCGTGTCGCAGGGCGTCGATTCCTCCATTGGATTTTCCTACCTCTGCAACGTACGTGGCGAATGACCTACGTGATTCCAAAATGTTAGCCAGTCATTGAGAAGGAAGGACTATAATAGAGTTATCTATAGAGAAAATATGTTTACCTGTTGATTAATTATTAGACAACTGTGTAGTCGATTTTGTTCTTCTTTAGGGAATTAAGGTATATTACCATGTTTTATTTTGGTATAATTACAATTAGAATCCATTGGACCCTACACAGATACATCGTCATAATCACTAAACCTAAGTACGTGTTGCTTATAAAGTATAAATCAACAAGTATAGTCACTAGTGCAGCACTTACCCCTGGTTGTAGGACATAAGTATGAATTCCATGTTGCGATGATCCACCAATGCCGTCGTTATGTAATTCTTGATGAAGGATGCATCCTCTTTGAGGGTATCCATGGAGACCAAACATGGGTCGATGGAACCAAACGATGATTTCATTAATCTGGCTTGAGTTATACACACACACACACACATATATACAAAAGCAATGAGTTATATATAACATTTATCGGTATTACATGAACGTAGGTCGTGATTGTACACACTTACAGTGTGAAGCATCGAATAAGTGAGACATCGAATGTGAAGAGAAAGAATAAGTCCTCAAAGGTCACCGTGAAAACACAGTCATGAATATCGTGCTGAAGATGATACGGCTTGAACTTAATGGTGACACCCGAGCGTCGTTGTCCCTCTGGCTTGTTGGCCTATTCCATGTAGTATTTATGCAATCTCTAGCAAGCCAGTCTTAGGGTTAGGAGGTGGTCTATCGGGATGACCAATGGCTTGCCTAGCATGAATTTCTAGACCAATGGCAAATAGGAGATATCATTACCGGTCTTCTTCGGTTTGCCCATGCCAACTCAGAAGTTTGACTTCATAGTAGTCGACTGGGCATGAGATGTAGATGCACCGTGCCCTTGCCACGTCAGTATAGGTAGCTCTGATGCGGATAGCCCCCGCTGACTTGGCACGAGTGCAGATAGCTTTGGTGCGGATCGCCCTTGTGGAATTGGCACTGGTGCAGATAGCTCCTGTGGACTTGTTATCGGTGCAGATACTTCGAGTGGACTTGGCACCGGTGCATATAGCTCTCGTGAACTTGGCACCTATGCAGGAGCCTCCAAGCAGATGTCCCTCTTTGGCCACTGCGTGAATATTCCAATGACTTGCCCTAGAATCACGACCTCATTGTTTGGGGTAGCTACAATGGGACAACCTCAAAATTGGCATGAACATCGTCCACATTCACTTTTGCAAAACCTGGCACTAGAAATGGGACAATGGGACAACCTCAAAATCGTGCACAAGGCCCCAGGCCCAGATGGATATGCCAGGCCTCAAGCAGCACACAGGGCAACTGAGGCATATCTCACTTGGAGCTTGCACTTTGTAGCCACCTACATAACGATACAAAATTAGGTACTCCAACAGGCCTATCAATGGATCGATCATTCTAGAGATAATAATTATTATCAGGATATCTTCGACAGAAAATCGGTTGTCATTTTCTGAGGTAGGGTTGGATGCGTAGCTACTCCGATAGTTGGGAGCAGCCTAGCAAAGGAGCGACAGGGCTTCCTGCTGATTTTTCCTATACTTTTCCATCTAATCTCTGACATGCCTTTGCATCTCATCTCTAAGGGATGCCATAATGTCCTCTCATAGCCATGTCTTGTGCTCGCCTTTGACTTTTTTCTACTCCGGTACGCTTCGGAATCCTCTGAGAAACCATGTTTCTAAGGAACATAAAGACTAAGGCCTCTCGTGTGATCCGGGTGCTCCTTGTTTTCCAAGGCCACGGAGAGTATATCTCTCTCCCTGATTACCTGGAATGAGCCTTCGAAAGATTCTACACTCAACGCTTTCTGCAATAGCTTGACATGTCATTTCACTTTCTATGAAGTTATGGAGTAATTACAAACTAGGTAGTTCGATATCGTACCAGGCGGCGGGACACTTTATCATCTGTGGGGTTTTAAAAGGAGATGGCCCCCGATGACATGGTAGTTGACCTCACTCTTATCCCGTTTATGATGCGTTCATTAGGGATCCCGATAAATGGCGGGGAGGTGTCCCGAAGGATTGCCTGCTCATCCTCCTTCCTCCATTGAGAGATTTTAGCCACATACCCAGCGATGCCGAGTTTGTGGGGGTGCGTGTTTTTTGTTTGGAAGGCCCTGTGTGCCGCACTTTCACTCCTAAAATTATCTGTCATCTTCATTGTTTGACAACCAGAGTCTTGAAGTTCTTCCATGCTGTGCACACTGCTAGCAATGCATGTCGTCACATGGAGGCCTCGTGTTCTTCTAGGATCTCGAACGATCAAAAAACTTCTATCACCAGCTCACTTTTTTGAACTTTGATTACATTCTTCCACGAATCAAATGTGATCTTAATCCGTTCTCGTGCAACTATTCCGACCATTCTCCAGAATGCTGACACTGGCCAGCGTGGATTGAGAGGGGTCCTAGACGCATCGACATCCATTGTGGTAAATCGGCCCTCGGGCCTTTTCGATAGTCCTCTTCCTTTTTGGGATTTTCTAGAGGACGGTGCATCACACACATCCGATGATGATGTCGAAGAATGAGTGGTCGACATCTCCAAAAGTATATTTCCAGCAGCAAGTAAATGACAACATCAACATGAAAACATGTAAATCTAGCATGTTATTTAAATAGTATAATATACTTGAAACATAGAGCATGAGTTTTCCTCTGTTGTGGTCACAATGACATCAATTTGACAGGTTTTCCTCATCGAGCAATCATCATATCAACAAGGTTTTCCTCATCGAGCAAACATAGAGCATGAATTTTCTTCTGGATTGTTGGAAAGTAAGCGGTTTTAGCCAAAATTTTAGATTAATTCCAAAGGTATTTATGAACAGTATTGCATAATTCTAGCAATAAATGTATGACATGAGTATTAAATAAACATCTCTTGACACAGATGGACTACTCAGGTCATAAAAATCGGAATTCATGCTTAACAGAGCAAGTAAGTGGGCTATAATGATCTGCATGATGCACAGATTGATTTAATTGATTTGCTCTCAGGTGTCGAGTTGCACCTACTAGCAGTAGGGGGCCTCCTCGCTACAAGGGACTAATATGATCACGTATTTATGTGACAATTTCTCTAATCAGTCAGTCTTTGAACTCTAGACTACCTTACTGAATATCTGAAGACAAGCAGCAGTAAACTTAACAATGAATGAGAGACGGATATCAAAACTGTTTACTTCAAGTAAATTGCTCTAAAAGAGATGTTCAGATATGTAACGTACTATCCAAAAGCATGTCAAGTAAACTACTCTAGCAGAGATGTTCAGATATATGACTTACTGACCAAAAACATGTCTAGTAAGAATCAGTATGTAAAGATAATAACTCAACTCACAGCCCGACTCAATATCACAAATTGTCATATAAGAATTTCACGTTGACCAAATTCTTCATTGAGCAATCACAGCACCCACAAACTATCATGCAAAGTCCCCCTAGTGCTAGCACTTACGAGTTTCAGAGATAATAGAACTGAGTTTAACTAGTACGGCAAACGGAGCATGATAGTAAATATCGAAGTACAGAGGAAAACTCACAGCCACAATGGCAATCTAAGCCACTTTGTTGACAATGCGTGGGAGGAGGGCCGCCGGAGTCAGGGGAGGCGACGACAGGCTTGGGGAGGAGTGCTGCTAGAGTCGGGGGAGGAGAAGAAGGGTGACGGGCTCGAGGGAGGCCACGTGCTCTGGGGAGGAGTGCTGCTAGAGTCGGGGGGAGGAGGAGGAGGGCGACGGGCTTGGGGGAGGAGTGCCGCCGGAGTCAGGGAGGAGGAGGGCGACGGGCTCGTGGGAGGTGGCGGCGTTAGTGGGGACTAGCGTTAGTATAGTGGGGACAAACTCTAGTTAATAACCATTTGTGATATTTATCAAACCGTCTGTAATATTAAAACATCATAGACGGTTTTATTTTAGAACCATCTGTGATGATAAATATCATAGACGATTTTACTTTAAAACTGATGTTCCCTACTCACATCCACATATATATCACACATTCTCATATACATAAATGCAAATTCACATATATATATGACTCATTCTCATATACATAAATGTAAATTCACATATATATTATATATTCTCATATACATAAATGCAAATTCACATATATATCACGCTTGTATCGGGATGCGTTGCACACCGGACATACATACATGTTTGCATACTCTTACGGTAGAGGATATAGTCATTCAGATATGCAGGTATTCTTTTTACTTCCATTTCCAATGGACAAAAAACCTTCTTGGCTTTGTAGGTTGTTTTGGACAACTCTTTTCTCTCCGTAAGCATGTTTGTTAAAATACCTAATGGTGCCGTGAAACATTTGTCGGACCAATCATTGCTTGCCTTCAATTTTAGCAGTCAAGTATGGCTAACAACCTCATGTACTTTGACTTACATCACGAGAACAAATGTTTCTCCGAGTGCTCCATTAAGCACCAGAATTTAACATACTCTCTTTTATCATAGCTCCCTTCTGCATCACGAAGCATCTGACCCAGATTGTTTTCATACAACCTATCCGAATCGGAACCACAATCAACATCATCCGGCGGCATATCGTTGACTTCGTCGACGATGCCATTATTACTGCCTTCCTATGTAATCTGCTCTTCACCATAACTGGTCCAACGCGCATACCTCTTTTGGAAACCCCTTCGAATCAAGTGCGCTTCAATCTGCACTTGGTTCTTAAACATTTTTAGATTCTCGCAGTCAATGCATGGACAGTACATATATTCCACCCCCTTATTCAACATATCCTCCTTAACAGTTCTTGTAAAAGCAAACACGCCATTAATGTACACTTCACTCACATGGTTCCCAGCATACATCCAACTTCGGCCCTACGTTACGCATATAATAATTTAGTATTAAATATTAAATTAATTAATTAGTATACTAGATATATACGATCTGAAGTAGCTATATGTAGCAATAATAATTAATTAAATTGAATTAAGTAGAAATAGACTATGAATTGACTAAACTCTAAACTCTAAACCATGCTAGATGTAAAATAATCCTCTCTTTGCATCAAGATAGCTAGATCTAAACCATCTTCAATTCTCCTTTAACCAAAAGCTAGATCTAAATTATAATACAATTAGGAACAAATTACTAACTATATGTAGTCAAGAACTTAGTGGATCTGCAATTACTCTTGCCAAGTAGCATCCTTTCACCAAATAGCCTCAAAGCCCCACCTTTAGCTCAAACCAGCAGCGTAGATCTAGAATTTATGATAGAGGGTTGATGGGTCTAAGCGCAGTTAATGTAGTGGAATTATCACAGATTATTTTTTAATACAAACCATCTGTGAAGTGTCACAGACGGTTCAAAGAAAAAACCGTATGTGATATTTGATTTTATCACAGACGATTCTTGTGAATAAACGTCTGTGATACTTCACAGATGGTTTTCACCATGAACCGTCTGTGATATTATCTCTTTACAGACGGTTTTTAGCGCTAGTATCAACACAGACGATCTCTAAACTAAAACCGTCTATGATTGTATTAAATACTGACAATTTTGGGAAACCATCCGTGATGTGGCGTCTAGTATTAGGTTTTTTATAGCATTGACTTCTTTTAAATAAATAAATAGGACGGCTTCTATGTTGTCTTTTCGAAGTGGCTTATCGACATAGTCTTTTCGAATGGGCTTATCCAAGGTTTTCAGAATCGTGATCGTGAATCGGATCGTAGACATTTTGGTAGAATCGCATTCTATAATCGAATCGTAGAATCTAATATTCTGCCTGATTCTACCAAAAACATATTTTTTTTCAATTTACCGTGTATTTCAAGAGTGTTTATTTGATCATTTGGCATATAATTTTATTAATAAATGTATTTTATTTACGTCTAGAATCATGGTTTAAATTATATGTCATTGAGTGCTATGACTAGAAGGGTGATGATATTAATATTGCCATAATATGATCATTTTACATAAAAAAATAAAAAAATCAAAAATCAAATTAATTTTTATTATTCCAAACCTCGGAATATTAATGTCTAACCTATTAACTATTTAGTACTTAATATGCAACTTGAATTGAGAGATAGGACACAACCAAACACCAAAATCTTCATAATGTTGGATACTGCATGATTCTACGATTCTACCATAATTCTACTGCGATTCTACACGATTCTATGACTAGGATCATGATTCTACCATAATTCTACCTAGTATGACTCAAGATGTGATTTGAGTCGGGTTGGTTTCATACGATTCTACAATTAGAATTGTGATTTTAATAACCTTGGGCTTGTCAGCTTATCAACATTCGATTCGTTCGCACAAATGTTCATACTGTGACTAAAAACTATTAATCGTAGCCATTAGCAATCAGCCGCAGCCGAAAAGAATGCACCCAATAACGACTCCACACCGTTTAGCACTTATAATCTACCCCTGAGACAGCTAGCTATTCTCGCTTTAGGATTTGCGATAAGTTTTCCTTAAGTGAGCACTGAAGCACTTCTCACAAATACGTTAGGCTTGGTTCTCCTTGGCAGATCTTAGCGCCATTAAACTCTCCATGACTTTCGGTTTCTTGGAGTAGGGTTGCAAATCCCCCGGCATATGTCACAAAAAGGTAAGCGTACAAAGCATCTTCTTGTTCGAACGAAAAGGCAAGCGGTCAAAGCGTCTTCTTGTTCGTACACCCATTGCGGCACGACCATGTTCGACACCTCTTGAATGACTTCAATTCGGTACTTGACAGTTGTAACGCATTTCGTAACGACATTTATCCGAGCATCACAAAAAGGCAAGTCTTGTCATACTTGCTCCCAAGAAACTATGTTGGTACAATAAAATAAGGTACAAGGTCTTCGTAAGTTGCTAATCTTTTGCCCTTTTATAATTTGTCTGCCATTTGGCAGAATTTCATCTTTTTTAAAATACAACATGGAATGTCATTAAGGAAACTGCAATCCTTCCCAAGATATGATGTAGAGGTGGATGAGACTCCCACAATCCTTTATAAGGATAATGATGTTTGTACTACATAGATGGAGAATAGCTATGTCAAAACTCATATGATAGAGCATATACTCCTAAAATATTTCTATCCCCATAAACAGTAGGAGAAGAGGGGTATAGAAATAAAGAAGATTCAAATAAGTGAAAATATTACGGATTTGTTTACAAACGCCTTGTCATCTTCGATCTTTGCAAAACCTCTTCATGGCATTAGCATGAGAATACATAAAGGGTTATTTGTCTTCAAGGGAAGATATACAACCCTCATGCTCATGCAATGGGATGAAAAAGATATTGTACACCTTTTTCCTTAATTGAATTTTACCCACTGGGTTTCTCAATTGAAGGTTTTTAATAAGCCGACATGTACAATAACAAGAACGCGAGCTATCTACTGTTTTTTCTACCATTTTTTTCCACTAAATTTACAGAAAAAGTTTTTAATAAGATATGTACGTAATGTTAGCAAAGTGTTTAAGCGAGAGTGTGGTATATCAGTCCATTTCCGAAGAGCCCGATGATATGGATGTTTTACCTAAACTAGACCTGTATGGGACATAAAACCTATGTGCCATAATAGCAATAGTTTAGCCTCGTATAGATAGTTATTCAGTTACCTCAACTCCTCTCCCCTTAAATAAGGGACAGAGACTTACTTTGTACATATAAATATTCTAATTAATAAGTTAAGAGAAGACATCGAAATTATATCTTATTCTTCTACTTGTTATTCGTGTGTTTGTACTTGACTCCCAAAGTCCCAATATACAACCATATCCCAATACACAACAGCAAGGACCATAGTACTACTGATGTATCAACAGTACCAATCCTTTCCTTGGGCAGACAAAGGACAGCACTTATGCGAATATTCGCCCACATGAAAACCATGTCATCACATCGTTTCCATATGTTTGAAATGTCATTGCACAATCTTGAAGAAAAAACAACAGGAGAGGGTCTGACGCGTGTTCGATAGGCAAGTCTCGTCAAGTCTCCATCCATTTTTCAATGTTCTCACGAGCAGTATAATTCACTGAAAATGTTCACTATGCTCTAAAATAAGTTATGTTTGGATATCTATGCAGTTACTTTGGTAAGGAAACTTGTGCGCTTGCTTTTTTAGACGAAAATCCGAAGCTATTTGTTAAGACTTCTAGAGAAGAAAATTGCCTACAAAATAATTCGACATAACCGAAGGAGCTGAAACCAAAAAAGGGCCATTGTGCTCTAAACGAGAGCACAGATAAACTATTTACAGGCATTAGGATTCGGCCTTGATTTAGCCTCATTCTTTTTAGCTTCAAGCTTATGACTTAGCTCACTATTACAGAAAAGATTATTATAAACAGTTGAAAAACATCATCATTGACGATTTCATGAGTCGTTTGAGTTTATGGGTCAGTAATGACACGAGGTCATCACAGACGGCTTTAGACCCGTCTGTGATGCATACTATCACAGACAATTTCTACTATAAAATCATCTGTGATAACCAACTATGAGAGACGGTTTTTAATAGAAACCTCTGGGATATATAATTTATCACAGACAGTTTCAACTACAAACCGTCTGTGAGAGTTCAATATCACAAACGGTTTGTAGTTAAAACCATATGTGATAAATCATATATCCCAACGGTTTCTACTAAAAATCGTCAGTGATAGTCAACTATCATAGACGGTTATGAGTTAATAACCGTCTGTGATATTCTTTTCTATTTCTAAATCTATTTCTGTTTGTTGGCTAGTCTCGAAAAATGCCATCCATACCCTCTGAAACAAGCGAGATCAACACAATATATATATATATATATATATACATATATATATATATATATATATATATATATATATATATAAATAACGGGGGCACTATGGTGTTTGGGCACCAAGCCTCATTGCCTTTGGATTGCTTTTAGATGCGTGATAATGTGATTGAGACTTTCCATCCATGATTAAGACTTTTCATCCATGATTGATTTAGCATGCATGATATATTATATATCATTGTACTAGCACGCATCTAAAAGCAATCCAAAGGTAGAGAGGCTTGGTACCCGCACACCATGGTGCCCCATTTCAACGTCTATATATATATATATATATATATATATATATATATATATATATATATATATATATATATATATATATATATATATATATATATATATATATATATATATATATCCAATTCGTATTCATTCATTTCAGAAGCAAAAACATCCATTTATAAATTAATTAATTGGAATGAAATAAATTATCCATCTATGAACAAATACACACATGAATAATTAAGCTCAATCTTATCCCAGTGAAATTCATTCTACATTGTGGAACTCCCCATCTTCTTTTATGACTTCAGACATCAAGAATTACGCACATTGTACTTGAATATGTTTGAGATCGGCCTGTTCAAACGGAGTTGTAGTGATGGACGCAACTTGCCGGTAGGAAGATCAATGTCGTACATACATATATATCACAACATTGACAAAATTGAGGATCATTGGTCTTCGCGGAATCGAGGAATAGTTGCATATTATGGCAAATAGAGAATACATAGGTGTTGCCCGGCGGCTGCTGGTAGCACTGCAAAAATAAAATTTGTTAGTTTGAGAGGCATTACTACGAAGTGTTATATAGGATTAATGTGTACTAGCGAATACTGGGAAATCTAGATCGTGTCGTAAGGCGTCGATTCCTCCATTGGATTTTCGTACCTCTGCAACGTACGTGGCGAATGACGTACGTGATTCCAAAACGTTAGCCAGTCATTGAGAAGGAAGGAAAAACTATAATAGAGTTATCTATAGAGAAAATATGTTTACCTGTTGATTAATTATTGGACAACTGTGTAGTCGATTTTGTTCTTCTTTGGGGAATTAAGGATAAAGATCCATATGGAGCTAAACGAGATAACGATGATATATTAGGGCGTGGAACTCCATACTTAAGTGTTATTGGAACCTTATTATATCTCGCCAATTATACTAAGCTTGAAATTGCTTTTGCAACAAATTGTTTGGTAAGAAGTAGTTCCCAGCCTACTAAAGGCATGTTCTTTTCCTCCGAAACTAACGGCTTTTGGCTTTTGCTACAGTACCTAACTTTCAAATGGAGTATTTTCTCAAAACGGGTTCTACAAGTTAAACGATCTACACGTTAAAAGCCCAACATCTGTACCAACCAAAATCGCAAGTGAGTATCTGTCTCTCCGTAATTTGTACCGTAAACAGCCAAAATTCAAAAATTTCAACCAAAAGCCATAAGCCACAGCCGCGCCAAATAGGCCCTAAGAGGCATTGGATGGGAATTACTGCAGATACAATTAATCTTAGACTATTATCATGTTAAGATATAAGTTAAAATGTTACTTAGATGATGACTATTTATCTAATCCTCATAATGCTAGATGAGGCCTATATGCTGTAATAGGAATAGTTTAGTCCTACATAGATTGTTATTCAGTTACTTCACCTCTCCTCTCCCATTAAACAAGGGGCAGTGGCCTGATTTTGTACATGTAAAAATTCTAATCAGTAAAGTTGAGAGTAGGCACTGGGACTATATTTTATTCTTCTACTTCTTATTCGTGTGCTTGTGTTTGATCGTTAGCACTACGACTCCCAATATAAAATAGCAAGGACGATAGTATTATTGTTGTATCAAATATACCAATCTCTTTTCTTGGGCAGATAAAGGACAGAACTTATGCAAATATTCGCTCACATGAAAACCATGTCATCACATCGTCTCTATGTGTTTGAAATGTCATTGCACAATCTTGAAGAAAGAACAGCAGGAGAGGGTCTCACGCGATGTTCCATAGGCAGGTATCGCCAAGTCTCCATCCATAATTGCTCCTAAGAAACTGTTTGGTACAATAAAATAAGGTACGGGTTCTTCGTAAATCGCTAATCTTTTGTCCTTGTATAATTTGTCTGCCATTTGGCAGAATTCCATCTTTTTTTTGTAAATACAACGTGGAATACCATTGAGGAAACTGCAATACCTCCCAAGATATAATGGTTTAAGGCTTCTGTAAAACATGTGAAAGATTTTTTTTTGGTTGAACATAGGAAATGATTTTTAATGTTAAATTTTGGAGTGGTACAGCAACAGTGCCCTTTCTTGATTGTTCGCAGCCGTGGACCTCATAATATTGATATAGGGCTGTTCTTTGGTGATTTTTAGCTTCAGTATTTTGTTTTTCTATAGTAACTAGTTTTTAAACGAAGTGTTTTTTTAAGATAGAGTCTACTAGTTAATTGTAGTACATATTGTACCGAATTCATTTATATCGGCAAAAATCACACGTGAATTTCAGTTACTCTGTAATCTCTCACACGAACAATCAAAAGTCACAAGCCGCAGCTAAAAGCCATAAACCGTAGCCACAAAAGAACATGCCCATAACCTCTTCAGTTGTATCGCTTGGAACTTGTTTGGACAAGATCACTTGTGTTTCCAAGATCCGCGATGCCGAGCAGATTGACCTTATTCCAATGGGCTTCAAGTTTAAGTTTTTAGCTTTTTAATTTTATTTTTTCCTACATTTTTAGGAGTTTTTTTCTTTTATTTTTCTCTCTTATTCCTTTGCATTGTCTGAAATATTGTAATCTTTTTATTTTTTAAAAAATTTAATTACGCTGAAAAGATAACATCAGCTATAGTACAAAAATAAATTAGAAACAGTGCTAGACAGCAGGGGCGTAGCCAGCCTGAGGCCTAGCCCACTGCAAAGAAAAAAAATCAAGATCTTCGCTATTAATTGCTACAGTTAAATACAAGGACTTTCTCAGCTGGGCCTCGGCCCGAGGCCTAGCTCGGCCTCTGCTAGACAGTGAAGTAAGTTATAAGCTTCAGTCCAATGAAGCACTACCCAAAATGATGGGAAGATTTGGATGCCAGCTCCCATCGCCCAACGGTAGTCTCCAACGACCTCTTCAGTTGTATGATTGGAACTTGTTTGGACGAGATCACTTGTGTTTCCAAGATCCGCGATGACGAGCAGATTGAGCTTATTCCAATGGGCTTCAAGTTTAAGTTTTTAGCTTATTAATTTTTTTTCTAGCTTTTTAGAAGTTTTTTTGCTTTTTATTTTTTTCTCTTTTATTTCTTTGTATTGTCTGAGATGATGTAACTTTTTTTTATTTTTTAAATAATTACGTTGAAAAAATTAACAGCAATTATAGTATAAAAATAAGTTAGAAACAGTGCTAGCAACTATAGTATAAAAATTGCCGTCATACTGAAGATCTTAACGTAGCTGATCGCAATGACATGTTATTTATTTCAGCTCTGTTCTTTTCGGCTTCTAAAAGCTGCTTTTTAATTTATTTTACAGTAACAAGCTTTTAAACGGAATATCTTTTTAAGATATGGCTTGCTAGTTAATTATATTACATATTGTACCGACTTCATTTATATTGGCAAAAACCACACGTGAATTTTTGTTTCTCTGTAATCTCTTGCACGAACAACTCAAAAATCATAAGACGTAACTAAAAGCCACAGGCCGCAGCTAAAAAGAACAGAACCTTAATTCTGAGCTCGGATGGAGAAGACACGGGACTAGAAAGATCTAGAATAGACTGGTACGATCATGGAAACTAGAAATTGATTTCTAGTCGTACATACATACGAGGAAACAAGAAGCCGTTTGAAATTGTTGCTTGCCGTATACTACGTGGGCCATGTAACGAGAAGGGAAGGCAACGAACGAAGTGAAGTCTCTTTCCTGCATGCAAGGAAGGCTTGCCACAATTATTCACCGCGTTGATCTTGGACGTAGAAGGGAACTGGACTCCTCGACATGGACGTCAAGAAGATTACCGCAGGGATGAAATGAGACCTTGAAATTATAAATAGAGGTGCTTGTTTCTTGAACCTAAAATTTACCTTATCATATATCTTTACTTTTCATGTATCTCACGATTAGTCTCTAATTTTAGTCAGCCCTTTGTAATTCGATGATTATTAATATTGCTTCTCATCAACGTGTTGATCTTCATCGGTTTACGTCTATCTGAAGGTTGCTTCTGTTTGATATTCTTTTGCATCTACATATTATTTCGGATTGTAGGATCGTATGGCACAATCAGAGAGGTGAATGATTGTCTCCGCTTTTACCACTGAAAACAAAACACAGAGAAACACACGGGAATAGAGACATTCGATCACAGTTGTTGCCCATATGTGATCGTAAGCTTCTGTCGCCAGACCGCTTAGAATTATTGAACGACCGCAGCTGCTTGTATGTGGTCGAACATCCTCTGTCACTCTGGTCGTGCGCGCTCGTTACTACCAGACGCTTTGTCGCCCGACTGCTCGTTACGACCGCTCGTCCCGAACGACTGCTTGCTTACGGCCGCTCTCTTACGACCGCTCGAATCGATCGTCCAGTTGTTCTGCTCGGCACGATCTCGGATCGATCGCCTGATCATTCCGACTACTCTGCACGACAACGACGCACGTAGTCGTGACCTTCTTCCACCTGTTGTCCCCCGTCGTTTGACCATCGTCCGAATAAGTACAAGCCAAAGGCAAAACAGAGCAAGTAATGCAGAGATTCAAACAAGTCACCAAGAATCTTTTTCTGGAAAGGATCTGATCTATTATTTCATCATCATGTTCTTGGCTACAAAGCACCTCACGGCACCTCTAAAAACCTTCTCCACAAAAGCTCTAAAACTCTTATCTCAAACTAGCCTACAACCTCCCCTGTTTTTATAGCCATCGCACAAGACATGTCCAACACAAACACCTCAAACCGTGTCCTGTTCCACCTGGACACGAAATCTATCTCTTCCTCAAACCAAGGGACCTGAAACCCTTCCTAACACGGGTTTTAACCATCTCGTACAGATCATAGACTCCATCCACGACTCCATACTTCACACGCGATGAAGCCTTCAGGATATCCCCACCTGTATCTTCATCGCGGACCATCACCGCATGCTCTTGCATGAGCCTGATCACCTCGTGTGACCACCTAACCGCCTGGACCTCAGCCCCCTCCTAGTCCCGGTCTTCCTTGTCACCGACCGTAATCGTCTCTACGCCTCCACGCAACATCCACCTTTGACTTCCATGTGCTCCAGCATGAGCACGACCACCTCGCGTGAAATCCCGGCCGTCTAGACCTCAGATTTCCCCCTCCTAGTCCTGGTCCTCCTCGTCACTGACCATGGCTGCCTCCATGCCCACCAGCACATGCAAAGACCAAATAAACCAAGTCCTGCCAGCACACATTAGCAAAACACACCATTGTCTACCCCCAGACAAGATCCAACCTCCTACAACCATCTCCCAAGTCGTTTACGACCGCACTGTTCTATCGGTACCACCTACGACCATCTTCCAGGATTTGGAGCGATAAGACAAGTTGTGCTACCATGATTATGTTGTGCCGAGTATTTCAATTAAAATTACTTTGTGTTGTTAAACTTGCATGCTACTTTCATATCAAATTATTCTTGGGAGTAGTTATGACCTACTTGACACTATATGCCACCTTGTTGATTTGTATGCCATGACTCATTTGATGATCCTAGGTTGGACATTACTAGTACCGTCATGGGTTGGTATAGATTTTTCTTAGCCTTGCTATGGCTTATTGATATCATTTTGAAAAAACAAAATCTTACACCTGACTGATGGAATATGGAATTGTTTTGTAATTTGTGCTCAGAGCTATTGTTTGTCGCTGGCATATGTTGCACCTTAATCAACGTTCTGGACTAGTGTTTTTAGAGGCAAGTAGTTAAGGTATGTGTTGGGAAGGTATCGGCTTGGTTGATTAAGGACTTCACTTTAAGCACCGCTGAACTAAACTGCATACACAACTACATTCCTAGAATGGAACAGACCTACCAAAGTAAGTTGCTGAGTCTTGACATTGATACCTCATGGTAGTAGGGTGAATTATATCTCGTGGATAAAGTTATATACTTCTATAGAATTAAAAAAACTACTCAAATATTAGTGCCTCTCATTATAGACAATGCTAGGATTTTGTACGAGAGGTAGATTTGGCAAAACAAAACTTAGATAGTGGAACTCATTGAATTTGATGAATGGGCTTGGTGCAGAATTTTAGCTACGGCTGATAGCTTTTGTGTACGTTTATTGAGACAAAAGCAGATGATAGAGATATAAACACAGACAGCGTATACGGTTTTAGGCTTATGAATCTATTTGAAAAATCTATTTTAAGAAACCGTCTCATTTATTTCGGTTTTGGTAGAAACCAAAAAAAAAAACAAGTCTATTGTTTCAGCCTGACGCCTGGCAGTGCGAAGGCCGAGCCACAGGGTTTGCCGGGTCCACTGTCACAGCTTGAAGTTGTGCTGCAGGCGCTGCATCCGCTTGATCAAGGCCCCATGACCCGTATGATTGGAGTTGGAATCTCATCATTTCAAACTATTTAAACGAAGCCTCAAGTATGTTGTCGTAGAAAGCAACATTTTAATCTTGAAGAGTAAAGGGAAGAAATTAAGCAAAACGTCTCCAATCTAATCTTGAAGAGGCAAGTTGCACCGGAACGTATAATGAGAATGCTCATATTATTCTTTGTTTTTTGGTTGCATAGATGACCGAGAAATATTGCATACATAGCTAAAAGAATACTCCTATTATTCCTTATTTTTGGTTGCATATATGACCGAGAAATATTGCATACATAGCTAAAAAATATTACGACCGACCGTATGAAACTAGCGTCTGGATCGGAGTTCGGGCGCTAGCAAATCCCAAAGAAAAACAGTACCCTATTTGCTGTTCCCCCAGTTCGTGTAAGATAAAAATAAGGCATACACATGTCATAGATCAAGTGGCAAGTGCCAGCATCTGATATTTTTTATAGTTGATACTACAAAAGAATCAGTAGCATTTATTCATAATTTAAAAAGACTTCCCAAATGTTGTTCAATAAACAAAAATTTTGAGGATCCACAAATTACTGAGACTACTGGCCAAATGTGAGCTCACAGCAGCATGTACTACCTAACCTTCTTTCCAGACCCGTCTGAATTAATAAAAATCCTCACATTCCAATAGTTCTCTCCTCGTAAAGAATGGAATTAAAATTTGGAAATTTAATATTGCATCTAATAACAACATACCAACATGGCTACAAGAGAACCATTAAGACCAAAATGAAACATATCTGCTTGGGACTCATAGTAGGAAAACACATTTAAACATAAACAAAACAAGAAACAAGCTCATTCCAAGTTGTTTACACGTGATAACAACTAACAACATGAAACTAGTGTCAAAACAGGAAGATGAATAGTTGTCTGTTTGCTTAGTCCTATCCTACCAAATCCCCAACACCAGAGGGCTTTCACACCTCGCCCTTCAAATCACGGCATCGGATATATGCTGACACACCCACATATATCTGTTGATGCCAAGATCATAACAGCATCCTTTTTCCATAAAGCTAATGGTTAAGTATTTTGAGCAACAAAGACCTCATTAAATTTGATTTGAGGCACCAGGCGACCACCTCTTGCATAAACATAAGCATGTGCATGCAATCTCACAATTCCTTGTTTGTAGGGCTCCTCCCTCGGTATGTGGTGCAAAACCATCCTTGATGCAGAGCATCCTTGGAACAATGCAACTATTCCAGTTATATCATGCTATCAGGCAACCATACCGTGCATAAACATCAACATGTACATGCAATCCCCACATAATTCCTTATTTGTATGGCTCCTCTCTCAGCATCTTTGGAACCAAGCGATCATTCCAGTTATATCATGCTTTCAGTTCACTCTGGCGAAGTATACGAGGAACACAAAAAATGCACTAAATCTCCATCTGTAGGAAAAAAAAGAATGCTGTTTGCTTCACAAGACGCACATTTCTCTGTTGAACATCTCAAAAAACTCCAAGCTGAATAACAGGACAGCCATCATACCGTCTACATGAGCAAGGAGCACATGGATTGCAATTTGAATCAACACAACTCATGATGTCAAATCCAGTTCAGCATGCGAGGCGTGATCATACAGCTTCACAACTCACTGTGTTCTTCATAAGAAACCATGCCGATATGATTCAAATGTTGGCGGTCAACGGATGAACCTCCCAGTATACCTAAATCATACCTTCACATATAGGGTAAAATACTATCAAAAGGACAAGCAGATGATGATTCAACACATCGGCAAAATCAACCATGGCAGCCTCTGCTGCATGACCCATAAAGCTCAGGCTAAAGCATTTTAATGCACATAAGTGCTATCCTGAGGTATCAGCATTCACATACTCTCGCAGTTGATTCTTGACAATTCACCGCTAGCTCGTTTGATCAATTTTTCATTTGATATTTGCTATTAACTGGCATCCATTCATGTCACATAAAGTCTTCCAGTGATGCACTTCAAACTTTAACACACATATGCCACATGAATTTTCCACATTTTATATCCTTCAAGAAAGTGTGATTGCAGTAATCTGGCAGAGTAAGATATCAATGCTTTGGGCAAACCTCAGAATACCTGACATCTCATAAAGTTTGTGCAACAATAGAGATATCAGGACATGGCTCAGTCAACTTTCCCATCTTTAGGGCATATCTTCCGTGCTGCAGTACTCTGTGATTCTCTCCTTTTGGCTTGGATCTGATGGACACATTCAGCAACCAAAAGACTAAAATTTGGGGAGATCCTGCCAGTAGGGGGTGGATTAAAGCCAACCTTCTTATAAGCTTGTGCTATGTTCTTCTGAGTTCTTTGCAAGTGAACATTGCAAAGGGAGGGAACCGAAGCTTTTAGAATGGGCCTGTTGCAAGGAATTTGCCCAATCTTTGCACCGCTGAAACATCATCAAGAATCTTGTTAGCATGCTAACTATAAAGATCATTTAATACTTAATAGAAAGAAAATGAAAGAAATGGAAAATAATCTCAAGACTTAATTAGGTACATTGGTGGAAACTGGTGAGTCCAAACTTACAAGCAGAAAAATGTAAATCAAATAGAAAACTAAAGCCAGATACCTGACAGACACAAACCAAATCGCTACATATTCCAGAAGTGTACTTCAAGCCCAGCATACTAGTCAAACCAAATCAGAAAAGAACCCAATCAAATTGGGTTTGAAACAAAAATTTTCACCTCAATAGTCAATACTAATAAACCCAGAGGACTCCCTAAGTCAACAGCAAACATGGAGAAGCCAATTTTGACAGAGAAAACCAGCCATACTTCAATGAATCTAAATATTCCATTTCCATAACAAAAACCTTACGTTGGTTATTGAAATTGATGGATCCAACTCCCCCAAACCATAAAATATCTGTACAACTTCCCATCAAATTTTCTAATTATTCAAAACATCATCAAACCAAGCATAAACATACAGTTTGCATTGTTGTACTTCGCTAAAGGAGCAAGAATTAGAGGGTGATTCAAAAGGTAAAGCAGATAATATCAATCACAGCAAACCTAGAGAATCTCATATTGCTTTCTGCAACTAGACCTGTAAACACTTTTCTCGTCTTTGTGTTACCTCAGGATGCCCAGGATTGGGTAAGACCGTAAGATTTGACAGGGAACTTCTGTTTTCAGAAATAATGATATGAGCTTTTTGTATGTTTGGGATTATTTTCCAGATTTGATCTTGTTCCCTCTATATTGGATAAGATATGACCCAACACAAATTGCTCCGAAATAGACCCTAAGCACCAGACAAATCAAATGTTGCCAAGAAAGATATAAGCCAAGGGCACTCCTATCAACCATCTGCTAACATATAATAAGAACCCACTCAATTGTACAGGCGGTTAAAACATTTGAGGGTTCCATCCTTACTGTGAGAAAATACCAATTTATTGCACACCTTAACCTCAAGCATTGGCTGATCATCAGTGAAATCAAATGTTTCCAAAAAAAAGCTAACACTGAACTGGATCCTCTGCCTTTAGTTCATTCTCCTATTTCATAAGGCAAATGCACTCCTTTTTCAGCCATCCTATACCTTAATACCATATATCAGGACCTACGCAATCGGACAAAGGCGATGAAAAAATTTGAGGCTTTCATCCTTATTGTGAGAAACATCAATCTATTGCACACATATTAACCTTAAGCATTGGCTGATCATCAGTGAAACATATGCCCTCTGCCCCTTTGGGCTGCATGACAGAGGATAGTGTTTCCCCATGCCCACAACGGTGTTGGGTTTAATCTTGTTGTCTAACGTTTATTTGTGTTTGCATGGCATGTTTAGTCGTGTAAGTCTTGTGTCTACGCGGTGCTATGCATGTACGGCAACGTGGGTATGTGTGTGTTAGTCTTCTAGCCTGAGTGTGTTAGCATGCAGAGGAGAGCTCGAGTCCTGAGTGTGAGTGTGTTAGTCGTGTAAGTCGAGGCCTGCGGACGTGTGCGCATCTGGAGTTCTGCATGGGTGAGTTAGTGGCTCAATGTGTGCATGTATATGCACTAGAATAGGTTATGAAGTTATTAATGCATGGCGTGAGTTAATTGCGGCAGCATGTGTAGCTGTCTTTAGTCTCTTTCTCTCTCTTGCATGCAGAGTCTGGGTGCGTGTGTGTAGCTAGTGTGCGCGAGTCCAAAGGGAAGTGCCGCATCTAAAGCTGCACGTAAGTTTTAAGCTTTAAATAAGAGGAAACAATTAAGCCGAAATGACTTGAGCAGTTTGCACGTTGCATCCGCTGTGTCCTCTCCCCATTTCGTGTTTGGATTCACGAGTCTGTTAGTTCATCCAGACCGTTTGTGTGCGTGTTTGAGTGCCTACGGGTCAATCGAATGTTGGAAATAGTCTCACATCAACTGTGGAAAGAAAAAAGTATAATTTATAAATGTAGAGAGAATCTCATCTATTGATTTTTTAAGGAGAAGGTTCAATACCACTTATAAGACTGTTGCTTTATAGTTTACATGCGGCAGTCCATAGGCTTGGTTGTATTCAATCTGTTTGGATCTAGAACTCAGGGAGTAAACTTGACCTAGCCATGTGACCAGGATCCGATCCAACAAAAGGATTCTTATCACAAGTTTAGTGCAGACACATTTAATGTATAATTAAGATTTGCGACCCGACCCAAACTATTACATAAAGGGAGCAGCCTGCTGGCAAAAGCCCAGGTCTCCTAAAGTTCGCGGGGGCCAATTCTAAGTAAGAAATATCAACCTTAAGCTGGAAACTGAATAGATCATGCTCAAATCTACGCTGAACAATTGGAACAAATTTGAATGACACCTCAATTCAAACTCATGCAGCATTGCCGGTAAACCCCCAAACCTGAGCCCCAATCAATTCTATTTAGCAGAAATCAGGGATGTCTTGCACAAAAGACGCTATGCTCGATAAGTCAACATCAGAATAATCTCTCCCCCCAAGACAAAACATCATGAGACACAAATTGACACTATCATCAGTAAATCCTATGCATTAAACCCTCAATCTAAACATACAACAAACGGGAGCAATCTCTTTTTTTTTCGAGAATCAAAAGGGAGAGCAGTCTCAAATATTTCTCCCAAGAAACAAGTGCCAATCTAAGCCCAACACGAGACAAAGTCGTCCCCTGTCAAGAATCGCTAACCCTAGATGGCTAGATCCGGACCAGCGCCACAACCGAATCGGGAGCCCTAACGGCGGCAAGATCCAAGCTTTCCTCTGTACTATGACGAAGAGAGTGCTAAAAGACTCACCTCTTGATGACGAAGGCGCAGCCCTTGTAGAGCGTCTGGTTGGGGTCGGAGAGGATGTGGGAGTGGCAGAACCTGGCCATGGGCATGGCCCGCATCTTGCACCCCGCGAACCCGCACTTCTTCCTCCTCGGCACCGCCGCCGGCCCCGGCCTCGAGGCATCCACGCCCCCTCCGGGCGCCGGCGGCTGCTCGGCCTCGAGCAGGCTCCGCCCGACGTCCCACACGTACTGCCGGTGGCGCGCGCGCACCTCCTCGGCCATCGTCCAGTACAGCCGGCGGTACACGCCGGCGAGCCGCGCCGCGCGGCGGCGCCTCCGGCGCAGCACCTCCTCAAGCGTGAGCGCCTCCGCGGTGGCCTCCATCTCCGGCGACGGCGGGTCGCCGGGGGACCTTGTGTTCCGGGCCTCCGCCTCCGCTGCGGGCACCGGCGCCGGCGCAGGTGGGGCCTCGGGGTTCGACGTGGGCTGCGTTCGGGAGGAGGCCATTGGCGCGGCGAGATTCTTGCGGAATTTGTGGGGGGAGAGGAAGGATGGATGACTTGACGGAGTGGAGGGTGCCGTGTGGTTGTCTAACCGTTTATGACACGTGACGGGTATCTCTCTGTATGTTGTACGTAGCGAGACGAATGAGTGAAGAGGAGCCGAAGCCAGTTTGGGCACAGTATTAGAGCGTATTTACAGAAATAGTAGTATACAGAAAGTATTGGCAGAAATAGCATTTTTGCCGCTGATGGATCGGATGGCGGTGGCCACGAGGCGACACGAGACAACGTCGCCGGCGGCGGTGTCTCGTGTCGCCTCGCGCGCCGCCATCCGATCCGCCGGCGGCAAAAATGCTATTTCTGCCAATACTTTCTGTATACTACTATTTCTGTAAATGTCGCCTAGCCACCAGGCGGCCAGTAATTAGGTCGGCTAATTAGCCGGCCTAATAACTTACCTAATTTTTGTTCGGTTTAGTGTTTGTTTGAATTTTTAAGTAAATTAATGAGCTCAAAAAATTATCAAAATTTATATACAACCTTTTGACATAAAATTCCTTGCAGTGTAATTTTTGGAGAATTTTATCCGTGACGAATGTTGCTCAAAAATTTAAACAATTTCAATATTTTTATGAGTTTTTAGATATAGCAAACGAGCTCTAAAAATTACAAAATGTTATTTGAAGCCTCCCGATGGAGTAATAGTTATTATGTAATTTTTTAAAAATTTTATGCAATCCAAATTAGCCACGTTAACTTAATATGAATGTAATGAACAAATATTAACTACAAATAGTAAAAAAGTATGAAGCATTGTTGGCTGCATTGTTAAGCATGTTGCCAGCCCCTAGGCTGCAGGTAATTAGGCCAGCTAATTGCCGGTCTAATTACCTATCTAATTTTTTTGTTCATTTAGTGCTTTTTCAAATTATTAAATATACGAAATGAGCTCAAAAAATACGAAAATTAATTTACAGCCTTTTGACACAACATTCCTCGTAGTGTAATTTTTGGAAAATTTTATCCAAGGTGAATGTTGCTCTAAAATTTATACAATTTTGATATAGTTATGACTTTTTACATATAGCAAACAAGCTTCAAAAATTATAAAATTTTATGTAAAGCCTTCTGATGTAGTAATAGTAGTTATATAATGTTTTAGTAATTTTATGTGGTCCGAATTAGACACATTCCGTACGATGTCCAGACGTACAACGATGTAACATCCTGAAAACTTAGAAGGATTGTATAATACAATGTTGTGAGATATTCTGTAACACATCATGTTGGGTTGGGTTCTAAAAATATTTCCTGAAAAATTTCAAGGAAGAACTCACCTGTTTAATTAATAGGAAATCCTAAAGTTAAATTCGAATCTGGAAAGATGATCCATAATAAAAATTTACAAAAGTAACATAGATAAGTTTGTCAAAATGCCAAAGGAATATTTGTACACCAAATGGTAATATCACAAAATTTATAAAAGAAAAGAGGAGAAAAATAAAAAGGAAAAAGAAAAAGGAACCGGGCTTGGGCCCAAAATATTATGTGCAATAGCCAAATTGTTAGGAAATAATTTTATTTGACCCAAAAATATCTCTTGGGATTCCTGTGAATTTTCTAGAATTTTTGGTGGTAATTTAGTATTTTTCCGAATTATATTATACCCTCTAACCATTCTGGAAATTCAAAAATCAAAAATTAAATCTAAATCCCTCCCGATGTGCGTGGACGGGCGATTCCCCACGTCGCCCGGATCCGCCCTCCCTCTCCCGGGTCGACACGCGTCCGGTCCGGATGGCGCCACGTCCCGGGCGCCATCTCGGCCGCCCATGGATCCTCTCCGCGCCCTCTCTCATCGCTGGCGGCGGGCCCACTTTGTCGGCGCTTTCCCCTTCTTCCTCCTCCTCCGCCTTGCGGACACCCCATGGCCGTGCGGCGCCCATGCTGCGGAGACCCCACGGAGGGCGGCGTTATGGGAAAAGACCCCACGACGCCCCGAACCCCCCCTCCATGCCGTGTTCGCGCCGCCCGCCGCCCAGCGGCCCGCGGCCGCCCGCCCGGCTCCTCCGGGCGAGCCTTTTGGCCGGCTATAAAGCCCGGATCCCTCAAAAGCATCGCCTCACCTCCTCATCGTCGTGGCGGCGGGATCGGTCGGAGAACCACCAAGTCGCCGGCGATCCTCTTTCTTCCCAACTCCGTGGCGACCCTCGCGCCATTCCACCGATCCTCCGGTGGGAGCTCAATTCTTTGCTCCCACACCATCCCGAGCCATCGCCAAACTATTGCCGCATCTCCCGAGCTCGCCGGCGACCGTAGCTCGCCGTGGCCAGTAAGCCTCCCCGAGCCGCCTGCTGCTGTCGCCGACCCACCTCCGGTGATCCCGGCCCTCCCGTCGTCACCACCGGCTCCACCTCGGCCTGACAGCGCGTTTTGGCGCCCCGGCCGTCGGACCTCCTCGCCGGCGACGACCGCCGCTTCCCGACCTCGGACCGCCCTGCTCCACCCCGCACCCCTTTAAGAGGTAAAGCACCCTTAGGGGTGAGATCTGTGCTAGCCGGTACCTAGCGGCGCCACCCTCTTTCCCCGGTTCCCTCGGCGCGTCGAGCCCCGCTCACGCGGCGCTGAGATTGAGCCTTTCTTTTATTTTCCCACGACAGGTGGGCCCCTGTCGTCGGCGCGCACGTATCCGATCCGTGACAGTAGGCCCCTTTGTCGAGGGCAGCGAGGCGGGCGTGCCACAGCCACCGGGTCCCACGTGTCGGCGCATGAGTCACGATCACACAGTGGGCCCCAGTGTCGATTTTATTAATTTTAAGATTTAATTAAACCGAAAGTATTCAAATGTGTATAACTTATTCATTTTAGCTCCAAATTTAGTAAAACAAATTTCTAAATTCACCTAAAAACAAGGGCTACCTAATGGAACCAGAACCAATATTTTTGAAGCTTGTTCAAATTTTTATTGTGTTATTTGATTGTTGTGATGATTTTTATCTAAATTTTCGCGCATATAAAACGTAGCTTTCGAGGCCCAAGAAGAGGAAGCTGCCGCTTCTATAGACTCCAACACCCCGAACCCCGACCTTTGCATCCAAGGCGAGTCAATGCTTTGATCATATTGAGCCTATGTTTTCAATAAAGTATTTTGGTTTAAGTACTACAAATTGCATGCTTATATTTATGTTGCAATGCATGTTAATTTCAGGCTTTAGATATATACCCATGTTCTCTTGGTATAGTATACCTCATTTGCAATATGCTTGATTAAGTGATCCTTGTCACCCTAGTAAAAGTTATAAAGCTACAACGTATTTGAAAATAAGTCCGTAACTATATGCCATGCTTAGAACTGTTTAGATATTCATGGGCGTGAGAACGCCCAAGTATCACTTTCAAACATGTGAGAATTTTGTTGGGCAGTCATTGTGATGATGACTGGTATATGTTGGCACGGATACTTTCTGTCCCCAAAAATCCTACATGCTTAATTATCTGGGCGGGTGGTTGAAGGGTGTGCGTGTTGAATGGTGCCGTGATAGCACAGATTTGTGATAAAGTGGTGCCGTGATAGCACAAGGGGATCGTGGTAGCATCGCCCAGATAACCATTAAGGACTGAATCTTGTGATGGCCTCCCACGGTACAACAAGTACAACCATATGTTGGCAAAGTGTAGGCAGGGCTAACTAATTTGCATTGACTTGGTAAGAGTTGCGTCGGTGTAAACACGGGCGGGTAGAGGATGGCCACATCCTCCGACGTGATGGCGCAAGAGGGGGCTTCTGGAAGGGTGGTCGTACCCAGAGGAAGTGGAAACCTTAGCGGTCGCAACTCTGCTAGAAAGCTGCATCGTAAAAGCCCTGTGATAGTCTACTCAACCGCACGGCTAAGGAATCGTGTGGGGCAATGAGCAGATCTATCTCATATGGGTAAAGTGTACACACTCTGCAGAGTCAAAACTATTCGAATAGTCGTGCCCACGGTCAAGGGCGGACATGGGAACTTAACTAGATATAGTTCTATTTCGAAAACTTTGGGGTTGGAAATGCAAAAGTGGAGGGCAGAGAAAGGCTCTTATTTGAGTTGTCCTGGGTGTCGTCCCAGTGGTAAAGTAAACGGTTATAACGCTGAAGGCATGGTATGAGGAGCGGAGACCATGTAATGGTGGATGGTCTCTGATTCGATAAAAATAAATGTATACATCATCAAGTATCATGTTTAAAATTCAACTGGCTAGGTCTTAGGGAGCTTTAAGTATTATAGTTCAAAAAGCACATTTCAGCAACCAAAATAACCTTAGCCTTCCCTTGTTGAAAGCCTTGCATACTACCTACTGCATTCTGTGTGTTGACTCGCTGAGCACGGTGGTTAGTGTGCTCACTCTCGCAATACCAACAATCCAGATTCGGGAGCTCAAGATCCGTACGCCTACGAGGAAGCACCTGCTACAGATGGGGGAGATCACGCCGAGAATTAGGACGAATGATCTGTGCCTAGAACCTTAGGCATCTAGACTAAGGTGTGGCTTCATCCAAATATTACTAGAGCCCTAGTAATATTTGTATGACCACTTTTGCCCTCAGTCTCTGCTTGTGGTTTAAAGGCACCTTTGTTCGTTTCATTGCTAGTCTTTTGTAAAGTAAGTATTTGGCTTGCTCAGCCCTCTTTAGTAACAATCGCGCCTTTGTGAAGGCGAACTTCACCTATCTTTGTGTAATAATATTATGGCTTGTTGTGAACTCCGCGATGTATGAAATGATTCAGCAATGTATCTGTGTGCATTATCTACTGATCCAGGGAATAATGCAGTAAAGCACAGCAGATCCTGGATTGCAAAATCCGGGTCTGACAGAGCTGGTATCAGAGCATACGACTGTAGGGTAAAAACCTTAGGTGGTCGTTAGTTTGTAGGCTTACGTATATTGAAAAATGTATAAAATGAGTTTCTTAAAAATATAGAGTAACATTTCTTCCCGCATCCCTCCTAGCTCTACTCTGTTCTACTTTTCAGTTGATATTTTGAAAATTACTGACGGTATTATTTAATTACAGATGTCAGGAGCTGCAGACATTGGACACTGGGACTTCTTCGCTCACGGAGTGCGTGAGGGAGAGTTTGCGGATATACTTCGCAAACTACTCCACTACTTGGGCTACGAGGACGCGCCCATCTACCGCGGCCGGAGGACCAGGATAGGAGGAGACGAGTCCTGGTTGGTGGAGATCTTCATCTACCCGCGGCGCGAGGGAGACCAGTCTCACATGTTCCAGACTACCCACCGGAGGAGCCTAGTGGCAGCAGCGCTACAGGATGCCGCCCGTCTGGCCGCGGCCCGACTTTGCGACATCCACGCGACGCTGGTGCTAGAGTCTCCTTTCTGTTGGATCGAAATAGGCGACAGAGGGGGGGGTGAATGTCGTTTTTAAATCTTCCACCTGTATTCACACCGACTCCTCCTCCTATAGCTAATGAGATATAAAGAAGGAAATTAAATTCGCTCTCTAAAGCTACCACGGCAAGGAAGAGCTACCACGGCAGAGAAATCGGTAGAATTCGTTGCCACAGCAAAAGAAACGGGCTGCAATTTTTGTCACGGCAAGCAAACAAGAGAGGACTGCAGTATGAAAGAAACAAGAACACTAAAAGCAAAAAGATGCAAAAATCTGCAGCCCAAAAGCAAAGAAGGCTTACTCCAGTTCTTGGTGAAAATCATAAGCAAACAATGATGAAAACTGCAGTCCAAAACAGCATCAAAAAGAGACTAACCGATCACTGCAAAACTGAAAAATATGCTGATTTTCATGTTGAAAACAGGAGTGCAGTTCGGCTGAAACTTGCTGCTCCAAATGCTTTTATCTAAAGCTGAAAAGAGCACAGATGGATACTCACATTCAGAGAGAAATCAAATCTGTAAAGAAAAGGCTGGGAAAGTAAAAATGCTTTAGACAGTAGAGCTGGACACGGCAGAGATAAAGCAAAAGAAATCAGGCAACTGCCGAATAGAGATTGCAAACCAAAGATGCTGCTGCTGTGACCTCTTCAAGACAGAACAACAAATCATGGAGCATTTTGCTGCTACTGCCGTGGGCTCTCAAAGACAGCAAAAGATAAGTTGAGTTAAATACTACTGCAGCTGTCCGAAAAGAACAAGAATCAAGCTTGCTACCAAGAAAATTCACAAGACAGAGAACACGTACTGCTGGCTGCCGTGAGAAGCTATTGGACTAAAAGAAGTAACAGCCTGCTGTCCACAGAAGCAATCGGAAGAAATGCAGCTTGAACTTTTGTCGGCACAAAGAGTACTCAAATAGAGATAAGACTAAGATAAGAAATCATTCACTGCAGCTCCCTTTTTAAGTAAAAATATTGGAACTTAAAATCCAAATAACAAGTGAACTGAAAAGGATAGAATCAGGTCAAAGACTTGATGCGAGAGACAAGAACCAAGATAGAGAATGGGACAAGAAAAGCTCAAATACTTGCTGCTCTCCACAAAACAAATATCAGAACTTGGTCTTACTACCCCATACGCATAAACACTTAGAACAAGAGTTGATTACAAGTCACTTAATCCATCCTCTCCCTCTCAATCCTCAAGAACACCAAGAGCCTCACAAGCTTCTTGGGAGGAACACAACACACACAAAGATATGAATAAGCTCTCAAGTGTCCTAAGGGGTATGCAGCCCCTCATCTTTATTTATAGCCCTTGGCTAACGGGTCTCCAACCCGTTCTGCGGCTAAACCCTAACGAGCTGTCTCCGCTTGTGCGCCTTGCGAAATTCCGTTTCGCCCTCCCGCACCTTCCGGAAGCTTCGCGCTCCTTGCCTCGCACGCCCTCGCAACCACGTCGAGTCCACGTCGTCTTGACACATCATTACCGTTCGACCTCGGCGCCACTGCGCTAGTCCGGTCCACCGTGTCTCGCCACGACTCGCCTCGCCCCGCGGACTACAGACAAGAAAACGCGTCACATAGCACCGCTCGATACATGAACGTGTAAATAGTATAAACAGGATCAAACAAGTCGCAATAATAGAATATACATCCTAACCCATACAACTTTGCTTGACCAAAGTCCGACCGAGCCCGTTGCACCAAGCAACGTCTGGGTCCGAACAAACCAACTCAAACTCGACTTAACTGAACTGATGTCAATTACTCATCACTCACAATGGGATGACCCTCACATGGTCTCTCAATCTCCCCCTTGATGAGTATATTGACAAACACGAAAAAGCACAAAGTTGAGTTTGAAGAGTCTAACATGGTCCATAAGAACAAGAATGAAGCTAATGACCATGTCGACGTAAGAGCAAAAGAAAGAACAATTTTTCCTCAAAGCTCCCAAAGTGGCTTTTTCTACCACTATTCTCCCCCTTTTGGCAATAAACCCATCAAGAATGCAAGAAGGAGAAAAAGTCATGAAAATGGATGAAATAGCTGAAGTTTGTTTATTCTAAGCATTTAGAGCCATGAGAATTATCCAAAATGACCAACATAAATTACATCAAGCCATATCATACAAATATGCTACAAAGATCATGACTAAGTATGTAAAGAGAAGCTAAGCAACATAAGGCATATTCTGAATTTTAGTTGAAGTGCTTAGCAAGTCAAGTCAATCATGATTTTAGTCTAGCTAATGATATCCACAAATGATGCAAGCCATGCCAATGAGCTAAATGGAATCAAGAAGCTAGTGTTGAGCCAACTAGAGTGCTATTTGTTCAAGAATGATACAATTGTTGAAGTACTTTGAATTTTTTTTAATTGAGCACTTTTGACATTTTTCTTTTGAGATCTCATGATTGTTTTCAATCATATTTTTGTCATGTGCTAGACCTCAAGCCTTATGCGATCATTCCAAGCGAGAAGCTTAAGGAAATGATCTTGGTCATCCAAATCTCCCCTGAGTTCATGCCTTGTGCAATGGCAAGCCGTCTCATGAGAAGGAATTGGTGAGATCGGTTTTTCGCACGAAGAGATCTTTTTGATAGATTGTACTAACTTATGTGTCATCAAGAAACTATATAGCTCAATCTATTGCTCAACTAAGATTCAAGACTCAACTCGACCTATTTGACATGGCAAGAACCATAAAAGATAACACAAAGTCGACTAGTCTCAAATATGAACATGACAGGAATTAGGTCAAATTTAGCATTTTAATTAACCTATCAGGGCAAAGACTTGACTACACATATAAAGTCATGATCAAATTAGCAATGGAGCATAAGTCATGGCAAAATGTATTATAATGAAAATATGTCATGAAAGGATAATAATCAAGGCTCCATTAAGTTATGTTACAAATCAAATGAAGAACATCCAGCTCCCCTTAACTTGAGATACAACTTTTAGTTCAAGTTGAGTTATGTCAACATTAATATCTAGAAGTTCTCAAATGAACTCCCCACAGACCAAAGCAATAAAGCGAGAAGTCGGCAAATAAATCACGAAAAGCGGGTCCTTAAAGCATAGATAAGATATAGAGGATACTATGGCTCAGACTAACTCTTATCTACCCCATATGACTCCAAGACAACAGCTGTCGAGAAAAACACACACTAGAGAGCAAACACGCACCTGCCTGCAGGGTGGCCCAACCCTCGCTAGAACCTAGAAGAAGTGAGTGAGCTCAACCTAGTGAGATAAAAAACACTATCCCGAAGCACAAGATAAGAGTAAGGAGTCTAAGAAACTCGACAAAGAGACACACTCTAACCTATGCTAGAAGGACTAAACCCAATGCACCCATGAGATGCAATGCGTGATGAAGGATCTGAAGCATAATTTATATGATAAAGCGATAAAGCCCAAAGCTCCCCTCACAACAGTCCATAAGGACAAACCATCCCAAGCTCTCCCCGCAGAGCTGAAAACCTCGTGCTATCCAAAGGCTTGGTGAAGATATCAGCCAACTGGTGGTCACTCTCCATAAACTGGAGCACGATGTCACCCTTCTCTACATGGTCTCGAAGAAAATGATATCGATATCGATGTGCTTGGTTCGAGAGTGCTTTGCTGGTTCTTAGCAATGCTAATCGCAGACGTGTTATCGCAAAGAGCGGAACACGATCGATAGCTAACCCAAAGTCCCGCAGTCGAGACCATCCAAAGCACTTGCTACGACAATGGGCTGCGACAGCGTGCTCGGCCTCTGCGGTGGACCTGCAACAGGGATGCTTCCTCGAAGACCAAGAAACGAGAGAAGTGCCAATGAGCTGGCGGTGCCGGTGCTCTTCCTATCTATCCTCACACCAGGCAAAGTGCGCATCCGAATAGGCTCTAAGGGATGAGCAGGATGAGGAAGAGTACCGATACCATAGTCAATGGTAGCTCGAAGGTACCGAAGATGCGATTCACCTTTGGCGGTGAGATCTGTGAGGAGAAGCTGGCACCGGGCACAAACACACGAGAAAAGTGTATGTCCGGTCTCGAGGCGGTGAGGTACAAGAGAGCCAATCATACTTGAACTCTTTTGATCAAGCTGGCTCGCCGTCCTCATACGGGTCAAGTGTGGTAGTAGAAGCCATTGGAGTCGACACCGCTTTCCATCACTCATGTCGAAGCGTCTCGGGAGATCACGGGTGTACTTGCCTTGATGCAAGAAGGTACCCTCCTAGTCTCGCTTGATTTGGAAGCCAAGGAAGAAAGTCAACTCACCCATCATGCTCATCTCAAACTCGGTGCTCATGACATCAGAGAACTGTGAAACTAGAGCATGAGAAGAGCCGCCAAAGATAATGTCATCGACATAAATTTAGTGACGGAAGGTCATTATAAGCCGGCGAATGAACAAGGTCTTGTCAACTTTACCCATCTCAAAATCATGTCTCAATAGATAGGACTTAAGCCTCTCATACCAAGCTCTAGGGGCTTGCTTAAGTCCATACAATGCTTTGGAAAGCTTGAAGACATGACTAGGGTATTTGGGGTTCTCGAAACACGGAGGTCGTCGACATAGACTTCTTCCTCAATGAAGCCATTGAGAAAGGCACTCTTGGCGTCCATCTGGTAAAGCTTGAAACCCTTAGAAGCTGCAAAGGCAAGCGAAATTCTAATGGCCTCAAGGCGAGCTACGAGGGCAAGGTCTCCTCGAAATCCGGACCCTCAACACAGGAGTACCCACAACCAGTCTAGCCTTATTTCGAATGACTACCCCATCCTCACTTTGCTTGTTCTTGAACACCCATTTGGTTCCAATGATATTGTGATCTCGAGGGGCTCAACGAAGGCGTCAAACCTTGTTTCTTCGAAACTCTCCGACTCCTCATGCATGGCATTGATCCAAGACTCGTCGGATAAAGCATGAGAAACATCTTTGGGCTCAAAGGAGGCAATAAAAGCGAATGAAGATGAATTGAGATAAGCGGTTTTGAGCGGGTAACACGCTCGAAGAGGTCTCAATAATCCTTCGGAAGGATGAGATTTTGGATATGTCTAGGAGGTCCGGATGAGATGAAGAAGCGGCCTCTACCTCGTGGTGACGGTAGGAGCAGAGCCACTAGCTCCGGAAGAAGCGGTGAGGCGATCACCTCGAGGTGCGGTGGAAGAAGGCACCTCAAGGGGTGGAAGAGGTCTTGGATCGGGTGAGACAACCCTCATCTCCATCATCCTCATCATCCACGAAGATGGTCTCGGTTGCTCTAGTGAACACGAGATATCGGGCCTAGTCCCTGACCGGCCTCATCGAAAGTCACCTCACGTGTTTCTACCATTTTGCTAGACTCGCAGGTTCTGGACCCTATAAGCCCGCGAAGAAGTCGAGTAGCCTAGAAAGATCCCATCACAAGAGCGTGACTCGAACTTGTCTAGGTTCCCGTGCTTCAAGATAAAGCACTTGCAACCAAACACACGAAAATGAGAGGCGGGCTTTCGCCCATATCTCGACTCATAAAGTGCGGTGCAAGTGTGCCCTCGAAAAAACTCGATTAGAAACATGGCATGCGGTGGCTATAGCCTCACCCAAAACTTCCGCGGTGTAGAGTACTCATCAAGCATCGTCACGGCCATCTCGACCAAGGTGCGGTTCTTCCTCTCCACAACGCCATTCTGCTGGGGACGTATGGAGAAGAGAACGGTGCTCTACACTGTCTCACCACGAAACTCTCAAAGTAGGAATTCTTGAACTCCGCGCCATTGTCATCTGCGGATCGCTCGTAAGGCACCGGAAGCTCAACATAAAGCCTCTTGAAAAGACCTCGAAAATGTGTAACGTCTCATCCTTGAGGCTAAGAAAAACACCAAGAGTACCTCGAATAGTCATCGACCACAACAAGAACGTACCACTTCCCTCCTGCCGATCGCACTCGAGTGGTCCAACCGTATCCATATGGAGCAGTTGTCCGGTGCATCGGTCATAATGCTGTGACCGGAGGATGAGAAGCGACAACCATCTTGCTTGGTGCCGGCATGGGCGCAAACAAGATCTTTGACCATCTTGAGTTTCGCGAGACCACGAATGAGATCGTGGCGCTAATTCGGGTCAAATGGTCAAATCCAATATGACCAAGTCTCCTATGCGGAAGGAAAGATCGCGGGACTCGAAGCAAGCAAACAACGGAGAGGATCACGGAAGACTCGGAAAAATCAGCACGAAGATCCTCCCAAAACGAGAAATCCATAAACCGGACTACCCAAGAATCAAGAATTTTGCGGTTGTTTTCTTAAAACTCACCTCGAAATCGTCATCGGTGGTGAGAGACGAAAGCAAATTGTCTTGCACTTACTAACCAAGGCAACATCTTTTAAAACAAATGAATCATTAATGCGCATTGTACCTTTGGCGATGACTCGCCCGGAAGAGGCGTCTCGAAGGTGATCGTCTCATCACCGGAGCACGGCAAGGAAGAAAACCAGCGGAATCTCCGGTCATATGTCGTGAACACCGGGTCTACAAGCTAAACCTTTCCTTCCACCCCGTGAACACGAGTCAACAAGAGAGCAAAGTCTCGATCTTGGGATAAATCAACATAGATTTTGGCACCCAATCTTGAGTCACACGTCGGCGAAGAAGTAGTCACGCACGACGACCTCTAACTACCCTCGCTCTCCGTCGCTCAAAGAAGCGGAAGGTCTATGTGCGACACAGAGGCATTCTTTGGTCCGGCGCTACGGGCGGCGAGTCGGGTACCGCAAACACTGGGCTGTCACGCCTGGGTAGTTGTCTCGATGGGAAAACGAGATCTACCCTTAGGTCGGCGAAGTCACGATCGGGAACAACATGAGGACGAAAACCGAAAACACGGAAGAACCAAGTCCTCGGCGCGCCAAGGCTACCAACAAGAGCAAGCCTAGACCTCATGGCGGTCTTAGGTGCACTCAAGGTGCAGGGCTGACCACAGATGCGCCTAAGAGACTCAACACGGTCTCTTGGCGCGATCTTGGCGCTTGAAGCAATGGTCAAACAAATGCCCATCCTTCGGCGGAAGGTGCAATGATACCCTACGAGGGGTGAAGTAGCATGAGATAACCGCGCCGAGAGGTCGGCTGCGGTGAAATCACCTTGTCGTCAAATCCCTTGGACAAAGCCCGCGATTTAAATTGAACTTTCTTGTTCTTGGGCTTGACCTCAATCACACACCGAGGCTACGGTGCGAGCACTACGGTGGATGCTTCCTCACATCCTCACGGAAATCATATCCTAGACCTGTTTGAACTTGCAAATCTTTGATTGGTCTAGAATAAGATTGAGATCCTTCTTGCCTCCTACAAATTTCTCGAGAGTGTTCATAAAGTCGACACTCCCGAAGAGAGAGGTGCAAGAAGAGCAAGGAGGAGGAGAAAGCAGAAGGTAAGGGAGGCGGGAGAGCGACCAGCAGCGGAGGAAGGCGGCTTGTGCACGCACGGTAGGCGTAGAAAGGGACGATCCTCGCTAGCGGGTTGGTTCGCATCGCTAGGCGTCTCTACCTTGCAGGGGCTTCTCCCCTTCTCCACAACCACATTACAAGCACAAGGTGGCTTCTCTAGTAGGTCCTTAGTTAGCTTCACATTTCTCATCCAATGCAATCAAGTTAGATTTTAGTTTGTTACAACTAATGCATGGTGAGCTAACGAGGTCCTTAGAAGCAAGCGAGCCAACTTCTTATCATGATCAATCATTTCTTGAAACTGTTTGGTATGATTCAAGCTCGTGATCGATTTAGGACAATTCACACATGAAGCAATAGGCTCAAGTAAAAGGCTTGTAACTCGGCAATTTTATGATCTCGCGTTTTAGATTCATCTTTAAGTTATTACAACTTTCACAAGTCTCGGGCGGATCGAGAAGCATAGTGTAAAGACCTCTAAAAGCATTATCCTTATCCTCACAAGATGTGCAAGAAATAGTCTCAATAGTAGTAGAGGAAGCAGAACCACCCTACTCATCTCAATCTCGGAAGAAGACTAATATTCTCCACCTTAAGCAAATCAAGCTCGGAGGTCACACTATCATGAGAAGTCCTTAACTTCTCCATATCTCCCAACAAAGCGGTGCATGTATCACAATCGTCACGGGAGGGAGCGGATATAAGTAAAGAAAGCTCCGTGACAAGCGATCTACTTCCTTCTCCAACTCGCTACATCTAGCTCTAGATCTAGCATGAAAACCTCCTAGCTTGGAAAAGCTGCATTCGAGTTGGTCATAGGAGGGACATACCTCGTCGGTCGGAATAGAGATCGTGTCGCGATCTCGCCCTCGAGGGCCATGAAGCACATGCCGGAGAAGTCGTCGCCGCTCTTGGGTTCTTGATCACCCGTCCGTCGTCGTCGCTCCATCCCTCCACCTCGTCGAGGTCGAGGTCGTCGAAGCGGCGAGGACGCGGTGGAAGAGCTTCTTGGCCTTCCCAAAGTCGCGAACGGCTTCTTGCCTTGCGTCGGAGTTGGGGCCTTCTTGTTGCGGTTCTTGTCGGAGTAGTCGTTCTTGCCGGAACCGCCGTAGTCGACTTTGCCTTTCCCCAACTTGGGACAGTTTGCTCGAATGTGGTTGGGGCCACCACACTCAAAGCAAATCATCGGTCCTCTTTTCTTTCGTCCCTCCTCCTCTTGTAAGCATGGGAGAACTTACGAGCAAGAAGGGCCGTTGTTCATCCTCTAACCGCTCTAGCGATCATCGGTTACATCACGAGAGCGATAGGGAGAACCCGCCAAGTCGTCGAGAAGAACCGTAAGCGGCGAGGGATCGGTGACTAAAGCCATCGGTGAGACTTGACCGACGAGACTATGTCAATCTCGTGAGTCTTGAGGCGAGTAAAGCGCATCAAGAGTCAAGGTCGAGAGGTCCGTGGTGTCCTTGATGGTGGTCACCTTCATTTCCCAAACCCTAAGATCGAGTGCGGAAAGAATCTATCGAGCATTATCCGAGTCGGAGTATGTGAGACCGACGGCTCGGAGGTTGCTCGAATCTTATGAAAGCGAGAAAAGCACTCGTCTAGGGACTCACCGACAAGCATCTCAAATTTCTTTGTAGTCACGCTTGAATCGGTCTTGTCGCAGTCTTTATTTGGGTGGTGCCCTCATGGTAAGCATTGAGGTCACCCAAATATCGAGCCGACGTCGGTGAGAGATGCGATCAAACTCGCTTCTACTCAAACCACGAACAATGATGTTCCTCGCTCTTGCGTTAGCCTCAACATCGACCATATTCCGGCATTGATGTTCTCATCGGTAGGGAACAACGAATGGACCTTGACCTTTCGCCAAATGGCGTAGCCACGAGCACGGATGTAGGTCTCCATCCGGCTCTTCGAATGGAAAATCCATCCCATCAAAGATCGGGGCTTGGTCGAGTACTTGTCATCGCCATGGCTCTTGAGACCGGTTAAAGATCTATCAAGAAGAGCTAACCGGCTCTGATACCAATTGTTGGATCGAAATAGGCGACAGAGGGGGGGTGAATGTCGTTTTTAAATCTTCCACCTGTATTCACACCGACTCCTCCTCCTATAGCTAATGAGATATAAAGAAGGAAATTAAATTCGCTCTCTAAAGCTACCACGGCAAGGAAGAGCTACCACGGCAGAGAAATCGGTAGAATTCGTTGCCACAGCAAAAGAAACGGGCTGCAATTTTTGTCACGGCAAGCAAACAAGAGAGGACTGCAGTATGAAAGAAACAAGAACACTAAAAGCAAAAAGATGCAAAAATCTGCAGCCCAAAACAGCAAGGCTTACTCCAGATTCTTGGACTGAAAATCATAAGCAAACAATGATGAAAACTGCAGTCCAAAACAGCATCAAAAAGAGACTAACCGATCAACGCAAAAGCGAAAAATATGCTGATTTTCATGTTGAAAACAGAGTCTGATTCGGCTGAAACTTCTTGCTCCAAATGCTTTTATCTAAAGTGAAAAACACAGATGGATACTCACATTCGAGAGAAATCAAATCTGTAAAGAAAAGGCTGGGAAAGTAAAAATGCTTTAGACAGTAGAGCTGGACACGGCAGAGATAAAGCAAAAGAAATCAGGCAACTGCCGAATAGAGATTGCAAACCAAAGATGCTGCTGCTGTGACCTCTTCAAGACAGAACAACAAATCATGGAGCATTTTGCTGCTACTGCCGTGGGCTCTCAAAGACAGCAAAAGATAAGTTGAGTTAAATACTACTGCAGCTGTCCGAAAAGAACAAGAATCAAGCTTGCTACCAAGAAAATTCACAAGACAGAGAACACGTACTGCTGGCTGCCGTGAGAAGCTATTGGACTAAAAGAAGTAACGACTGCGTCCACGACAATCGGAAGAAATGCAGCTTGAACTTTTGTCGGCACAAAGAGTACTCAAATAGAGATAAGACTAAGATAAGAAATCATTCACTGCAGCTCCCTTTTTAAGTAAAAATATTGGAACTTAAAATCCAAATAACAAGTGAACTGAAAAGGATAGAATCAGGTCAAAGACTTGATGCGAGAGACAAGAACCAAGATAGAGAATGGGACAAGAAAAGCTCAAATACTTGCTGCTCTCCACAAAACAAATATCAGAACTTGGTCTTACTACCCCATACGCATAAACACTTAGAACAAGAGTTGATTACAAGTCACTTAATCCATCCTCTCCCTCTCAATCCTCAAGAACACCAAGAGCCTCACAAGCTTCTTGGGAGGAACACAACACACACAAAGATATGAATAAGCTCTCAAGTGTCCTAAGGGGTATGCAGCCCCTCATCTTTATTTATAGCCCTTGGCTAACGGGTCTCCAACCCGTTCTGGGCTAAACCCTAACGGAGTCTGTCTCCGCTTGTGCGACCTTGCGAAATTCCGTTCGCCCTCCCGCACCTTCCGGAAGCTTCCGCTCCTTGCCTCGCACGCCTCGCAACCACGTCGAGTCCACGTCGTCTTCGACACATCATTACCGTTCTGACCTCAGCGCCACCTGCGCCTAGTCCGGTCCACTGTGTCTCGCCACGACTCCGCCTCGCTGTCCTGCGGACACACAGACAAGAAAACGCGTCACATAGCACCGCTCGATACATGAACGTGTAAATAGTATAAACAGGATCAAACAAGTCGCAATAATAGAATATACATCCTAACCCATACAACTTTGCTTGACCAAAGTCCGACCGAGCCCGTTGCACCAAGCAACGTCTGGGTCCGAACAAACCAACTCAAACTCGACTTAACTGAACTGATGTCAATTACTCATCACTCACAATGGGATGACCCTCACATGGTCTCTCACTTTCACCTACCACCCAGGGAGAGCATGCAGTGCAGCGGGACCGGGGTGACAGAGTTGGAGGGCGACCGAGGCTTACATACGGTGGACCTCACTCGGGCCATGGGTGCGGCCCATGTGGTGGCTCGAGAGGAGATCACCGCGCCGGGGCGCCTCCTCGCCGCCACATCGAGGTGGACTCCTTGCGAGCGGCTCGCCCGGTCTGGCGGGCCTTGGCAGAGGCCAAAGCGGGCGGCTGCCGCCGCGCCCGAACTCGGCGACGCCTGCACCGACCCCAGTTCTAGCACCTCTGCCAGGTTCCGGGGGACTCCGCACCAGGCTCACATCGCGCAAGAGCGTGCGGCCCCCAGGGCCTCAGTCCGCTCTACGCCGTGGAGAGACTCGACGCAGCCGCTCACGCTCCCACTCCGACACCGCCCGTCTCGAGTTTAGTGGTAGCGGTCCCGTTCTCGATGTCGGACTACACCCCTCCGGTCCAGTGTCGGCGACATGGAGGTAAGCGGTGTGGGTCGATTAGTACGATGCTTGCCGGAGTTTGGCTAGTGTTAGCAAGCACATGCCCCGTCTTACTAGCAGTAGCGTGTGCCCGTGTCCTAGTCCCGTGTATGTATAATTATGAACGCTAAAGTATGTGTATGTTTGTAAAGTCCAGCATGGCTTGTGCGGCCATAGAAAGCTGGCTATGTGATGTGTTGTCTATGCTTAATGAAATCGGCCTTGTGTTTGAAAACTTTCTTGCTGTTTGGCGTTGGATTTGGTTCTTTTGTATGGTGGTCATAGACTACTAGTCTAGCTGAAGTTAGAGCAGCTGTTTAAAAGAATGCTTGAATAAATTACGGATGGCTAGCCATAGAGTTACCAGCGCAAGTGGAGCAAACCGGACATGCGGTAAGTGGAAGCCGGTCAAGAAGCGCAAAGCGGGTGAAGGGAAGAGGCCCGGTCAAGGGTAAACCTCCCACCCCCACCAGCTAACCCGTCCATGGCACAAGTGACGGCGCAGCAAACGCAAATACTTCAGGCTATCTATGCAGGCCAGCAGACCAACACCAATGTTCACGCCTCCGACCTGGGCGACTTCATCAGGACCCGGCCCCTCACCTTTGCCGGGGCAGATGAGCCCCTGGAGGCGGAAGACTAGCTGCGGGACACAGAAAGGAAGCTTCGTTTGGCCAAATCTGCAGAGGGTGACCAAGTGCTTTTGCGACCCATCAACTCCAAGGGCATGGTGCTGGTGGGAGAATTACACAGCCACCAAAGGATATGAGGATACCCCACCGGAGCTAGCGCAGCAACTATAACCTGGACGGAATTCAAGGCGGCCTTTAAGGCCAATTTCATCCCAACGGGAGTAATGCGAATGAAGAAGAATGAGTTCAGAACTTTGAAGCAGGGCGTCTGTCGATCAATGAGTATCTCACCAAGTTTAATCGGTGGCGTTCGCCCCAAGGATGTGGCCGATGAAGAGGAGAAAATTGACCGGTTCTTGAAGGATGAATGAAGAACTCCGTGTGCGACTCATCACGAGACTTCCCGATTTTCACCGGTGGTGAATAAGGCGTTGGTCTGGAAAATGAGAAGAAGAACACAGAGTCGATCGCAAATGGAGCGAGTTGTTCGGCGACCGCGAGGAAGGTTCATCGAGGTTCTTCAACAATTCCCCTTGTCGGGACAACCCCATCGAGCCCAAACCCAGCACCTCGTTCAGGTGGTAGCGCACTCGAACTCCCGCCCCTCGGGCGATCTGCGGAACAAATCCTCGACCTCCTTCAATTGCTTCAACTGTGGAGAAGGGCATTCGCCTATCGTTGCCCCGGTGCGGACCACTCGGTGAAGTTCAATTTGGGCACTACCCCTTGAGGCCAAGCTTGACACCAGCGAGAGGAATCGGGCTCCTCAATCCAACAGGGCTGCATCAACTCCAAATCGTGGAAGGATTAATCATGTCACCGCTGAAGAAGCTGAGGAGGCTGCTGGAGTCTTACTGGGTACGTTCTCTGTCAAGACCCTACCAGCACGTGTCCTTTTTGATTCTGGGGCATCGCATTCATTTATAGCCAAAGGGTATGTAGATAAACTTAAAACTGCCCGTCCACCTGTTGAAGAAAGCATTGATGCTTAGTTCACCCGCAGGAATGATTAAGGCCACCTTAGTGTGTCCGGGGGTAGAAATTGTCATGGAAAGATTTATATTCTGGCAAATTTAGTCGTGCTAACCTCCCGGACCTTGGATATTATCTTGGGGATGGTGGTTAGCTAGACACCAAGGAATATTAGATTGTGCCTTGAGGCAAGTTAAGTTGACCAAGTGCCCAGGACTGACCATTGTGGTGAAGGTGGACCTACCGTATCGGTGGGGTCGAGAAATATATTATTGTGAAGATGTACCGCTAGAAGAAATGATGGTGGTACAAGACTATACTGAAGTCTTCCCTGAGGAACTGCCGGGTATGCCCCCAAACAGAGATCTCGAGTTTGTTATCAACTTGAAGCTGGTGTCTTGCCCCTATCTCCAAGAGGCCATCTGGGATGACCATAGATGAGCTAGAAGAATTGAAGAAGCAACTTCATGAACTACGGGACAAAGGTTTTATCGGTGAGTTCCTCACCTTGGGGATCCCGGTGATCTTTGTAAAGAAGAAGGATGGCACCGCTAGGATGTGTGTAGATTATCGGGCTTTAAATGAAGTAACCATCAAGAATAAGTACCCACTGCCTAGGATCGATGATCTATTTGATCGACTTGGGGACCACATTATTCTCCAAGATTGATTTAAGGTCGTTATCACTGGCGAAGATTAGTAGGAAGACATCCAGAACCGCTTCACTACTAGATATGGGCATGCGAGTTCTGATTATGTCTTTTGGTTGACCAATGCCCACCTATTTCATGAATCTCATGAACAAGGTCTTCATGGATTACCTGGATAAGTTTTTGGTAGTGTTCATCGATGATATTCTCATCTACTCCAAAACCGCGGACGAGCATGCCGAGCATTTACGCTTGGTACTGACAAGGCTGAAGGAACATCAACTCTATGCCAAGTTTAGCAAGTGTGAGTTCTGGTTGCAGGAAATCAGCTTCCTAGGGCATATTGTGTCTGCAAAAGGGGTGTCTGTTGACCCGGCCAAAATTGCTGCAGTAACGGAATGGCAGCAGCCTACCTCAGTCACTGAGGTAAGGAGCTTTCTTGGATTAGCAGGATACTACAGGCGGTTCATTGAAGGTTCTCCCGGTGCGGACCAATGACCCAGTTGCTCAAGAAAGAGCAGGCATTTGGTTGGACCAAGGCATGCGAAGAGAGTTTTCAAGAACGGAAAAAGAGATTGACCACCACCCCGTCTTTGGTCTGCCGATGTCGTCGAGACTTTGAAGTGTATTGCGATGCATCACATCAAGGGCTTGGGGGTGTGCTGATGCAAGGAGGCAAGGTTGTGGCGTATACGTCCAGGCAGCTTCGCCCTCAAGAAGCCAACTACTCAACCCATGACTTGGAGTTAGCTTCCGTAGTACATGCCCTGAAGATCTGGAGGCACTATCTCATTGGTAATCATTGTGATATCTACACAGACCATAAGAGCCTCAAGTACTTCTTCACCCAGTCGCACCTTAATTTGAGGCAAAGAAGGTGGCTAGAGCTGATTAAAGATTATGACATGAGTGTCCACTACCACCTTGGGAAAGCTAACGTAGTGGCAGATGCTCTGAGTCGGAAGGCCTACTGCAATAACCTTATGGTTCAGGAACGCCAGCCTGAACTATATAAAGAGCTGACGGCCCTGAATCTTGGGATCGTAGAAGAAGGAGCCCTAACCACCCTGGAAGATCAGACAAGTATTGAAGAAATGATAGAAGCCGCACAGGAAGGGGACCCAACTGTAATAAGAGTGAAGAAATTGATGAAAGAAGGGAAGGCCCCTAAAATGACTCTGGACCATCAAGGAGTTCTAAAGTACGGAAACCGTGTTTTCGTACCCCACCAGAAGGACCTTAAGAATCTGATGCTCCGGGAAGCCCATAGCTCCGCATATTCCCTTCATCCTGGAAGTACCAAAATGTACCAAGATATGAAGAAATACTACTGGTGGCCAGGTATGAAAAGGGATATTGCTGAGCACGTCGCCTGCTATGATGTCTGTCAAAGAGTGAAGGCCGAGCACCAAAGGCCTAGCGGGCCCTCTGACCCACAAATACCCCAATGGAAATGGGAGGAAGTTGGCATGGATTTCATCACGGGTTTCCATAAGCGAAGTCGAGTTGTGACTCGATCGGGTCATCGTTGATAGATTAACCAAAGTTGCCCACTTCATCCCCGTCAAAACAACGTATAAGGGGGACAAGTTAGCTGAGTTGTACATGTCCCGCATCATGTGTCTGCACGGCGTCCCAAAGCGAATTGTTTCGGATCGAGGTTCCCAATTTACCTCCCATTTTTGGGCAAGTCTGCATGAAGCCCTAGGTACCCATTTAGATTTCAGCACTGCCTACCATCCCCAGACCGATGGACAGACAGAAAGAGTAAATCAAATATTAGAAGATATGCTCCGGGCATGTGCACTAGACTTCTCGAAGGAATGGGATAAATGTCTGCCCTATGCCGAGTTTGCCTACAACAACAGACTACCAATCCGACTGAAGATGTCCCCTTTGAAGCCTTATCTGGCTGAAAATGCGGACCCCACATTGGTCCAAGGTGGGAGAAAACTATGTGTTTGGTCCCGAAACTACGAGGCAAGCGTAAGAAAAGTTAAATACGATTAGAGATCGGTTGCTAGCGACCAGTCGAGCGAAAGAGTTCTGATAAAGAAGAAGGCCCCTAAGCTTTGAAGTCGGAGATCACGTGTACTTGAAGGTGTCGCCCTTGCGTGGAGTTAAGAGATTTAAGGTCAAAAGTAAGCTCACCCCGCGCTATGTAGGGCCATTCCCTATTGTAGCCAAGAAGGGAGAGGTTGCCTATCAGCTAACCTTGCCACCAAACATGTCTGAAGTACACGATGTCTTCCATGTGTCCCAACTAAAGAAGTGCTTGCGAGTACCGGAAGACAAAGCCCCGTTAGAAGCAATCGAGCTCGAGAAGGACCTAACCTACAAAGAACGTCCCATCAAAATTTTAGACACAGTGGAAAAGAGGACCAGGACCCAATCCATTCGCTTGTGCAGAGTGCAGTGGAGTCACCATTCAAAGAAAGAAGCCACTTGGGAACGTGAATATCAGCTGCGCAAAGATTACCCTGCTTTATTTTCTAGCTAAGCCAAATCTCGGGGTCGAGATTCTTTTTAGGGGGGTAGGTTTGTAACATCCTGAAAACTTAGAAGGATTGTATAATAAAATGTTGTGAGATATTCTGTAACACATCATGTTGGGTTGGGTTCTAAAAATATTTCCTAAAAATTTTCAAGGAAGAACTCACCTGTTTAATTAATAGGAAATCCTAAAGTTAAATTCGAATCTGGAAAGATGATCCATAACAAAAATTTACAAAAGTAACATAGATAAGTTTGTCAAAATGCCAAAGGAATATTTGTACACCAAATGGTAATATCACAAAATTTATAAAAGAAAAGAGGAGAAAAATAAAAAGGAAAAAGAAAAAGGAACCGGGCTTGGGCCCAAGAATATTATGTGCAATAGCCAAATTGTTAGGAAATAATTTTATTTGACCCAAAAATATCTCTTGGGATTCCTGTGAATTTTCTAGAATTTTTTGTGGTAATTTAGTATTTTTCCGAATTATATTATACCCTCTAACCATTCTGGAAATTCAAAAATCAAAAATTAAATCTAAATCCTCCCGGTGGACGTGGGCGGGCCGATTCGCCCACGTCGCCCGGATCCGCCTCCCTCTCCCGGGTCGACACGCGTCCGGTCCGGATGGCGCCACGTCCCACCCGGCGCCATCTCGGCCGCCATGCGGATCCCTCTCGCGCCTCTCTCAGCGGCGGTGCCCCACTTTGTCGAGCGCTTTTCCCTTTCTTCCTCCTCCTCCCGCCCGGACACCCTCGCGGCCGTGCGGCGCCATGCTGCGGAGACCCCACTGAGGGGCGGCATTATGGGAAAAGACCCCACGACGCCCCAACCCCGCCGCCTCCCGCCCCGTGTTCGCCGCTACCCACCGCGGTGACACCGCCCCCGCCCGCCCACTCCTCGGGGTAGGCCTTTTGGCCACTATAAAGCCCGGATCCCCCTCAAAAGCATCGCCTCACCTCCCTCATCGTCGTAGCGAGCGGGATCGGTCAGAGAACCACCAAGTCGCCGGCGATCCTCTTTCTTCCCCAACTCCGGCCGACGACCCCTCGCTGCCATTCCACCGATCCTCGCCGTGGGAGCTCAATTCTTTGCTCCCACTCCATCCCCGGGCCATCGCCAAACTATTGTCGGCATCTCCCGAGCTCGCCAACGACCGTAGCTCGCCGGCGCCGTAAGCCTCCCCGAGCCGCCGCTGTTGCTCGTCGCCGACCCACCTCCGGTGATCCCCGGCCCTCCCCGTCGTCACCACCAGCTCCACCTCAGCACCAGCAACGCGTTTTGGCGCTCCCCCGGCCTTCGTCGGACCTCCCTCGCCGGCGACGACCGCCGCTTCCCGACCTCGGACCGCCCTGCCCACCCCGCACCCCTTAAGAGGTAAAAGCACCCTTAAGGGGTGAGATCTGTTGCTAGCCTACCGGTGGCTAGTGGCGCCACCCTGTCCCCGGTTCCCTCGGCGTTCGAGCCCCGCTCACGCAGCGCTGAGGTTGAGCCTTTCTTTTATTTTCCCGACAGTGGGCCCCACCTATCGGCGATCGCGACGTATCTCGATCACGACAGGGCCCCTTTGTCGAGGGCAGCAGGCGGGCGTGCCACTGCCACCGGGTCCCACGTGTCGGCGCCATGAAGTCGGTCACCAGTGGGCCCCAGTGTCGATTTTATTAATTTTAAGATTTAATTAAACCGAAAGTATTCGAATGTGTATAACTTATTCATTTTAGCTCCAAATTTAGTAAAACAAATTTCTAAATTCATCTAAAAACAAGGGCTACCTAATGGAACCAGAACCAACATTTTTGAAGCTTGTTCAAATTTTTATTGTGTTATTTGATTGTTGTGATGATTTTTATCTAAATTTTCGTGCATATAAAACGTAGCTTTCGAGGCCCAAGAAGAGGAAGCTGCCACTTCTATAGACTCCAACACCCCGAACCCCGACCTTTGCATCCAAGGCGAGTCAATGCTTTGATCATATTGAGCCTATGTTTTCAATAAAGTATTTTGGTTTAAGTACTACAAATTGCATGCTTATATTTATGTTGCAATGCATGTTAATTTCAGGCTTTAGATATATACCCATGTTCTCTTGGTATAGTATACCTCATTTGCAATATGCTTGATTAAGTGATCCTTGTCACCCTAGTAAAAGTTATAAAGCTACAACGTATTTGAAAATAAGTCCGTAACTATATGCCATGCTTAGAATCTTTAGATATTCATGGGCGTGAACGCATGAAGTATCACTTTCAAACATGTGAGAATTTTGTTGGGCGGTCATTGTGATGATGATCGGTATATGTTAACACGGATACTTTCGTCCCCAAAATCCTACATGCTTAATTATCCGGGCGGTGGTTGAAGGGTGTGCGTGTTGAATGGTGCCGTGATAGCACAGATTTGTGATAAAGCGGTGCCGTGATAGCACAAGGGGATCGTGGTAGCACCGCCCAGATAACCATTAAGGACTGAATCTTGTGATGGCCTCCCACGGTACAACAAGTACAACCATATGTTGGCAAAGTGTAGGCAGGGCTAACTAATTTGCATTGACTTGGTAAGAGTTGCGTCGGTGTGAACACGGGCGGGTAGAGGATGGCCACATCCTCCGACGTGATGACGCACGCAAGAGGGGGCTTCTGGAAGGGTGGTCGTACCCGGAGGAAGTGGAAACCTTAGCGGTCGCAACTCTGCTAGAAAGATGCATCGTAAAAGCCCTGTGATAGTCTACTCAACCGCACGGCTAAGGAATCGTGTGGGGCAATGAGCAGATCTATCTCATATGGGTAAAGTGTACACACTCTGCAGAGTCAAAACTATTCGAATAGCCGTGCCCACGGTCAAGGGCGGACATGGGAACTTAACTAGATATAGCTCTGTTTCGAAAACTTTGGGGTTGGAAATGGAAAAGTGGAGGGCAGAGAAAGGCCCTTATTTGAGTTGTCCTGGGTGTCGTCCCAGTGGTAAAGTAAGCGGTTATAACGCTGAAGGCATGGTATGAGGAGCAGAGACCATGTAATGGTGGATGGTCTCTGATTCGATAAAAATAAATGTATACATCATCAAGTATCATGTTTAAAATTCAACTGGCTAGGTCTTAGGGAGCTTTAAGTATTATAGTTCAAAAAGCACATTTCAGCAACCAAAATAACCTGAGCCTTCCCTTGTTGAAAGCCTTGCATACTACCTACTGCATTCTGTGTGTTGACTCGCTGAGCACGGTGGTTAGTGTGCTCACTCTCGCAATACCAACAATCCAGATTCGGGAGCTCAAGATCCGTACGCCTACGAGGAAGCACCTGCTACAGATGGGGGAGATCACGCCGAGAATTAGGACGAATGATCTGTGCCTAGAACCTTAGGCATCTAGACTAAGGTGTGGCTTCATCCAAATATTACTAGAGCCCTAGTAATATTTATATGACCACTTTTGCCCTCAGTCTCTGCTTGTGGTTTAAAGGCCTGCTTTGTTCCGTTTCCGCTGCTAGTCTTTTGTAATGTAAGTATTTGGCCTGCCTGGCCCTACTGTAACAACTGCGCCTTTGTGAAGGCCTAATTTCACCTATGCTGTGTAATAATATTATGGCTTATTGTGAACTCCGCGATTTATGAAATGATTCAGCAATGTATCTGTGTGCATTATCTACTGATCCAGGGAATAATGCAGTAAAGCACAACAGATCCTGGATTGCAAAATCCGGGTCTGACAAACGAGTACGTGGTGTGGTACGTACCGTGGTCACGCAGCAGTCTGATCATTCCTCCACCAGATCGCCCCGAGCACATCACGCAGGAGGAACGTCTAAACCGCTCATCGATCCCCACAGCGATTCGCGGCGGCATGACAACGTCAGACAATTCAAATATCTTATCGTTCAATTCAATAAATTTGTACTGCTCATTACTGAATCTGTTTCATATGTTATTTTAGTTGGAGCGAGCACATCGCATCACAAGCGCATCAGAAGCCACCATCAGTTCATCCTAAAGTAGGCAAAGAAAATAGTGCACAACATTACCTGCAGCCGTTCCTCGGATCACAGTGCGCATATGAGCTACCCAATGGGGGCACCATGCTCACCTGCTAGGTCATCACGACCCAGCGAGTCCGGGTTTGTAGCGTACGCATGACAAGGCTCAGCGTTCTCGGCATACCCAGGGTTGGACACTTGTAACATCCTGAAAATTTTAAATTTAAAAATACAAAGCTCTTAAATTATTTTGCAACATATTTTAGCTGAATTTGGAGTTATAGTGTTCTTCTGAATTTTGGTTGAGGTTTCAATAGTTGAAAATCTATATATAAAAAAAACAACATTAATAAGCCATAAATAAATATGGGAATAAATGAAAACAATAAATTTTGAATCCAAAGTTTAAATTTAAAATATAAATTCCAACATTTTTCTTAAACATCTTTATCCTTTCCTTTATTTTCTCCCTCCTCTCTCCATTACATGTGGGGACAGCTTTTTCTTTCACTTCCCATCTCCCTCTTGCCTGGCCGACCCCCGCTACTGCTTCTTTTCCTTCTTCTCCCGCCGCCCGCCTCCTTCTCTCCTCCTCCTTTTCTTCCCTCGTGGCCAAGAGCTCTCCACGCCGCCTCTCTCTTCTTCTCGCCGCGCGCCCTCCTACTCTGCTCGACAGTGCCTCGTCTGCTGCACACACCGCCGAAAGCCGCCTCACGCCGAGCCCCGCCTGGGCAAAACCGCCGGTTCTCCGCCACCGCCCGGTCCTCCGCCAGCGGTGCCCCCCTACTCCTCTGCAGCCATAAGAATCCGACGGCTCCACCCATAGTCCATAGCGCCACCTTCTTCCTCCCCATTTCGGACCGGGAGCGCCCACACCGTGAGCCCGCCGCCGCCGCCTCCTTGTCGTTCCCGGCCATCCGACGACGCCCCGCCTCTCCGAGAGCACCCAGGCATGCCTCAAGAAGCCTCCTACCCCCTTCCCCGCTTTATCGAACCCCGTGCCTCTGGCTCGCCGCATCGGCCATTTCTCCCCAACATCGGCCGCCACCGCCATTCCCACCGTCGCCGCCTCCTCGGTCAACCTCTCTTCAATTCCTCACGTTGGGAGCATCCACTCGGTGCCCCGAACCCCCTCCACCCGCCGGCTGAACTTCCCCTCGCCGGAGCTCCTCTCTCCACGGCGACCTCCCCGCGCCGCCCATGGCCATCGCCACGGCCCTCTTCGGCACCTCTCCAACTCAAGGGCTGCTCGGTAGCACCCATTGGCCTCTCTCCGCTCATGCGCTATTGTCTCCTCCCTTCCCCTCCGCGCCTCCTCCTCACCTCCCCACCGCCTCCCAGACCACCCGCCCGCCTCACACCGCTCCCGGTCGTCGCGCCACCACCCTAGCATCCTCCAAACCAAGCAACCCATTTTGTCGGCCGCCACTTCCTCCCTACTGCTTCCGGCGACGCCACCGCCTCCCTCGGCCGGGCCTCCTCTTGCCCGCCCCCTCCCTAGCGGATGGGTTAAGAGGGTATATTACCCTATATGGGTAGGCAATGCCTCCCGCCCACTTGGCTAGCACCGCAAATCTCCTCTCCCCACAGGCTCCCTCACCAAGACGCTGTTCGAGCCCCGCTCACGCCGCTACCGAGGTCGAGCCCATTCTTTTATTTTCTGGGCGACAGTGGGCCCCACCGTCGGCCGACAAAGACGCTGTGATGCCTCGCCATCGGCCCTTTGTCGAGACGGAAGGAGAGAGAGGGGCCACGCCAGCCGGCCTCGCCTGTCGGCGCCCGCGAGAGCGTGAGCCGCTGCCGCCGGGCCCCACGTGTCAGCGCCCGCGCGAGTGGGCCGCTGACAGTGGGTCCCACATGTCATACTTTGGTAATTTTGCTATTTAACTGAACCGAAAGGCTTTACATAAGTATAACTTATTCATTTTAACTCCAAATTGAATGAAACAAATTTCTAAATTCATCTAAATTTAAGATCGGTCCAATGGGACCAAAATTATAAATTTTGAAGCTCATTTGAATTTAGAAAATAATTTTAGGAAGCTCGTAAAATTTAAATAGGAGGTGAAAGTAATAGTGTGAGGGTTAAAGTTGGATTAGTTCTCATAATGAATGCATAAGGTGTCTTTAGTAGTTATTTTAGAATCTAAATTAGTTAAAGGGTTGTGGATTTGGGTTAATTATTCAAGCTATGTAAAGATACCCTTAATAATAATTGGAATAAATGTCCAAACTCTGAAGTGTCATCTTAGATAAGGCGTAAAGACAAAGTTAGTGCTAATATTGAAATAGAACCCTAACTAGCAGACATTTTCCAGATAAAATCATAAGTCTAACCTGACTCATGGAACTTCCTAAATAAACATACAAATAAGAAAAAGAGATTATTAATAAAAAGACCGAGTCATCGTATTCTACCACCGACCTTGCCTCGAACCACCCGAACCGACCATTAACTCATAACAAAACTAAATTGAGTTTATTCGGATTTATTTGGGTCTTTTGAGTTATTTGCCTTTATTTGGATTACATTGTTTATCGCAAATTAGAAATTGGGAGTCGTGAAGATTCGATGGGTCAAGTGAGATCAAGCTCAAAGTGAAGATAAAGAGTAGAAGCTCGAGAGAAAGCATCGTGTGAGCTAAAGTCCATGAAACCGCGCCAAAGTAGTCAATACTTTGATCATGTTGAACCTACATTTTCTGCAAATTACTTTTGTTTAAATTATCAAATTGCATGCTGTTATCTTATATACAAATACATGTTTAATTCAAGAATTTAGTTATATGCCCATTGCTTACCTTGATTAATATTATGCCTCCTTTGGAATAATTGATTATGTGAGCTTTGTCGCCCTAGCGAAATTATGATAGTAACCTTTTGAAAATAAGTCCGTAATTTATACGCCATGTGTAGTGTTGCATAGATATTCATGAGCGTGAAAACGCCCAAGCATCACTTTTAATCATGAGGAAATTTGGTTGGGCAGTCAGGGGGATAATGACTGATATGTGATTGATACGATTATTTTATGCTCCCAAAGACCTCAACTTGCTTGAATATCTGGGCGAATGGTTCGAGGGTGTATGAGTGGTGCAGTGGAGGCACAAAGTGTGTTGTGGTAGAATCGCCCAGATACCGCTAAGGACTTAATCTTGTCATGATCTCCCGTAAAACAAAGGCAACCACAAGTCCAGAAAGTACAACTTGGCTAAGTAAATTTATCGAAACTCCCAGACTCATCTCACTGGTAGTGGAGTGAAGTGGCTAAGCAAGGGCAAGGGGAGGCCTAAAGGGACACCGGGGAGGTGATGTTTTCCATTTGTTCTAAGCGTTGCGGGAAGGGAGCCCTACTGCGTTAGTAATCGTGGAAAACATCCGTGCATAGATGGGACCAACCGCAAGTGGGCGGTTCCCATAAGGTGAGATGACAAAGGAGCTAGATACTTTGAGCAACACTTTGTGATGGTCTGCTCAACTGCATGGCAAAGGAATCATGTGGGGTAACGAGTTGATTGTGTAGGATCGGAAACGGCAACAGAAGGGGGGGGGGTGAATGGTGCCTTTTTAAAATCGCCTCCGAGAAACCACACAATTTCTCCTCCAATAGCTACTCAAGCTATGAAGTAAGAAAAATCCGCTTAATGATAGCAGAAATCAATTTTGCCGCGAACTGACAATTCTTACTGGAAGAATCAAAGCCAAATAGACAATGCAGCAAAGAGCTAAAAGTTGACACTACTCGGCATAAAAAGAAGCCAGCCGAAAGCATACACTTCATGCTATTAACTGCTGACTGAAAATGCTGCTGAACAAGAGAAAATAGGGGAGAAGAGGCAAAGCTGCAGCTAGCCGAACAAAGTAAGGGTCACTGCTGCAGTCTGAAGATGTACTCAGGAAGAATCAGTATTGTTGCCGACAACGGCCGAGAGGAAGTTCAGAAATTGTCTGAAACTAACTGATACTTTAAATGTTGTACACAGCCGAGAGACAAGAGAAATTTCCAAAGTATTGATTGTTCTTTTCAGGTTGTCTGATCAAGACTTCAACTTAAAACTGAAAGGTAAAACAAGCAGCAGGAATCAAACAAAAACTATTCGGCTGAAGAAGGAGAGCATTCAGACATAAGAGGTAATCAGCAGTAACCTGAAATGCTGCCGAAATGCTGCACAGCAGTGCAGACTGTAGCGCAAAACGCTGCAGTCAATCAGACAAACCACATCCTGCTAAAACCGAATAGGGAAATCAACTCAGGAGATAATTTGAGAAAGAAAAGAAATCCTTCTCAGACCATAAGCTCACAAAGATGAACCAAATAGCATTGGCATCTTTGGATACCAGAAATTTCACCAAGAGAACCACAAATCAAGATTTTGACAAAATCTGAACCTTCTCAACAGAAAAGGTAGATTTTCCAAGAACTCAATAATTTCTCAACTTTTGCTCATGATCTTTTGCAATTACCTTAGCAATGATCTAAGCACTTGATAGCCAAAATCTTGTGCAGTCTTAAGAAGGAAATTTAACCAAAACACAAAACCCTAAATTTCAGAATTGATGAACAGAGCAACACAAAAATCGAATTTCTCCTCAACCTTTGATCTTTTGGACATGAAACTTTGAGGATATGTTAGCAATAGCCATAGGGCTCTAAATATCAAATTTCATACCAACTCACCAAAGGAAATCAAAAGTAACATCAAGCCATAGAAAAGGAATATCAGGAGAATTAAGAACAGAGGAGCTCAAATGATAAATTCTGAAATTAAACTTGATTCTCTGTTGAAACTAACTGATTAGAGGATGTAGAAATGCAATTCTATCAAAGAGTAATCCATTTTGCTACTTCCCGGCAAGAAACAAGCAAAACTCAAAATCTCAAAATCTTGCACAGAGCTCATCGAAGGAGAAATAGAACAGAAAGCCTGACTTGAGCAAAACTTCAAAGATTTCATAAGAAGATCACAAAAGAAGTTCCCAAACGCTTGAACGTTTGAACAAGAAAAGATTACATGAAGTTGCTACTCAATCCTATCCCTCTTCATCCTCAAAACACCAAGAACACATTTTCTTGGGAGGAGGGGAGGAGACAAAGCTACGAGACACTCACTGGACAGGGCTCTGCCTTCTCAACAACTCATAACCACTAAAGCCTAAAGCCAAAACAAACTCCTCAAAGTGTCTTTTGACTCTAGCAAACCCTAAACCTCTCTCTGGTGTCCTGGTGGAGATGCAGCCCCTCCACTCTATTTATAGCCTTGGCTAACGGGTCTCCGCCTGTTCGCCCGCTAAATCAACGGCCGCTCCCGCTTTTGCAGATTGCGAAATTCCCGTTTAGCCCCCCGCACCTTCCGGAAGCTTCCGCTCGCCTCGCCTCGCCGCCTGCAAACACCTCGAGTCCACGTCGTCTTGACACATCCCGACCGTTCGACCTCGCCACCGCGCCTTAGTCCGGTCCACCGTGTCTCGCCACGACTTAGCCTCGGCGTCCTCATCACGTACAAGAAACACGTCAAATAGCACCGCCGATACATGAAAGCGTAAATGAGATCAAACACAGCCGAGTCATCGAATATGCAACCTTAACCCATACGACTAGGTTCGACCAAGTCCGACCGAGCCCGTTCGCCACGCAACGTCTAGGTCCGAACCAACCGACTCAAACTCGACTTTTAGTAAACGATGTCAATTACTCATCATACACAACGGATGACCTCCACATGGTCTCTCAATCTCCCTTGATGAGTATATTGACAAACACCGAAAAGCATAAAGAAGAGTTTGAAGAGTCCAACATGGTCCTTAAGAAAGAATTGAAACTCATGACCATGTCGACAGAAGGAATCACTAGAGCAACTCAAGAAAGAGTAAATTGTTCTCCAAGCTCTAGATTCCCAAAAGACTTTTTCCCAATCTATTCTCCCCCTTTTTGGCAATAAACACATCAAGAATGCAAAAGAGAGAATAAGTCATGATGATGGATGAAATGGCTGAAGTTTGTTTATTCTTAGCATTTAGAGCCATGAGAATTATCCAAAATGATCATAATGTATTACACCAAGCCATAACTCAATGAACTGCTATCCAGATCATGACAGGATATGTATAAGCTAGCTAAACCAAAGAGATGACAATCTGAATTATAGTGCAATTTGTGAACAAATTAAGTCATCAATGAGTAAAGTCTAGCTAGAGACATCCAAGGATGATGCAGGCCATGTCAATCAAGCTAAGCGGAACCAAGAATCTAATATTGAGTCTAAATAGAGTGTTATATATACTCAAGAGTGAAACAATGGTTCAAGTACTTGATTCTTTTGATAACTCAAGCAAATTGAGCACAAATGATATTTTTCTTTTGAAGCTTATGGTTGTTTTCAACCAATATTTTTATCATGTGCTAGATCTCAAGCCATGCTATGACTACTCCAAGCAAGAAGCTTAAGAAGATAGTCTAGGTCATCCAAAACTCCCCCTGAGTTCATGCCTAGTGCAATGGCAAGCCGTCTCATGAGAAAGAATTGGTGAGATCGGTTTTTCGCACAAAGAGATCTTTTGCTTTTGACAAGTTGTACTAACTCATGTTACATCAAGAGTTTAAGACAGCTCAATCTAAGGCTCAAAAGAGATTCAACGCTCAACTCAGCCTATTTGACATGGCATGAATCATAAAAGGATAGCTCAAGAAAGACTAAACTCGAGTGCTAATCATGACAAGTTTTTAGTGTAAATTGAGCAAGTTTAATTAACTCATCATGGCATAAGCTAGTCTACACATATGAAGTCATGATAAATCTAGCAAATAAGCATAAATCATGGCAAGATGTAAAGCATCGTAAGCATGTCATAACCGGATAATAATCAAGGCTCAATGTATTTATATTACAATGTAGAATAACATGCAGAAAAATCCAGCTCCCCCTCAACATGTGATGCAACTTTTGGTTCAAGTTGAGTTAAGTCAATATTACATTCCAGAAGCTCCCAAATGAACTCCCCTTGAACCAAAGCAATAAAAACGAGAAGTTGGCAAAGAAAACAGGCAGTCCTTAAAGCATAGATAAGATATAGAGGATACTATGGCTCAGATCGACTCTCATCTACCCCATATGACTCCGGGACTAATAGCCGACCGTAAAACACACACTAGAGAGCAAACACGCACTGCTCTGCCGAAGGTGGCCCGACCCTCGCTAGATCGTAAGAAGTGAGTGAGCTCAATCTAGTGAGATAAGAAACGACTAATAGAGCATCCCGAAGCATAAGATAAGAGTAAGAAGTCTAAGCAACTAGACAAAAGAACCACTCTAACCTATCTTTGGAAGGACTAAACCCAATGCACCCATATGCAATGCAATCAGAAAGGAGTAAGAGCATCATAAATATAGTAAAGCAGTAAAGCACAAGCTCCCTCACAACACCATAAGGACAAACCACCCCAAGCTCTCCCATGAAATGAAAACCTCGAGCCATCCAAAGGCTTGGTGAAGATGTCGACCAACCGGTGGTCACCCTCCACAAACCGAGCACGATGTCACCCTTCTCCACATGGTCTCTAAGGAAGTGAAAGCGAATGTCGATATGCTTGGTCCGAGAATGTCGCATTGGGTTCTTAGCAATGTTAATTGCGAAGTGTTATCGAGTAGTAGTGAACACCGCCGATAACTAACCCAAAATCCCGCAGGTCGAGACCATCAAAGCACTTGGCTACACAGAATCGGCTGCGACAGCGTGCTCGGCCTCTGCGGTGGATGCAACACAGCACCGAACCGCCTCGAGGACCAGAAGCGAGAGAAGTGCCAATGAATTGGCGGTGCCGAAGTGCTCTTCTGTCTATCATCTGACCGGCAAAGAAAGCGCATCCGAGTAGGCTCTTAGGGAAAGACAGGATGAGGAAGAGTATCAGATACCATAGTCAATGGTAGCTCGAAGGTACCGAAGGATGCGCTTCACCGCCTGGCGGTGAGATACGCGAGGTGAAGCTCGAAACCGAGCACAAAGACACACGGAGAAGTGTATGTCCGGTCTCGAGGCGTTGAGGTACAAGAGGGAGCCGATCATACTGATACTCCTTCGATCGATCGCTCGCCATCTTCATCCGGGTCGAGTGGAATTGATGTAGCCATAGGGTGGACACCGCTTCCTATCACTCATATCGAAGCGCTTGGGAGGTCTCGAGTGTACTTGCCTTACGATGCAAGAAGGTACCCTCCAGTCTCGCTTAATTTGGAAGCCAAGGAAGAAACTCAACTCGCCCATCATGCTCATCTCAAATTCCGAGCTCATGACATCGGAAAACTGGGAAACGAGAGCATGTGAGGAGCCGCCAAAGATGATGTCGTCCACATAAATCTGGACGAGGAGAAAGTCAGTGCCTAGCCGGCGGATGAACAAGGTCTTGTCAACTTTACCCATCTCGAAATCATGTCTCAATAGATAGGACTTAAGCCTCTCATACCAAGCTCTAGGGGCTTGCTTAAGTCCATACAACGCTTTGGAAAGCTTGAAGACATGACTTGGGTATTTGGGGTTCTCGAAACCTGGAGGCTGTCTGACATAAACTTCTTCCTCAATGAAGCCATTGAGAAAGGCACTCTTGACGTCCATTTGGTAAAGCTTGAAACCCTTAGAAGCTGCGAAGGTAAGCAGGATTCTAATGGCCTCAAGTCTAGCTACAAGGGCAAAGGTCTCCTCGAAATCTAGACCCTCAACCTGGGAGTACCCCTGAGCTACCAGTCTAGCCTTGTTTCTAATAACCACACCATCCTCGCTCTGCTTGTTTTTGAACACCCACTTAGTTCCAATGATATTGTGACCTTGTGGGGGTGCAACAAGCGTCCAGACCTTGTTTCTTTCAAAGTTCTCTAGCTCCTCATGCATGGCATTGACCCAAGACTCGTCAGATAAAGCATGACAAACATCTTTGAGCTCAAAGGAAGCTACGAAGGCATAGTGGAGACAGAAAAGTGACACGCCAGACTTGGAGCGTGTGACTCGTTCAAAGAGATCTCCAATCATCTGCTCAGAAGGATGAGATTTTTGAATATGTCTTGGAGGTCCTGGATGAGAAGAAGAAGTGGCCTCTACCTCGTGACTGACGGGTAGGAACAGAGCCACTAGCTCCGTAATAGCGTAAGGTGGGGCGATCACCTCGAGGTGCGGTGGAAGAAGGCACCTCAAGGGGTGGAAGTGGGGCCGGATCGGGTGAAAACCCTCATCTCTATCATCCTCATCATCCACGAAGATGGTCTCGATCGCTCTAGAGAACTCGAGATATCGGCCTAGTCCCTGACCGCCTCATCGAAGGTTACCTCACGTGTTTCTACCATTTTGCTAGACTCGCAGCCTGCACCCTATAGGCCCGCCAAGAAGTCGAGTAGCCTAGAAAGAGTCCATCACAAGAGCGTGACTCGAACTTATCTAGGTTCCCGACTTGAGAATAAAACACTTGCAACCAAACGCACGAAAATGGAAACACCGGGCTTTCGCGTATCTCAACTCATAAGAAGTGCGGTGCGGATGTGCCCAAGAAAACTCGTTCAAACATGCCACGTGGTGGCTATAGCTTCCCCAAAACTTCCGCTGTAGAGTATTCATCGAGCATCGCCCCGGCCATCTCGACCAAGGTACGGTTCTTCCTCTCCACAACGCCATTCTGCTGAGGGACATATGGAGAAGAGAACTGGTGCTCTACACCTATCTCACCACAGAACTTCTCGAAGTAGGAATTCTTGAACTCCGTGCCATTGTCACTGCGGATCGCTCGTAAGGCACCGGAAGCTCAGCAGAAAGCCTCTTGAAAAGACCTCGAAATGTGTAAACGCCTCATCCTTCGAGGCCAAGAAAACACCCAAGAATACCTCGAGAAGTCATCGACCACGACAAGAACATACCACTTCCTCCCGCAGATCAAGACTCGAGCCGGTCCAACTGTATCCATATGGAGCAACCGTCCGGTTGCATCGGTCATAGTAATGGGACCGAGGATGAGAAGCGGCAACCATCTTGCCATGTCGGCATGGAGCGCAAACAAGATCTTTGACCATCTTGAGTTTCGGCAGACCACGAATGAGATCGTGACCGCTAACTCGAGTCAAATGGTCAAATCCAATATGACCAAGTCTCCTATGTCAGAAGGAAAGGTCGCGGGACTCAGAAGCAACCAAACACCGGAGATGATCACGGAAGACTCAATAAAATCAGCACGAAAGATCCTCCCATAACGAGAAATCCATAAACCGGACTACAGAAGAATCAACAATTTTGCGGGCATTTTTCTTAAAACTTACCTCGAAATCGTCATCGGTGGTCGAGAAACCGAAAGCAAATTTTAATGCGCTTTACTCACCAAGGCAACATCTTTTAAAACAAATGAGTCATTAACGCCACGACCTTTGGCGATGACGCGTCGCACGAAGAGTCTCCAAAGGTGATAGTCTCATCACCAAGCTCGGGCTAGGGAAGAAAACCAACGTGAATCTCCAACATGTGTCGTGAACACCCGAGTCTACAAGCCAAACCTTTCCTTCCCCGCCCAAAGGAACCCGAGTCAACAAGAGTAAAGTCTCGATCTTGGGATAAATCAAGAGTGATTTTGGCACCCAATCTTGAGTAACACGTCGAGCGATGAAGTAGTCAAGCATGACCGACCTCTATCTACCCTCGCCTCCGTTGCTCAAAGAAGCGTAAGATCCGTGAGCGGACACAAGTCATGCTTTGGTCCGATCGCTACGGACGAGCGAGTGCAGCGGCAACAGTCGATCACGCCGCGGTAGACATCTCGATGGGGAAAACGAGATCTACCCTCGAGCAGTGAAGTCACGATCGAGGGAGCACGAAGACGAAAAACGAAGACTCGGAAAAACCAAGTCCCGGTCGCCCAAAGCTACCAACAAGAGCAAACCTAGACCTCGTGTTGGTCTTGATGCACTCAAGGTCAGGGTCGACCACGAATACGCCTAAGAGACTCAACATGGTCTCTTCACGCGATCTTGCGCGCTTGAAGCAATGGTCAAACAAATGTCCATCCTTCGGCGAAGGTGCAATGATACCGCCTTCCGAGGGGAAGCTACGGTGAAATCACCTTCTCGTCGTAAATCCCTTGGACAAAGCCCACGATTTAAATTGAACTTTCTTGTTCTTGGGCTTGACCTCAAACACACCTGCGGCTACGGGTCTGAGCACGACAGGTGGATGTTTCCTCACATCCTCACGAAGATCATATCCTAGACCATTTTTGAACTTGCAAATCTTTGATTAGTCTAGAATAAGATTGAGTTTCTTCTTACCTCCTACAAGAACCAACAGAAGAAGAGCGAATAACACGTGCGTATTTTTCCTTATGCACGGCCACCTCAACCTTGAAGGCTTCGCAGGACACACAAGGGGCAGTCCTAATTCTAGCCATTTGGTCTTCGTAACTCTTCCTAAACGTCTCTACCATGTCCTTATCCTTTTCCAACACCTCGGCCTGAAAGCACAAGGAGGATGTGATTTTCTAGAAGGTCCTTAGTTAGCTTCACACATTTTTCATCTAAAGCAATCAAATCAGATTTTAGTTTATCACAATCTTTGCATGGTGAGCTAACAGGAGCCTTAGAAGCATACTGAGCCATTTTCTTATTGTAGTCAATCATTTCTTGAAACTGCTTTGAGACGATTCAAGTTCGTGCTAACTTAGGACGGTTTGTGCAAGAAACAATAGGCTCTAACAGGAAGCACGCAATTCAAGAATTTTATGGTCCGCGTTTTAAGTTCATCTTGATTATTGCAAGTTTCGCAAGATTCGGGCGAGATCAAGTAGCATGGTATAAGGTCCTCTAGCAAGTGTCCTTATCCTCACATGAGGTGGGAGAAATAGTCTCATCGGTAGTAAGTAGGGTATGACCATCCTACTCAATTCTAATTCAGAAGCGGACTAACATTCTCCACCTTAACAATATCAAGCTCGGAGGACACACTATCATGCGAGATCCTTAGTTTCTCCATGTCACCCAAGATAGCACAACCAAGTATCACAATCATCATTTGTGGGAGCAGGATGTAAGAGCAATAATCTCTAGAGACAATCTATCTACTTCCTTCTCCAACTCGCTACACCTAGTTTTAGCTCTAGCATGAAATCCTCCTAGTTTAAGAAAAGCTTCATTAAGTTGGTCGAGGAAGGAAATACCTCGTCGGAGTCGAGTACAGCTCATTGTCGCTCGATTAAGCCCTCAAGGGCCATGAAGCACATGCCGAGAAGTCGCCACCTTTGGGTTCTTGATCACCCGTCTGTCGTCGTCGCTCCATCCCTCCACCTTCTTGAGGTCGAGGTCATCGAAAGCGGTGAGGACGCGTGGAAGAGCTTCTTCGCCTTCCCAAAGTTGCGGAACTTCTTCTTGCCTTGGACCGGTGCTGAGGGCTTCGAGTTGCGGTTCTTGTCGGTGTAGTCGTTCTTGCCCGAACCATGAAGTCACCTTTACCCTTCCCAAGCTTGGGACAGTTTGCTCGGATGTGGTTGGGGTCACCACACTCAAACAAATCACGGGTCCTCCTCTTTTCCATCCCTCCTCCTCTTGTATGCATGAGAAAATCTCCGTGCTAGGAGGGCTAGTCATTCATCCGCAGTCGCTCTAACCGATCATCGCTTATGTCACGAGAGCGCGAGGAGAATCCGCACAAAGGCTCGCAGAAGAAGATCCGAGCGGGATCGGTGACTAGCGCCATCGACTGTGACTTCGACCGACGAGAGACTATGTCAATCTCGTGAGTCTTGAGGCGCGAGTAAAGCGCGTCAAGAGTCAGGGTCGAGAGGTCCGTGGTGTCCTTGATGGTAGTCACCTTCATCTCCCAAACCCGAAGATCAAGTGCAAAAAGGATTTGTCGAGCGTTATCCGAGTCGGAGTATGTGAGACCGATGGCTCTGAGGTTGCTCAAAATTTTGTGAAAACGCCGAAAAGCACTCGTCAAGGGACTCTCCAGCAAGCATCTCGAATTTCATCAGTATTCGGCGAACCGGTCTGTCGAACCGTCTTGATCGGGTGGTGCCCTCATGGTATGCATTGAGGGTCACCCGGATGTCGTGGCGGACGACGGTGAGAGATCGATCGAACTCGCTCGCTCAAACCTTGAATGATGATGTTCCTTGCCTTTGCATTCGCTTCAACATCGACCATATTCCGACATTGATGTTCTCATCGGCAGAACAACAAACCGAATCTTCACCTTCCGCGGATGGCATACCCACGAGCACGGATGTAAGTTTCCATTCGGCTTTTCCGAAGGGTAATCCAGCCATCAAGATGGGCGACAGGTGGAATACTTGTCTGTCGCCATGGCTCGCAGAGACGGTTTAAGATCTATAGAAAAGAGCTAACCGGCTCTGATACCAATTGTAGGATCGGAAATGGCAATGTAAGGGGGTGAATGGTGCCTTTTTAAAATCGCCCCCGAGAAACCACACAATTTCTCCTCCAATAGCTACTCAAGCTATGAAGTAAGAAAAATCCGCTTAATGATAGCAGAAATCAATTTTGCCGCGAACTGACAATTCTTACTGGAAGAATCATAGCCAAATAGACAATGCAGCAAAGAGCTAAAAAGTTGACACTACTCGGCATAAAAAGAAGCCAGCCGAAAGCATACACTTCATGCTATTAACTGCTGACTGAAAATGCTGCTGAACAAGGGAAAATAGGGGAGAAGAGGCAAAGCTGCAGCTAGCCGAACAAAGTAAGGGTCACTGCTGCAGTCTGAAGATGTACTCAGGAAGAATCAGTATTGTTGCCGACAACAGCCGAGAGGAAGTTCAGAAATTGTCTGAAACTAACTGATACTTTAAATGTTGTACACAGCCGAGAGACAAGAGAAATTTCCAAAGTATTGATTGTTCTTTTCAGGTTGTCTGATCAAGACTTCAACTTAAAACTGAAAGGTAAAACAAGCAGCAGGAATCAAACAAAAACTATTCGGCTGAAGAAGGAGAGCATTCAGACATAAGAGGTAATCAGCAGTAACCTGAAATGCTGCCGAAATGCTGCACAGCAGTGCAGATTGTAGCGCGAAACGCTGCAGTCAATCAGACAAACCACATCCTGCTAAAACCGAATAGGGAAATCAACTCAGGAGATAATTTGAGAAAGAAAAAGAAATCCTTCTCAGACCATAAGCTCACAAAGATGAACCAAATAGCATTGGCATCTTTGGATACCAGAAATTTCACCAAGAGAACCACAAATCAAGATTTTGACAAAATCTGAACCTTCTCAACAGAAAAGGTAGATTTTCCAAGAACTCAATAATTTCTCAACTTTTGCTCATGATCTTTTGCAATTACCTTAGCAATGATCTAAGCACTTGATAGCCAAAATCTTGTGCAGTCTTAAGAAGGAAATTTAACCAAAACACAAAACCCTAGAATTTCAGAATTGATGAACAGAGCAACACAAAAATCGAATTTCTCCTCAACCTTTGATCTTTTGGACATGAAACTTTGAGGATATGTTAGCAATAGCCATAGGGCTCTAAATATCAAATTTCATACCAACTCACCAATGGAAATCAAAAGTAACATCAAGCCATAGAAAAGGAATATCAGGAGAATTAAGAACAGAGGAGCTCAAATGATAAATTCTGAAATTAAACTTGATTCTCTGTTGAAACTAACTGATTAGAGGATGTAGAAATGCAATTCTATCAAAGAGTAATCCATTTTGCTACTTCCCGGCAAGAAACAAGCAAAAACTCAAAATCTCAAAAATCTTGCACAGAGCTCATCGAAGGAGAAATAGAACAGAAAGCCTGACTTGAGCAAAACTTCAAAGATTTCATAAGAAGATCACAAAAGAAGTTCCCAAACGCTTGAACGTTTGAACAAGAAAAGATTACATGAAGTTGCTACTCAATCCTATCCCTCTTCATCCTCAAAACACCAAGAACACATCTTCTTGGGAGGAGGGGAGGAGACAAAGCTACGAGACACTCATTGGACAGGGCTCTGCCTTCTCAACAACTCATAACCACTAAAGCCTAAAGCCAAAACAAACTCCTCAAAGTGTCTTTTGACTCTAGCAAACCCTAAACCTCTCTCTAGTGTCCTGGTGGAGATGCAGCCCCTCCACTCTATTTATAGCCTTGGCTAACGGGTCTCCGCTCCGTTACGCCCGCTAAATCCAACGCGCCGCTCCGCTTTTGCGGTATTGCGAAATTCCCGTTTCGCCCCCCGCACCTTCCGAAGCTTCCGCTCCTCGCCTCGCGCCTCGCAAACACCTCGAGTCCACGTCATCTTCGACACATCCCGACCGTTCTGACCTCAGCGCCACCTGCGCCTAGTCCGGTCCACCGTGTCTCGCCACGACTTCGCCTCGACGTCCTGCAGTCACACAGACAAGAAACACGTCAAATAGCACCGCTCGATACATGAAAGCGTAAACAGAGATCAAACCTGTCGAGTCATCAGAATATGCAACCTTAACCCATACGACTAGGTTCGACCAAGTCCGACCGAGCCCGTTACGCCACGCAACGTCTAGGTCCGAACCAACCGACTCAAACTCGACTTTTCGTAAAACGATGTCAATTACTCATCATACACAACGGGATGACCTCCACATGGTCTCTCAGATTATCTCTTGTGGTGAAAGTGTACAAACTCTGCAGAATCAAAACTATTCGAATAGCCGTGCCCACGGTCAAGGGCGGACATGGGAACTTAACCAGATATAGTTCTATTTCAAAAAAAAAACTTGGTGGGTGGGAATGGAAAAAGTGGAGGGCAGTGTAAGGCCCTGATTTGTGTTGTCCTGGGTGTCGCCCCAGTGATAAGTTAAGCGGCTATAACGCTGAAGGATTATGCATATGGTGCAGATGCCATATAACGGTGGATAGAATCTGAATCGCTATTATTATTGCATTCTCTTACATATTATGTTTTGTTCAAACTGCTAAGTCTCAGAAAAATTTCTATGTATTATATTTCAAAAGTAAAATAAAGATAATAGTTCACATAAAATAAGATGTCAGGAAGAATAAATAGAGTCGTAAGAACAGAAAATGGTTGTTTGTGGTAAACGCATAAAGATGTTGGTGGATCCATGTCGATCATAAAAAGAGAACAACAGTGAAGATTCTAGGAGAAATAAATTGGTGGAGCTTAAATGGATTGATAGGCCAGATAGAAGATTTAAATAATTTTAGGAGAATTAGGAAGTGCAAGGAAAATTTGGGATTACGATACGGGTAAATAATATGAATTCTTGGAAGAAGTTGTGAATAATGGGATTAATAGGATTTGATCATATACTAGAAGGATCAATTGAATTTCTAGGATTATTGAAGAAATGATAACAAATACTGAAGTATAATCTTGATCACTGATAATCTTGGTGGATGAATACTAATGGGTCGTATACTTGATTACGGATATCCTTGGTGGAGGTAAACTAGAGACTTAGTAAGAGATAGATAATGGTAAACAAGATTGATTATTGGGAGAGCAAATCATGGTTTTGGATTAATAGCAAAGGATTAGACTGTTAGCAAGCCCTGACAAGAATTATTTTGGTGGAATAAAGAAAGTAATTATGTTAAGGGATTACTAGAAATTACGGGGTGAAGAATTAATGAATAGCAATCACAATATTGGATTACTAGGAATTCATGATACATCAGACATTGGTGGATACAAAATAAAGAAAACCAGATTTGTATTAGAATGAGGAGTTATTCAAATTACTGAATAATGAGCCTAAGATTGGATTTATGAATTAGTGGTGGATATTCGGACTCATATATCAGAGGGGTCACTTCGATTCGATCATTGAATATTTTGGATAATGCGATGGAAATCATTTGATCGGTGGGTCACAAGTAAAGGTATTGGATTATCATTAGGTTGTGTAGTTACCAAGACGGCAAACAGTGGATCTAGAATCGGGATTATACGATTCTGGTGAAATTTGAGATTGGAGGAATAAATTTATGGGGAAGCTAGGATTATGTGAGAATCAGACACCCATGGATGGATTAATGAAATGATATGTTGCGAAGTGAAAAGTGTATAATCGGTGGATTAATTAAATGATGACACTCGCTGTTCGAGGTTTTAGACAATCATAACAACACCAGGATTAAATAATAAGAATAATGCTAAGAGCAATTTCTGGCAAATAGAACAACCCGAGCCTCTCCTTTGATTAGCCATGCATACTATTTAATTGCATTCTGTGTATTGGCTCATGAACACGGTGGTTAGTGTGCTCACACTCGCTCTCATAACAAATCCGAGCGGTGAATCGGTCGCTACACATCAGCAATACTTTTGGGTCTTGATGGCAAATAAGATGAAGACGTCAATGGCTGGGTCGCGAACCTCCGTTGGTACTGTGGGCATGTCTGAAGGTCCCACACTGTGCTTCGCTTCTTCCGCCGCAATTATCGATTTCGGCCTAATCGGCCCATGAGTAAGTTTACTATTTTATTTATGCTTCCGCATGGTATGTATTTGATATTTATTTTCTGTAACTGTGAGCACTATCTACTGATCCAGGGAATAGTGCATTAAATCACAGAGGATTCCAGATAGTAAAATCTGGGGTCCCTACAACACTTCAGTGGGCAGAGCTCCTCCGGCTTTGCTGCGACGTATGGTCAGGGCGTGAGCTCGTCCGCACCACAAGGGGGGTTTGTAGAGTCCTTCGTACACGATATTATTGCGGGTCGCTCGTAGTTCGGCACGTCTCAGCTCGACAATTTTGACCCTTACCGGACCCAGTGTACTGTACCTCTGCCTACTGCACCACCGCTACCCATTGAGCAAACAGAACGGTTCCCATACCTCCTCCGACCCGATACGCAACCTCCGGACCGACTAATGTACTAAACAGGACATGCTCATGCGCGACAAAAGACAAGACCGTGTACGGGCAGGCAAGCGTGGCGAGAAGATAGCAGTGGCTCAGAAGAGTGAGCCATGTCACATCCTGTGATGTATTTTTTGTAGTACTGTAATTACTTTTAATTATATAAATTCTTAATGTATCAAATTGTAAAAAATGTGGAATATTTGTTAAATTTATGGTTCAGTTAATTCGAACAAACATGGCTAATTTGGATTGCATAAAATTTTCAAAAAATTATATAATAACTACTACTGCATCGGAAGGCTTCACATAAAATTTCGTAATTTTTGGAGCTCGTTTGCTATATCTAAAAACTCATAAAAATATCAAAATTGTTTGAATTTTTTAGCAACATTCTTCACGGAAAAAATTCTCCAAAAAGTACACTGCGAAGAATGTTGTGTCAAAAATCTGTACATAAATGTTTATAATTTTTTGAGCTCATTTGATATACTTAAAAATTCAAACAAACACTAAACCGAAACAAAAATTAGGCAAGGTAATTACCGGCCGCATGGGGGGCTAGTGGCGGTGCACGCCACACGGGGTCTGGCGACGGTGGCTGCCACGCGCAACACCCCACGTGTCGCCTCATGACATTGCCTTGCTTGGTCTCGCGTGACAAAATGACATTTTTGCCATTACCTCCCGCATACTGCTATTTTTGCAAATACGCTGCATACAGTACCAAAACTAGCTTTTCGTTGCGAATGAGTGGAGGGATCAAATCAATTGATCGATCTGTCGAGGAATCGTTGCTGGCGATCAGTCCGATCGATTTCTCTGTTTAATGCAAAACAAGATTAATCGTAGAAGACAAGAATAGTAGATTGAAACATAGAGACGTAGAGATAATTCATGTTCATTCTTTATTACTTTCTTTCTGATTGCATGTACAAAATTGCCAGTACGGCTCTCTATTTATATGCTACTGATGAGGTGCTCACCATGTGCCAAGCCTTCTAGCCTAGGCCCATGTAACACCCCAGGACCCACAATGCCCTGGGATGCTACTAAGACTACTCTACAGCTAGTCAATTTACAAGAACAAAATCTAACAACAATAAATAAACAAGATAATATAAGCGGAAGCATAAACAACTAGGAAATAACAGAACAATGAGAACAATTTAATATTCATCTCAACTTAAACAATAATAACCAACGGAACGGTTCCAAATTAACATTAATAAGACGAAACAATTCTCTACAAGATAGCTAAACAAGGACTAGATTTATTTCAACTTTATTTCAGCATTAAGATTATAATACAAGTGCATCCGTGCGGTGCCGCTCTACCCTTCCCAATGCATGCTCAAAGTCCACACAGTAGGGAGGGAAGCAAGAGTGAGATAAAAATCTCGACAAGCAAACTGTTTAACAAGTTACTCAAACTACAAGCAATTTAAACATCATCATTATAATTCCATACATACACAATTACAATTTATGTTCATAAATATTTAAACCACCATAAACTTCTATGAATAATACCTCTTTAATTTAAGATTTAATTATCATATGAATGCAGTCTTTTTATCCTCTATTAAATGCAAAAGAAACATTTAATCTTCCATAACCACAATAGATTAATCATCAACATTAAACCTTCCACAATTAACAATGTTTACATCCTCAACATCAAAACACTATTCATGACGGTAAAGTATTAGCAAATAAATCTTGTTTAACTACTTTAAACATCATCCACTACCACTACCAAAGGCAATAAAACACATGTATGTTTTACTTCAATACATTATTATTTCTCACATGCACATTTGCTATCAACAATTAATATGTATATGAGAAAAGAATTTCATGCCGCAATCTCAACCCTTACCATACACAAGGGACGAATCCCATTCCACGACCACAATCACAATCCTCATACCATAAATAGCTCACATGAGCCAAATCCACAACACAACAATGAAACTGTAAATTCCACATTACAACTATGGAGTTGAATAATCCACAAAATATCTTCACCACAACATATTGCATATGGATGCAAATAAATCTTTCCACAACATATCTTCACCACAACATATTGCATATGGATGCAAATAAATCTTTCCACAACATATCTTCACCACAACATATTGCATATGAATGCAAAATGAATCTTTCCACAACATATTGCATATGAATGCAAATTGGCATATGGATGCAGTCATTCAAACAACAAATGAATGCATATGAATGCTTATCTTCCTTCCACTCTTTCCAAGGCGGAATTGCTTCCGGAAAAAAGAGGTTGTCTTAAATACGGTCGCTGCTAGGTGCGGCGACATCCACATATGCAAATGACATGATATGATATGAATGATATAATAAATCATAAATCACATTAATTCATCCACAAGGAGCATTATCATGCTCTCAACATCTCCACATCCACCACATATTTGTTTCATGTTCCACAATATAACATTAAACAGGAAATCCACATGTCTACTAGCAAAGTTAATAACATATCACTTGATCAATACTTGCTACCATCACTACAATTAAAATATCATGCAATTATGGCATAATGTATCAAATTACGATAATAATGTAAATTGCAAGTAGAATGAATAACACGTTAAACGGTAGCAACCACCGCTACATTCACTTGCCTCAAACCGACGAAGCGAAGATCAACAAAAATTCAAGAGCGCTCAGGGACAAGACCACCTGTCCATAAGACAACTCTCAGCACACTACCACAGTATACAAGCATGACAAAAATATAAAAACATCGCTAGAAATCCGAACCCGCACAAACTACTCTCCGCGCAACAATTCAACAAATTATCATCTGCAGCAGCGCTGCTTCACAATTTCGTATCTTTAAAAATATAGATCAAAATACAGAAAATGATACCTCTCTGGATTCATGACTTAAAAACCTACAATTCTCATGGAGAACACCTATTTTTATTTTAACAACAGCTAGGAGTAATTTAATGCCCAAAACAGAGGAAGGACTCTGCTCTGGCAGATTGGGCAGCCGCGTTCAAACGCATTCCCACGACAGCACATAGGTCTAAAAATTCCCAAATTTATACAAAAGCTAGTTATCAAAATTATCTACAACTTTCCCAACTACGGCCAAAGACAGAAAATTTGTTTACTATTTTTAAACCCCGAATTACAGCCGGACTGTACCAATCCGTCCGCCTGCCAGACAGCGGTATTTCCGACTCCGTATCTCCCAGATCCCACGGTAGAAAAATTTGAAACAAATACAAAAGATACATATGGAAGTCCTCTACAACTTTCCTTTTAGGAAGACCCGCAGGAAAATTCGTTTCCTAGATCAAAACAGTGAGACAAGCCGCGCTGCGCGAATAGATCTAAAATCAACCTGCGATTAAACTCTAATCGGGCAATTGATCTAATTTCTACGATCAAAACCTGTGCTAAGAACCTTAATTAAACCATAAAACAGAGGATTTTAGATGAGATAAAATTACCAATTTGAAGAAATTCCCCCAAAAAATTTCCTCCTCTTCTTCTTCTCCTTCCTTCTCCTTCTCCTTCTCCTCCTTCTCCTTCCTCTCTTCCCTTTTTTTCTTCCTTGGCACCATGGCAGCAGCAAGGGGAAGAAGGGGCGCCAAGGGTGGTGGAGGCTGGTTTGGGGTGGAAAAGAGGGAGGGGCCAAGGAGGGTTTATAAAGAGGGTGCTAGGGTTTGGAAGAGTGCAGGCCCTCATTTTGGGTGGCCCCCAAAACAGCTGGCCCACCCCTCCGGACAGCCCAAAATATTTAAATTGATTATTTTAATTTATTTAATTCATTTTACAATGTTCTACAATTTATATTTTTCCCTTCCCGCGATTTACCGAAAAACCGTCGATTCCGCGATTGATTTAAAATCTTATGCCGTAACGACGTTCAGGTATTACAGCCCAGGTTTCCTAGCACTCCCTCTTGGGCACTCATCCGACACGTTCATGCCTCGTCAAACTCCATAAAAACTCAGTGGAAAATTTTGGAGAAAGAGTATATGATACATGTTATGCTGCGTTGCACGAATTGCCTCATTAAAAACCTTGGTAGAGAAATTTCAGGAAAACTTATCAAGAGAAAAAGAGTACAATCCACCCAAATTCGTTCGATCTTTAGGACTTGTTATTTGGGTACTCGATCTGCATAATCAAGGTTTAATAACGGGCTTGGGAAAATTATCCCCTTGAATTCTGCACTTCTCTAAATCTCATCATTCCAATTCCCCGTACACATCTTTCAAAGATAGATGCAGGGAGTGACTTAGTGAATAAATCTGCCAGATTCTCATATGACTTAGTATGCAGTACTTTAATCTCGTCCATCTTTTGCAATTCATGGGCATAGAAGAACTTGAGGTTGATATGCTTTGTGAGATGACTCTTCGCATAGCCCGTCTGCACTTGTGCTACGTAAGCTTTATTATCTTCATAGATAATTATGGGGCTTGCGCAACATTCATCCCACATGACTGCTGGTTGTGGTGAATCATTCATCGGAGCCAAGCGTATTCTCGCGTGGCTTCATGCAGTGCTATAATTTATGAGTGGTTCATCGAAGTCGTTACAAGACTTTACTTAGACGATTTCTAGGAAATTGCAGTTCCACCACACAAGAATACATAGCATATTTGTAACCTTGCGGTATACGGGTCCGACAGGTATCCAGCATCTGCGTAGCTAATCAAGTTCAAATCTTGATTCTTTCTGTAGAACTGAAGGAACGAAATGGCAACAGAGGGGGGGTGAATGGTGCCTAAAAAAATATATTGCACCCTACAGTGAACAAAAATCCTTCTCCTGTAGCTATGCAAGCTATGAAGAGGACATGTCCATGTTCCCTGGCATCAAGAGAGAAATCGGCAAATAAAACACCTAATAGCAGCAAACTGGAGAGAAATGTCGTTCGAACCGTTCGTTCCAGCTAACTCACTGCGATCGGACAAGTCCGAACGTTCCAGTCTATCGGACGGTCTGAGATCAATGAACGAAGGAAATCAAACGGTTCCCCTCACTGCCGATCGGACTGGTCCGAACGTTCACTTGATCGAACGGCCGAGGGCAGTGAGTTAAAGGAAATCAAACGGATCTCCTCGCTGCCGATCGGACTGGTCCGAACGTTCTCTTGATCGAACGGGCTGAGGGCAACGAGTTAAAGGAAATCGAACGGTTCCCCTCGCAGCCGATCGGACTGGTCCGAACGTTCACTTGATCGAACGGACCGAGGGCAACGAGTTAAAGGAAATCGAACGGTTCCCCTTCGCTGCCGATCGGACTAGTCCGAACGTTCACTCGATCGAACGAGCCGTGGGCAATGGGCGAAGGAAATCGAACGGTTCCCCTTCGCTGCCGATCGGACTGGTCTGAACGTTCACTCGATCGAACGATCCGAGGGCAATGGGCGAAGGAAATCGAACGGTTCCCCTTCGCTGCCGATCGGACTGGTCCGAAAAGAACAAGAGAAGAACATCAACAAACTTTAAAACAGAGAGCTGCTAATGAACTGAAATCTGAGTGCTTAAGGTTCTAGTTATTTTCTGTTATGGAAATTAACATCATAACTTGAACTCTACAGAGAGAAAATACCAAGATTTCTTTGCCTTCTCGTTCAGTAAAACTTCAGAGGAACATAAGAACTGAAAATACAGAAAGCATCCTCTAAATCAGGTTCCCAACAATTGTTTGATCCTTTGGCCAAAAGACTTGGAGAAAAATGATAGCAATAGCCAAAATACTCTGTAGACACAGATTTGAGCTACCTCAAGAAGGGAAACAAGATTTGAAGCAAAGCCCTTGAGAATGTACAGAAAAACAGAGAGAGCCTAAAATGTCAAACCCAATATTAGACTTGATTTGCTCTTGGGAAAACTCGATCAAATGATCTTGAGGCACTATCCCATCAAAGAGCAACCCACTTTACACCTCAAGTGCAAGAACCAGAAGAAATCGACAAAGTAAGAAGTCAAGCACAGAAGGTATCGAAGAGCAAAACAAGATACTAGAAAAAAGCTTCAGATTTTCATTTCATATGAAAAGAAGAGTACAACGGAGTCCCGATACGCATGTACATTCAAACAGGAAGAAAGATTACAAGACTCTCAACTCTTCTCCACTCTCTCAATCCTCAAAATCACCAAGAACTCTCACTAGTTCTTGGGGGGCATACACAGAGAGAAGGGAGGACGTGAGAGACAAACCCTGCTGCCCACAACCACTCTCACCCACTAAAGCCTAAAGCAAAACAACCTCTCCAAAGGTTCTTTTGACTCTAGCAAACCCTAGCTCTCTCAATTCCTTGGAATGCACGAGGGTATGCAGCCCCTCACCTCTATTTATAGCCCTTGGCTAACGGGTCTCCAACCCGTTACGCTGGCTAAACCCTAACGGAGCTTGCTCTCGCTTGTGCAGCTTTGCGAAATCCCCGTTTCGCTCCTCCTGCACCTTTCGGGAGCCTTCCGTGCTCCTTGCCTCGCACGCCTCGCAACCACGTCGAGTCCACGTCGTCTTCGACACATCACGATCGTTCTGACCTCAGCGCCACCTGCGCCTAGTCCGGTCCACCGTGTCTCGCCACGACTCCACCTCGACGTCCTGCACCGGTAGCTCAGCTCCGGTTCCTCGTCTCCCGACTCGCAACCACCTCAGCAGCCTCGATCATCCTCGACGTCTCCGACCGTCTGGACCTCAACACCTCCTGTGCCTAGTCCCGGTCATCCCACGCTTCTCCATGACCTAGCTCCGAAGTCCTGCAGTCACACAGACAAGCAAACCATCACATAGCACCGCTCGATACATGAACGCGCAAATAGCATAATCAAGATCAAACCTGCCGCATCAACAGAATATGCATCCTAACCCATACGACTAAGTTTGACAAAGGTCCGACCGAGCCCATTACACCATGCAACGTCTGGATCCGAACCAACTGATTCAAACTCGACTTTTGTGAACCGATGTCAATTGCTCATTACTCACATGGGATGACCCTCACATGGTCTCTCAATCTCCCCCTTGATGAGTATATTGACAAACACCAAAAAGCATAAAGTTGAGTTTGAGGAGTCTAACATGGTCCATAAGAAACAGAATGAAGCTAATGACCATGTCGACAGAAGGAGCAAAAAGAAGGAAAGAACAACTTTTTCACAAAGCTCCCAAAACTATTCTCCCCCTTTTGGCAATAAACACATCAAGGATGCAAAGGAGAGAATATAACACAATTTTGGATGAAATGGCTGAAGTTTGTTTATACAAGTTATGCATTAGAGCCATGAAGATTATCCAAAAAGACCATAATGTATTACACCAAGCCATAACTCAATAAAAGGCTATCTAGATCATGACAAGATATGTATATGCCAGCTAAACCACAGAGATGACAATCTGAATTATGGTGTATTTGTGAGCATGTCAGGTCATCAATAAGCAAAGTCTAGCTAGAGACATCCAAGGATGATGCAAGCCATGTCAATCAAGCTAAGCGGAACCAAGAATCTAATAATGAGTCCAAAAGGAGTGCTATACGCTCAAGAGTGAAACATTGGTTCAAGTACTTGATTCTTTTAATAACTTAAGCAAATTGAGCACAAATGATATTTTTCTTTTTGGAACTTATGGTTGTTTTTCAATCCATATTTTTATCATGTGCTAGATCTCAAGCCTTATGCGACTACTCCAAGTAAGAAGCTTAAGAAGATAGTCTTGGTCATCCAAAGCTCCCCTGAGTTCATGCCTAGTGCAATGGCAAGCCGTCTCATGAGAAAGAATTGGTGAGATCAGTTTTTTCGCACAAAAGTGATCTTTTTGCTTTTGAAATGATTGTACTAACCTATGCATCATCAAGAGACTAAAACAACTCAATCTAAGGCTCAATAGAGATTCAACGCTCAACCCAGCCTAGTTGACATGGCATGGATCATAAAAGGATAGCTCAAGAAAGACTAGTCTCGAATGCTAACATGACAAAAGCTAGTTTACACATATGAAGTCATGATAAATCTAGCAACTAAGCACAAATCATGGCAAGGTGTAAAGCATTGTAAGTATGTCAGAAATAGATAATAATCAAGGCTCAATGAAATTATATTGCAATGCAGAATGCAGAAAATCCAGCTCCCCATCAACATGAGATGCAACTTTTAGTTCAAGTTGAGTTATGTCAATATTAAGCTCCAGAAGCTCCCAACTGAACTCCCCCTGAACCAAAGTAATAAAACGAGAAGCTGGCAAAGAACGTCAAAGAAGGCAGTCCTTAAAGCATAGATAAGATAGAGAATACTAATAACTCAGACTAACTCTTATCTACCCCATATGACTCCAGGACAACCAGCTGTCGAGAAAACACACACTAGAGAGCAAACACGTACCTCACCTGCAGGGTGACCCAACCCTCGCTAGAACCTAAAAGAAGTGAGTGAGCTCAACCTAGTGAGATAAGAAACAGCTATCCTGAAAGCACAAGATAAGAGCAAGAAGTCTAAGCAACTCAGCAAGAGACACACTCTAACCTATGCTAGAAAGGACTAAACCCAATGGACCCTCAGATGCAGTGCAGCAGTAAGGATACAGAAGCATAATGAATATGATAAAGCAGTAAAGCCCAAAGCTCTCCCTCACAACAGTCCGTAAGGACAAACCACCCCAAGCTCTCCCAGTAGTCGAAACCTCAGTGTCCAGAGGCTTGGTGAAGATATCAGCCACCTGGTGGACACTCTCCATGAATTGAAGCATAATATCACCCTTCTCTACATGGTCTCGAAGGAAGTGATATCGAATATCAATGTGCTTGGTCCGAGAATGCTGCACTGGGTTCTTAGCAATGCTAATCGCAGACGTGTTATCGCAAAAGAGCGGAACATGATCGATAGCTAACCCAAAGTCCCTCAAAGTCGAGATCATCCAAAGTACTTGTCTACAGCAGCTGGCTGCAGCAACGTACTCGGCCTCGACGGTGGACTGTGCAACTCCGGACTGCTTCCTCGAAGAACAAGAAACGAGAGAAGTGCCAATGAACTGGCAGGTGCCCGAAGTGCTCTTCCTATCTATCCTCTGACCGAGAAAGCCTCGCATCCGAAAAGGCTCTAAGGGATGAGCAGGAGGAGGAACGATGCCGATACCATAGTCGGTGGTAGCTCGAAGGTACGAAGATGCGCTTCACCGCTGGCGGTGAGACACGCGAGGAGAAGCCTGAAACCGAGCACATAGACACACGGAAAAATGTATGTCCGGTCTTGAGGCAGTGAGTTACAAGAGAGAGCCAATCATACTCCTGAACTCCTTTTGATCAACTGGCTCGCCGTCCTCATCTCAGGTCAAGTCTGGTTGAGAAGCCAACGGAGTCGACACCGCTTTCCATCACTCATGTCGAAACGTCTCAGGAGATCATGGGTGTACTTGCCTTGATGCAAGAAGGTACCCTCCCGAGTCTACTTGATCTGGAAGCCAAGGAAGAAAGTCAACTCACCCATCATGCTCATCTCAAACTCGGTGCTCATGACGTCCGAGAATTGTGAAACTAGAGCATGAGAAGAGCCGCCAAAGATGATGTCATCGACATAAATCTGGACGAGCAGAAAATCAGGGCCATGCCTACAAATGAACAAGGTCTTATCCACCTTACCCATCTCAAAACCATGACTCAACAGATAGGACTTAAGCCTCTCATACCAAGCTCTAGGGGCTTGCTTAAGTCCATACAAGGCTTTGGAAAGCTTGTAGACATGGTTTGGGTATTTGGGGTTCTCGAAACCTGGAGGCTGTCTCACATAAACTTCTTCCTCAACGAAGCCATTGAGAGAGGCACTCTTGACGTCCATCTGGTAAAGCTTGAAGCCCTTAGAAGCTACAAAGGCAAGCATAATTCTAATGGCCTCAAGTCTGGCTACAGGGGCAAAGGTCTCCTCGAAGTCTAGACCCTCAACCTGGGAGTACCCCTGAGCAACCAGTCTAGCCTTGTTTCGAATGACTACCCCATCCTCACTCTACTTGTTCTTGAACACCCATTTGGTCCCAATGACATTGTGACCTCGAGGGGACTCAACAAGCGACCAGACCTTGTTTCTCTCGAAATTTTCTAGCTCTTCATGCATGGCATTAACCCAAGACTCGTCAGATAGAGCATGACAAATATCCTTGGGCTCGAAGGAAGCAACAAAGGCAGAATGGAGACAAAAGAGTGACATGCCAGATTTTGAGCGAGTAACTCGCTCAAAAGGTCTCAATGATCCGCTCAAGGATGAGCTTTTGGATATGTCTAGGAGGTCCGAGGATGAGATGAAGACATGGCCTCTACCTCGTGAGCTGACGAGGTAGGAACAGAGCCGCTAGCTTCAGAAGAAGCAGAAGGCATGGGCTGATCACCTCGAGGTGCGGTGGAAGAAGGCACCTCAAGGGGTGGATGAGGGGCCGATCGGGTGAAAACCCTCATCTCCATCATCCTCATCATCCACAAAATGGTCTCGAGGCGCTCTAGTGAACCTGAGATATCGGGCCTAGTTCCTGACCGCCTCGTCGAAGGTCACCTCACGAGTTTCTACCATTTTACTAGACTCAGCCTCAGGACCCTATAAGCCCGCCAAGAAGTCAAGTAGCCTAGAAAGATCCCATCACAAGAACGTGACTCGAACTTATCTAGGTTCCCAGACTTCAAGATAAAGCACTTGCAACCAAACACACGAAAGTGAGAGACGCTGGGCTTTCGCCCATATCTCAGCTCATAAGAAGTGCGGTGCAAGTGTGCCCTCAGAAAAACTCGATTTGAAACATGGCACGCGGTAGCTATAGCCTCAGCCCAAAACTTCCGCGGTGTAGAGTATTCATCGAGCATCGTCCCGCCATCTCGACCAAGGTGCGATTCTTCCTCTCTGACGCCATTACGCTGCAGGGACGTGCGGAGAAGAGAACGGTGCTCTACACTGCCTCACCACGTAACCTCTCAAGTAGGAATTCTTGAACTCCGTGCCATTGTCACTGCGGATTGCTCGTAAGGCACCCTAAGTGAATAGAAAGCCTCTTGAAAAGACCTCGAAAATGTGTAAACGTCTCATCCTTCGAGGCTAAGAAAAACACCCAAGAGTACCTCGAATAGTCATCGACCACGGCGAGAACATACCACTTCCCTCCTGCCGACGCACTCGGCGGGTCCAAGCGTGTCCATGTGGAGCAGTGTCCGGTGCATCGGTCATAGTAACTTGTGGACCGGGAGGGTGAGAAGCGGCAACCATCTTGCCGTGCGGCATGGAGCACAAACCAAATCTTTGACCATCTTGAGTTTCAGCAGACCACGAATGAGATCGTGGCCGCTAACTCGGGTCAAATGGTCAAATCAATATGACCAAGTCTCCTATGCCGAAAAGAAAGGTCACGGGACTCGAGAGGCAACCAAACACCGGAGAGGATCACGGAAGACTCGGAAAAATCAGCGAAAGATCCTCCCAAAGCGAAAAATCCATAAACCGGACTACCCAAAGAATCAAGAATTTTGCAATTGTTTTCTTAAAACTCACCTCAAAGTCGTCATCGATGGTCGAGAAATGGAAAGCAAATTATCTTTGCACTTACTAACCAAGGCAACGTCTCTCAAAATAAATGAATCATTAATGTGCACTGTACCTTTGGCGATGACGCCCGGATGAAGCATCTCCAAAGGTGATCATCTCATCACCGAGCAGCGGCAAGGAAGAAAACCAACGAGAATCTCCGGTCATGTGTCGTGAACACCCGGAGTCTACAAGCCAAACCTTTCCCTTCCCTGCCCGGCGAACCTAAGTCAAACAGAGAGTAAAGTCTCAATACTGGGATAAATCAAAAGTGATTTTGGCACCCAATACTGAGTAACACGTCGAGCAGATGAAGTAGTCAAGCACGACTAACCTCTATCTACCCTACGCTCTCTGTCACTCACAGCAGAAGGTCTGTGAGCGGACACTGTCGCTGGCTTTGGGTTCGGCCGCTACGGAAGAGCGAGTCGAGCACCGGCAACAACACACCGATCTCGCCGCGGGTAGTCATCTCGACGCGGAAACGAGATCTACCATCGGGACGGCGGAAGTCACGACCGGAGGGAGCATGAGGACGAAAAACGAAGACTCGGAAAAACCAAGTCCTCGGTCGCCCAAAGCTACCAACAAGATAGCAAGCCTAGACCTCATGTTGGTCTTAGGTGCACTCAAGGTGCAGGGCTGACCACAGAATCGCCTAAGAGACTCAACACGGTCTCTTCGCGCGATCTTGGCGCGCTTGAAGCAATGGTCAAACAAATGCCCATCTTTCGGACAGAAGGTGCAATGATACTTCGCCTTCTGAGGGGCCGAAGCTGCAGGTGGAGTCACCTTGCTGTCAGAAATCCCTTGGACAAAACCCGCTGATTTAAATTGAACTTTCTTGTTCTTGGGCTTGACTTCAATCACACCTGCGGCTACGGGTCTGAGCATGACAGGTGGATGCTTCCTCACATCCTTACGGAAATCATATCCTAGACCCTGACTGAACTTGCAAATCTTTGATTGGTCTAGAATAAGATTGAGCTTCTTCTTACCTCCTACAAATTTCTCGAGAGTGTTCATAAGATACTGACACTCCCGAAAGAGAGAGGCACAAGAAGAGCAGGGAGGAGAAAAGACAGCAGAAGGTAAGGGAGCAGAAGAAGAACCAACAGTAGAGGAAAGAATAGCTTGTGTACGCACAGCTGACTCTGATGGGACAGTCCTACTACTAGCAGTTTGGCTCATGCTCCTAAGCGTCTCAACCTTACCCTTGGGCTTCTCCCCACACCAGCAATCACATCACAAGCAGTTGATGGCTTTACTAGTTGGTCCTTAGTTAGCTTCACACATTTTTCATTTAAAGCAACGAGTTCAAGTTTTAGTTTATCACAACTAATGCATGGTGAGCTAACAGGGTCCTTTGTCGCAAATTGAGCCATTTTCTTGTTATGATCAACCATCTCTTGAAATTGCTTAGAAACCGATTCAAGCTCAAAGGTTAATTTAGGACAGTTGGTACAAGAAACAATAGGCTCTAACAGGGAAGCACGCAATTCAGCAATTTTGTGATCTGCCCTTTTTAAGTCCATCTTTAAATTATTGCAATTTTCACATGTTTCGGGCAGATCAAGAAGCATAGTGTAAAGACCTCTAAAAGCATTATCCTTATCCTCACATAAGGTGCAAGAAATAGTCTCAACAGTAGAAGATGAAACAGGAGCTACCCTACTCATCTCAAGCTCAGCAAGTAGACTAACATTCTCCACCTTAATCTCATCAAGCTCAGAGGACAGACTAGCATGAGAGGTCCTTAGTTTCTCCATGTCTCCAAGCAAGGCACATCATGTATCACAGTCGTCACGGAAGGGAGCAGATATAAGTGAAGTAAGCTCCCGTGATAATCTATCTACTTCCTTCTCCAACTCGCTACATCTAGCTCTAGATCTAGCATGAAATCCTCCTAACTTAAGAAAAGCTTCATTTAGTTGGTCATAGGAGGGACATACCTCGTCGGTCGGAGTAGAGGTCATTGTCGTGATCTCGCCCTCAAGGGCCATGAAGCACATCTTGGGAGAAGTCGTCGCTTGTTGGGATCTTGGTCACCCGTCCGTCGTCGTCGCTCCATCCCTCCACCTCGGCGAGGTCGAGGTCGTCGAGGCGGCGAGGACGCGTGGAAGAGCTTCTTAGCCTTCCCAAAGTCGTGGAACGTCTTCTTACCTTGCGTCTGAGCTGGGGGCTTCTTGTTGCGGTTCTTGTCGGAGTAGTCGTTCTTGTCCGAACCGCTGTAGTCTCCTTTGCCCTTCCCGGCTTGGGGCGGTTGCTCGAATGTGGTTGGGGCCACCACACTCAAAGCAAATCATGGTCCTCTTCTTTTTCCGTCACCCCTCCTCTTGTAAGCACGGGAGAACTTCCGAGCTAGGATGGCGATTGTTCATCCTCTAGCTGCTCTAGCGATCATCGATTCGTCACGAGAGCGCTAGGGAGAACCCGCAAAGAGAATCGGCAGAAGAACCAGAAAACGAAGTGGAATCAGTGACTAGTGCCATCGACTGAGACTTCGACCGACGAGAGACTATGTCAATCTCGTGAGTCTTGAGACGCGAGTAAAGCGCGTCAAGAGTTAGGGTCGAGAGGTCCGTGGTATCCTTGATGGTAGTCACCTTCATCTCTCAAACCCGAAGATCGAGTGCAGAAAGCATTTGTCGTGCGTTATCCGAGTCGGAGTATGTGAGACCGACGGCTCGGATGTTGCTCAAAATCTTGTGAAAGCGTGAAAAGCACTCGTCAAGGGACTCGCCAGCAAGCATCTCGAATTTGCTGTATTCGCGCTTGAACTGGTCTTGTCGCACCGTCTTTATTTGGGTGGTGCCCTCATGGTAAGCATCGAGGGTCGTCCAAATATCGAAGGCAGACGACAGGTGAGAGATGCGATCAAACTCGCTTCTGCTCAATCCCTGTATGATGATGTTCCTTGCCTTTGCGTTTGCCTCAACATCAGCCATATTCCTGGCATTGATGTTCTCATCGGTAGGAACAACAAATTGTGTTTTCACCTTCCGCCAAATGGCATACCCCTAAGCCTGGATATATGTTTCCATTCGACTCTTCCAGAAGGGGTAATCCAGGCCATCGAAAATGGGCGGCTTGGTGGAATACTTGTCTGTTGCCATGGCTCTTTGAGACCGGTTAAGATCTATGAAGAAGAGCTAACCGGCTCTGATACCAATTGAAGGACCGAAATAGCAACAGAGGGGGGGTGAATGGTGCCTAAAAAAATATATTGCACCCTACAGTGAACAAAAATCCTTCTCATGTAGTTATGCAAGCTATGAAGAGGACATGTCCATGTTCCCTGGCATCAAGAGAGAAATCGGCAAATAAAACACCAAATAGCAGCAAACTGGAGAGAAATGCCGTTCGAACCGTTCGTTCCAGCTAACTCACTGCGATCGGACAAGTCCGAACGTTCCAGTCTATCGGACGGTCTGAGATCAATGAACGAAGAAAATCAAACGGTTCCCCTCACGCCGATCGGATGTCCGAGCGTTAAGCTGATCGAGCGGTAGGGTAGTGAGTTAAAGGAAATCGAACGGATCTCCTCGCTGCCGATCGGACTGGTCCGAACGTTCTCTTGATCGAACGGGCCGAGGGCAACGAGTTAAAAGAAATCGAACGGTTCCCCTCGCTGCCGATCGGACTGGTCCGAACGTTCACTTGATCGAACGGACCGAGGGCAACGAGTTAAAGGAAATCGAACGGTTCCCCTTCGCTGTCGATCGGACTGGTCCGAACGTTCACTCGATTGAACGAGCCGAGGGCAATGGGCGAAGGAAATCGAATGGTTCCCCTTCGCTGCCGATTGGACTGGTCCGAACGTTCACTCGATCGAACGAGCCGAGGGCAATGGGCGAAGGAAATCGAACGGTTCCCCTTCGCTGCCGATCGGACTGGTCCGAAAAGAACAAGAGAAGAACAGCAACAAAATTGAAAACAGAGAGCTGCTAATGAACTGAAATCTGAGTGCTTAAGGTTCTAGTTATTTTCTGTTATGGAAATTAACATCATAACTAGAACTCTACAGAGAGAAAATACCAAGATTTCTTTGCCTTCTCGTTCAGTAAAACTTCAGAGGAACATAAGAACTGAAAATACAGAAAGCATCCTCTAAATCTTGTTCCCAACAATTGTTTGATCCTTTGGCCAAAAGACTTGGAGAAAAATGATAGCAATAGCCAAAATACTCTGTAGACACAGATTTGAGCTACCTCAAGAAGGGAAACAAGATTTGAAGCAAAGCCCTTGAGAATGTACAGAAAAACAGAGAGAGCCTAAAATGTCAAACCCGAGATTAGACTTGATTTGCTCTTGGGAAAACTCGATCAAATGATCTTGAGGCACTATCTCATCAAAGAGCAACCCACTTTACACCTCAAGTGCAAGAACCAGAAGAAATCGACAAAGTAAGAAGTCAAGCACAGAAGGTATCGAAGAGCAAAACAGGATACTAGAAAAAAGCTTCAGATTTTCATTTCATATGAAAAGAAGAGTACAACGGAGTCCCGATACGCATGTACATTCAAACAGGAAGAAAGATTACAAGACTCTCAACTCTTCTCCACTCTCTCAATCCTCAAAATCACCAAGAACTCTCACTAGTTCTTGGGAGGCATACACAGAGAGAAGGAAGGACATGGGAGACAAACCCTGCTGCCCACAACCACTCTCACCCACTAAAGCCTAAAGCAAAACAACCTCTCCAAAGGTTCTTTTGACTCTAGCAAACCCTAGCTCTCTCTCAATTCCCTTGGAATGCACGAGGGTATGCAGCCCTCACCTCTATTTATAGCCCTTGGCTAACGGGTCTCCAACCCATTACTGGCTAAACCCTAACGGAGCTTGCTCTCGCTTATGCAGCTTTGCGAAATTCCCGTTTCGCTCCTCCTGCACCTTTCGGGAGCCTTCCGTGTTCCTTGCCTCGCACGCCTCGCAACCACGTCGAGTCCACATCGTCTTCGACACATCACGACCGTTCTGACCTCAGCGCCACCTGCGCCTAGTCCGGTCCACCGTGTCTCGCCACGACTCCACCTCGACGTCCTGCACCGGTAGCTCAGCTCCGGTTCCTCGTCTCCGACTCGCAACCACCTCGGCCCTCGATCATCCTCGGCGTCTTGACCGTGCGGACCTCAACACCTCCTCGTGCCTAGTCCGGTCATCCCACGCTTCTCCATGACCTAGCTCCGAAGTCCTGCAGTCACACAGACAAGCAAATCATCACATAGCACCGCTCGATACATGAACGTGCAAATAGCATAATCAAGATCAAACCTGCCGCATCAACAGAATATGCATCCTAACCCATACGACTAAGTTTGACAAAGGTCCGACCGAGCCCATTACACCATGCAACGTCTGGATCCGAACCAACTGATTCAAACTCGACTTTTGTGAACCGATGTCAATTGCTCATCACTCACATGGGATGACCCTCACATGGTCTCTCAAGAACAATCCAAGGTTTTTGCTTCCTTGGAGGTATCGGAAGATATCCTTTATTCCTTACTAGTGCTTTTTGGTAGGTTCTGCACTATACCTTGCTAACAGGTTTACGGCAAATGCGATGTTCGGTCTAGTGCAGTTTGCTAAATACATAAGTGCTCCTACTGCACATAAGTATGGGAATTCCGGTCCCAGGACTTCCTCCCCCTCTTCCCTAGGTCGGTATGGATCTTTTTCTTACTGTAAAGACCTCCCGATCATCGGTACTTTCGATGGGTATGTCTTCTCAAAGCCAAACCTTTCTAACACCTTCTGGGTGTAGGCCGACTGATGTACTAATATTCCTTCAGAGACATACTCAAGCTGCAGGCCTAAGTAGTAGTTGGGCAAGGAACTCGAGTGGGCGTCCTGCTCCTCCTCGGGCGACGGCTGGTTCAAGCGCAGCGGTGGCTGGCCCGAGTTGCAGTTCGGCGAGTGGGCCGGAGCTTCAGGCACGGTAGCGGCCAACCTGGTGGGCCCCGGGAGCCGAAGCAGTGGCTTCTGGCTGCGCCGGTGGAAGCGGCGCTTCGAGCGCCGCGCAGATACCGAGACGGCGGCGCTCCGGGCGCCATGCGGGAAAGCCGAAGCGGCGGCATCCGTCGTCCGTACGAGACACAAAGCCCGAGGCGGCGACTTCGGGCGCATGCGGCATCTGTCGTCGGTGGCTCGAGCGGCCAGCTCGGGCGAGCGCTCTATGGGGCGGCTCTAGTCTTCGGGCCGACCTCAGCTTCGGCCGAGGCGGTGACCGTACAGGGCCGCCCGTGCGCATATTTTTCTCTTTTCCTTTTTTCTCTTTCTTTTTTTCAATCTACAGTGCAATCAACATCTACTCTGTGATGTAATCTACCGATCGACATTGTGCCGGTGACTTCAAGTCTGCTCGCGGTAGATTAGAGCAGATTTGCACCATAGGAAACAATCTAGAAAGCGAAAACTACGAATTTAGAGCGATCTAGACAATTCAATCTACTAGTGCTTCGATGATTACCTTCGATTCGCCGGAGCGAGTTGTGCTGATAACGTGTTGAGGAATCGTCGTTGGCGACCAATCTGAGCGATTCCTCTGCTTAATGCAAAACAAGATCAATCACAGAAGACAAGAATAATAGATTGAAACATAGAGAGGTAGAGAGAACTCATAGTCTTTCTTTATTGCTTTCTTTATGATTGCATGTAGAAAATTGCCGGTACGGCTCCTTATTTATAGTCTACTAGTGAGGTGCCCACCATGGACCAAGGCTTCCAGCCCAGGTCCCGGTTTTCTAACACAATCAATGGGGAATTAATGGCTAGCCAGAACGAATCAGGATAATCTAACAAGAAAATTACGAGAATACTCACAAATAAAACCAACCTAACCGGCCCTACTCAATTGGACTTGACCTTTTAGTTTCTAACTTTTTAATTTTGTTTTTTTTCTAATTTTTTGGTTTTTCTTTTTTCTCCATATTTATTTACATTGTTCCGAACGAGAAAACATATTTTTCTATTTTTAAACTTTTTAAACTTAATTACACTGATAAAGCTTAGTTTATATGTCAGACCTGAATTTTTCAATCCAGAATCTCCTGTGATTTACTGCTCTATTCCCTGGATCAATAGCTAGAACACACAGGTCATTGCTGTGTCAACACATACATCGCATAAACAGTAATATTACAGACCATTGTTCAAATTACACCACGTCGGGCGATAGTTTACAAAAGGGGCATTTAGGCCGAATGTCATCATTACATCCACATAGCAGAAACGGAAGCAAAAGTAAGTCCATAGCCACGAACAGCGGTAGGGGATAATATGTGCGATATATTACCTAGACTTAGATAATATCGTGCACACACAGCCTTATGTCTAACTTGCCTAGGCCTAGAAAATGCGAGCGACGTCCTAGTTTCCTTCGCTGTTCCTTCCATCCGCGGCTGGGGGGTCTTCATGATCATAATGATCCTGCGTCCCTGTCTCTGTTTTGGTAATGCGAGTGTGAGCACACTAGCCACCGTGCTCAGCAAGGCATCACACAGAATGCAGTAAATAACATGCTAGGCTAGTTCAAGGGAAGGTTTGGGTTTAGTTGTTTTGCCAGAAATTGCATGTAAATACTGTACTTAGAAATTTCTATGACCTAGCAATTTTTGAAAGGTACGACACACGTTTAGTGAAGTAAATTCATCATACTAGTGATCTGATTCCATCCACCGTTACATGGCATCGCACCATATAGTGTCTTTCAATTATAGCAGCAACTTATCACCGGGCGACACCGGGACAACTCCAATCTAGGGCCTTCTCGCCTCCATTTTCCCATTCCATAATTCATTTTGAAATAGAACTATATCTAGTTAAGTCCCCATGTCTGCCCATGACCGTGGGCACGGCTATTCGAATAGTTTTGACTCTACAGAGTGTGTACACTTTTCCCACAAGAGATAACCAACCCGTTGCACCACATGATTCCTTAGTCATGTGGTTAAGTATATTATCACCATGACTTTTCAGAATATCTAGCACCTCTAGTCATCTCACCCTATGGGCCGTCCCCACTTGCGATGGGTCCCATACGTTGCAGGATGTTCACCACGGCTACTAGCACTATTCGGGCTCCTCTCCCCTCAATGCTAGTACGACTGGTGAACGTCACCCTCCACTCGGTGTCCCTTTAGGCCTCCCTTTGCCCTTGCATAACCCCACCTAACCACTACCGGTGAGATGAGTCGGGGAGTTTCGATATCGCTACTGAGCTAGGTTGTATTTTACAGACTTATGGTTGTACTGTTTTACACGGGCTACCATGACAAGATTTGGTCCTTAGAACTACCTGGGTGGTTCTACCACGTTCCATAATTTCTGTGCTTCCATTGCACCACATACCAGCCCCCAAATCATCCACCCAGATACTAAGCAAGTTGAGGCTTTTTGGGGCATAAAATAATAGTTCCAAATTTTTCTCCAGTCACTCCCACCATGACTGCCCAAATCATTGTCATATTTGCAGTGAGAGATTTTGGGACTTCTAACATCCCCGTTTAACTAGCAATGCTAAGCAGCGCGATATATTATAACTCTAATTATGAAAACTACATTATGATAGCTTTACTATGGCAACAAGGTTCACATATCCCAAAGGTTTCAACAGGTAATACTAGCAAGCATAATAATGGGTGTATATCTACATTCTATAAAACGGAACATAATCTACTACATAAAATAATAGCATGCACATGGATAACTTAAAAGAAATTAATTTGCATAATCATGGGTTCAACATGGTCAAAGTGATAACTCACCTTGGTCACAGGAGTTAGGTTCTTGATGATCTGGAGCTGCTAGGATGGCTGCCTCAGCGTCTTCCTCCTGAGCCTCGTACGCTATTTTAATCGTGCGCGGAAATTTGGATAAAAAGAAAAGCAACAAATCAATCCAAATAATACCAGAAATTCAAATGAACTCTAAAAATCATGATTTCAGTTCCATTGGATAGATCTTGAATTTAGACGAATTTAGAAATTTGTCTCACTCAATTTGGAGTTAAAATGAGGAAGTTATGCCATTTTAAAAATCTCAGTCTAGATAAATCCCTACATTATGAAATTTCTGACAGGTGGGTCCCTGTAACGTCCTGAAAATTTTAAATTTGAAAATACGAAACTCTCGAAGTATTTGGCAATATATTTTATTGGAATTTGGATTTTGATGGTGTTGCTTTAAAATTTTGGTTGAGGCTAGAAATTCTTCCTTTTAAATTTAATTAACATACGAAACCCAAATTTGGACATTCAGAAAATTATATCTAATGTATAACAAAAATTAAATAAAATCAAAATAGAAGATTATTATATTTGTATCAAGGTAATTGGACCAAGACTCAAATTGAAAATCCAAATTTTAAAGTAAAGCATGAGCTTTTATTTTTCCTTTCTTTCCTTTTCTTTCCCTCTCTTCGGTGGGACCCACCCTCTTCTCTCTCTTCCTCCTTTTCCCTATGCCACGTGGGCCAGCCCTTTCTCCTTTTCTTTCTCCTGCTGGCCCAGGCTCTTCCTTCCTCCTCATTTCTTCTCTCCCTGCTGCGCCCTCCTTCCCCCTCCTCCTCTCGCGGCCGAGCTCATGGCTCCTCTTTTCTCCTCCCTCCTCCTCGTCTCCCCTCTGCTCTGCAAGCGCCACGCGCAGCAGTCGCCTTATAGAGCCCCGCCGCCCGCCAACGTCGCGTCCCGAGCCCCACGCCCGCACGCCTCGTCGCGCCGAGCCTCATGCGGTCCTTGCCCGCCGGATGTCCGTGGCCGTCCGGTCCTCCGCGCCTTCCACCGCACCTGCGGGCATAAGAGCATCGCCGCCCCCAGCCCAGCGCCATCCCTCTTCTTCCCCACCTCCTCTTCCCCTCCGCCGTGCGCAGCTCTCGCCCCATCTCCGTCGTCGCACCTCACAGGCGCCGCGGCTCGATTCCTTTGCCAGAGCATCACCGGTCGCCTCAGAGCTTCCCGAGCACCGTCTTGCTCCTTCCCAGCCAGTAGCCCGCCGGCGACTCAAGCTCCTCCGCCGCGCCGCCCGGATCAGATCTTGACCCACCTCGCCCCTCTCCGACACCGCCACCGCTTGGGTGAGTTCCTCGTGGCCTCCTCCGGCTCATGCCTTGAACCCCTTCTCCTCCCCTCCGTCGTCGCCGCCCGCACCTACCCCGCCGCCATCCGCTCCGAGCCGCCGCTCGCCTACCTCGCCGTCGCTTCATCTAGTGCGCCGCCTCCCATAGCTGGATTACCTTCCCCGCAATCCATTTTGGTGGTCCCCCAACCCCCTCCGGTCGCCGCTCGTCGCCGGCAAAACTGTCTTCTGCCGGCACGGTTTTCCTCTGTTTTGCCCCCCTTCCCACGGCTCAATTCATTTTCTTCGCCTCTCCTGTCAGCCCAGGCCTCCGGCCCACTTGGCTAGCCGAGCACGCGTACACCTCTTGGCCTCAGGTCGCCGGTTCGATTCCATCAGCCGCGCCGTTTTCCTTAGTTTTTGCCTCATTTTCTTTAACCTATTTTAATCAATAAAAGTCAAGGAAAATTTAGGGAAAAATAGGAGATAATTCAGGAATGCTAACCAATTTAGCTAGGTTATACATGAGCTTAATAAATATCTAATAATGGATTAATTATTATGTGATTAGTGCCTTTAGCCTTTATTATAAAGCTTAATTACTAATCAAGAGCATAATTAGATATTGATTAAGAACATTGTGCAGATTTATGCTCTCATGAAATAATGATTTAGTAAATAAAGTTTGCCTGAACAATAAATCGTAAACCTTTGCGTATTAATAAATGATATAGAATTAACCCATGCTAGACATTGAAATATAACCCCGTATAGCAAACTTGACCTCAAGTAGATAAGAGTACGATTACAATTGAACCGTGTCAAGCGCTAAGCAAATGGATGAGATGTTAATATCGCAAAGACTAATTAAAAATGCCATATTAGTGTATAGTGTTAGAATATAGTAGCTGTGGGTCATTAGTATTAAAAATAATCCGCTAATATGTAACCAGAAGACCCAGGACGCTAGGTGTGGCTAGTAATGATATTTATACCCAAGTTATATTGAAAACCTAGGATAGCCCAGTGGTCACGAGTCAAAAATATATATATATATAGAAATCGGCTAGTGTTAACCATTTAAATAATAATAGCTAAATAAACAGTCATGTGTGCTAGTAAATTAGGATGTTAATCATTTAATTAATAAATTGACTAATTAACAGTGAGACTCACCTAAAATATTACCATATGAAACGCCACAAACACAAGCTCTAAAAATTGACTGGATAAGTTAAGTTAATGTGCACCCTAAGCTCAACTCATGATCTATTCTTGAAAGAAAACCCTCGGCATATGGTACTCAACACCTCTAGACAACTCTTACACCTACTCATAGGTCTAACCTGACTCATGAAACTTCCTAGATAAATACAAAAATAATAAGAAGAGATTATTAATAAAAAGACCGAGTCATCGTATACTACACGACCTTGCCTCGAATTACCCAAATCACTCGTTAAATCATAACAAAGCTAGAAATGAGTTTATTTGGATTTATGTGAGCCTTTTGAGTTATTTGCCTTTATTTGTGTTTAGTTATTTAGCACGTAATTAGAAACGGAGTCACGAGGAATCGAGGATCAGCGTGGACGAGCAGTGAAGAACCAAGACCAGAAGCTCGAGAGAAAGCTTTGTGTGAGCTCAAGACCGCGAAACCGCGCCAGGCGAGTCAATACTTTGATCATGTTGAACCTACATTTTATGCAAATTACTTTTGTTTAAATTATCAAATTGCATGCTGTTATTTTATGTACAAATACATGCTTAATTCAATATTCTAGTTATATGCCCATTGTTTACCTTGATTAATATTACACCCCTTGTTGAATATTTGAATATGTAATCCTTGTCGCCCTAGCGAAATTATGATAGTAACCTTTTGAAAATAAGTCCGTAATTTATTCGCCATGCGTAGTCTTGCATAGATATTCATGGGCGTGAAAACGCCAAGCATCACACAATCATGAGAAAATTTGGTTGGGCGGTCATGGTGGGAATGATGGAGAAATATTTGGAACTATTATTTTATGCTCCCAAAACCCCAACTTGCTTGAATATCCGGGCGAATGGTTCGATGGTGTGTGTGTGAATGGTGCGGTGGAGGCACAAAGTGGGTTGTGGTAGAATCGCCCGATACCGCTAAGGACCGAATCTTGTCATGATCTCCCACGTAAACAAGGCAACCACAAGTCAGTAAAGTACAACTTGGCTAAGTAGTTGTATCGAAACTCTGGACTCATCTCACCGGTAGTGGATTGAAGTGGATAAACAAGGGCAAGGGAGGCCTAAAGGGACACCAAGGGAGGTGAAGTTTTCCATTGTTCTAAGCGTTGCGGGAAATGGAGCCCTTGCGTTAATAGCGTGGAGAACATCCGTGCATAGATGGGACCCACCGCAAGTGGGAGAAGCCCATAAGGTGAGATGACAAAGGAACTAGATGCTCGAGCAGGTCCTTTGTGACGGTGCGCTCAACCACATGACTAAGGAATCGTGTGGGGCAAAGAGTTGATTGTCTCTTGTGGTGAAAGTGTACAAACTCTGCAGAGTCAAAACTATTCGAATAGCCGTGCCCACGGTCAAGGGCGGACATGGGAAACTTAACCAGATATAGTTCTGTTTCAAAATGATTTGTGGGTGGGAAGGAAAAAGTGAAGGGCAGTGCAAGGCCCTGGTTTGTGTTGTCCTGGGTGTCGTCCCAGTGATAAGTTAAGCGGCTATAACGCTGAAGGATTAAGCATATGGTGCAGATGCTATGTAACGGTGGATGGAATCTGAATCGCTACTGTTATTGCATTCTCATATATATTACATTTTGTTCAAACTGCTAAGTCTCAGGAGGTTTTCTATGTATTATATTTCAAAAGCTAAACGATGATAAAGCTTCTACTTTTACAAAGTAAAATGACAGGAAGAATAAATAGAGTCGTAGGAAAAGAGGATCACTGTTGTGGTAAATACATAACGATGATTGGTGGATTCATGTCGATTATAAAAAGAGAATAATGGAAAGGAGTTTAGGAGAAATAAATCGGTGGAGTCTATATGAATGGATGGGTTAGAAAGATGATTTAAATGATTTTTGGAAGATTAGAGTGTGCAAAAGAAATTGTTGGATTACGACACTAATATAAATTCTTGAGAGATGTTAGTAATAACGCGATTGATAGGATTTGATTAAAATACTGGAAGGATGAATTGAATTTTTGGGTACATCGGAGGAATAATAATTACCGGAGTATAATCTGGATCAATGATTTTGGAGAATTAGAAGAGTGTAAAGGCAATTGTTGGATTTAATGGGATTAACAGGAATTGATCTAGATAGATGATTTGAATTTGAGGAAATTTGGAGGTATGATAATTGAAGCATAAACTAGAATAATGATATTCTTGGTGCAGAGGTATTGATGAATTAGTTAGAGATAAATAATGAAAATAAGGGTGATTATGAAAAGAACAATTTATGGTTTTGGATCATTAGCAGAAAGGATTGATTTGTTAGAAAGTTCTGATATGAATGATGTCGGTGGATTAAAAGTAATCCTATTAGGGAATCATTGGAATTGAGCGGGGGAGTTGGTGAATATTGATTACAAGATTGGACTAGTATGAATTCGAATACGTGAGGGCGTTGGTGGATTCAAAATGGATGTATATATATAAAGAGTTTGATCGGTGGATTAGCTAAATGATGTCACTCGTTGTTTGGAGTCTTAGACGACATTTAGTAAGAAAATTGTGTCTTTGGGGAAATAAGTCAATTATGGCATTTGGGGGTGAGTCAATTTGGCAATCTGGTGGGAAGTTTTAGGTAGCGATAATAACACTATGGTTTAATAATAACAATGCTACCAAAAGCGTTTTCTGGCAAATAAAACAACCCGAGCCTTTCCTTTGATAAGCCATGCATACTATATATTTGCATTACGTGTATTGGCTTGCGAACACGGTGGTTAGTGTGCTCACACTCGCTCTCATAACAAATTGATTAGAAATCGATCACTGCGCATAAGCAATACTCGGGTCTTGAAGGCAAAGAAGGTGAAGATGTCGAGGGCTGGGTCGCGAACCTCCAGGTTGGTCGCTGTGGGCATGTCTGAAGGTCCCACATGTGTGCTTCATTCTTCCGCTGCTGCAATTTTCTGATTTCGGCCTAATCGGCCCATGAGTAAGTTTACTATTTTATTTATGCTTCCGCATGGTATGTATTTGATATTCATTTTACGAATCGTGAGCACTATCTCGATCCGAGGAATAGTGCATTAAATCACGGAGATTTCGGATTAAAAATCCGGTCCGAGCGTCCCACACGTCATTTTTCATATTTTATTTTATTTTATTATTTTTCGTCCTGTGTCTCTGACTAGTGGGGCCCACTTAGCAGTGCCTCGGGTTTACCCGCACTCACTGACGGGTGGGGCCCGCATGTCAGCAGAGCCTGAGACCATCATGGCCGCAGTGAGGGCCCACTGTCGACCCGCAAATTAAAAGAAATGGCTCAACCCACCTTTTTATTTTTTCTTTTTATTTTCTTTATTTTATTTTTACTCATATATATATATATACATATATATTTATATTCCTTATGTGGGTATGGATAATTATATATTCTTCCCATCCTTCTTTTATGAAGATTTTGTTTGCATAATTTCTTGATTTTATTATTCCTTTACATTATATATATACAAATAGGTATATTTATGTATATATATTCTTTTGTTTTATTCTCACCTATTATTTTATTGAAATTCCAACATTAGAAATCCCAAATTTTTGGGACCAAACTATATCCTCTTTCACTGGATCATCTTTTTAGATTCGCATTTTAAATTTTAGTTTCCTAGTGTTTAAGTTTTAACTTTTTGGAGCCTTATCCAAGTTTTAAGAAATACCTTATAAATTGATTTCAAATCAAATACAAGGCCAAATAATGCAAAAACTTTATATTTCTAAATTCCAAATTTTCAGGATGTTACATTATAGCAGTTACAGTGAAAAAGGAACTTAAACAGTGCTAAACAGTACAAAAAAATCCAAAAACTAAAAACTTAAGCTAGAAGGAGCACTACCTGAACTAATCCAGCTCTTTGGAGAAAAAAAACTGAACTAATCTCTCGAAAGAGATGTTTTCGTGCTAGTTAATGGTGCACACGTTACCGGCTATGATTTACGATGTACCCTAGGAAATCTAGTTTGGGTGTATAAGACATGGTGCAGTCGTGCAGAGATAGAGATGAGAGTTATCTTAGTGGGGCGTTCATTTGGCTTTTTCTGATAGATTTTGATCTTAGGTGATCAATAGTAATAATTTGTAGAGAAGTTTATAGAGATAGAGACACTGGTGTACGATTTTGGCCGATATAAATGAAGCCACTACAGTATCTACTACAATTGATTAATAGACTCCACCTTGAAAATACACTATGTTTGAAAGCTACGTACTATAGAAACATGTCTGCTATAGAAAAGTGGCTTTTAGAAGCCAATACGAACAATGACTTAATAATTAGTTTGTTTGAGGTACTCTTAGCCATAGGAAGAGGCGAAATCGACTCACTCTGAACCCAAGTATAATGTGCCAAATGGCAACCTTGACCAGAGATGGCCAAATGGATGGCACGGCCTAGCACAGGTCCATGTAGGCACGACACATTTAGGTACAGGCCTTAAGCTCATCAACTTAAATGGGATGTGTCGTGCTGGCCTGTGGGCTTGGCTGCTAGCCCAGTCACAGCCTATAGAGCGCACGGGTCGTACAGTGCTGTCTTAGGCCCATTTGGCTCGACAGGCCGAGATGACCCGTCTAGCCCATTTCAGCTCGATGGGCTGAAATAGTGCTAATCGAGCCATGCCTAATGGGCTAAATAGTCTGCTTTAGTGCCAACATGGGTTGTTGTAGGACCGACAGGCAATAGAGAGGGGTGGATGATGCCTTGAAATTCGCCCTAAGTATTCACTTAACCCTTTTCTCTAATAACTACTAAGCTATAAAGATTAGGGTTGAAAACATACTTAAAAAACCAGAGCAACAGAGAGAGCACAGTAGAAAACTGACCGTGGTCGGAAGCCAGCAACATGGTCAAATTACGACAAGTAGTCTAACTCTGACAACGTGATCGTAAATTCAACAACGTGGTCGAAAGCGGACAATGTGGTCGTAAACTCAACTACGTGTTCGATAGCTGACAACGTGGTCAGAAATCGTCATATTCGATAACCACCGAGACCAGAACCAATGTGATCGAAAATGGTTGCATTTGAAACTGACGTGGTGGTAAACAACGTGATCGAATGCCAACAAGTGGTCGAGCAATCAACGTAGTCGTAAGTAGTCGACAACGTGGTCGTACGCCAGTGTGGTCGTAAGCCAAAGAGTAGTTGAACAACCAACGTGGTCGGAACCAGTCGGTAATGTGGCCGTAACCAACGTGGTCAGAAGCCAATGAGTGGTAGAACAACCAACGTGGTCGAAACTAGTCTGCAACCAAAATGATCAACTTGGTCTTAACCAATATGGTCAGAAAGTGAAGCGGTCGGAGAAGTGAACGTAATCGAAACCGGTGCGATGCAGTCTGGAGCTTGACCGTGGTTGAAACCAACGTAGTCGTAAAGTTGATCGATATTCTAGACAAAGACTACCGACTACTTCAGTTCAGATTCAACACAGTGCGAAGCGACCGAAAGATTGAACGAAGTCGAAAGCAACGCGTTTCAGTTTGGAACTCGACCATGGTCAAAACCAACGTGATCGTTAAACCGATCGACGTTCTAGACCAAGATTTCACTGACTTCTGACTACTTCAATTTAAATTCAATAGAATAACGAGAAGTGATCAAAAGATCTGAACCTGATCGAAAAGAGATGCAATGTGGTCGGAATCTTGACCGTGGTCGAAACTGGAAGCGGTCGTAACAAGAAAGGAAGAACAAAGAGCGCACGACCGCAAGACCCAAACTCCACATAACTTTTGATTAAAAGATCAAATGGCCATGAAACTTTGTACACAACATGGTTAAGGTCTCAAGAGGTTGCTCTAATCTTTGATTGAAAATTAGCAACCAAATTGAGAGCTTTATGAGATTTCACCGAGCGCACACAAGAACTAAAACTGTGAAATAAAAAAGACAATCAGACCATACTCGTGGGAATAGAATAGCCAAGATGGCTTTGAGAATGATTGCACAACACCCAACAAGTCAGATCATCAACATGACAAGCAAGAACTTCCTCTCAGATCAAGATGGGAAACAAACAACCGAAGAATAGAAGAACAAGAAGAACAGAGGAAGAACCAAGCTCTAAGCCTAGAGCCAACACCTACACTCTAACCTAACACACACGGAGGGAGGAAGAGCTAGCCACCACCAGACCTAACTCACGGTTTGTCTTACAACCCCCACTAACTCTTGCCTCCTCTCCCCTTTTATAGGCTCACAAATGAACCCTAGACCTAATGGATCCAACCATTAGTCCAGCCAGGAATAACCTGTTAACCCCACCTAACATCGGGTTTTATTCACACACGCTTCTCAAAGTAGCTTACATGTGGCCCCAATGACTTGTCGTCAAGCCTCTCACGCGTCCGGATCCCACCAAATCGTCCTCGCTTACAAACGACCCAAGTCACTTGGCGTACCACGTGCTTCTCCTTGCACATGATGGCACCCAGCATCCTTCATTGTCTAGACCTCGACTCCTCCCTGATCCTAGTCCTGGTTCACCTCGCTGTTGTCCGTCATGTCCACTACCGGTTCCTCGCTGTCCTGGCTTGCAACCAGGTAACCAGCCTTGATCATCTTCGGTGTCTCTCTGACTGTTTTGGACCTCAACACCTCCCTATGCCTAGTCCCAGTCCTCCTACGCCTCACCATGACCTAGCTCCGAAGTCCTGCAACCAACACCAACAAGCAAACCATCACGCGGCACCGCATGATACATAAAGTGTAACACCCCAGCCAAACAATGGCCTAAAATGCTACCAACTTCTAGCCAAAATTAAAACTTCTAATAATTATTCCAAAAGATTCAACAAAGCCTTATCTATTCAATCATTAATAGCAAATCTAGATAAACAGAAACAGTTCTATTTCCATAATAAAGAACGGAAGCGATATCAAATAGTTCTAATCATTATTACATTTAATCTCATGAATAATAAATTGAACCAATTAAACTAACCAGCCACTAAGATTATAATGACTGTTCTTATTTCTTATTGAAAGAATTGTGCACGTGCATCTGGACTAGTCATTCATGTCCCCATGTATGTTGATCTCACATTGGTACCTAAAATAAACAAACAACAACAAGGGTGAGTCCAACGACTCAGCAAGTATAAACTGTAACAAATGCAAGCATGAATATTAACTGTCAAGTTAAACATGTTTCATATGAATTTCATGCTATGCAATATGATCAAAAGTCCATTCTCATCTCTTCGCATTTTACCGTGTCTGCGGAGTGTGCATCCGTCAACGCACACCTATGCATGTACCCTCGAGCAGGGACCAGTGCCCACACTCCACAAGTGTGGGGACCTCGGCAACTGATCACCACGTGACCAAGACTTCAACAATTCTCAGCATGATGCATATATGTGAATGTATCAACAAGGTAAACAGGCATTCAACATACTATGCATCAATTTAATCTAAAAAAAATGCTATAATGTAAACAGAACATAAATAGCATTATCAACTCATAACTTTACTAAAAATTCACAAGTAAAGCATTCATAACTCAATCATCACTCATATCATCCCAATCATCAAATCACACAGATTAATCATAGCAAAGATATACTTGCCTCAACCGTGAGACAACGAAGAACGTGCAGAAGGCGAAACCCCCGGAATCTGCTCTCCTCCTGAATAATTAATTAATAATTACTAACATAACAGTAATGGGTTTCTAGATACAAAATATCAGCAACCCGAATTACCCCAACAATTTATCTCAATTAAACTCCCCAACTCCCCTCGGCCAAATCTGCCCAACCACAGACAGACGACTTCAAAAATCCATAACTTCCAGTACGTAAATCTAACTTAAGCGTTCTCAGACTTTCTGAAAAGATAATTAAATTATCTAAATAAACTTAGTTGGTAAGACTCTCTGATTCTGCCATTTTCTACCCGATCCAATCCCTTTCCTAAAACATCAATAGTCACGACAACCTCTCTGGACAGCGCACTAAAACAGCCATAACTTTCGCCCCGATCATCGGAATCCGGACTTCTTGACCTTTCTGGAAAGCTAAGAAAATTATATAAAACGTTCCTAACATGAAGAATTTCTGATTCACCAGATTTCCCATCGCACAAACCGATCTACTAAAATCTGTCCAAAACTACCCCGATCTGCAGAACAGCAGCACTAGAAAATTCATAACTTTCGCTACACAAATCCGAATCATGTGTTCTTATACTCCCCGGAAATATAATTACGCTTTCTATAATTTTCTAGCAGGGGTCCAGACCTGAATCCCGACGGAACTAGATCAAAACAGCCGACCAACAGAAACTGTCCTACTAGATCCGAAAACCGACGTCGCTAAACCAACTCAAATCAATCTGTCACGGGGCAGCGGATTACCCTTGAAGACACGACGATGAAGAACACGACGAGGAGGAAGTACCGCCTAGGATCTCTTCCACGAACTCCTCTTCTCCTTCCTCCGGATCCAAGCGGTGCGGCGACGGATGACGACGACGGCGCCGGGGAAGGAGGAGACGTCGGGCGGCAATGGCTAGCGCGGCGGTAGCGGGCTGCTCGGCGCGCAAGGCATGGGCGGCAGGGTGGCGCGGCAAGCAGCAGCAGGGGCGGCGGCGGCGGCAGGGGGAGGCGGCGGCTAGGGCGGGGCGGCACTGGTTAAAAGGGTGGCCTCCCTCCCTCTTGGGCCAAGAGAAACCCACAGGCCAAGGCCTAGGCCCAGGTTTGATTAACTTTTCAGAAAACCCCTCAAAACTCTTTTAATTTTCAATCTTTTCCTTCTAGGCCCCTCTCTCTTTTTAATAATCAAACAAACAATTGAATAACAATTAATAAAATAGTCTGAGGCATTACATTCTACCCCCCTTAAGCGAATTCGACCCAATTCTAGCGTAAACACAACAAGAAACAACAACAACCAACTAGCAAAACACGCTTTTGACGTGAACAACGCCGGTACTACTCGCGCATGCGAGACTCCAACTCCCAAGTTGCCTCCCTCTCGGTCTGCTGCGACCAAAGCACTTTGACATACAGCAAAGTCTTGTTCCTCAACACTTTTTCTGACCTTTCCAAAATCCGCACTGGCTTGGACTCAAAGGACAAATCTTGCTCAATAACCAAAGGTTCTAGAGCGATGTGAACTTCTGGGTCTCGCAAGTACTTTCTCAACATGGACACGTGAAACACGTTATGCACTCCACGCATAGCCTCAGGAAGATCCAAACGGTGAGCCAACTTCCCAATCCGCTAGTATGGTGAAAGGTCCAACGTACCTAGGGCTAAGCTTCCCTTTGGTGCCGAACCTCACCACACCCTTGGTAGGAGATACTCTCAAGAGCACACGATCTCCCACCGCAAACCCAATCCCTCCTTCTCACATCAGCATAACTCTTCTGCCTACTCTGGGCAGCCAACAAATTCTGTCTTACCAAAGCCACTCTCTCAACGGTCTTCGACCCAATCCGGTCCTAAGATCGCTTTCTATCACCGCTTCCCAAAGAAAGGCGACACACTCTGACCATACAAGACTTCAAATGGAGCTGCTTTGATGCTTGAGTGGTAATGTTATTATAGGCAAACTCGCCAGGGTAATTGATCCTCCCAACTACCCTTCCAAGACAAAGACACAAGATCTCAACATGTCCTCCAAAGTCAGAATGGTCCGCCTCACCGTCCATCCGTCTGCGGGTGAAAAGTCAGCTCAAGCAGTGAGTGCCCAAAGCACTCTGCAAACTCTCCCAAAACTTAGAAATAAACTTGGCATCTCTGTAGAAAATTATGGTCTTAGGCACACCATGAAGCCTCACAATTTCGCGAACATAAATAGGAGCGGATCACTCATTGAGTTGGTTGTGCGGATAGGAATGAAGTCTGTTGACTTCTTGAACCGATCCACAACAACCCAAATGCGTCCTTGCCTCTCGCCGACCGAGGCAACACGACAAAAAATCCATAGAAATATCATCCCACGGCCATTGAGGAACCTCCAATGGCTGCAATAATCCTACCGGCCTCTTATGATCGCCTTTCACTTGTCGACAAATACTACGAGGCCACATAGTTGGCTATATCCACCTTCATCCTTTTCCACTAGAAATTACGCTTCAAATCACGATACATCTTAGTCTCTCCGGATGAATCAGATACGAGTGCGATGAGCTTCTCTCAAAATGTCATCCTTAACCCCGCTTTGCAGACGCATAATACGCCCTTTAAAGCGCAATGCACGACATATCAAACTGAAATCCCTTCTTTTCCCATCTCCAACCGTTTCATAACCCTCAAGTAATCGATCGATCACAGCCTCCCGCTTTTCGCTCGGTATAGTGACTCTAGGATCAACTAGGTCTCCACTCGGGCCGTACCGCATAGCGATGAGATATCCCCATACGATCAAAATCAGCAATCAAACAATCCGGGTAGCAGGCGTCGCCTTGCAACTCAGAGCATCGGCCATCACATTGGCCTTGCCAGGATGATACTGAATGGTTAGATCATAATCCTTGATCAACTCTAACCATCTGCTACGCCTCAAATTCAGATCCTTCGGGTAAAGATGTACTTGAGACTCTTGTGATCGGTAAACACGTCCACAAGTCTCACCGCATGATAGTGCCTCCAAAGCTTCAATGCAAACACAAGCTGCGACCGACTCTAAATCATGGGTAGGGTAATTGCATTCATGCTTTTTCACCGCCTCGATCGTAAGCCAAAATCTTACCATCTTGCATAAGCACACAACCCAGCCCAACTCTTGATGCATCAGAGAAAACTGTGAATCGCTTCCCTGGCTCCGGAACGGAGAGAACAGGAGCGGTCACCAGCTTCTCCTTCAAAATCTGAAAACTACGCTTACAATCATCGTCCCACTGAAACCTCATGTCCTTCTGAGTAAGCCTCGACAAGGGTTTGGCGATGATGGAGAAATCTTGCACAAAGCGCCGATAATAACCTGCCAACCCGAGGAAGCTCCTCACCTCCTTGACATTGGTCGGCCTCTCCGCCTACCACCAAGAGACTTTACTTGGATCAACTGATACTCCCTTATCGTGATGATGTGACCCAAGAACCCCACTTGAGTCACCCAGAACTCACACTTCTTGAGCTTCGCATAAAACTTATGCTCTCTTAGTGTTGCCAACACTTGTCTCAGATGCCGCTCATGATCTGCTTCATTCTTGGAATAAATCAAGATATCATCAATGAATACGACCACAAAGTCGTCCAAATATTCATGCAACATCCTGTTCATGGTCTCCATGAAAGCGGCAGGGGCATTTGTTAGTCCAAAAGACATAACTTTAAATTCAAAATGCCCATACCTCGTGGAGAATGCCGCTTTCTCAATGTCCTCCTCTCGGACGAGAATTTGATTGTATCCCGACTGGAGATCAATCTTTGAAAATACATTAGCTCCCCTCAACTGATCAAACAAATCCTCGATACGAGGTAAAGGATACTTATTCTTGATGGTCAGCTGGTTGAGAGCACGGTAGTCAATACACATGCGCCAACTCCCATCTTTCTTCTTGACAAACAACACTGGTGCTCCCCACGGAGACACGCTCGGGCGAATAAGATCATTTGCTTTCAGATCATCCAACTGCTTCTTTAGCTCTTCTTAGAGCAGTCGAGCCAATCGATGCGAGTCATAGAAACCGGTCGTGCTCCGGCACCAAGTCAATTCGAACTCCACCGGACGCGAGGTGGCATCCACAGCAACTCGCTTGAAAAACATCCACGAATTCCTGACCACCGAATCGCTCTGCAATCAAAGAGGAATTTGGCTTTTCCACAAGGGATAAAAGAAATCCACTCTTTACCGCCTACTACCGGAAAAAGACTAGCCAACACACTGGGTATGCGGAGGGTGCACAACCACAAACACTATCTCTTGGCTCGACGGCGATCGCAAAGTTCTTGTCCTCGAAAATGGATATGACAGCACGGTAACTATGCAACCAATCCATTCCCAAAATAACATCAAACGGCTCCATCCTCATAACCATCAGATTAGCAACAAAATGTTCTCCATCTATGGCAATCATGCAACCCGGACAGATTGTGGAACTAGAAAGAATTCCACCCGTGAATGAACCAAAACAGTGAGCTATAGACCGCAGACTCAACCTGGCCCGACTAGCAAACTCTACGGAAACAAAGGAAAAAGTAGCTCCGGAATCAAACAGAACAAAAGCCTCCATCGAGTCCACCAAAGCGCACTGCCACCACATCGGGACGACTGCCCACGGTAGTCGGCAAGGCATAGGAGATCGACGCTGAGTGCCGGGCGCCACAAACACCGGATCGGAGCCGCCGCCGCAGGAGGAGTCAAGGCGCCGCGCAGGGAGGAGTGAAGGCGCCATCGCTGGAAACAACGCCGCAGGAGGAGGCGGCCAAAAGTACCCTAGAGGCATCCCTCCAGGTGAAGGGTAGTGAGGCTGAGGCGGCGCCTAAGTTCGAGTAGGGGCAGGTGCTAGCATCCGCATGCACCCAGAAGAAGCTGCTGGGCCCGAAGGTCTTTGCTGAATCGGTTCCCACTTGATGATACTGGCGTGGTTACGCTCACCGACCGAAGCTTTGTGGCCCTCCTAACCACAATGGCGGCAAGCTCCCGACCAAGCACACTCCGACGCCCGATGCCCATCTCCACACTTGAAGCATTTCATCCCCTGACCCGGGACCGGACGTACCACCGGAGCACCAGCTAAAGGATGAAAAGTGGAAGACGCCTGGGACTTGTTGAACTTAGACTTGAAAGAATTCTGCGACCCTTTGAACTTCTTGTGAACCGGTTTGTTGTAGATCCACCACCGCCAAAGCTCTTCTTCTTGCTCTCTCGAACCCTCGAGTCACATTACCACCAGTCCCTGCAGGTCCTTCCCCAAGCCGCATCTCTAACTCCATGCCTCTAGCTTGCTCCACCAAGGAGCTAAAATCACGAAGCTCCAAAGCTGCCAACACCTGGCGAAACTCCTGCCTAAGCCCTCTGCGAAACCTCTTGGCTTTCTCCACATCATTGGTAGCCACAAAGTGCAAGGCGGATTATGTTGTGAAATCCCACTTTATACTCGGACACCGACATCTTGCCCTGCTTGAAGTTGTTCAACGACACCTCCATCCTCTCCACGAATGAAGCAGGGTAGTATCTCTTTCTGAACTGCTCCGAGAACACCTCCCAAGTTGCTGGCCCAAGGGCAGTGGATCTGGCTGACAAGACTCCTTCCCACCAGAGATCCGCCGCCTTCAAAAAAAAGCCACAAACCGAGCTCTGCTCGAGGTCAGCCCCAACACCTCCAGATGCCTCTCTATGTGACGCAACCAGTTAGCAGCATCAACTGGCGTCCCTAGTCCATCAAAGGTGTCCAACCTCAACGTATTCCACTGATGCAAACCCATCACACCCATTGCCGGCAAGGCCGCAGGAATGGCCGCAGGCGCGGCTCTGGGTGCAGGGGGTGGAGACTAGTTTCCCTGAACCGCTGAAGCAACCTCTTCCTCTGATCCCACAGAACTGGCCTCTCTGGCAGCAGAGTTCTGTTCAATTGGCGGGGGCACAGCCTGACTTCGTCCGGTGCTCTTCCGACCACGACCACGACCACGGCCTCTACCCCTTGCCATCTCTATATAACATAAATAAATATACAGTCACACATAACACACAATTAATAATCAGAATCAGCAGCAATAATACCGATGCGATGCAAAACCCATCCCCATCTACTGTGCACAGTGTGTCAAATTTAATATTTTCACTACCACGGACCTCTGACCGCTCGATACCAATCAGAACATCCCGGCCAAACAATGGCCTAAAATGCTACCAACTTCTAGCCAAAATTAAAACTTCTAATAATTATTCCAAAAGATTCGACAAAGTCTTATCTATTCAATCATTAATAGCAAATCTAGATAAATGCGAAGCAGTTCTATTTCCATAATAAAGAACGGAAGCGATATCAAATAGTTCTAATCATTATTACATTTAATCTGATGAATAATAAATTGAACCAATTAAACTAACCAGCCACTAAGATTATAATGACTGTTCTTATTTCTTATTGAAGGAATTGTGCACGTGCATCTGGACTAGTCATTCATGTCCCCATGTATGTTGATCTCACATTGGTACCTAAAATAAACAAACAACAACAAGGGTGAGTCCAACGACTCGGCAAGTATAAATCAGAACAAATGCAAGCATGAACATTAACATCAAGTTAAACATGTTTCATATGAATTTCATGCTATGCAATATGATCAAAAGTCCATTCTCATCTCTTCGCATTTTACCGTGTGCGGTGTGCATCCGTCAATGCACACCCATGCATGTACCCTCGGTGCAGGACCAATTGCCCACACTCCACAAGTGTGGGGACCTCGACGCTGATCACCACGTGACCAAGACTTCAACAATTCTCGGATGATGCATATATGTGAATGTATCAACAAGGTAAACAGGCATTCAACATACTATGCATCCATTTAATCTCAAAAAATGCTATAATGTAAATGTAACATAAATAGCATTATCAACTCATAACTTTACTAAAAATTCACAAGTAAAGCATTCATAACTCAATCATCACTCATATCATCCCAATCATCAAATCACACAGATTAATCATAGCAAAGATATACTTGCCTCAACCGTGAGACAACGAAGAACGTGCAGAAGGCGAAACCCCCGGAATCCGCTCTCCTCCTGAATAATTAATTAATAATTACTAACATAACAGTAACGGGTTTCTAGATACAAAATATCAGCAACCCCAATTACCCCAACAATTTATCTCAATTAAACTCCCCAACTCCCTCGCCAAATCGCCCAACCACGACGGCCGACTTAAAAATCCATAACTTCCAAGACGTAAATCTAAATTAAGCGTTCTCGGACTTTCTCGGAAACATAATTAAATTATCTAAATAAACTTAGTTGGGAAGCCTCTCGATTCTGCTATTTTCACCCGATCCAATCCCTTTCCTAAAACATCAATAGTCACGACAACCTCTCCGGACAACAAGACTAAAACAGCCATAACTTTCGCCCAGATCATTGGAATCCGGGCTTCTTGACCTTTCTGGAAAGCTAAGAAAATTATCTAAAACTTTCTAACATGAAGAATTTCTGATTTGCCTGATTTCCCATCGCACAAACCGATCTACTAAAATTTGTCCAAAACTACCCCGATCTGCGAGCAATGACACTAGAAAATTCATAACTTTCGCTACACAAATCCGAATCACGTGTTCTTGTACAATTTTCTAGAAGGGGTCCAGACTGAATCCCGACGGAACTAGATCAAAACAGTGACCAACGTAAACTGTCCTACTAGATCCGAAACCGACGTCGCTAAACCAACTCAAATCAATCTAATACGGGGCAACGGATTACCCTTGAAGACACGACGATGAAGAACACGACGAGGAGGAAGTACCATGGGATCTCTTCCACAAACTCCTCTTCTCCTTCCTCCGGATCCAAACGTGCAATGACGGATGACGACGACGGCAAGACCGGAAGGAGGAGACGTCGGGCGGCAATGGTCAGGGGCAGGGCGCCGGGCTGCCAGGCGGCGGCGCGCGGCAACATGGCAGGGCAGGGTGGCAAGGCAAGCAGCGCGCGCAGGAGGCGGCGCTGCGGCAGGGGGGGGGGCGGCTAGGGCGGGGGGTACACAGGTTAAAAGGGTGGTCTTTTCCTTTAGGTCCCTCTCTCTATTTAATAATCAAACAAACAATTGAATAACAATTAATAAAATAATCTGAGGCATTACATAAAGATCATCAATTTGCATGATCAAAATGTATGCACCCAAATTACTAATTCTAATAGTAGAACCAAGCAATAACCTCATGTGCACAAAGCAACAAACACCTTGGTCAACCCAGATCAGAACACCAATATTCCAGTGAACAACCTCAGCCCACCAACTGTTCTGATATGACTTACGACTACTCAGATTCACAAGAAATGAGGTACTCGTAACCCATGAGGTACCAGCAGCCTACGACCACACAGCAGGCTGCTACGACCTTGGAGAACACAAGCTACACTACCTCACACCACAGCCTATGACCATCGATCACGACTAGGCAGAGCTACGACCATCTATCATGACCAGGCAGAGCTACGACCATCAATGGTAGGGTGCGACAATCGATCACAGCTACGACTATCGATCGTAGGCTACGATCACACAAAGTATTCAATACTGAAGCTTTCGATCACTCCAAGGTTGTTCTGCCGATCGGTCTAGCCGACCACCAAGTCGTAAGAGCACCTGCCGACCACCAAGTCGTAAGAAGCAAGAGCTCTGGTACTGTAACAACCCCGTTGTTATTTTCAAAATTTCAGAAAAAAAATATTAAATAAAAATTAATTCAATTTAAAATAAAACAAAGTATTCTTTGGTTGCTTGAATTTGAGAGTTTGTGTTTTGCCTGTTTTTGGCCTTTTCAAAAGGTTTTTCTTAAAAAGCAATTTGACTAAAATATAAAACATTTGTCAAATAAAAAGTTATTGGTTAGTTTTCGTAAAGAAACTATTTCAATTAAGTATTTAAAAGCGTTTGGCTTTTATTTGGTGTTTCTGTGATTTTCTGGATTTGTTTGGAGTTATCTAGATTTTATTTCAAAGCCTAAAAGCAAGAAAATATGTTTTAAATATTTTCTTAAAGCTAAAAAAAGATTTATTTAGACTTTCCTAAGCTTCCCAAAATTTTATATTGATTTCTGAAATTTTCTGAGATTTTAAAATCAGCTTCTAAAGCTATAGGGTATTTTTGTAAAAAGAGAAAGAGCCATATTTCAGTTGAAAATATTTTTTTATAAAGTCTAAAAATATTTTATAGAATTTTTGAGAATTTTCTGGAATTAAAAATAAATTTTTGGATTTAAAAAGATATTTTAAATAATTTTTGAAAAGTCAAAATGAATTAAAAATATTTTTCCTAATTGTAAAATGTCTACAGGAATTTTATATAAATTTTCTGGAATTTTGGAATATTATTTGCTATTTTTAAAGTATTTATAAAACTTCCTTCTAATTTCTGAAAATAAAAAGTCCTAAATAAAATCTGAGTTAATCTGGTGTTGACACGTGTCGCACCAGGATTAAATCATACCTCTTCCCTCATTTAATCCCATCCTTCCATTTTTATTAAAATCGGATGGCCGAAAATGTGACATGTGTCATCATCTAGACCATCCATTTCTTTCTCTCTCTCTCTCACTTACTAGTGAGTCCACATGTCATCACTTAACTCCCCCATCTTCTTCTTCTTTCTCGCCCTCTCTCTCTTCTTTTCCTGACCGTTCGGCATGGCCGCCACCACCTCGCCTCCGCGGGCGGTTCGCCTCCCGCCGCCGCCTCGGCCACCCCATTCCCATAGCCCCTCGCCCAGCTGCCACACCGCCGTCACGCCCACGCCGAACAGAAGCTCGCCGCCGCCTTAATTGCCGCCTCGGAGCTCCGCGCCGCCGTTTTCTTTCCCGAGAGCAGCCGCCTCGGCTTCCTCCCTTGCCACCGCATCCCCGAGGACATCAATGGTGCCAAACCCGAATGCTTTCTCACCGTAGCCGGTTAACCTCCGTGGATTCCGGCGATCTGTCCCCTCCCTCCTCCCCTATATAAACCTCTCCTTCGAGCGCTTATCGGCATGCAACACTCCACCGCCTCCCTTCCCCTCCTCTCCCGGAGCCGCCGCCGCCCGGAAAGCCGTCGCCCACGGGAGCACTTCCACCGCCGCCTTCTCTCCTCCGGCGCCGCCACCTCCGGCCACCTCCGGACCCACCGTCGGTAGGGTTGGGATCCCCACCCTCCCCTCTACCGCCGCCACCCCTTGCCGACCACCATGGAGCGCCTTCGCACTCCATGGCCCGCGCCCATGGCACTGCCTTGCCGCCGAGCCCCGGCCACGTGGCGCCATGTGGGCACACGTGGCAGCCCAGTGGCGCCACGTGAGCCCTAGCATGCCACGTCATCACCCTCTTTATTCATTTAAATTAATTTTTGTGATGACATCATATATCAAGGATTTCCAATACAAAATCAAATCGGGAAATTATCCCTTTTTCTTTTCCCTCTTTTAAATCTTCCGGAAGCCATATCTTGTCTGTTTTAACTCCGATTTGAGCCATTCAAATTTCTAAATTCTTCTAAAATCCTAAACTATTCAAATATGTACTTATTTTCAATTTTTGAATTTTATATGTTTGGTTCTTTGCGTTTAGATTTCGGCGATTTCGGAGAGAACGACTTCTGCGATCGAACCCAGTCTCCAATCCAGGCAAGTTACACCTTTGATCATGTTGAACCTATTATTTAAAATTATTTATATTGTTTTAAATTAATATGCATGCTTAAATTTTAATCAATGTCTAATTCAAATTCAGTTTGAACTGTAGTTATACCCAAATTCCTTTGGACAGCCAAATTTGATATTTCATGCAATTATACCTTGTCAACCATAGTTAAAACCTAGTTAGTACATTAGTATTAACTAGAAATTTGGTACAAATGCTTAGTCATGCTCAAACTATTATGATTTGGGAACTTTCTTCACATAAAATGATAAACTCTTTTCTGGATATCTTGACTTTGGAAAATCAGAAAGGTTTACAACTTATTTCCAAACAAAGTAAAAACTTGGTTTAGACTTAGGCAAATGGTTAGAGTGGTGGGTGCTTGCTGGCATGCATTGTCGTTTGGTGACGCAATGTTGATTGCCAGGCACAAGGGGTATGTGGTTAGTGCCTAAGTCAATAAAGGACCGGTCTGTGAGCTACTATTGCAAAGCCCTTTTCGTACTACCACAAGTCCGGTATGGGACGGACCTAGCCAACTAATTTGTGAAGTTCCAACTTAATCTCGCTATAGGCTGAATGTGGGCGCGGCGTAGTCCGTGAGAAGTCTCACATGGCACAAGAGGGGGCTCCAGCATGTGGATTCATGCTGTGGTGAAACCTTAGTGGCGGCGTGATTATGTTAGCAATGGATCATTGTAAAGGCTTTGTCATGATCTCCTCGCCGCACACCAAAGGAAGTGTGTTTATCCGGTGGCAATATGGGATGATCATGTCTTGTGGGTAAAGCTGTACAACCTCTGTAGAGTATATAACCTATCCTGGATAGCCGTGCCCACGGTCATGGGCAAGCTGAGTAAAGTTTTTCATGGATTAGACTTTGTTTTTCAAAATGATTTATGAAACCTTGTGGATGGATGGAATCCATGAGAGATTTTGGAAAAACTTGTGGATGGATAGAATCCATGAGTGACTTGGAAAACCGTATGGATGGATGGAATCCGTACGAGTTTGATTTTGAGAAAAGTTGGTCCGGGTGGGATGCCCGTGAATAGGTTAGTGTTTGGTTGGAGCCTGCACTAACGTTACTTATGTTGATTACAATATTGTTTTAATTATTGTATCAAATTCAGCTTTCGCACTTACTTTATTATATTTACTTCAATGCTGTCTTTTATGCAAACTAGCCATATATGCCTTCCTCTGATATCCATATGCATGCATCCACCCTGTTAAAACCGCTGGTGTAACTTGTGGAGTACGTTTGTACTCATGTGGCTATATCTAACTCTTTTCAGAGGAAGCCTTCGACGACTTCGGTGAGGATTGCGACTAGGCCACGTCTTGCAGTCATTCGCCTTGTGGGAAGGCAGGATGGGCTGCTGCTTTTGTTTTTCTTCCGTTGTTATCTTCAGCTGCTATTGTAAACTTTGGCCATCAGGCTCATATTTAGTTAAATAAAATTTATCATTATGCATGATAATTGTCTTTGTTCTGTTGTGTGCATTAAGCTTTCCTGGGATAGTGCGATTAACACAGAGGGTTTCGGAGTTGTTGCTCCGGGTCCCGACAGAGATGGTATCAGAGCATTAATGACTCTAGGACGTGACCGAAGATAGAATAGAATGGTTGGACCTTAGGGATTTATTTTAAATAAAATTAATTTCAAAAGTTGTGCTTATTCTTACCTCTCAGTCTTTACTCATCTTATGCCTCAATTCTTTCTCATCTTATGTCATTCCAAAAATTTCTAACTCTCTTCTTGATCAAATAATTGTAGATGGACCCTGCACCAAACGATGGATGGAGTGTAGGCCGTCGTCGATTACTTCGCCATTTGGGTTTCCGACGACGAATTATCTTCGTACACCAAGAAGACCGCCATGGAGATCAGATATTGGGACATCGCTTTATTTTGCTCATCACCAAGCGAACTGGATAAGGAAGACTGCGTCTCCGCTTCAAGGGAAATGGATACTCATTTGAAAGAGCCAAGCAAGAAGCCGCTCGAAAAGCAGTTCTTCGTCTCTGCCACCTTTTCAGTCTTCGCATCGAAGGATCGCGCTTTGTACCTCGACAGCCCCAAAGGATCACGCCAAGACAATCCTTACCCCTTTAGGATAAGTGGTTAAGCTAGAAAGTAGACGAAGTTATGAGCTGTCAGTTTCCTCTTTTGTCGACAGCCGTAACTATTATTATTAACAAAGGATTTTGCTAAAGAATGGTATTTTTGTTGGATTGTGCAAAACAACCCCTTTCCCTCCTTTGCCTTAAGGGTGCCTTTGGTTGAGCTTTTAGGAGCTGCTTTTGCTTCCAAAAAGCCAAAAGCCAACCAAAGGGGTGCAAACCAGTCGCTTTTTCGAGCGACTACTTTTGGGTAATCTGATTTCAAAGCACCTTGGACCACTTTTGGCTTTTGGCTTTACGCTTTTGAAATGGTGAAAATAGAGAGTGTTTCACGCTTGTTTCAAGGAAAATAGAGATAGGAGGTAAGTTTTATACTTGTTTGAACCAAACGACTTACGCCTTTTCCACACCCCACAACCTCATGCAGCTTTTCCACGACCCACTCACAAAGACTTTTGAAGTCACAGCTCAACCAAACACACCCTAAGTCTCCTCTTATCTAAACTCCAAGCAGATGGTGAACACCAGAAGGAACGTCGTTGACAACAACCCCAATGTTAACGCCAAGCGTAGGAAATCGATCTGCTCCAATCCTCCGCCTCCTTGAAGTCGGACTGACCGGCTCAATTAATGGCAAATCGACTCGGTGATTCGGCTCCTAGCTCAAGCCATCAACAACCCATTTCTCGGCAATTGCATCGACCACCGACTCAAGCTCCCGAGCAGTTATCGAATTTCGAGGATGAGGCCTCCGACCTTCTCAAGTAGTACAGAACCAATGGACGCAGATGATTGGCTCCGTGCAATCGAAAAGAAGCTGGACATCCTGCAGTGCACCGACCGTGAAAGAGTCCTGTTTGCCACTCATCAGTTGAATGGACCAGCATCAGAATGGTGGGATACCCTAACCGACTCTCATGCCAACCCTCAAGCTATTACCTGGGATGAGTTCGTGCGAGATTTCCGGAAAGCTCACATCCCAGCAGGCACCAAGAATTTGAAGAAGAAAGAGTTCAGAGCTTTGCATCAAGGAAGCCGTACAGTGAATGAATATCTGCAGAAGTTTAATCAACTATCCCGCTATGCACCAGAAGACATAGCCAATGATGAAGACAAGCAAGAAAGATTTTTGGAAGGTTTGAACGACGACATCTCCGTACAGTTGATATCCAGTGACTATGCAGGTTTTCATCAGTTGGTCAGCAAGGCCATTCGCCACGAAAGCAAGAATGTGGAAATCGAGAATCGGAAGAGAAGAATGTCTACTCAGCATATGCACTCTGGAAACTTTTCCAAAGTCAAAAGAACCCTGCCGCAAGCCAACAGATTCCAACCGTCAGAAGAGCTAGTACCAGCAAACGCCTCCACCGGCACTGAAGATAACAAAACTTCGATGATCGGCTTTCCACCAAAAGACCAAAACACCGCAACCGGAGTAACTTGTTTCAACTGCCATGAAATAGGACACTACGCCAACAACTGTCCTAAGAAGCAGCCGGCAGCGAAGAATGGTACATCCGGAACCTCGACTACCAACACTCTCCGAGCAGCAAGAAGAATGCCGCAAAAAGGACGTCTTAATCAGATCTCCGCTCAAGCCAATCAGAGTAAGATCCACACCTATTTCTTTGCTAGCCCGTGTGAATCTCGGGGACGAGATTCTTTTAAGGGGGGTAGTTTGTAACAACCCCGTTGTTATTTTCAAAATTTCAGAAAAAAAATATTAAACAAAAATTAATTCAATTTAAAATAAAACTAAGTATTCTTTGGTTGCTTGAATTTGAGAGTTTGTGTTTGCCTGTTTTTGGCCTTTTCAAAAGGTTTTTCTTAAAAAGCAATTTAACTAAAATATAAAACCTTTGTCAAATAAAAAGTTATTGGTTAGTTTTCGTAAAGAAACTATTTCAATTAAGTATTTAAAAGCGTTTGGCTTTTATTTGGTGTTTCTGTGATTTTCTGGATTTGTTTGGAGTTATCTAGATTTTATTTCAAAGCCTAAAAGCAAGAAAATATATTTTAAATATTTTCTTAAAGCTAAAAAAAGATTTATTTAGACTTTCCTAAGCTTCCCAAAATTTTATATTGATTTTTGAAATTTTCTGAGATTTTAAAATCAGCTTTTAAAGCTAAAGGGTATTTTTGTAAAAAGAGAAAGTGCCATATTTGAGTTGAAAATATTTTTTTATAAAGTCTAAAAATATTTTATAGAATTTTTGAGAATTTTCTGGAATTAAAAATAAATTTTTGGATTTAAAAAGATATTTTAAATAATTTTTGAAAAGTCAAAATGAATTAAATATATTTTTCCTAAGTGTAAAATGTCTACAGGAATTTTATATAAATTTTCTGGAATTTTGGAATATTATTTGCTATTTTTAAAGTATACCTTGTCAACCATAGTTAAAACCTAGTTAGTACATTAGTATTAACTACAAATTTGGTACAAATGCTTAGTCATGCTCAAACTATTATGATTTGGGAATTTCTTCACATAAAATGATAAACTCTTTTCTGGATATCTTGACTTTAGAAAATCAGAAAGGTTTACAACTTATTTCCAAACAAAGTAAAAACTTGGTTTAGACTTAGGCAAATGGTTAGAGTGGTGGGTGCTTGCTGGCATGCATTGTCGTTTGGTGACGCAATGTTGATTGCCAGGCACAAGGGGTATGTGGTTAGTGCCTAAGTCAATAAAGGACTGGTCTGTGAGCTACTATTGCAAAGCCCTTTTCGTACTACCACAAGTCCGGTATGGGACGGACCTAGCCAACTAATTTGTGAAGTTCCAACTTAATCTCGCTATAGGCTGAATGTGGGCGCGGCGTAGTCCGTGAGAAGTCTCACATGGTACAAGAGGGGGCTCTAGCATGTGGATTCATGCTGTGGTGAAACCTTAGTGGCGGCGTGATTATGTTAGCAATGGATCATTGTAAAAGCTTTGTCATGATCTCCTCGCCGCACACCAAAGGAAGTGTGTTTATCCGGTGGCAATATGGGATGATCATGTCTTGTGGGTAAAGCTGTACAACCTCTGCAGAGTATATAACCTATCCTGGATAGCCGTGCCCACGGTCATGGGCAAGCTGAGTAAAGTTTTTCATGGATTAGACTTTGTTTTTCAAAATGATTTATGAAACCTTGTGGATGGATGTAATCCATGAGAGATTTTGGAAAAACTTGTGGATGGATAGAATCCATGAGTGACTTGGAAAACCGTATGGATGGATGGAATCCGTACGAGTTTGATTTTGAGAAAAGTTGGTCTGGGTGGGATGCCCGTGAATAGATTAGTGTTTGGTTGGAGCCTGCACTAACGTTACTTATGTTGATTACAATATTGTTTTAATTATTGTATCAAATTCAGCTTTCGCACTTACTTTATGATATTTACTTCAATGTCGTCTTTTATGCAAACTAGCCATATATGCCTTCCTCGATATCCATATGCATGCATCCACCCTGTTAAAACCGCTGGTGTAACTTGTGGAGTACGTTTGTACTCATGTGGCTATATCTAACTCTTTTCAGAGGAAGCCTTCGACGACTTCGGTGAGGATTGCGACTAGGCCACGTCTTACAGTCATTCGCCTTGTGGGAAGGCAGGATGGGCTGCTGCTTTTGTTTTTCTTCCGTTGTTATCTTCCGCTGCTATTGTAAACTTTGGCCATCAGGCTCATATTTAGTTAAATAAAATTTATCATTATGCATGATAATTATCTTTGTTCTGCTGTGTGCACTAAGCTTTCCTGGGATAGTGCGATTAACACAGAGGGTTTCGGAGTTGTTGCTCCGGGTCCCGACAGGTACTCGCAGACAGACAAACTAAGATGATAGAACAAGAAGCATTCTTTTGCAAACTCCTCAAAAACCAAACTCAACCTCTACAATAACTCTAATCCAAAAGTCAATTACTCATCACAACCATAGGGTGACCTCTACATGGTCTCACAGTTGTGCCTAACGTGTCGTGCCTATGTTGGGCTGTGCTTAGCCCAGCACTATTCGTGCCATCCGGGCCAGCACAACGGGCTAGGATGTCGACCAAAACACAACTCGATGCAGGCATGATTCAATGGTGGGCCATGTCGTGCCCAGATGGGGGCAATAGGCTGACCTGACAGGCATAGCCCATTTGGCCACCTCTAACTCTATTAAATTGCTCCTATTAACTCAACGACGAACTTAACCCATGTGTGACCATCGGGCTAAGGGTAAGCACAAGGGTCAGAGCTATTCTCTGTGTCACTTCACACCTAGCTAGGTGCAGTGTGGTATCCATTTGAGGTGAGGAGTGGGGCTAGATACGGGGTGTCCAATCTTCTCAATGTGGGATCGACGATAACTTGTGCGTAAGCTTGATAAACTATAGCTGATGCTTCACTGTCAGTGCAATAGGCTTGCAATTCTTTAAATTCATCTAGTCACACATGTGATGTTCTCCATCAATCACCAAGTAAAAGTACAGTTCTCTCAATTCTTAGCGAAAATAATAAACGATATTTGGCAGAAGAATGTGTTAGAAATTGGGCCATTTAATTATGGCCCATTTTTTTAATTCCAAAGCATGCATGGTTTAGTACCATATTGCTAACGAAAGGTGAGAAAGACCAATTTATAAGGTGGAGTCCTCACCACTCCTTGAATATGGATAGAGATGGTATGTGAAGGGTTCTGTCTAGTCACACATACGCGCACGCACGCACGCACGTATACGTGTATTTTTGCATGAAAATTGTGACTTGTGACTTGCGACGCGCGACCGTGCCATGACGTGGTGCGCCACTTGGCAGACCAAGTCCATCTCTATTTTTGCTGAACTCTGCACCACTCTCTCTGTGTTTGAATGAGATTCAAACGTTTGAATTTGAGGCTTTATTGGGGTTTTGATGATGTGCGCTACGGTGGATAAACGGCTGGTTGAATGTGTCAGTTACCAGTGGGTAAATGGCTGCTTTAATCATGTCGGTTATCAGTCTTTCTATTTATATCCCTGGAAACGTCCAGAGTATGTGCGAGAAACTCACTACCTCCATTTCCCTCTTCTTTGTGATTCTGTGCTCGAGTACTGTGCTGTCTGAACCTCGTCGATATTTCTTCCCGGCGTGCACCTCGAAGGAGGGAGAGTGGTTATCTCCGAACCATTGCCGCAAAGAGTACCTGCATGGGGCGGCAATAAGGTTTCTGGGCAGTGCTTTTGCGCGACCGCTTCTGCATTGCGTCATCTACATTCTGCACTACGTCAAGCCTGCGCGGCTTCCTGTTCTTCTTCAGGCTAACAAGTAAGTCGTTCGCGCGCATGTACGACTTTGTTACTGTACTTTTCTTGAGTATATTCTGAAGTATGATGAATAGCCTGTTGTTAGTAGTAAGTTTTACATCACTAGTTTATTGTATTTGTCTCCTCATAAAATTTAGAATTAAAATATTGCCCACATTTGTAACAATCCAGAAACCTTATTGCGAATTTTGTTGCAATACAGAAATGGCTAATGCTTCTCATGCGATGAAACCTGAGAGGTTTTCTGGTCAGAACTTTCGTAGATGGCAGACTAGAGCTAAGTTTTGGCTCATGTCTTTGGGGCTGTGGTGGGTTATCCACCCGCAATATCCATTTACGATTGAGCAGTTCATGCAGTTTGAAAATGCGAACAACACTGCTCTTGGCTGCATTCTGATTGTTCTAGCAGATCGGCTCTATGATGTGTATATAGACTAGAGCACAAATATGCAGAGGCAGAGGCAGGTCGCTGGCTCTACATGTGTGAGCAATTTTTTGACTTTAGCATGGATGAGGCTAAGTCCATAGTTGGACTAGTCGGTGAGATTGCGCACTTGAGCTGTGTGTTGCCTACAAAGTTTGTGGCAGCGGGTATTGTTGCTAAACTCCCTGCCTCTTGGCGGGATTTCGCTACTAGCTTAAAACATAAGAGGGAAGAGATTTCTGTTGAGGATCTCATTGCAACCATCAATGTGGAAGAAAAAGCAAGAGCAAAAGATGCACCTAGCACATCTGGCCAGAACAATGCAAACGTCATACAGAAAAAGACTGTTGCTAAGAAATACAAATTCAACAAACCGAACAAGACAACTAGCTTTAAAAAGAAAACTGAGAAAAAAGATTTGAAGGACATCACCTGCTTTGTGTGCGGAAAAGACGGTCATATGGCGAAGGACTGTCTCTTCCGCAAGATCAGAGATGGTGAACAGCCAAAGAAGAAGGTTGTTAGCGTGATCATAGGTGAGGCCTCGACTTCAGGAGGGTATAGTAATCCACCCATTGTCTTTTCAGCATGTCAACCTACTGAGTGGTGGGTTGATACTGGTGCTAATGTTCACGTATGTTCTGATATTTCCTTGTTTTCTTCTTATCAGGCAGCAAGGGCTTCCTCCATCCCAATGGAAAACGGGTCGTATACTTCTGTTCTTGGTGTTGGCATGGTGGATCTGAAGCTTACTTCAGGGAAGACTGTCCACTTGAAGAACGTGCAGCATGCTACTACAATAAAGAAGAACCTCGCTAGTGGTTCTCTCTTATGCAGGGATGGTTATAAGCTAGTTTTTGAGTCAAATAAAATTGTAATGTCTAAGTTCGGAAAGTTTGTTGGTAAAGTCTATGAGAGCGGAGGCTTGTTCCGCCTAAGTATTTTAGAGTCTTTTTATAATCTGAATGTTGCAACTGGTTTAAATAAATGTGAGGTAAATATTTGGCATTCTCATTTCTGTCATATTGGTTTTGATAGTATTGCTAGAATGTCCAGATTAGATATAATTCCAAAATGTGAAATTGTCAAAGGATCAAAGTGCCAGTCATGCATGCAAGCAAAGCAACTTCAAAAACCCTTTAAGGGATTAGAGGATGAAAAGAACTTGGCACCTTTAGATCTTATTAATTCAGATTTGAGTGAAATGAATGGATTATTGACAAAAGGAGGCAAAAGATATTTTCTAACTTTTATTGATGATGCAACACGCTACTGCTATGTGTATTTGCTGAAAACTTAGGATGAAGCTTTAAACTATTTTAAAACTTATAAGGCCGAGGTTGAGAACCAACTAGAAAAGAAAATAAAAAGATTAAGGTCTGATCGTGGAGGAGAGTATGTCTCTCATGAATTCTCCCAATTCTGTTCTGAGCATGAAATAGTCCATGAATTTACACTACCATATTCGTCCCAATCAAATGGGGTAGCTGAGAGGAAAAACCGGACACTAACAGATTTGGTTAATGCCATGTTAGAGAGTGCCGGTATGCCTAAGGCATGGTGGGGGGAAGCTATTCAAACAGTAACTTTCATCCTAAACAGAGTAATCAATAAAAAGAGTTAGATTACTCCATATGAGGGATGGAAGGGGAGAAAACCTAATGTTAATTTTCTGCGAACTTGGGGGTGTTTGGCAAAAGTCAATATACTATTGCAGAAAAAGAGAAAACTTGAACCAAAAACAGTCGATTGTATTTTTCTAGGATATGCTCAAAATAGCACGGCCTATAGATTTTTAATAGTTAAATCAGAAACTCCTGAGATTACTACTAATACAATAATGGAGTCTAGAGATGCTTCATTCTTTGAGAATATCTTTCCTATGAGAACAGCAGGCAGTACTTCACGAACAGATAATGTTCAATCTGATAATATTGAAAGTGAGAATAATCAAACTTCTGAACTTCCCACCATTTTCTGAACCAATATGTGATATCCCTGAGGATGATAACAATCTAGTTGCAGAAGCTCCTCGTAGGAGCAAGAGACAAAGGGTTGAGAAAACCTTTGGTGATGACTTTATTGTATACCTCGTGGATGATGTGCAACAAACTCTTTCTGAGGCTTATGCATCTTCTGATGCTGAGTATTGGAAAGAGGCAGTTCATAGCGAGATGGACTCTATCATGGCTAATGGGACTTGGAAGATCACAGATCGTCCTATCGGGTGTAAACCTGTAGGATTAAGTGGGTCTTTAAAAAGAAACTAAGGCCTGATAGAACTATTGAGAAATACAAGGCAAGACTTGTGGCTAAGGGTTACACCCAGAGAGAGGGAGAAGATTTCTTTGATACCTATTCCCCTGTCGCCAGACTAACTATCATCAGAGTGCTCCTTGCGTTAGCATCTTCCTATGGTCTACATGTTCATCAAATGGATGTGAAGACATCTTTTCTTAATGGAGAGTTGGAGGAAGAAATCTATATGGATCAACCTGATGGTTTTGTGATTTCTGGACAGGAAAATAAGGTATGCAGATTATTGAAATCTTTGTATGGCCTAAAACAAGCACCTAAACAATGGCACGAGAAGTTTGACAAAACTTTGACATCCGCTGGCTTTGTTGTAAATGAAGCTGATAAATATGTGTATTATCGTTATGTTGGGGGTCAAGGAGTTATCTTATGTCTGTATGTAGATGACATACCTATATTTGGAACAAACACTGTCGTAATTGACGAGATCAAATCTTTCTTATCTCGGTGTTTTGACATGAAAGACTTGGGAGAGGCAGATGTCATTCTGAATATTAAATTGATCAAAAACAAGGATGGGATCACATTAAACCAATCCCATTATGCTGAGAAAATATTGAGCCGGTTCGGTTTTAAAAATTGTAAAATTTCTCCAACACCCTATGATGCGAGCATTAAGCTTCGAAAGAACCAGGGGTTAGAAAAAGATCAATTAAGATATTGACAAATTATTGGGTCACTAATGTATTTAGCTGGTGCCACAAGACCTGACCTTTCATTTGCTGTGAGCAAATTAAGTCGGTTTACTTCTAACCCAGGAGATGATCACTGGGAGATACTTGAAAGAGTGTTGCGCGACTTGAGAGGCACAACATCTTTTGAAATACATTATACTGAACATCCTTCTATATTAGAAGGATACAGTGGCTCTAATTGGATCTCTGATGCGGATGAGATCAAAGCTATAAGTGGTTATGTATTCACTATAACTGGTGCTGCAGTTTCATGGAGGTCTTGCAAACAGACCATATTGACGAGGTCAACCATGGAAGCATAACTTGTAGCACTTGACACAGCCACAATTGAGGCTGAATGGCTGAGAGAGCTTCTATTGGACTTGCCATTGGTTGAGAAACCAATACATGCAATCCTGATGTACTGCGATAATCAAACAGTGTTGGCCAAAGTCACAAGTACAAAGGATAATATGAAGTCCTTTAGACATGTGAAGCGTAGGCTTAAATCTGTCAGAAAACTGAGAAACTCCGGAGTGATTGCTGTGAACTATATTCACACTGAGAAAAATCTGGCAGACCCTTTTACAAAGGGGTTAGCACGGAAAGCGATTTCCGTTGCATCTATGGACATGGGAATGAGACCCATTTAAGTTACATCACAATGGTAACTCATACCTTCTTGATCGGAGATCCCGTGACTTAGGCAATGGGAAAAACAAATTGATGTTTTAACAAGAGAGTACATATTTATTGTACATATGTCCTAATAAATAATGTACTTTCGACTGTTTGGAAGGTTGGCATAAAACCTTAATGTATTCTGTTGTCCAAATGAAGAAAAGGTATTAGCCTGCAGGATACCTAGAAAAAATACACCTACTTGAACTTAACTGTGTGGTTGCAGTTCACGAGAACGGGGCATTCTCTAGAAAGCTCATGAGCAGATAAGGGAGCATGACCATATAACGTTCCGTTTAGGCGTGGTTCATTGGCAGCCTAGTACTAGTTGAGATTTCAAGTGAAATCTGATCACGAAAAGCTGTGAATTCAAGACATAGTCCATTCATCACCTGTGAGGAGATGAATCTTGTCATTCTAGGTGCAAGTTCAACCCGTACGGGACTTACACTAAACGACTAGTATATTAACAGTACTTCAGCACAATATCTTTGTCATATATTTATTTCTTGCATTGGAATTGGTGGGGGATTGTTAGAAATTTGGCCATTTAATTATGGCTCATTTTCTTAATTCCAAAGCATGCATGGTTTAGTACCATATTGCTAAGGAAAGGTGAGGAAGACAAATTTATAAGGTGGAGTCCTCACCACTCCTTGAATATGGATAGAGATAGTATGTGAAGGGTTCTGTCTAGTCACACACACACGCGCGCGTATACACGTATTTTCGCGTGAAAATTGTGTGACTTGTGACTTGCGACGCGCGACCGTGCCATGACGTGGTGCGCCACTTGGCAGACCAAGTCCATATCTATTTTTTGCTAAACTCTGCACCACTCTCTCTGTGTTTGAATGAGATTCAAACATTTCAATTTGAGGCTTTATTGGGGTTTTGATGACAGGTAGTTACCAGTGGATAAATGGCTGGTTGAATGTGTCAGTTACTAATGGGTAAATGGCTGCTTTAATCATGTCAGTTATCAGTCTATCTATTTATATGCCTGGAGATGTCCAGAGTATGCGCGAGAAACTCACTGCCTCCATTTCCTTCTTCTCTATGATTCTGTGCTCGAGTACTGTGCTGTTTGAACCTCATCGACCTTTCTTCCCGACGTGCACCTGGAAGGAGGGAGAGCGGCTATCTCCGAACCATTGCCGCAGAGAGTACATGTACGGGCCAGCAATAAGGTTTCTGGGCAGCGCTTTTGCGCGACCGCTCCTGCACTGCGTCAAGCCTGTGCGGCTTCCTGTTCTTCTTCAGGCTAACAAGTAAGTCGTTCGCGCGCACGTACGACTTTGTTACTGTACTTTTCTTGAGTATATTCTGAAGTATGATGAGTAGCCTGCTGTTAGTAGTAAGTTTTACATTACTAGTTTATTGTATTTGTCTCCTCATAAAATTTAAAATTAAAATATTACCCACATTTGTAACAGAATGCTCAGTTCCTCTCAAGTCTTGGCTATGCCGAAACTACTTCAAAGAACAGACGTGTGGTCAAGTAATGGTGAGACCCTCATTATGGAAGTAACTAAAAGCTAGAACACAAGTGTGTTTTTTAACTCATAATATCAAGTCTGAGTTATAGAGACATTTACAAATGGCTTATACCTAAAACAAGTAACAACTCTCTAGATAACTTAGACTAAAAGAAAGGAAAGTCTAGAAATTCTGTCATTTATATTGGATGTTGCGGAGCACACAAATGGAATTCGAAGCTGACACTTGATTCTTTGTGTGGGTATCGAAGTTAGCTTTTTAACGAGTACAAAAACATCCTAATTGGAGTTTATATGCAAAAGTTCTACCCTTCTTAAACTAGGATGTGCTGGCAGTGACGAGTTCAGTTCAAAATAAATTTAAACCTTTCTATTTTCAGTTTCCTTATTTTGGCCGATTTGAATATTTAGGAAACATGAAAAAGAAAGTCTTGCAAACCTTCGGAAAGCCGTGACATATCTAGATTTCACCCAAGATACTGTATATGCCACGAACTCGTCATGTTTGACAACTCGCACGTGCCATCAAGACTGTCTGTGTAGCGTGTACTCTAATTGCCATATCGTTTTGTGTAAAACTTCAAATCATATGTTGTTTGATCCGTTAGAAAATAGAATAAATAGACTTTCTAAATATAAACTTTGTGCATATTGAAAACATCATAATTGGTTCAGCAAGCTTCTTAAACTTTGTAGATAGAACAACGAGCATCATGCGGATTGAAACTTGATTGATCATGTTTCTTTCTCTTATGGTGACTTTCCTCACCTCCCTCTCCATCCCAATTGATATATATGCTGGATATCCCTTGGGAAACCCCTAATGACCTGGAGTTGAGCATTAAACTACAATTCATAACCAAGTAGCTGGTTGCTCCTCCCTGCGAAACATCATATTTGTTCATGACCAAAATAGCGTCGCTCCTCCCTGCGAAACATCATATTTGTTCACGACCAAAATATGGCGAAGCAAGCGTGACCGTCGGATGATTGTTCAGTCATGTAGTATGAGCACTGACTCCATTTTTGCCCTGCGTAAGCCAATCCTGGTCGGACCCTACACCCTAGTGGGAGGTGGTGTCTACGAGGACAATTTTTTTTCGAAGACAATCTACGAGGACATTTTAACCCCTGCTTACCTACCTCACTAGAAGGCTCAGACATAATACACCAAGGGGCTCTTTTGTCTTTTTTTTCAATGAAAGCTCGTCTGTAAATGATTGCATCAATCAATACAACACTCGATTGTAACGATTAGTAAACCTTTACCTGCAGACACCCCTATCCCTAACCCGTTATATATATATATATATATATATAATTGTTGCCAAAGTTTCCAGCCACAATTGGTGGACACCAAATTACCAAACTGGCCCTTCTGGAATGTTTTAAAGATTTGAGACATGAAGCAGAAAGGGAAGTTCTCGTGAGTATGATAAAAGATGATCTACATTACCTGCCAAACAAAAAGGGTAAGACTATTAGTTACTGAGTATTTTTTTTATCACCTACTGCATGGATTCATTTATAAAAAAGTGGCAATAAAAATATGATAAGAGGTTATGTGATCTCTCATGAGCAACCTCAAGGTTGTACATTTGGACTATCACAGTGAGCATGCAAAAGTTTCATGTGTTATTGTTATGGCCTAGAATTCCAGCAATGCACATAGTAGGCTCGTGAATAATACCGTGGGGTACTACAGCGTCAGGTGAATAGTACCTACACAGGACTATAGCAATATGAATAGTAGCATGGTACTGTAGCGCCATACATCGTGTGAATAGTAATCACAGTGCCGTATGGTTGTTATCTATTTAGTTTCCTTATTATTTTGGTTTATTTTCTTTTAGATTATTTTCATATATTAGAGATAAGTTCCATATTATTAGGGATTAATTTCTTAATATAGAGATAGTTTTTTTAGGGGTCAAGTTTAGCGAATTTTTTGTACGAATAATCTATTTTTTATTCAAAATTACAGAAATATACCCGCGAATTTTTTTTTACGAAAATAGGCTCCAATTGCCCAATAGAGGGCGACTGGAGCCAATTGCCCAACGGGGGGCGACAGAGGTCCAGTCGCCCTACCCTCGGGCGACTGTAACCAGTCGCCTCCTCATTGGGCGATTGCACTTAGCCCCGTGAATTTTTTAAATTTTATCAATTTTGTAGTTTTTAACTGGAAAAAATCTGCTGGAGTTGTAATAAAAGTTTATGTTCATTGTATGTTGTACGTGTGTAAAAAATTTTAGGAAATTTTTTTAGGAACGATTGATCGTAGAACGATCGGTATGTACGATGGTAAGTGATATTTTGATGTTACTGAGAATTTGTGTATGGAGAAAACCAATATGTTAATATTGTTAGATAGCTTGCTATGTGAATCATTGAATGCGAAAAGACGAGATAATATGCTTGTTGGATTTAAATAAACTTCATAATACAGTTGGGAGTAACATATCGTGTACTTTTTGATTACATGCATAATATATAGCATCATGTGCGACTAACCCACTCAACTGCTCGTACGACCTACTATGTGGACCGGGGCTATTTTCCCTTCCTTGCCCGCTCGACGTTGAACTCCTTGACTGCCTCTTTTGCCTTCGTCGCCATTTCCCTCTTTCTCTCACGCTCCCTCTCACGAGCCTCCCGCTCCCTACGCGTGCACGCTTCGAGATGAGTTTTCGTCTCGCGTTGTATACGCAGGGTTTGCTCGTTCTTACGGCGCTCCTCCTCCGGCATCTCCGATGACCTCGCGACATTCCACTCCTCGAAGTCTATGGCCAATTGGTCCTTAGGGTGGATCTCAGGATTGATCCATTTGCGGTAGGCACATAGGGGTTCCGGGGACTGTAAATATAGGAGAGAGATTGTTAGTGCGTGTTGTGAAGGAGAAAAGGTAGGGGAAAATAGTGCACCTAGTCTTTACCTGTTGCCGATAGGTTGCGGTGTCTAGACGACTGTCGGGGTAGTCACCGGAGTAGTTTGCGCAACCCTAATAACGTATACCTTGGCTGATGCGATGCGTAGATTTGAAGAACTTGCACGTGTCCCCGCACCAACAAAGGGAGGTGTCTCCCCATCGGGTGGGAGTTGCGGCGAATGCTCGGTAGGAACATTCGGGATGGAGTTGTTGCTACGTGGCCCCTCATTACAGGGAGCTGACCTCGTAGCACGTTGGGCTTGTTCTACCCAGACCGCAATAGCCCTTATTTTCTTATCGCGGGCGGCAGCTGACCGTGCTAGATCGCAGGTCTCCTCTCATTGCCTTATCATCTTGTCCCATTGCTTCTTTTGTCTTTTGTCCATCCCAATGCGGTGAAGGAAGTGCGGTGTAGTGTGGGGTTTGGTCCTGTAGTGTTCCCTGCGAAATGGAACCACATCAATTTATAGGGTCCGTTTTTTCTCTATTCATACGTGTAAAGCTGGTGCACGTGGTCCTGGCAATGAATAAAGCTGGGTCGTGCTATCATGTCACTGCGAAAAGCTGCGTCGTTATGCCTTGTGACTGTACAAAATTGGCCTCTTTTGTCATGTCTCTGTGCAAAGCTGCCCTCATTTGTCATGTCACTGCGCAAAGCTGCCCCCTTTTGTCATGTCACTGCTCAAAGCTGCCCCCTTTTATCATGTTACTGCGTAAAGCTACCATTTTTTGTCATGTCACTGCGCAAAGCTGCCCTCTTATGTCATGTCTCTACGCAAAGCTGACCTCTTTTGTCATGTCACTACGCAAAGCTGACCTCTTTTGTCATGTCACTGCGCAAAGCTGCCCCCTTTTGTTATGTCACTGTGCAAAGCTGCACTTATATCATGTTGTTTGCAAAGCTGGCCTTTTTATCATGTCACTGTGCAAAACTATCCTCTTTTGTCATATCTCTAGACAAAGCTACCCTCTTTTGTCAAGTCTCTGCACAAACCTGTCCGCTTTTGCCGTATGGTCATTGCACTAAGTTCTCTCATTCGATATAAAAAGCATGGTTGAGGTCTCATGAAAGTAGGAGTAGAGAACCCTATAAATCGAACGACGAAGTACCTTCTCCGTCGTGCAGATACATACCATGGTGGACGCCGAGGGGTCAGTTAGAGCGGGGTCACTAAAGAAAGACCTTCCCGTGAAAAGGAGGGAAGACTTCAGTCCTAACTACCACTTGATACCTAGCAGGTGTGCTCAACCAGTGTGGCCAAAATGCAGACACAATAAGGACGCGGTCGTGCAGATCCTCGAACGCCATTTCGATGGCAGACGAAGTTTCTTCCGATGTCTACACTCCGAGGTACAAATTGCTAATAGTACATTTTTCGTTACTGATTATAGAGCCTCTATGTTTACCGCCCTTTCTCGCAGATAGCAAAATACGACTTCGTCCGTTGAATCGACCCTCCTCATAATATGTATATTGTCAGGTAACCAGCCGGTTACCGGGTCCTGCCTGCTGGCCGGGATTCCCTGATTGTCACTATGCGGTGTGGTGAATAGTTACTTCACAAGTTCCTTGAGCTATGTTGTTTCTTTAGCTACTTATGCAGAAGCATATTTGAACGCAATGAGATAAAATCTATACAATCGAGTATTTGTGCTGTAAGTATCTATTCCATAACATGATGCAAAAGGGTTGACTCTTATCCCTTTCTGAGGCTGAAACAGATTTCCTCTTATGCCAGTAACCACACTGTCTTTTTCATATATAGAAGCTCCAAATCTCTTGCTTTTCCAATACATTCAAATTAGCCAAAAAAAATATCTGCTTTGTTTTTGGTGACATCTAAAGCCACGTAATATTATTTTTTATCAGGTGGTACCATTCATTGGGTTTGCAGTCGCAATGTTCATGTTTTACTCTCTAGTCTCAATTCTACTGAAGGTATGCTGTAGGCAAACATTATTTCCTTTCAACAAGTATGTGTACCTACCCATTTCCGTGCTTATCGGTATACATGTAAATGAAGCTTTGATAAAGGGTCTTATTCTACAAAATAAAGGGGCACTAAATCCATATAAAGTACATGATTGTTATGACTTTTCAGTTCTCACATATATGTTGCCTTGTGCAGATCAGTGGCTCGACAATGCTAAACCTTTCATTACTAACCTCAGACATGTGGGCTGTTCTCATTCGTGTCTTTGCCTACCATGAAAAGGTTTGATGATTTGTCCCCTCAATCTGCAGTTTATTGTCCTACATATAATCAGCAATTAGGAGCACCTTCCTTCCCAGGTCGACTGGATGTACTATGTACCATTTGGTGCAGTCGCAGTTGGACTGGTTATTTATTCAGGTTACTCACCTATTTTATACCCAATCTCACCCAGCTATTTTTCTGTCATCTTTGTGCGACAGCACTTAATTCTCATTGGTTGCTAGACATGAGATTTCGTGAGTTTCAGTTTAATCATCGGAACTCAGAAAATGTCTCATCCATTCTTCCAAATTGCAAACACTATTATTCCTTTTGTTTACTAATGCTGACATATGAATGCAGCGATTCAAACAATGACGACAGAAGGGGGCAAGTTGCTGAGGCTGGCGATGTCGAAGGAAAACTATCTGATGAGGAGGCTGCTGTTGATCCAAAAATTGAAGATGGTAAAACTCCTACCACTGATAAAAGCCTAAAGAGCCACTTGATTGATAGTTGATAATATGGACTTTGCGAAACATAGAGGAAATAAACATTTCGAGAGTTTTTTTTTACGGGAATTCGGTTTGTGTTGAAGGCAAAGGCGCTTATCATGCCCTCGACAATGAGCGTGAAGTACCAACAGAGCTGAGAGTATCTCGGAAATAACTAGGAATTGTAGGACAGTATCACAGTTCAATGCTGAATTTTGATAGACATGTAACAGGCCATCATATTGATGCAGCTAGCTGTAATGTAATGCTGTAATTTGCTCTTGTTTTGTTTGGTGCCTACAATATGAAGCTCCAGTTATAGCCACCAATGCAAATAATTGTTTATGAATTCTCTCTTGTAATTGAGCACTGGAGATGAACGACTGTACCAGGTGGTATAAATGGAGCTTCATGCTTTCTAGTCCTATGTCTGTGCGTTGTAATGAAAACCCAAACTATAGAAGTAAGTAACTCAATGGGTCAACCTTCAGTTTTGTCTTCAACCAAATATATATCAGTTTAATCAATTCTAGTCCATCACATCCCTTCATAGCATGTATGAAACGGGTAAGGAAGCTCAGAATATACTAATCAAAATGTAGTTTATAGAATGTTCAGTTTAGTTCAGGGATGAGCTATGCATTGTCATATAACTACCATCCTTTCTACAGCTCTCTATACAAAATGTGTAACAACATCACGTAAGGAGTGAGGAGCACGACAACTCCTCATCACCAAGCAATTGGTACCTAAAAGGCATTACCATGCTCCAACACAACATTTTAACTGTAGACGGCCAACCTATTCAACCAATCTTACATATCATGATGAACAGGGAAAAGTAGAAGCATCGAATCCATAAAACTCTAGCCTATCTAACAACTAATTAAGCATTGTTCACCTCTGTATCCCAAAAAATCTAAGAACGAAACTGCACAAACACTAATCATATCATGAGGTACATGCTACCTAAACTCCAACCCAAATTAACCAAATCCACTAAGTTTAGATGCAATGATTCAGAAGGAAAAAAATGATATTTATCTTATATTGAGATGTGCCTGATATACGAGAGAGGCACGTTGTCTAGACATGGACAACCTGAACAACATCACATGCCCCCCACATAGTAAACATTTTTAAGAACTGTTTCAGAAGACATTTTGTAGACCAACCACACAGCAATGGATTAAGATCTCATAACAAAAAAGAACTACAAGTTTCAAAGTCAAAAGGAAAACCTAGTAGAATAACTCTGTGAAACATAATATATGTACTAAAAGGACTCAAACATCTAGCTAGTGGATTGTTTCAACTTTAATGTGCAAAACAAAGTATAACAAAATCAGAGTGCAAAAGTACCAGTCTCAAACCTCATTACTGGTTGGAGCATCACAGGGTAGGACTGCTGATATAAAATTGATTGAGAGTAATTCACATCATAAAATTAGCAGACACAATAGTGAGCTAGGTCCTGCTTTTCAACTTTGGTCATACAATATGGCCTAGAGGCAAGAGTGGACCTGCAATGAGCAACAAAATTGTGCCTGAGGACCAAGAGTTAACGAAGAAACATATAAGCAAAATCAGTGCCAACATGATGCAAATAATTAGATTTGATCCCAAGTCTACTAATTCCATGCTTGCACCCTACAAACAATATATTATTCAGTGTCATGAAGTTGAAAGGCATTATATGAGAGCACCATTCCGAAAACCAACGAAATCACTAAATCGGAAAATCGGTCTAGAAGAAAACAATTTGTTCAATGAAATGAGGGGAAATTTAATTGCACAAGGCAAATAGTTTGTTTTCACTTTTAAGTTATTAAAACAAACAAATTTTGCATATTTCTATTTGGATGTAGGAAACTGCTATCTCCAAACTTACAAAATTTATAATTTTCAAATTGGAGTATCATGAATAAAAAATTTCAAGCTAATAACATAGCTTCAAAAGAACAAGTTGACTGATATAACTGAATACCCAAACCTCCAGACCTCAATTCATTTCTAACAGTGCAATCTCCAAAATCAGCATAACATTCCAAGCAATAAAGACACGCCACTACTCATTTTTTGACCACATGTGCATGTCTAGTTACAGTTAGAAGAAGTAACATCCGCTTTGCATTGAACAAAATCAGAAAAGTAACATCATTGTATAGAAATGGTTAATCTCCATTAGAACAAAATCAACAAACAATTGTAGGAATCACATGTCAAAACTAGAGGAACAAGCCGTAAAAGATACAATAATGTAGCAAAATGATGTGCTACTACATGTACCAATGGCACTTAGAATCATTCAGAGGACAACCTATAATGCAATAGTCAGTACACAGAAAACCTAGTGGAAACATCAAATAATATACGGTTTTGCTATTGCCAAGGCGACTGAAATTTTTTTGTCTCTCAGTCACTTGAAGTTGCACTTTCAATCAACTAAAATTGCAGCCCCCCTAAAAAAAACAACTGCAACTTCAGGTGATTCAGAGTGCAACAAAATTTACACTTAGTTACACTCTCAATCAACTAAAATTGCAGCCCCCCTCCAAAAAGAACAACTGCAATTTTAGTTGATTAAAAGTGCAACTTCAAGTGACTGAGAGATAAAAAAATTTCAGTCGCCTTGGCAATAGTCACTCCCAATAATATACTGTAGTTAGCAACAAAATTTCATACCAGTGTTAGTTGAACAAAATTTCATACCTAAAATTTGTGCAGAAATATTCCAATATAAGAGGAATAGAGAAATTAGAAGGGGTGCAACATTTGGTTTTGGACTTACAATAACCTACTACCGTGATCTGCAATGAGCAAGAATTAGTCTCTAATTAATGAATGAAATGCTGCTGGGGCCACAACAATTCTGGAGGTAGATGGGCGTGTTGATGTAGGGCACCTTCTCGCTTGTCAGCTTCATCACTGCATCCTCCTCACACACGTGCTGGAACGTCGACACCTCTGTACGAACAGAACCAGCAAAAAAACGAATCTGTCAATAAGGTACATGAGGTATGTGTGAAGAAATGTAATATGTTACTGTTTTCTAGGGCCACAGCAAAAAAAACGAATATGTCCTTTTTCTAGAGCAGCAAGTATCCTGATATTACTCCTAGCAATAGCAAGTATCCTGAGATTGTTCACACAATTCATCTTTTAAAGTTCACCTTTTTGTAGCATACCCCAAGATTAGGTAAACACGGGTGTGCAGAATACATATGAGAGAAATGATGACCAAACGACCTCAAAATGGAGCAACACTAATTTGGACATGATAGAGCTATGTCTATTTGGACCTGATCGTAAAGTATCCATATAGGCGTCGAATATTGAGATGCCGAAGATGATTGTATCTCTACTTCAGGGTGCAGATGCACCACCAAAGATTACTTCAGTTAGCTCTTGAAAAGAACTTTCAAAGCCACAATGTGATTACTCTATTTGCATGAAAGGAAAATAGTGCAAGTCCTCATTGATCACTGGAATGATTAGATAAAGCAGAAATGGACAAGCCGAAATGGAACTATCAACGACAGCAGATCATCTAGCAGTACTTGACATACTCCAAAACCCTAGAATTGCCGTAAGAGACCCGCAACCTCGTACCAAGCCAAGCCAACCCAATCCAAATCGAATCAAAATCGGGGGCGGACGAGAAAATTTCAAGGCCAGACGAGAGAAAGGGAGGGAGGGAGAAATTACCGTACGGAGGGATGCAGGCCTGCAGTGGGGTGGATGCCATGTCTTTGATGGAGGATGAGAAGGGCATACGGTTGTGTATCTGTAGCATCAGGAGTTCTTTGTCCGGAACTCTTCTTTTTAATTAGTAGAGATTCTCACTTTTTTAAACGCCAGGCTCGTTTTCTACTGAACTAGTGAGTTATTCATGGAACGTGTAATATTCAGATCAGTAGCAACTGTGTGCGAGCTCATTAGCTCCACCATGCACCGAAACTCCAAACATAACACAAGCTTTCAGTAACACACAATTGCGTTGAATAAAACCGAAGACTCAAGAAAGATTACAATATACTACAATAAATTGCTGGATCCAAGAAAATTATGACTGGACAGTACAAATGCTATCATCAGTTGTGCGTGGTAGCTTGAGCAAGCTATGGAGTGAACCGAAGAGGGACGAAGAACAACAGTGAAGCATTCTCCCACAACAACCGACCCATGGATTTTACGCTCGGTGCAGAATTCTATGCTAATAAGAGCTCCGTTGTATGGGAACTACTTCACAAATATGCAGAGATCATGCTTTTGGATCACCCTTGGAATGACAGCATGATTCACTTGCAGCATCTCCAGGATTAGTCTTCCATATAGTTCATAGATCACATAACCTACAAAGTTGCAAGAGAGAAAAGTTAACATCAATGAACCAAGCTTTCTTGTATAGTATCTAAAGAAGTCCATGGGAAAAAAATATACATGCAGTGTCAGGACTCTGAACTCATTGAACTAGAAACAAGGTTGTGAACAAGCAGAGAAGAGAACAATCTATGAGAAAACCAGACAGTAAATTCTAACAAATGCTTTTGATGATAATGAAGTTCCTCTTCTTACTTGGGATCAACAAAGTTCCTAACATATAGGTAATTTTGATTTGACATTTAAACAGATCTGAAGCTTACGAATGCTGGAATTAAAACTAGCAACAAAAGCCATGAGCATAATACTTCATTTTACTCAGTAGAAGCAGCCATATGGTCAGCTAGCACAATGCATCACGCAAGCAAGATGCTGATCCAGAAAATCTTTTCACAAGTTTTACAGCTAAGCCAACTAACATAACACCTGGCTCACAGCTCAGCTATCTTCATGTGCAAATCAGTAAAGCATTAATTTGCAACATAAAGAAAAAGTTGTGATTACAAGCAAAATAAATTATAAGGAAATACTATAGAATTGATTTGAGGAAAAACAAGCATCGCATCACCAGGCATTCTTTTAACAAAGCAAATTATTTTCTGCAACATACATATTGCTATCTTGAACGCAGTTATACATGCACAAGTGTATGAGACCAACCAATTGCAATTAGGAGCAAAGCCTGATGTATTATCAGGCAACGACCAGACGCATATAGACATTGTAGTATGGCACTTTATATCTTAAAGAAGTTAGCAAGCATTCCACAAGGGAAATCCACAGATAAAATTAACAACAAACTATAATTAAATGATATGTGTTCATGGATCAGATGTAAGATGATTCAACTGACAGAATGTTATACCTCAGATCTTAATGATCTTGGCAGCCCTGATCACAGGGTTCGCCCGGGCAATCTCCTCCCGGCCGGAAGATTTATAATCAAACGAGCAATCATGGGTCTCCGAATGCCGGTGACGTGGACAGAAGAGCTCCCCGCACCGGCACCGGAACCCGGTCAAACCGACCCTCTTGCGGCACACGTTGCACCGGTTAACAAACAGCACCGGCGACAACGGCTCAGCTGCCACGGCCGCCGCTGCCAACACCGCTTCAGCATCGGCCAGAGCATCGACCGTTTTCCTCTTTCTGGAAGCATCTATGAGAGCACCATCGCAGGGCTTGGGCAAGAATTGAGCTGTAGGTGGTTGTGGTGGCGATTGTGGAGGTGGTGGTTCTGGTATTTGAGCGGTCGGTGGTGAGGTTGTGGTTGGGGAAGGAGGAGAAGGCGAGGAGGACGATGAGGGCTTCAAGATCTCGGCATCGTCCTTGTTGAGATCACAGCTCTCCTGCGCCATTGGATTCGACGCGGATGAACAAATCAAGCAATTTGAGGCGAATCCCAAGCTTGAACAATCAGATCAGGAGGAATTGGGCGTAGAAAGAGCGAGAAATGGAGTTCTTGCGAAAAATATTCAGCTCAGAATTGGTAAATCAATTTTTTTCTTGATCGAATCAGTGTAGACTGTAGACCCAAAAACAAACAAAGAAAAAGGAGATCAGGACAAGGAAAAATAGGAGAAATTGTTTGGAAGAGAGAGAGAGAGAGAGAGAGAGAGAGTTTCTAGGACAAAATAAACGTGGAAATGAACAGAAAATTCAGCTGAAACTATACCAAGTAGGAAACTTTTTTTCCCCTGGCGGAATCGTGAGAAAGAAGACCAAATCCCAATAAGCAATCGAGCAAGGAGAAGAAACTACACACAGATCAGGACGAATCGTGAGGAAAACCAGAAAGGGACGACCTTTCCAGCTCACGAAACACACACAAATCTGCGAAATTCGGCTCGGAGGCACCAAAGCACGGGTTCTTCCTCGACCAAATCGGCGCAGGAAACCCAGACCACACCGCAGAAATGACCCGAGCCTCAACGATGTGGAACACCGGGATCGAATTCAGGGGGGAAAAAACCAAGAAGCCGGACAAACCAAACCAGAGAAGGGGACGCGGTGGTGGGATTGGGGACAAATCAGCGCGGATTCCCCGATGGTCGCGTGGAACCGACACCGAATCCGAACAGGTTCGACCGATCGGGGCAGAGAGAGCGCACCGAATCGGGGAATTGGGAAAGCGGAGAAAAGGGAACAGGGGGGGAGAGAGACGAGCTGGCCTCTCTTGAGGAGGTGCCCGAGAACCAGGAGGTGGAGGAACGATTTATTTATTTATTTATTTATTTATTGTTCGGGTGAAAGGGCGTCAACGTTGGAGGTTTATGTGTGGATTTTGGGTGGCACAGGACGCGATTTCTCATCGCGCGGCTATTGTTTTCTCTTAGCTAAGTATTGACGTGAGAGGTGGGCATTGGGACGTGGTCTCTCATGCTTTGGATCATTTGGTACTGTGTCAGCTCGGTTTAATTAAATCGTCGTGTCGTGGCTCGTCGTCTATGTCCAATCACGGCCTAAAATTTGTCAGTGTCGGCTTTCGTACCATACCAATCTAAACCTAGCTCGAAGAAACTGTGCATGATAAAAGCGACGACTACTATTCTTTCTCTCGTACCTATCTCGTTAAAAACTAGTTAAAATTAAATTAATTACATAAAAATATAGGCACGCAATGACGTAAATATTTAGAGAAAAGTGAAATTTCTTTTATATTTTAAAAATACAATGTTATTGCCTCGTAAAAAACCTTACGCTCAGAGTACGAAAAACACGAAAAAGCTCATCTTTGACACGTACGAAAGCTTTCGAATAATCAAGACCAAGGTACTCACCTATTCCCTCCATACCAACTTGCAAACCTGCCAAATTTTTCGTAGGATCAAAAATAATAGCAAAGCAATACAAGTGTGAAATGGAACCAAAATATTTAATAAATTTTCCTCTATTGCTACGATGACATAGCCTAAAGGGGATCCTTCCTAGATTTGACAATCTTATCTGCAATTAACCAAATAAATTTTATAACTAAGCAAGATGTAAGATAATAAACATCTGATACAATATTTGTTGTTTTATAATAAGATCTTAAAAACTCTTAAAAATGACTAGCAATCTGTCAATCTAAATTAGTAACCATCACTTCATTATTTTAAAAGTTAGCATTGACAAAAATGGATATGACATGTTCGTACCTTTGTAACATTTTTAACATAATGTATGTCAAGTTCCACCTTACCTTTATGTCAAGACTGAATTTTCTTGGATCTTTCCGATTGGCTGTGTAGTACTTTGTGAACTTAGCTACCACTAGTGAAAAACTTGTGAGGTAACAAATAGCATCACGATACTGTTCAAATATGTACCAATTGCTTTGTATACCGTCTTGAACAACAAGGTTCAATATGTGACATACACATCTTTGGTGAAGGACATAACCACCAATATATATCTACAACTTTGGAGTGAGGATGTTCATAGCCATTGTGTTTGCCGATGTGTTATTAAGAGTTATAGAAACAATTTTTTTATCTATCTTAAAATCATCAAGTACGTGTAGTATACGCTCGGCAATGACCTCTCCCGTATGTGATTCATTAATTATTTTAAATCCTATGACTCTTTTGTTTAGTTTATAATTATCGTCTAAATAATGAGCTACAATACTAAGGTAGGCACTTCTCAGGTATAATGATGTCCAAATATATAAGGTTATAGCAAAAGAAAACTGAACTTGTAGGAATAGTTCTTTCAGTTATGCTAATTTCTTTTGATACATCCGTAAAATATTAGATATAGTAGTTCTCCTACTAATATGTTGGTACTATGGGCAAAAGCCATGTTGGTATTGTGGGCAAACGCCACGTTGGATCTTTCGAACACGCGACTTTCACCCATCCTAATCTGCTGATCTTCTGAAACAATATATCTAGCAATTTCGCCACGGGCAGAAAGTGGGTTGTATATCTAAGAACTTACAGAACTATCGGCCTCGAAGTTTAGTTGTGTTTGTATTCCTCATCCTCCACCTCGGCCTTATGCCGCCATCCTGCGTAAGCATGTTTTGTAGTGCTGGTTCAAGTGTCTTGTCCCTACAGCTGTACAAGCAGTTAATTTAGCATTGCAATAATTACAAGTTGTGATCTCTACCATTTCGCCGTCTCAAATTTCCTGGCTCCAGGTCATGTATTTCCAGTAATTCGCCCTTCGTCCAAACCCGCCAATGTTGTCGTGCGCAGGCGGGCGACGGAACTCTAGATTCCCCATTGGCTCCGAACCGCCCTGGTACTCTTCATGCTTGGTGAGAGCCGATGAGCATCAATGGGAGTCAGAGCTGGAGGAGGACTAGGGGAGCAGCGGTGGGAGCTTACAATAAGTTGTCATGTTGTCCTTTTTGTGCTTCGACTCCTCTGCATACCGCTCGGAAGCTCCATGGTACTCCGACTCCTTGGTAGCATACTGGATGGACTGAGATTGGTGAATAAATGGGGACTTGGAGAGTGTGGAGGGATGTTGAAGAAATGGAGAGTGTAGAGGGATGTTGAAGAAATGGGGAGTGTAGAGAGATGTTGAAGAAATGAGAGATTGATTAGCTTGTGAAGAAATGAGAAGTCTGAACGTTGCAGGAAGAAATAAGAAGTCTGAGCTTGTGAATTTCTATGCGTCAGGAAGGAGCCATTGCTCCCGACTCCCAAACATTGCAGCTTCCGAACGTTGATTCTCTCGAACGTTTCTTCTAAAGTGAATGTTGTGTCGACCATTGTCTCTCTCAATCATCTCTCAGCTCAGGGAATCAGGCGCTCAACTCTCTGCTCTCCTAGACTCCTACTAAGGCTACTAGTGGCTAGTCTACTACTACTGCCAGTCTACCACAAGAGCTAGAGCTCAGAGGGATTACTACTCCCCTAAAGCCGGGCCGCCCCATAGCCACACCTCATTCTCCCGGGCGCATCCCTCCACCTCCCGGTCCCCGGTCACCTCCCAGTCACCTCCTCCTCTCCCAACCTCCCCACCACCTCCTCCTCCCCACCCCGGCCCCCCTCCTCCCCAACCTCCCACGCCGCCTCCTCCCCTCCCCGATCGCCTACTCCTCCCCCACCTCCCCCCCACCGCTCCTCCCTATCCCTCCTCTCCGGCCACCCCACCTTCCCACCCTCTCTCCTCCTCCCGCCACCCCACCTCATCGGCGGCCTCCTTCCTTCCCGTTCCCCTGGCGACCCCTTCTGGCTCCTCCCGGTCCACCAAGACCCCTCGCCTCCCTCCTCCCACCCCCGGCGACCACTCACCTCCTCCTCCTCCTCGACCCCTCCCCGCCTCCTCCTCCACCTCCTCCTAGGCTTTCACGATGTCGCCGCCGGGGCGACCGGCGTCGGCTTCGCCAGCGTTGGCGGGCGTCTACTTCACTTGGGCGACACCGTGGTAGAGACATTGGGGTCGTGGGCACCGAGCTTTCTGGCACGGGCTTATGCGGCACATAGACTGCGACGGCCGGTGGCGCCGCCACCGTGGCGAGGAGGACGAGGTAGCAGGTAGGACACCACCAACACCATGCTCGACACCATCCACACCGATGTCGACACCTACGACCTGGGCTTCGAGGACCTCACGCCACTCATGTTCAACAGTCCAAGCATGACGCCGAGCTCCAGTATGCTCTTCCCCTCTACTCTAGTCCTCTACTCCCACCCTTTGCTCTGTGATGGCTTGTGGGGTGGGAATCCATGGGATATTGGGAGGGCGATGGGAGGGCGGCGGGAGGGGGAGGGCAAGGCGGCCATGGCGGCGTCGACCGTGCCCTGTCTTGCCGGCCGTGATCGCCGAGGTAGGCTGGCCTAAGCACGGCATGATATGTTGTGCTGGGCCGTGCCGCCCGATGGGCTAGTTTTCCAAGCCCGACAAGGCCCACCGTTCGTGCCGTGCTGGCATGGCCCGCCACGTGGTGTGCCCGTGCCATGCTTGGGCCGTGCTGGGCCAGCGGGGCCTCGAGCTGAAACGGATAAGCCTAGCCCAACTCCCAGCTCTAATTGAATTTTGGGCTTTTTTTCTTCGGCCTTTTGTTATAGTTTATGACTTTTGTTTATTCATGAGAGAGAGTACGACACAAATAACTCACGTATAGTTTTGACCGATATAAACAAAGTCGCTATAGTATGTATTATAATTAACTTATAAACTCGTCTTCGAGAGACACTCCATTTGAAACTAGTTTTTAGAAGCTGAAAAGAAGAGATCCTTCACTAGGAGGGAGGAGATGGAGATGCTGGTGTTGTGTAGATGTATCATTCATAGAGGAATTTTGATTAAGCTGTGGGAAACATTTGTAAATTTTTATAAAAAGTGAGGTTGCAATAATATGGAATTGGAGGTGATTCGTCTTAGAGTTCATTTGGAACCTAAGAATCAAGCGGAAATTACGCAAAATTCCCCGTAGAAGATTTTTTACATTCTCGCTTTCCAAGTTGGGGCATGGAAGGTAGAACACATGGGGAAAAATAGACACTAACATAATGTAAGTGCCATTGAGATGGAATTCCCCACTTATCAGAGGTGCTATTGTTATTTTTTAAAAAAATTTGTTTCAGATGATGGTATTTTTTACAATACTTTCAAAAATTCACAAATATTTTTTCTTTAAAAAATCGAAGGCACCATGTGGTATTCACTGCGATAGAAAAAGGACATGTGATCTCACATGGTATGCCATGGGATTAACCAAAAATAAGATAATTTTTGGCCTTTTTGGGTTGTCGTGCCACTAAATGCTAAATGTAGCCCTCCCTAGGGTGGTTGAAATTGTAGGACCGGAATCGACAACAGAGGGGGTGAATGGTGCCTTAAAAAACCGCCCCCAAATATTTAACAGATTTTCTTCTCCGATAGCTATTACAGCTATGAAGACAGAAAATAAATTTTGCTCACTGTTACTGCAAATAAGCTTTACCAAAGAATGAAAACTGAGAGATGAAACTGCAGTAAAAAGATCAAGAGCTCACTGAGAAGCAAAACCGCACTGACCAGGCCTTCTCTCAAGAACCGAAACTTGACAAAATCTCAGAATCAGATAGCTAAAGGTCGAGAAAACCACAAACTACAGACTTGACCGAAAGAAAAAGAAGGTTCTAAGCTACAAGACCAAAACAGAAGCGAGAAGAAATGCAATGGGATGAAACCATCACAAAACCGAAAGAAGAAAAGCAATCGCCAGAGGAGCCTTTGGTACCGAAATACTGATCGGAGAAAGCACACAAAGAAAGGAAAATCTGCGCCAACCGAAAAGCGAAGAAGGACCGCACTTCACTACTGAAACTGCCGCCACGGCAAAGGAAATCGCTGAAAATCGCACAATAGAAAACAAAGAAAACGCACCCAAATTGTCGATTCTTGATTGCTGAAAATCTTGCCAAATAGTAAACGAAAATACAGATCGGTGCTTGTTTGGTTCGATCTGAAATTTTGATCGGTGAAATGCGCACTTGAAAACTGAAAAAAGAATAGCATAGGAGGTAGCATCAATCACTGACCGCTTTTGGTCTAACCGAAACCAAGGATCAACAAGAAACTGCAGCTGAAACACAGAGCAAGAAATTTGTTCTTCTCGGAAGAGTTTTTGCAGAGACTTAAAAGCTTCTCGGAAGACGAGACTTAAAAGAAAAACTGATCGGCAAGAAAATAGCAACCAAAGAACACTGCCTTGATAATAGAACAGAGAGGAAACGAAATGAGAAATTCAGAGCCTGAGACTAAACGAATGAAGTTGGTTCAAAACAAAAGGACAGAAACCAACAAAGAGACAGAAACTCAAATAACTTCTTAAAGGATTCATTCCCATAAACACAAAGCTCACGAAGGAGTCCCCATACGTATGGACATTAAAACAAAAGGAATGATTACAAGACTCTCAATTCTCCTCTCTCTCTCTCAATCCTCAAGAACACCAAGAGCTCTTCATGCTTCTTGGGAGGAACACACACAAAATGGAGAGCAAATGCACAAAAACCCTCAAGGGGGTATGCAGCCCCCAACACCTATTTATAGCCCTTGGCTAACGGGTCTCCAACCCGTTACGCCGGCTAAACCCTAACAGAGCCGTCTCCCGCTTGTGCAGCCTTGCGAAATTACCGATTCGCCCCTCCTGCACCTTCTGGGAAGCTTCCGCCTCCTTGTCGTGTACGCCTGCAACCTGTCGGACCCAGATTTTACATCCGAATCCTCGTGATTTATTGCACTATTCCTCGGATCGAGAGATAGTGCTCACACTACGAAATGAATATCAAATACATATCAAGCGGGCGTAAATAATATAGTAAACTTACACAGGGCCGATTAGGCGAAATCGAAAAATTGCGATGGCGGAAGAACGAAGCACAGGGGAACCCTCAAGACTTGCCCACAGCGACCAACCGGAGGTTCGCGACCTAGCCCTTGACATCTTCATCTTCTTTGTCATCATGATCTGTAGCGTTGCTGAAGCACAGTGTTTCGATCCTTGACTCTGGATTTGTTATGAGAGCGAGTGTGAGCACACTAACCACCGTGCTCCGCGAGCCAATACACAGAATGCAAATAAATAGTATACAAGGCTTATCAAGGAAGGCTCGGGTTGTTTTATTTGCAGCAACTTCTCTTTTTGGTAGCATTGTCATTATTGAACCCTAGTGATATAGTTGCAACCTAGGACTCCACACGGCGATTGCCATAATTGACTTAATCCACCAAAGACATATTTTCTTTCTTGATTCTTTGTCTAAGACTCCAAACAATGGTGACATCATTTAGTTAATCCACCGAACATATCGACATTGTTTATTTAATCCATCGAACATACAATTTCTATACACATATTATCTATTCGAATCTACCAATACCTTTGTATTCTGGATTCCTAATAATCCAATCTTGCAACCACTAATCACCAACTCTTCACTTCTAAATTCTAATAATCCTCTAACATGATTACTTTTTCAACCAAAAATCATTTGTACCGAATATTCTAACAATTCAATCCTTCTGTTAATGATCCAACTCCGTAATTTACTCTGCCCATAATTAATCCTTACTTTCAATCATCTATCTCTAACTAGTTCATCGGTATTTCTCCACCAAGATTTAATCAAGTTTACATCCCAATCCTCATATCTCAAAATTTCCACAAAATCAATTCATCCACCCAGATCAAGTCCTATTAACCCCATTAATTCCAGCAATTACCTTTTCACCCTTCTAATCCTCCAAAATCATTTAAATCACCTAGCTAGCCTATCTATTCATTTAGACTCCACCAATTTATTTATCCCAAACTCCTTTCTACCATTCCCTTATTTATAATCGACATGAATCCATCAAACATTGTTATGTATTTACCACAACATTTATCTTCTTTTCTGACGACTCCATTTATTCTTCTTGGCATTTTATTTTTGGAGAAGTATTGCCATTATTTGCTTTTGAAATATAATACATAGAAACTTCCTGAGACTTAGCCATTTAAACAAAACATAATGTGACAGAATACAATAGTAATAGAGGTCCAGATTCTATCCACCATTTCATAGTCTCTGCACCATATGCTTAACTTTTCAGCGTTATAACCGCTTACATTACCACTGGGACGACACCTAGGACAATTCCACTGGGACGACACCCAGGACAATTCCACTGGGACGACACCCAGGACAACTTAAATAAGGGCCTTTCTCTACCCTCCACTTTTTCATTTCCACCCATAAGTTTTTGAAACAGAACTATATCTAGTTAAGTTCCCATGTCCGCCCTTGACCGTGGGCACGGCTATTCGAATAGTTTTGACTCTGCAGAGTGAGTACACTTTACCCACATGAGATAGATCTGCTCATTGCCCCACACGATTCCTTAGCCATGCGGTTGAGAAGACTATCACAGGGCTTTTACAATGCATTTCTCCTAGCAGAGTTACGACCGCTAAGGTTTCCACTTCCTCCGGGTACGACCACCCTTCCAGAAGCCCCCTCTTGCGCCATCACGTCGGAGGATGTGGCCATCCTCTACCCGCCCGTGTTCACACCGACGTAACTCTTACTAAGTCAATGCAAATTAGTTAGCCGTGCCTACACTTTGCCAGCACGTGGTTGTACTTGTTGTACCGTGGGAGGTCATCACAAGATTCAGTCCTTAATGGTTATCTGGGCGGTTCTACCACGATCCCCCTTGTGCTATCACGGCACCATTTTATCACAATTCGTGCTATCACGACACCATTCAACACTCACACCCTCCTACCACCCGCCCAGATAATTAAGCATGTAGGATTTTTGGGGGCAGAAAGTATTCATACCAACATATACCAGTCATCGTCACAATGACTGCCCAACAAAATTCTCACATGTTTGAAAGTGATGCTTGGGCGTTCTCACGCCCATGAATATCTAAGCAGTTCTAAGCATGGCATATAGTTACGGACTTATTTTCAAAGGTGTTGTAACATTATTACTTTTACTAGGGCGACAAGGATCACTTAGTCAAGCATATTGTAAAGGATGTATACTAAACCAGAGAACATGGAGGTATATCTAAAATCTGAAAATAGTATGATCAAAGCATTGACTCGCCTGACACGGTTTACCGCAGTCTTGAGCTCACACAATGCCCTCTCTGGAGCTTCCAGTCTTTATCTTCACTTCGCTTCCTGTCCACGCTTGATTCGTTGAATCTTCACGACTTCCGATTCTAATTACGTGCTAAGCAACTGAATCCAAATAAATGCAAATAACTCAAAAGATCCAAATAAATCCGAATAATCTTGACTTAGTTTTGTTATGAGTTAATGGTTGGTTCAGGTGGTTTGAGACAAGGTTGGTGGCAGGTTACGACGACTCGCTCTTTTTAGTACTAATCTCCTTTTACTATCCTTGTATTTATTTAGGAAGTTCCATGAGTTTGGTTAGATTTACGATTTGGTGTACGAGGTTGGGGAGTATGGTTTCGTTGAACGTTATATTTAGGACATATGTTATACCCTTAGGATCTATTGTTTTGAAAGACAAGGTCTTCGTTGAAGAAAGCTTTCGGGAAATCACTTTGGTTTGAACTATTTGGGAAACCAAGATAAATTTTTGAATAAGTTTTTGGTAAGCAGTTGAGCTTACGGAAATTTCCTTAGAAGTTCCAGTCTTGATAAAATGAGTTTGAAACTGGATTTGTAAATGATTGGATAATCGGTCCTCCAAGGATAAACAATTTTTGAAATCAAGTCTTAAATTTAAACATCATGGTTTCTAACCCTAAAATAGGCTTTCAAAGAGAGTTTATAAACAGAGTACTGGACTTTCATTATTTTGACTTCGGGGTAAGAGAGTTCTTTGAGTACAAGTGGCTGATGCAGCATATAGATGAGAGGGAATCATCTAGGAGAGAGGAGACTTGAGCAATATAACTTATATGTTTTGAAATTAAGTATTGAGAAAACATAATGTGACAGAATGCAATAGTAATAGAGGTCCAGATTCTATCCACCATTTCATAGTCTCTGCACCATATGCTTAACTTTTCATTATAACCGCTTACATTACCACCGGGACGACACCCAGACAATTCCACCGACGACACCGGACAATTCCATCGGGCGACACCGGACAACTTAAATAAGGGCCTTTCTCTACCCTCCACTTTTTCATTTCCACCCACAAGTTTTTGAAACAGAACTATATCTAGTTAAGTTCGCATGTCCGCCCTTGACCGTGGGCACGGCTATTCGAATAGTTTTGACTCTGCAGAGTGAGTACACTTTACCCACATGAGATAGATCTGCTCATTGCCCCACACGATTCCTTAGCCATGCGGTTGAGAAGACTATCACAGGGCTTTTACAATGCATTTCTCCTAGCAGAGTTACGACCGCTAAGGTTTCCACTTCCTCCGGGTACGACCACCCTTCCAGAAGCCCCCTATTGCGCCATCACGTCGGAGGATGTGGCCATCCTCTACCCGCCCGTGTTCACACCGACGTAACTCTTACTAAGTCAATGCAAATTAGTTAGCCCTGCCTACACTTTGCCAGCACGTGGTTGTACTTGTTGTACCGTGGGAGGTCATCACAAGATTCAGTCCTTAATGGTTATCTGGGCGGTTCTACCACGATCCCCCTTGTGCTATCACGGCACCATTTTATCACAATTCGTGCTATCACGGCACCATTCAGCACTCACACCCTCCTACCACCCGCCCAGATAATTAAGCACGTAGGATTTTTGGGGGCAGATAATGGTTATCTGAGGTATATTGTCGGGACCCGGAGCAACAACTCCGAAACCATCTGTGTTATTCGCACTATCCCAGGAAAGCTTAGTGCACACAGTGAAACAAAGATAATAATATCACATAATGACAAATTTTATTTAACTAAATATGAGCCTGATGGCCAAAGTTTACAATAGCAGCGGAAAATAACAGCGGAAGAATAACAAAAGCAGCAGCCCATCCTGCCTTCCCACAAGGCGAATGACTGTAAGACGTGGCCTAGTCGCAATCCTCACCGAAGTCGTCGAAGGCTTCCTCTGAACAGAGTTAGATATAGCAACATAAGTACAAACGTACTCCACAAGTTACACCAGCAGTTTTAATAGAGTGGATGCATGCATATGGATATCAAAGGAAGGCATATATGGTTAGTTTGCATAAAAGACGACATTGAAGTAAATATCATAAAGTAAGTCGAAACGAATTTGATACAATAAGTAAAACAATATTGTAATCAACATAAGTAGCGTTAGTGCAGGCTCCAACCAAACACCAACCTATTCACGGGCATCCCACCCGGACCAACTTTTCTCAAAATCAAACTCGTACGGATTCCATCCATCCATACGGTTTTCCAGAAATCTCTCATGGATTCCATCCATCCACAAGGTTTTCCAAAAGCTCTCATGGATTCCATCCATCCACAAGGTTTTATAAAGCGTTTTCAAAATCATAGTCTAATCCGTGAAAAACTTTACTCAGCTTGCCCATGACCGTGGGCACGGCTATCCAGGATAGGTTATACACTCTGCAGAGGTTGTACAGCTTTACCCACAAGACATGATCATCCCATATTGCCACCGGATAAACACACTTCCTTAATTTGGTGTGCGGCGAGGAGATCATGACAAAGCCTTTACAATGATTCATTGCCAACATAATCACGCCGCCACTAAGGTTTCACCACAGCATGAATCCACATGCTGGAGCCCCCTCTTGTGCCATGTGAGACTTCTCACGGACTACACCGCGCCACATTCACCTATAGCGAGATTAAGTTGGAACTTCACAAATTAGTTGGCTAGGTCCGTCCCATACCGGACTTGTGGTAGTACGAAAAGGGCTTTGCAACAAGAGCTCACAGCAGGTCCTTCTTGACTTAGGCACAACCACAAACCCTCGTGCACGACAATCAACATCGAGTCAACAAACTACGATGCATGCCGACAAGCACCCACCACTCTTACCATTTGCCTAAGTCTAAACCAGGTTTATATTTTTTTATAAACATTTTGTAAACACTTCCGACTTTCCAAAGTCCAGAAATAAATTTTAAAGTCTATCATTTTATGTGAAAGAAGTATCATTTTATGTGAAGAAAGTTCCCAAAACTTAATATTTTAAGCATGACTAAGCATTTGTACCAATATGGTTGACAAGGTATAATTGCATAAAATATCAAATTGGCTGTCCAAAGGAATTTGGGTATAACTACAGTTCAAACAGATTTTAAATTAGACATTGATTAAAAGTAAGCATGCATATTAGTTTAAAACAATATAAGTAATTTTAAATATTGGAATCAACATGATCAAAGGTGTAACTTGCCTGGTTGCTCTGCGACGAACGCGTCGCCGAAATCGAACTCTCCGAGATCGCTGAAACCTAAACGCGAAAATCCAAACAAACCAAATTCAAATAAAATTCAAATAAAATTCTAAAATTGAAAATAAGTACATATTTGAATAGTTTAGGATTTTAGAAGAATTTAGAAATTTGAACGGCTCAAATCGGAGTTAAAATGAGAATTTACGGGCTTTAGGAAGTTTAGAAAGAAGGAAAAAGAAAAGGATCCATTTTCCGAATTATTTTTGTATTAGAAATCTCGATTATGACATCATCACAGAATAAAATAAATAAAAGAAATGAAATCTTGACGTGGTCGCCATCGGCCGCCACGTCGTATGCTGATGACGTGGTAGAGCCACGGTGGCAAGACGATCATGGCCTTGGCCGAGAGCGCATGCCGTGGCCGTGAGGGGGTGGCGGGGTAGAGGGAGGTGGGGATCGCGGTGGTACCGTGGCGAGACCCGGATGGCCGGAGTTGGCGGCGGCGAGAGAGAAGGTGCGGTGGTTGCTTGGCTTGGGAAGGCGGCTCTGGCGAGGTTCCCACGGGGTGGAAGAGGCGGTGGAGGTGGGAGGTGCGGGAGAATGCTTCCCGGGGCCTTTTATAGCGGAGCGGGGAGAGGCGAGCCCATGGCATTAATGACCCACAAGGGAATGAGCCCGAGGCGTCTTGGGGAAGAGAAGCGACATTGATGGCGGTAGGATGCGGTGGCGAGGAGGAACCCGAGGCGGCATCCATCGGGAGAGTAAGCGACGCACGGAGCTCGGGCGGCGATAATGGCGGCGGTTTCTTCTTGCGGGGGGCGGCGGCGGTTAAGGGCGACGGCCGAGCGCATGCGGGGGAGGCCGGGCGGTGGTGGGGATCTTGTGGCCGGCCATGGCGAAGGAGGCGGCGGGGTCGGCGAGGAGGAGAGAGAGAGCAAAGGAAGAAGAAGGAGTTGGGGAAGAAGACATATGACATGTGGGCCCCAAAGGTAAGAGAGAGAGAGGGAGAGGATGAAGGGTTTAGATGGAGACATGTGGCCCAATCTCATCCATCCAATTTAAGTGATGATGAGGGTTGAGATTGAATGAGTGAAGGGTAAGATTTAATCTCAGTGCGACACTTGTCACCACCGGATTAATCCGGATTTAAAATCGGATTTTATTTTCAGAAAATAGGAGGAGGTTTCTTAAACACTTTAAAAATAGCAAATAATATTTAAAAATTCCAGAAAATTTATAGAAAATCCATGGAGACATTTTATACTTAGGAAAAATATTTATAATTCATTTTGACCATTTCAACACTTTATAAAAGTATCTTTTGGCACCCAAAAATTGATTTTAATTTCCAAAAAATTCTCAAAAATTCCATAAAATATTTTTAGACTTTATAAAAATATTTTCAACTCAAATTTGATCTTTTAATTTTTACAAAAATACACTTTGGCTTTAAAAGCTGATTTTTAAAATCTCAGAAAATCTCAGAAATTAATATTAAATTTTGGGAAGCTTGAAAAAGGTTAAATGAAATCTTTTTAGCTTTAAAAATATATTTTCTTGCTTTTAGGCTTTTAAAAAAAATCCAGATAACTCCATAAAAACCAAATAAAAGCCAAAGGCATTTAAATACTTAATTTGAAGTAGTTTCTTTACAAAAATTTATCAATACCTTTTTGTTTGACAAAGGTTTTATGTTTTTAGTAAAATTACTTTTAACAAAAACCTTTTTGAAAAGGCTAAAAACAGGCAAACACAAACTTTCAAATTTAGGCAACTAAAGAACACTTATTTTTATTTTAAATCGAATTAATTTTAATTAATATTTTTTTACTGAAATTTGAAAATAACAACGGGGTTGTTACAAACTACCCCCCTTAAAAGAATCTCGTCCCCGAGATTCGCACGGGCTAGCAAAGAAATAGGTGTGGATCTTACTCTGATTGGCTTGAGCGGAGATCTGATTAAGACGTCCTTTTTGCGGCATTCTTCTTGCTGTTCGGAGGGTGTTGGCAGTTGGCGCTTCAACTTGATGCTTCCAAGATTAAGAGAGAGGAGACTCAAGACAAAGAGGGAACAACGGATATTTTGCGCAACCCAAAACAAAACCTTTACAAACAAAAAGCAATAGTTATGGCTGCCGACAAAAGAGGAAAAATACAGCGCATAACTTCGTCTACTGTCTAACTTAACAACTTATCCTAGAGGGGTAAGGGTTGTCTCGGAGTGATCCTTCGGGGCTGACGAAGTACGAAACGCGATCCTTCGATGCGAAGATTGAAAAGGTGGCAGAGACGAAGAACTGCTTTTCGATCGGCTTCTTGCTTGGCTCTCTCGAAAGAGTATCCATTTCCCTTGAAGCGGAGGCGCAGACTTCCATATCTTGTTCGCTTGGTGAGGAGCAAGGTGAAACGATGTCCCAATATCTGATCTCCATGTTGGTCTACTTGGTGTACGAAGATGACTCGTCGTTGGAAACCCAAACGGCGAAGTAGTCGACGAAGGCCTACACTCCATCCATCATTTGGTGCAGGGTCCATCTACAATTATTTGAATAAGAGGAGAGTTAGAAATTTTGGAATGACATAAGATGAGAAAGAATTGAGGCATAAGATGAGTAAAGACAGAGAGGTAAGAATAAGCATATCCTTTCAAAATTTATTAGTTTAAAATAAATCCTTAAGGTCCAACCATTCTACTCTATCTTCGGTCACGTCCTAGAGTCATTAATGCTCTGATACCATCTCTGTCGGGACCCAGAGCAACAACTCCGAAACCCTCTGTGTTATTCGCACTATCCCAGGAAAGCTTAGTGCACACAGTGAAACAAAGACAATAATATCACATAATGACAAATTTTATTTAACTAAATATGAGCCTGATGGCCAAAGTTTACAATAGCGGTGAAAATAACAATGAAGAATAACAAAAGCGGCCATCACGCCTTCCCACAAGGCGAATGATCAGTAAGGCGTGGCCTAGTCGCAATCCTCACCAAGTCGTCAAGGCTTCCTCCGAAAAGAGTTAGATATAGCAACATGAGTACAAACGTACTCCACAAGTTACACCAGCGCTTTAATAGAGTGGATGCATGCATATGGATATCAAAGGAAGGCATATATGGTTAGTTTGCATAAAAGACAGCATTGAAGTAAATATCATAAAGTAAGTGCGAAAACTGAATTTGATACAATAAGTAAAACAATATTGTAATCAACATAAGTAGCGTTAGTGCAGGCTCCAACCAAACACCAACCTATTCACGGGCATCCCACGGACCAACTTTTCTCAAAATCAAACTCGTCAGATTCCATCCATCCATACGGTTTTCAGAAATCTCTCATGGATTCCATCCATCCACAAGGTTTTCAAAGCTCTCATGGATTCCATCCATCCACAAGGTTTTATAAAGCGTTTTCAAAATCATAGTCTAATCCGTGAAAAACTTTACTCGCCTTGCCCATGACCGTGGGCACGGCTATCGAGATAGGTTATACACTCTGCAGAGGTTGTACAGCTTTACCCACAAGACATGATCATCCCATATTGCCACCGGATAAACACACTTCCTTAATTTGGTGTGCGGCGAGGAGATCATGACAAAGCCTTTACAATGATTCATTGCTAACATAATCACGCCGCCACTAAGGTTTCACCACAGCATGAATCCACATGCCGGAGCCCCTCTTGTGCCATGTGAGACTTCTCACGGACTACACCGCCCACATTCAAATTTATAGCGAGATTAAGTTGGAACTTCACAAATTAGTTGGCTAGGTCCGTCCCATACCGGACTTGTGGTAGTACGAAAAGGGCTTTGCAACAGTAGCTCACAGACCGGTCCTTTACTGACTTAGGCACAACCACAAACCCCTCGTGCCTGACAATCAACATCGAGTCAACAAACTACGATGCATGCCAGCAAGCACCCACCACTCTTACCATTTGCCTAAGTCTAAACCAGGTTTATATTTTTTTTATAAACATTTTGTAAACACTTCCGACTTTCCAAAGTCCAGAAATAAATTTTAAAGTCTATCATTTTATGTGAAAGAAGTATCATTTTATGTGAAGAAAGTTCCCAAAACTTAATATTTTAAGCATGACTAAGCATTTGTACCAAATTTCTAGTTAATACTAATGTATTAACTAGGTTTTAGCTATGGTTGACATGGTATAATTGCATAAAATATCAAATTGGTTGTCCAAAGGAATTTGGGTATAACTACAGTTCAAACGGATTTTAAATTAGACATTGATTAAAAGTAAGCATGCATATTAGTTTAAAACAATATAAATAATTTTAAATATTGGAATCAACATGATCAAAGGTGTAACTTGCCTGGTTGCTCTGCGACGAACGTGTCAAAATCGAACTCTCCGAGATCATTTGAAACCTAAACGAAAATCCAAACAAACCAAATTCAAATAAAATTCAAATAAAATTCTAAAATTGAAAATAAGTACATATTTGAATAGTTTAGGATTTTAGAAGAATTTAGAAATTTGAACGGCTCAAATCGGAGTTAAAATGAGAATTTACTGCTTTAGGAAGTTTAGAAAGAAGGAAAAGAAAAGGATCCATTTTCCGAATTATTTTGTATTAGAAATCTCGATTATGACATCATCACAGAATAAAATAAATAAAAGAAATGAAATGTTGACGTGGTCGCCATTTGGCCGCCACGTCGTATGATAGCTGATGACGTGGCCGAGCCACGGTGGCGCCTGATCGCGGCCTCATGGGAGAGCGCATGCCCGTGGCCGGCGGCGGGTGGCGCGGTAGAGGGAGGTGGGGATCGCAGTGGTACCGGCGGCGAGACCCGGGATGGCCGGAGTTGGCGGCGGCGGCAGAGAGAAGGTGCGGTGGTTGCTTGGCTTGGGAAGGCGGCTCCTGCGGCGAGGTTCCCGGCCAAGGGGTGGAAGAGGGGCGGTGGAGGTGGGAGGTGCGGGGAGAATGCTTCCCCGGGGGCCTTTTTATAGCGGAGCGGGGAGAGGCGAGCGGCCATGGCATTAATGACCGGCGCGGCGGGAATGAGCCCGAGGCGGCGTACTGGGGAAGAGAAAGCGACATTGATGGCCGGTAGGATGCGGTGGCGAGGGAGGAACCCGAGGCGGCATCCATCGAGGAGAGTAGGCGACGCTTGCGAGCTCGGGCGGCGAGTAATGGCGGCGGTTTCTTGCGATGGGGGCGGCGGGCGGTTAAGGCGACGGCCGAGCGCGGGTGGGAGGCAGGCGGTGGTGGGGGGATCTTGGCGGCCGGCGGCGGCGGAGGCGGCGGCCGTCCCGCCGAGGAGGAAGAGAGAGAGCAAAGGAAGAAGAAGGAGTTGGGGAAGAAGACATATGACATGTGGGCCCCAAAGGTAAGAGAGAGAGAGGGAGAGGATGAAGGGTTTAGATGGAGACATGTGGCTCACACAATGACCTCTCTGGAGCTTCCGGTCTTTATCTTCACTTCGCTTCCTGTCCACGCTTGATTCGTTGAATCTTCACGACTTCCGATTCTAATTACGTGCTAAGCAACTGAATCCAAATAAATGCAAATAACTCAAAAGATCCAAATAAATCCGAATAATCTTGACTTAGTTTTGCTATGAGTTAATGGTTGGTTCAGGTGGTTTGAGACAAGGTTGGTGGCAGGTTACGACGACTCGCTCTTTTTAGTACTAATCTCCTTTTACTATCCTTGTATTTATTTAGGAAGTTCCATGAGTTTGGTTAGACTTACGATTTGGTGTACGAGGTTGGGGAGTATGGTTTCGTTGAACGTTATATTTAGGACATATGTTATATCTAAGTAATGCATACCATTTTTGATTTTTAGTTTATTTTAACTAGGCAAGATTTATCATGTAGGGTCATATTTTAGCATCGCTGTTTTAATTAAAGCCACTACCAAGATTTATTTATTGATAGCTTGTTTGATGTTAATGTCTATATTGTAATTATAATTAAGGGTATCAAAATTTGGGCATTTTAACAAAAGTCATTTTTTCTTTATTGATGCCTTTAATTAACTTTGGTTTTTAAATAGATACTAAAGGCACATTAATCCTTTTATGACAACTAATTCCGTTTTAAATATCTCATAATCTATTTTTCATTAGATTTCATTAGCTTCACTAAATTATTTACTAATTTCAAAGCTGCTTCAAAAATCACAATTTCGGTTTCATTAGACAGATCTTGAATTTAGATAAATTAAGAAATTTGTTTCATTCAATTTGGAGTTAAAATGAATAAGTTATACTCCTTTAAAGCTTTTCGGTATGATTAAATCTTAAAAATAACAAACGACATGTGGGGCCCACCGGCACACCCACTCACGCGGGCGCCGACAAAGGGCTCGTGGCGGCTGCTCTGGCCTCTCTGAGCTTCCGTCGGCAGCAAGCGGGCCCGCCGTCGACGACGCAGTGAGGCGGCGACAGTGGGGCCCACTGTCACCCGGCGTTAAAAAATGGCTCAACCTCGGTGCTGCGTGAGCGGGGCTCGAACAGCCGAGGGAGCCGGGAGAAGAGAATCACCGCGATAACCAAGTGATCTTGAGGCTTTGCCTACCATATATGCACGATAATACCACTTAAGGCATCGCGGCGGAGGTGGTCGAAAGGAGGAGGCCGAGGCCGATGAAGGGCGGTGGCGCCGGCGCGAAGGGTGGCCGGAGGGTTCGGGGTCCACCGAAATGGGTTGCCCTCGGGTCGATGAAGGTTCCGGGAGCGTCGGCGGGGTCCGGGTCTTGTGGTGGAGGTGGCGGCGCCTGCGGCGGAGGCGAGAAGAGGAGCCGACGTCGGCAGGTACGGTCCCCGTGAGGAAATTGGACCGTGTGGGAGCATCGGGAGTAAAGGATGCTCCCATAGAAATGGCCGAGTGGAGGGACCACGGTGGCCGGCGTGCGTGCGGGCGGCGGAGGGGAGCACTGCGCGGTGAAGGGAGCTGGGAGAAGCTTGGCCGATGGTGGGATGTCTTCACCGTGCTCTAAGGGAGCTCGAGGCAAAGGAATTGGGCGGTGGCGGCACAGGTGCGATGGCGAGCCGGCCGGCCATGGGGAAGAAGGGGCGCCATGAGCTATGAGGCATGGGAGCTCGATTGCTCGCAGAGGAGGAAGAGGAAAGGTGGCCACGCGTTTGGGAGCTTGAGGGGTTCTTATAGGCGGCAGTGCGGCTAGCCACGAGGCGTGGGCGCACTGACGGTCGCTGTCGGGCGGCGATGGCGGGGGGCGTCGCGAGGCATGGTGCCGCGTGGGAAGGGACGCCGGCGGCAGAGGGAGGCGGGGACACACAGGCGCGGCGGGTCTGCTGGGAGAGGAGAAGGGGGCGGTGTTGGGAAAGAGGAGGGGGTCCCAGGCTGAAATGAAGGAGGAGGAGGCACACAATGGGCCCAGCGACGAGAGAGAGAGAAGGAGGAGAGGGAGAGAAAAGAAAGGAGGGGCCCACATGGAAGAGAGGAGGAATATAAAATGATAAGGAAAATAAAAGCTTCAAGCAACACTTTAAAGTTTGGATTTTTAGTTTACATTTCTATTTCACTTTTAAGATTATTGCTCTCTATTTTTGCACATCATTTACAAATTAAGCTTTTAAATTTTTAGCTATTAAACAAGTTTCTATTATCATTATTATTTAGGTTATATGTGCATATACAAACATACATATTTTGTTTCTTATATGGCTAAACTTTTCTTTGCATAATTTGTAGATATATATATCTATGTATTTTAGTTATTCACTTTTATTGCACTTTATGCCATTACTCCCACATATGAGATTTTATATTTTAATTCAAATTTCTCCCTCCTTATGATGGATCATCTTTTTAGATTTGTATTTAAAATTCTGGTTTTCACTTATTCGCACTTGGAATTACTCTTTGAAATTTAATTTGTATGCCACAAATCTCAAAAAGATTTCAACTAAATATTCAAAAGAAATTTAAAGGCCCACAAAATGTAGGAAATGATTTTAAAATTCCACAATTTTGAATTAACCCAATTTCGGGATGTTACAGCAACCACATCGAACTCCGCCGTCTTCGACACATCTCGACTGTTCTGACCTCGACACCGCCCGTGTCTAGTCCGGTCACCTCGTGCCTCACCACGACTCCGCTTCGACGTCCTGCAGCCAACACAGGCAAGAAACACATCAAATAGCACCGCTCGATACATGAAAGCATAAATAGCATTAATGAAACCACATTAAGCCCAAACCTATCAAATCAACAGGATGTGCATCCTAATTCCCATTCGACCAGGTTTGACCAAGTCCGACCGAGCCCGTTGCACCATGCAACGACATGGTCCGAACCAACCAACTCAAACTCGACTTCCCTAAGCCGATGTCAATTACTCATCATACACACGGGATGACCACCACATGGTCTCTCAATCTCCCCCTTGATGAGTATATTGACAAACACCGAAAAAGGCATAAAAGTTGAGTTTGAAGAATCCAACATGGTCCAAAGAAGAGAATGAAGCAAATGATCATGTCGACTGAAGGAATCGCTAGAGCAACTCAAGAAAGAGCAAATTGTTCTTCAAAGCTCTAGAAAGATCTCCCAAAAGACTTTTTCTCCAATATTCTCTCCCTTTTGGCAATAAACACATCAATGATGCAAAAGAGAGAATATAACACATTTTGGATAAAATGACTGAAGTTTGTTTATTCTATGCATTTAGAGCCATGAGAATTATCAAAAATGACCATAACGAATTACACCAAGCCATAACTCAATAAAAGACTATCTAGATCATGACAAGATATGTATAAGCCAGCTAGAACAAATAGATGACGATCTGAAATGTAGTACATTTTGTGAGCATGTCAAGTCATGTCAATTAAGCTAAGTAGAACCAAGAAGCTAATATTGAGTCCAAATAGAGTGCTATATGCTCAAGAGTGAAACATTGGTTCAAGTACTTGGTTCTTTTAGTAGCTTAAGCAAATTGAGCACAAATGACATATTTTCTTTTGAAACTTATGGTCGTTTCCAACCAATATTTTTATCATGTGCTAGATCTCAAGCCTTATGCGACTACTCCAAGCAAGAAGCTTAAGAAGATAGTCTTGGTTATCCAAAACTCCCCTGAGTTCATGCCTAGTGCAATGGCAAGCCATCTCATGAGAAAGAATTGGTTAGATCAGTTTTTTCGCACAAAAGAGATCTTTTTGCTTTTTAACAGATTGTACTAAACTTATGCATCATCAAGAGACTAAAACAACTCAATCTAAGGCTCAATAGAGATTCAACGCTCAACTCAGCCTAGTTGACATGGCATGGATTATAAAAGGATAGCTCAAGAAGGACTAGCCTCGTATGCTAACATGATAAGTTTTTAGTTCAAATTGAGCAGGTTTAATTAACTTATCATGGCAAAAGCTAGTTTTCACATATGAAGTCATGATAAATGTAGCAGATGAGCACAAGTCATGGCAAGGTGTAAAACATTGTAATCATGTCATAACCGGATAATAATCAAGGTTCCATGTAGTTATATTACAATGCAAAATGATATGCAAGAAAATTCAACTCCCCATCAACATGTGATGCAGCTTTTAGTTCAAGTTGAGTTAAGTCAATATTAAGCTCAAGAAACTCCCAAATGAACTCCCCCTGAACCAAAGCAATAAAATCGAGAAGCTGGCAAAGAAATCAAGGAGGGCAGTCCTTCAAGCATAGACAAGATATAGAGACAACTATTGCTCAGACTGACTCTGATTTACCCCATATGACTCCAGGACTATCAACTGGACATCTAACAGACTAAGGAGCAAACACGTACCCTTTCTACCCGAGAGTGGCCCAACTCTCGCTAGAACCTATAAGCAGTGGGTAAGCTTGACCTAATAAGAATAGAACCAGCTAATAAGCAGCATCCTAGAATCACAAGATAAGAGTAAGAAGTCCAAACAACTCACCAAGAGAACCACTCTAACCTATGCTAGAAGGACTAAACCCAATGCACCCATATGCAATGCGATCAGAAAGGAGTAAGATCGTAATTAATATAGTAAAGCAGTAAAGCACAAACTCCCCCTCACAACAGTCCATAAGGATAGACCACCCCAAGCTCTCCCCGTAGAGCTGAAAACCTAGAGCTATCCAAAGGCTTGGTGAAAATGTCAGCTAACTGGTGGTCACTCTCCACAAACTGGAGCACGATGTCACCCTTCTCTACATGGTCTCTGAGGAAGTGATAGCGAATATCAATATGCTTGGTCCGAGAATGCTGCACTGGGTTCTTAGCAATGTTAATCGCAGAAGTGTTATCACACAGGAGTAGAACACTGTCGATAATTAACCCAAAGTCCCGCAGGGTCGAGACCATCCAAAGCACTTGTCTACAGCAACTGGCTGCAACAACGTACTCGGCCTCTGCGGTGGACTGTGCAACACCGGACTACTTCCTCGAAGACCAGGAAACGAGAGAAGTGCTAATGAATTGGAAGGTGCCTGAAGTGCTCTTCCTATCTATCCTACAGCCAGCAAAGTCTGCATTCGGATAGGCTCTCAAGGAAAGACAAGAAGAGAAAGAGTACCAAATACCATAGTCAATGGTAGCTCGAATGTACCGAAAGATGCGCTTCACCGCCTGGCGGTGAGATCTGTGAGGAGAGGCTGAACCGGCACAAAGACACACTGAGAGAAGTGTATGTCCGGTCTCGAGGCAGTGAGATACAAGAGGGAGCCAATCATGCTGCGATACTCCTTCTGATCAACTGGCTCTCCATCCTCATCTGGGTCAAGAGAAGTCAGAAAGCCATCGGGGTTGACACAGGCTTACCATCACTCATGTCAAAGCGTCTCAAGAGGTCACAAGTGTACTTGCCTTGATGCAAGAAGGTATCCTCCCCATTTTGCTTGATTTGAAAGCCAAGGAAGAAGGTCAACTCACCCATCATGCTTATCTCAAACTCGGTGCTCATGACATCCGAGAAGTGTGAAACTAGAGCATGAGAAAAGCCGCCAAAGATGATGTCATCGACATAAATCTGGACGAGCAAAAAATCAGGGCCATGCCTACGAATGAACAAGGTCTTATCCACCTTACCCATCTCAAAACCATGACTCAACAGATAGGACTTAAGCCTCTCATACCAAGCTCTAGGGGCTTTCTTAAGTCCATACAATGCTTTGGAAAGCTTGTAGACATGGTTTGGGTATTTGAGGTTCTCGAAACCTGGAGGCTGTCTCACATAAACTTCTTCCTCAATAAACCCATTGAGGAAGACACTCTTGACATCCATCTGGTAAAGCTTGAAACCCTTAGAAGCTGCAAAGGCAAGCAGGATTCTAATGGCCTCAAGTCTAGCTACAGGGGCAAAGGTCTCCTCAAATCTAGACCCTCAATCTGGGAGAAGCCCTGAGCTACCAGTCTAGCCTTGTTTCGAATGACAACCCCATCCCCACTCTGCTTGTTTTTGAACACCCACTTGGTACCAATGACATTGTGACCTCTAAGGGGCTCAACAAGCGACCAGACCTTGTTTCTCTCGAAATTTTCTAGCTCTTCATGCATGGCATTGACCCAAGACTCGTTAGAAAGAGCATGGCAAACATCCTTGGGCTCAAAGGTGGCAACGAAGGCAGAATGGAGACAGAAAAGTGAAGTACCAGATTTCAAACGAGTGACTCGCTCAAAGAGATCTCTAATAATCTGCTCAGAAGGATGGTCTTTTTGAATGTGTCTAGGAGGTCCAGGATGAGATGAAGAAGTGGCCTCTACCTCGTGAGCTGACGAAGTAGGAACAGAGCCACTAGCTCCAGAGGAGGCAGAAGGCATGGGCTGATCGCCTTGAGGTGTGGTGGAAGATGGCACCTCAAGGGGTGGATGAAGGACTGGATCGGGTAAACAATCCTCATCTCCATCCTCCTCATCATCCACGAAGATGGTCTCGGACTGCTCTAAAGAACCTGAGATATCGGGCCTAGTCCGCGGACTGGCCTCATCGAAGGTCACTTCACAGGTCTCTACCAACTTACTAGACTCGCAGTTCCAGACCCTATAAGCCCGCGAAGAAGTCGAGTAGCCTAGAAAGATACCATGACAAGAACGTGACTCGAACTTGTCTAGGTTCCCAGACTTCAAGATAAAGCACTTGCAACCAAACACATGAAAATAAGAGACACTGGGCTTTCGCCCATATCTCAGCTCATAAGAAGTGCGGTGCAAGTGTGCCCTCAGAAAAACTCGATTTGAGACATGGCACGCGGTAGCTATAGCCTCAGCCCAAAACTTTCGCGGTGTAGAGTATTCATCGAGCATCGTCCTGGCCATCTCGACCAAGGTATGGTTCTTCCTCTCCACTACGCCATTCTGCTGAGGGACGTATGGAGAAGAGAACTGGTGCTCTACACCTGTCTCATCGCAGAACCTCTCGAAGTAGGAATTCTTGAACTTCGTGCCATTATCACTGCAGATCGCTCGCAAGGCACCCGGAAGCTCAACAGAAAGCCTACTGAAAAGACCTCGGAAATGTGTAAACGTCCCATCCTTCGAGGTCAAGAAAAACACCCAAGAATACCTCGAGAAGTCATCGACCACGACAAGAACATACCACTTCCCACCTGTTGACTGCACTCGAGCTGGTCCAACCATATGGAGCAGCTGTCCCAGTGCATCGGTCATAGTAACTGTGACCGGAGGATGAGACGTGGCAACCATCTTGCCATGCCGGCATGGAGCACAAACCAGATCTTTGACCATCTTGAGTTTCGGCATACCACGAATGAGATCGTGGCCGCTAACTCGGGTCAAATCCTATGTGACCAAGTCTCCTACGCCAGAAAGAAAGGTCACAGGACTCAGAAGCAACCAAACACCGGAGAGGATCACCAGAAGACTCAGAAAAATCAGCACGAAAGATCCTCCCAAAACGAGAAATCCCGCAAACCAGACTACCCGAAGAATCAAGAATTTTGCAATTGTTTTTCTTAAAGCTCACCTCAAAGTCGTCATAGGTAAGCTGAGAAACGAAAAGCAAATTATACTGCAGCTTACTAACCAATGCAACATCTCTCAAAATAAATGAATCATTAATGCGACTTGTGCCTTTGGCGATGACACGCCCGGATGAAGCGTCTCAAAGGTGATCGCCTCATCACCGGAGCTCGGCAAGGAAGAAAACCAATGGGAATCTCCGGTCATGTGTCGTGAACACCGAGTCTGAGCCAAACCTTTCCTTCCCCGCCCGTGAACCCGAGTCAAATAGAGTAAAGTCTCGATCTTGGGGTAAATCAAAAGTGATTTTGGCACCCAATCTTGAGTAACACGTCGAGCGATGAAGTAGTCAAGCACGATGACCTCTATCTACCCTCGCTCTCGTCGCCCAAAGAAGCGAAAAGTCCGTAGACTGAAGTCATTCTTTGGGTCCGACCGCTATGGGAGAGCGAGTCGAGCACCGGCGAAGATGTCGATCACGCCGGTAGCTATCTCGACGTGGGAGCGAGATCTACCCTCGGGACGGCGGAAGTCACGACCAGGAGCAAGACGAGGACCAAAACCAAGACTCGGAAAACCAAGTCCTCGATGTCGTCCAAAACCATCAGAAGCAACTGAGGCAAACCTAGACCTCGTGTTGGTCTTAGGTGCACTCAAGGTCCGGGTCGACCACGAATACGCCTAAGAGCTGCAACACGGTCTCTGCGCGCGATCTTGGCGCGCCTAAAGCATCGATCGATCAAATGTCCATCCTTCTGACAGAAGGTGCAATGATACTTTGCCTTCTGAGAGGCGGTAGCATGATGGGGCTTCGCCGAGAGGTCAAGGCGCAGTGAAATCACCTTCGTCGAAATCCTTGGACAAAGCCCACGACTTGAATTTGACCTTCTCGGTCTTGGGCTTAGTCTCGATCACACCTGGTGCTATGGGTCTGAGCACGGCAGGTGAATGCTTCCTTCTGTCCTCATAGAAATCGTATCCTAGACCCTGATTAAATCTGCAGATTTTAGATTAGTCTAGAATAAGATTGAGCTTCTTCTTGCCTCCTACAAATTTCTCGAGAGTGTTCATAAGATACTGACACTCCTGAAAGAGAGAGGTGCAAGAAGAGCAAGGGGAAGAAGGAACAGCAGAGGGTAAGAGAGCAGAAGAAGAACCAATAGCAGAGGAACGAATGGCTTGTGCATGCACAGCCGACTCAGAAGGGATAGTCCTACTGCTAGCCAATTGGTTCACGTCGCTAGGCGTCTCTACCAAACCCTCATGCTTCTTCCCAGCACACACATTACAAGCAGATGATTGCTTCTCTAGTAGGTCCTTAGTTAGCTTCACACATTTTTCATTCAAAGCAACGAGCTCAAGTTTTAGTTTATCACAACTAATGCATGGTGAGCTAACAGGGTCCTTAGTCGCAAACTGAGCCATTTTCTTATTTGTATCAATCATTTCTTGAAACTGCTTGTAGATAGATTCAAGTTCGGCAGTAAGCTTAGGACAATTCACACATGAAGCAATAGGCTTAAGAAGAAAAGCTTGTAATTCTGCAATTTTATGATCTGCCCGTTTTAGGTTCATCTTCAAATTGTTACAACTTTCACAAGTCTCATGCAGATCGAGAAGCAATGTATAAAGACCTCTAAAAGCGTTATCCTTATCCTCACATGAGGTGCAAGAAATAGTCTCAACAGTAGAAGATGAAACAGGAACTACCCTACTCATCTCAAGCTCAGCAAGAAGACTAATGTTCTCCACCTTAATCAAATCAAGCTCAGAAGACAGACTAGCATGAGAGATCCTTAATTTCTCCATATCATCAATCAAGGCACAACATGTATCACAGTCATCACGGGAGGGAGCAGATGTAAGCGAAGTAAGCTCCCGTGATAGTCTAGTTACTTCCTTCTCCAACTCAGCACACCTAGCCCTAGACTTGGCATGAAATCTACCTAGCATAAGGAAAACATCATTAAGCTGGTCATAAGTAGGGCTCACCTCGTTGGAGTCGGAGTACTCATTGTCGCCGATTCGCCCTCGAGGCCATGAAGCACATGCCAAGAAGTCATCGCCGCCTTTGGGGTCATGGTCACCTGTCCCGTCGTCGTCGCTCCATCCCTCTACCTCGCTAAGGTCGAGGTCGTCGAACGCGGACAGGACGCAGTGGAAAAGTTTCTTGGCCTTCCCAAAGTCGCGGAACTTCTTCTTGCCTTGCGTCTGAGCTGGAGGCTTCTTGTTGCGGTTCTTGTCGTTGTAGTCGTTCTTGCCCGAACCGCCGTAGTCGTTCTTGCCCTTCTCCGGCTTGGGGCGGTTGTGCAATGTGGTTGGGGCCACCACACTCGAAGCAAATCACGGGTCCTCCTCTCTTCCGTCCCTCCTTCTCTTGTAAGCATGAGAAAATTTGTGATCAAGGAGAGCCAATCGATCATCCGCAAGTCGCTCTAATCGATCATCGCCACGCCACGAGAGCGCAAGGGAGAAACCGCAAATCGAATCGTAAGAGGGGCCCAAGAAGAAACGGATCGGTGACCAATGCCATCGATCGTGACTTGACCTCGAGACAACGTCAATCTCGTGAGTCTTGAGGCGAGTACAAAGGCGTCAAGAGTCGGGTCGAGAGTCTCGTGTCTTTGATGGTGGTCACTTTCATCTCCCAAACACGCAGATCGAGTGCGGTGAGCATCGGCGAGCGTTGTCCGAGTCGGGGTACGTAAGACCGACCGCTCGGAGGTTGATCAAGATCTTGTGAAAACGCGCAAAACACTCATCAAGGGACTTGCCAGCAAGCATTTCAAACTTGTTGTAATCTCGCTTGAACTGGTCCTGTCGCACGGTCTTTATTTGGGTGGTGCTCTCATGGTAAGCATTGAGGGTCGCCCAAATATCGAAGGCGGACGGAAGATGAGATATGCGGTCAAACTCACTACGACTCGTGCCCAGGTTATGATGTTCCTTGCCTTAGTGTTTGCCTCAACGTCGACCATGTTTCCGGCATTGACGTCCTCATCGGCAGAACAAAGAACCGAACCTTGACCTTTTGCCAGATGGCGTAGCCCTGAGCCTGGATGTAGGTCTCCATCCGACTCTTCCAGAAGGGATAATCCATCCCATCGAAGATCGAGGGCTTGGTCGAGTACTTGTCTATCGCCATGGCTCTAGAGACCGGTTAAGATCTATTGAAAAGAGCTAACCGGCTCTGATACCAATTGTAGGACCGGAATCGGCAACAGAGGGGGGGTGAATGGTGCCTTAAAAAATCGCCCCCAAATATTCAACAGATTTTCTTCTCCGATAGCTATTACAGCTATGAAGCCAGAAAATAGATTTTGCTCACTGTTACTGCAAATAAGCTTTACCAAAGAATGAAAACTGAGAGATGAAACTGCAGTAAAAAGATCAAGAGCTCACTGAGAAGCAAAACCGCACTAACCAGGCCTTCTCTGAAGAACCAGAAACTTGACAAAAATCTACAGGCTCTGTATTAGCCAAAGGCTGAGAAAACCACAAACTACAGACTTGACCGAAAGAAAAAGAAGGATCGGAAGCTACAAGACTGAAACAGAAAGCAGAGAAGAAATGCAATGGGACTGAAACCACTGCCGAAAACTGAAAGAAGAAAAGCAATCAGCAGAGGAGCCTTTGGTACCGGAAATACAGACTGGAGAAAGCACACAAAAGAAAGGAAAATCTGCTGCCAACCGAAAAGCGAAGAAGGACCGCACTTCACTCTGAAACTAGCGCCACGGCAAAGGAAATCGCTGAAAATCGCACAATAGAAAACAGAAAAACGCACCCAAATTGCTGATTCTTGATTGCTGAAAATGCGCCAAACAAGAACTCGAAAATACAGATCATGGTGCTTGTTTGGTTCAGATCATGAAATTTTGATCGGTTGAAATGCAGCAGCTTGAAAACTGAAAACAGCAATAGCATAGGAGGTAGCAGTCTGGCTGCTGCACTGCTTTTGGTCTAACCGAAACCAAGGATCAACAAGAAACTGCAGCTGAAACACAGAGCAAGAAATTTGTTCTTCTCGGAAGAGTTTTTGCAGAGACTTAAAAGCTTCTCGGAAGACGAGACTTAAAAGAAAAGCGATCGGCAAGAAAATAGCAACCAAAGAACACCGCCTTGATAATGTAATGCAGAGGAAACGAAATGAGAAATTCAGAGCCTGAGACTAAACGAACGAAGTTGGTTCAAAACAAAAGGACAGAAACCAACAAAGAGACAGAAACTCAAATAACTTCTTAAAGGATTCATTCCCATAAACACAAGGCTCACGAAGGAGTCCCCATACGCATGGACATTAAAACAAAAGGAATGATTACAAGACTCTCAATTCTCCTCTCTCTCTCAATCCTCAAGAACACCAAGTGCTCCTCATGCTTCTTGGGAGGAACACACACAAAATGGAGAGCAAATGCACAAAAACCCTCAATGGGGTATGCAGCCCCCAACACCTATTTATAGCCCTTGGCTAACGAGTCTCCAACCCGTTACGCCGGCTTAAACCTAACGGAGCCGTCTCCCGCTTGTGCAGCCTTGCGAAATTACCGATTCGCCCCTCCTGCACCTTCTGGGAAGCTTCTGCGCTCCCTGTCGTGTACGCCTCGCAACCACATCGAACTCCGCCGTCTTCGACACATCTCGACCGTTCTGACCTCGACACCGCCCGTGTCTAGTCCGGTCACCTCGTGTCTCGCCACGACTCCGCTTCGACGTCCTACAGCCAACACAGACAAGAAACACATCAAATAGCACCGCTCGATATAATGAAACCACATTAAGCCAAAACCTATCAAATCAATAGGATGTGCATCCTAATTCCCATTTGACCAGGTTTGACCAAGTCCGACCGAGCCCGTTGCACCATGCAACGACATGGTCCGAACCAACCAACTCAAACTCGACTTCCCTAAGCCGATGTCAATTACTCATCATACACACGGGATGACCACCACATGGTCTCTCAGAAATTCCCAATTTAGCCCCCTAATGCGGCCAGAGAGCACATTGGGTGCCCTTATGCATCCGAGGGATGCAACAGGCACCTGGTGCACTCGGGGAGCGCATGAGGTGGCCAAATCAATATAGCAACATTGTAGAAGCACTGTAGCAATTTTTTAGAAAACTATTTAAATATACTTTTTGTAGGAATTTTTTAATATAATAAATGAGCTCCAATAATAATAATTTTTTGTATAGCCTCTCGACATAGTGTACTTGCTTGTGTAATTTTTCCCTAAAAATAAGAGAATTTTTGTCCTTTTTGGGTTGTCGTGCCACCAAATGCTAAATGTACCCCTCGAGTGGTCGAAATTCCCGATTTAGCCCCTAATCCGGCCAGAGAGCACATTGGGTGGCCTCATGCGTCCGAGGGCTGCAGCAGGCACCTGGTGCACTCGGGGAGCGCACCAGGTGGCCAAATCAATATAGCAACATTGTAGAAGCACTGTAGCAATTTTTAGAAAACTATTTAAATGTACTTTTTGTAGGAATTTTTTAATATAACAAATGAGCTCCAATAATAATAATTTTTTTGTATAGCCTCCCGACATAGTGTACTTGCTTGTGTAATTTTTCTCTAATTTTTACTACTCTAAATTTTTCTCAAAGATTTATTTAAGTATATTGGAATTTTTAATAAAGAAAATAAGGTCCAAACATTATGATTTTTTAAGTCCCATTACACAATGCACTTGATTGTGTAATTTTTCATAATTTTATATGTTCTAAAATTATCTTGAAAATTAAGGGTTTAGGTCTTAGAAATTAGGATTTTAGGTCAAGGTTTCATGATTACATGTGACTTGGAATATAGAAAGTTTAGTACGACGTGACTACTCTATGTAAAAGATACTCTTAAAGAGGCACCCACTAAGAATTTTTCATTTTATGACAATTGAGAGAAATGTGGATGATTGGGTCATGATACAATGGATGAAAAAATTGGTACCTTGTTGTAGCAATCTTGGGACTTGGTCATAAGCTTCGTTCAATTCTCTCAGGCTCTCTTTGTCAAGGTGACGCCAAATCCTCTTGTGGGGCGCTTGTAGTAGTTTCGTCCAGGATTCTTGGTCGTCCTTGAGGTCTTCCGTTTCACAAGTGTATTGTATTTTGGGCAAAACACTGCGCGTGCCGATGAAGAAGCGCTCACTCTCATCTCGATGTCTGGGGGAGTGAGAAACAAGGTCAAGATAGAGATAATGGGGAGAAATGTATGAGGAGAGGAAGGAAAACAATGCAGGGACGTGCCTAAGGAATGGCTACCTTTATAGCCTCAACTGTCGACTCCTTTGCCGCCAGCAAGCAAACATTTTGTGAGGGGAAAACGGTATTTTCACATCCCTAAAGAAAGACAGATAATGATTAGTATGGCTGACTGTACATAATTCTTGTGTGGATATGCCCCACAAGCGGATTTGGCATCACCTAGACAGAAAGAGCCTAAGAGAATTGAACAAGGCTTACGAAAGAGATTTGAATTGAAAGAATTGGGAAAAAGAAGACGTGGTAGAAATTATATTATTTATGTGTAATATATCCTCTCATATACTCTCAGCATGAAAAAGTGGCACACTAGAATATGTACGTGTAGTTTAACAGTATTGCATTTTACAAAAGATATTATCTAGAATATGTAGTTTGGATATAAAAAGTGATAGAGTAAATATATCATAAAAGTATTTTTATTAACATTGCACTTATTATAATTTTATTGAATATATGATAATAGATTCTTTTTTGGCAAATTTGTTTACAGGACACTATAAATTTGTAGCATTTGCTCTAGGACACTGCTTTTTTTTGCCTTTGTTGATGGACATTACTAACTTTGGTGGCTATTTGCTGAGACACACTTCAGGCCATTTCCATCCTAAAGAGGATGGACAAGGATAGTAAAAAGTTTATTTTACCCTTCTGGTCGGACTTATTGGTATTTGACTTGAAGAACCATATTTTGGCTTGAAGTGGCCAAATTGACCGTATCGCTTGCACCTAATCTTCCTTGTGCCTGATAGTCCTTCCAAGCAGTTAAAGGGTATGTTCTTTTTGGCTGTGGCTTATGGTTTTTGGGTGCGGCTTGTCGCTTTTGGGCTGTTCGTGCGAGAGATTACAGAGTAACAGAAACTCATGTGTAGTTTTTGCCGATATAAATGAGGCCGGTACAGTATGTACTACAATTAACTAGTATGCCCTATCTTGCGGATACGCACATGCTTAGCACTTTTTAGTCCAATACATTATTTCACTGGAAAGAAGTATTGAGCCGCATTAAACGTTGTCAGGTGAATTTGTTTCTTAATGAATTTCCTTCTATTTGTACGAACGATATACTACCTTATGCCAAATTCTTGTTTATTATTAGGTTTGAATATTATGATGATTCCGGGACCAAAGCAATAGAGAAGCACAAGGTGGGTAATCATATTTGCTACCAAGAATAAAAGGTTCACAACCCATTGGGATGGAAAGAAGACAGCCAAGCAGCCCATGCAGCTGATCAAGGAGGAAAGAAAACCATGCAGTGGGAGAGAAACAGGCGAGAAGCCCAAGAACTTAAAGCCCAAGTTTTGGACAAGATTTTGAAGGCCAATTCGGACCTCCCACATGCACAACCGAATTCAAATTTGGATTCAACTCAAAACTCAATTCGGATTCGGTTCGGGACAGCCTAACAGGCACCTACTAAAACTGTAACACCCCAGCCTAACATAGGCCTGAAATGCTTCTAACTATCCACAATATATCAACAACTAATATAAATTACCTAGAAATTTCGGCATGACCTCCTTTGTTTATTAACGTAATAACAGTTCCGACAAGCATGAATAGCACAAGTTCTAAATAATGAACGGAAAGATAATATCAAAAGGTACTAAGTATTTATTACATTTAATCTGATGAAATATAAACTGAACCAATTAAGCTATCAAGCCAACAAGATTATCATGACTGTCTTTATTTCTTAATGAAGGAATTGTGCACGTGAATCTGAACTAGCCATTCATGTCCCCATGTATGCCGATCTCACATTGGTACCTAAAATAGACAAACAACAACAAGAGTGAGTCCAACGACTCAACAAGTATAATCAGATCAAATGCAAGCATGAACATTAACTCTCAAGTTAAACATATTACATATGAATTTCATGCTATGCATTATGATCAAAAGCTCCTCTTTCTCATCTCTTTCGCATTTTACCGGTGACGCGGTGTGCATCCGTCAATGCACACCCATGCCTGCACCCTCCGTGCAGGGGACCAGTGCCCACACTCCGCAAGTGTGGGGACCTCGATCTTGATCACCACATGACCAAGACTTCAGCAGTTCTCAATATGATGCATATATGTAAATGTATCAACAAGATAACATGCATTCACCATACTACGCATCAACAAATCTCATAAATGCCATAATGTAAACAGAACATAAATAGCATTAACAACTCCGAACATTACTCAAATTCATAAGTAAAGCATTCATAACTCAAACACCACTCATATCATCCAAATCACTCAATCACACAGATTAATCATAGCAAGGTTATACTTGCCTCAACCGAGACAACGAAGAACGAGCGGTAGGCGAAACCCCGAATCCGCTCTCCTCCTGAATAATTAATTAATAATTACTAACATGATAGCAGCGGGTTTTTAGATATAAAATAACAGCAACCCCAATTAACCCAACAATTTATCTCAATTAAATCCCCAACTCCCCTCGGCTAAATCTGCCCAACCACAGATAGCCGACTTCCAAAAATCATAACTTTCAGTACGTAACTCCAAATTAAGCGTTCTTGGACTCTCTGTAAAATTAATTAAATTATCTACAAAAACTTAGTTGGGGAGACTCTCTGATTCGGCCATTTACTAACCGATCCAAACCCTTTTCTAAAGCATCCAAATTCACGTCAGACTCTCTGGACAGCGCACTAAAACAGGCATAACCTTCGCCCAGAAACTCAGAATCCAGACTTCTTGACCTTTATGGAAAGCTAAGAAAATTATCTAAAACTTTCCTAACATGAAGAATTTCGGATTCGCCCGATTTCCCATCGTACAAACCGATCTACGAAAACCTATCCAAAACTACTCCGATCTGCAGAACAGCAGCACTAGAAAATTTATAACTTTTGTTACACAAATCGGAATAACGCGTTCTAGCACTCCCTGGAAAGATAATTAAGTCCTCTACAGTTTTCTAGAAGAGGTCCAGACCTGAATCCTGACGGATCTAACCCAGAACAGCCGATAAACCCAAACTGTCACAGCGGTCCAGAAAACCAACGAAATCTAACTCGATTAAAACTCATCTAGAGGACTAACAGGGGTTACCCTTGACGACACGATGACGAACACGACGACGAACGACGACGAACACGACGACGAACGACGACGAACACGCCCGCGATCTCCTCCGCGAACTCCTCCTCTCCTTCCTTTGGATCCACGCGGTGCTAGGACGGCGACGACGTCGGTACACCGGGAAGGAGGAGACGTCGGGGCAGCAATGGCGTCCAGGGACAGGGACGGCGCGGCACGCCGGTGACGACGCGGTGCAGCACAGGCGCGGCGGCAAGAAGGCGGCGCGCGCGGCGGCGGCGGCGGCGGCGGCGGCATGCATGCGGCAAGAAAGCGCGAGGAGGCGGCTGCTGCAGGAGCAGGGGGCGCAGGGAGGCTGAGGCGCATGGGGTGGGGAGGCTAGGGTTAAAGGGGTGGCCTCCCCTCCCCACTTGGGCCAAAGAAAACCCACGTGGGCCGAAACCCAGGCCCAGGTTGTCTTAACTTTTCAGAAAAAACCCCCTAAACAGTTTATTTTACTCTTTCTTTCTACGCCCCTCTCTTTAATTAAATAAGTAATTAATAAAATCGTTCCGGGGTATTACAAAAACGGCCATAACTTTTACAAACGGAGTCCGATTAAGATATTCTTGTACTCTATGGAAAGCTCATGAAGTCTACTTTTAGATCGATCTGGCCTCACCTCCAAATTCCCTACGAGTCGGTCAGAAACTGCGAAACAAATCACATCACTTTTTCAGTCCGAGTCAAAGTAGGCCTAGGGCTTTGTAATCAAGTCCTATTCGGCCTCCAAGTGTTTGGCAGACTCTCTACCCCTTGTATCTCTTTAAAAGACAGCTGCCACCCCTGTAAAAGGGAGACCAATTTATGCATAAGATTGAAACATAGCTATTTCTTGTTCTTTCGACACCATAGTTCATGCGAGGACTTTGAGATAGAACTAGGCGATCCATTGTTTTGTTCTGCAATTCAGGTCAAGCCGTCGTTCCGTTGGGAATTGGGGACTTGGCGTTCGTCGTTCGTTGTCTCGCGACGAACAATTATCCGGTGTGTTTTGGGTGTATTCCAAAGAGTTGAGGGCTCGTGTATTTAGGACTGTGCGTTCGGTTAGTTCGGTAAAATCGGTTCGGTAAATACGGTATATACGGTAAATACGGTATTGTTAGTTCGGTAGTATACGGTATTTTTGAAAATACGGTTCGGTATCGGTAAATCCCAATTTATTTCGGTGCGGTATCGGTAAATACCATATTTACCAAAGTTAACGCAAATTGCAAATAATATAGTGACTAGAGCTTGCTAGAGCTTTTTGCTAAAACTTGGTAAAATTATGAATTGGGGTAATTATTGACTACAGCTAGTGTATTCTTGCGAGTAGCCACCATAGGATGAAAAAGAGCAGTTATTTGTTGGATAGCCCAGTGTTGGTAAAGGAAGTTTTTGAGTTTTCAGCATAGAAGTGCCTGATCAAGAGTGCATAAAAGTCAAAAATTCAGAAAAAGACGAAATTATGAATAGTGCCAAAATAAGCTTAAGCCAATAAGCTTAAGCCAAAATAAGCCATAGTGAGCACGCCCATATATCAAGCATGGGTGATCTGCAGGGAAAGGGTTGCAGGTTCCCAGATGGCCTAGTGTCTGTCACTGGTTTGATTTGTAGCAGGAACTGACCATTAAGATAAGGGTGTACGCAGGTTCTGTTCTTTTGCCTTGCTCCCTTTCATTTTAAGTTTGCTGCAAGAGCGCGAGTTTCTTCTCTCTGAGATTACATGCTTTGGACTTTGGAGTCATTAAAGTGAGCCGTGGTGCTATTTTAGGTGAAAAAGAGAAAGAACATTAATTAGCTGAGAGAGGGGGGAGAAGAAGCCCAAGGGGAAGAAAACATAAGTACATGCAGCCATGGTGCATGGAGGACCGTTGGCATGCCGGTTGCTTGGGGGCTGGCCGAGGGAAGGCCGCCCTAGCACAAGGGCATGTGCGAGCAAGCGTACGCCGTGCGAGCATGCAGCGCGTGCGATGCAAGGAAGGAGGTTGACCGAGCTGTTCGGTTTTTTCGGTTTTTTCGGTTTTTAATCGGTTTTTCCCGAAAAAACCGAACACAAAAAAATCTAAAATATAAAAACCGAACCGAATACCGAAAACCGGTCAAACCGAGTTGACCGGTTCGGTCCGGTTTTTTCGGTCCGGTTTTTTCGGTTCGGTTTTTTTATGCACAGCCCTACGTGTATTGGCGCGAGTGTTCAACTAGTGGCATCGTCTACTTTGTATCAACTATCCATGGTTCCTCACTGAGAAGATCGGGCCCTCCCCCTGTCACTATCTTAAAAAGATACTTCGTTTAAAAGCTAGTTACTCTAGAAAAGCCGAAAAATAGCTTTTAGAAGCCGAAAAGAACAGGGCCTTTGTACCTCTGGAAAGGTAAAATACACTTTTTACTAATATTCTCTCTCCTCTATAGCCAAAAATGATATTATATTATCTGGAGTGTGTTTCGGTAAATAGCCATCAATGTATATTGTACTCCAGCAAAAACACAAAATAACAGTGTTCCAGAATAACCATGAATTTGTAGGTCCTGTAACTCATTTTACCATTTTTTTTAACCAAAGGGAGTGCTACCATAGCCATACCACGATAGTGTGTTGATAGCTCCACTCACTCACTGTCTTCGAAACATTGGTGCTTGTAGAATGTTGGTGGTTTTCAAGGAGTTTTAAGCTTTGTTTTGCACGTTACACCGTACCATTATATTTTAACAAAAAACATTTTGTATAGATTTATATGGTTTTCTTGGTCAGAATGCATGCAATTATTGTAGATTATATATATATCTAACAAATTTGGACGCATTCGAGTTGATGAGCTACCTGCTGATGCAACAAGCCTCGTGACGCAACGAATGGTCTAATCGTCAAGAGATGCTTGAGAACAAGAATAAGATGTTATGAATACGTTGTTTCTGTCAGCTGTTGAGATGAAAAATTATGGTAGGCATTCAATCCTTTAAACTATTCCAACAAACTATGGAATGCTATGAAGCTAGTTCCCCCTTGAGATGCTGGTGTTGCAAATGCGACTAAATCAGGATTAGCATCTCAAATCATGAATTTACACTGTTTTAATTTAAACATATTATAATCACGCGCATTCGCACATGCTAGTTTCTTAGATAAGGTTCTTACTGTCCAACTTAAAAGATAAAAATTTGAAAATTTTAGAATATGAAGATAACACTTAATGTGTCTGTTGTAGGGGTGGTCCCCACCTAAGCCCAGCTGGCATGTTAGAAGGTTATAGAGCCCAAAGCAGGACATGTGTAATGCTATATATGCCCTTGAGCAGGGTATTTAGGTGTAAGGACATAATTGTAAAATACTCCCCATATAAATATATAAGGCCACCCAGGCCATGGGGAAAGCCCCAAGCATTACTCACCTAACTTTCCACTACCATCTGTACTGTTTGGTCGATAACCACAATAGTTCGCGCCGTCCGTGGGGAGCGACAAGAGCAAGCTCCAAGATCTGAAGAAGGATGGCACTAAAGAAAGCTTCGTCGGCGGCGGAGAAGAAGAAGGGGAGCACGGCAGAGACGCGTGTCGACACCAGGGCCACGGCGTCGGCGGTCGCGGGTGCGGACATCACCGCCAACGCTGCAGCTGCTAACGTCGACACGCGTGGCGCGACGACCGGCCCCACCACTGACGCGACGGTCGACACCAGAAACATCGGTCGGGTTGTCGGGAATGGTGACACCGACGCTCGCACCAGCACGGCCACCGCCTCTACATCCGTCGCGCAAGCGCCAGGTGGCTTCAGCGGCAACGTTGGCCTTACTTTCGACTCCAGAGCCAACCACGCCGGAGCACTGAGCAACTCTACACCGCAAGCCGTGGTCGTGACCAGCCCGACGGTGCAACCCGTTGCGCCAACAGCTGCGACCACGGTGACGCCGAACAGTACTCTACTGACGGTCATCGGCACATTCCAGCGGGAGATGCAAGACCTCCGAGAAGCCGTGCAGGATATACAAGAGGCTCGGAGCCAACAAGTCCCCCCGGTGGTCGCGCCGGAGTCCACGCCAGGGCGAGCGGACAGCCGTGATGCCCCTACCTCCAGTCGGGTTCCCCCTTGACGCGTGGATCTAGAGTCACCCCTCTCCACGGGCTTGCAGCAATCGATGTGGTCGGAGGACTTCAGTTCTCCAGCGCTATCGAGCTGTACAAGGGCGACACGGACCATCGGGAGTTCATGCGCATGTACGAGACTGCCATCGAAGCCGCAGGCGGGGACGACACCACCAAATCGAAGGGGCTCCCCCTCGCGTTGCAGGGAGTGGCGCTCTCTTGGTTTTTCACCATAGAGCCAAACTCTATCTACGCATGGGAGCAGATCCGCGATTGCCTCTACAATAACTTTTAGGGGAACTATGTCGAGCGCGTCGATGCAGATCAGTTCTTTGTTGTCAAGCAAAAATCCGCGGAGAAGCTTCGGGAGTACTTCAAGCGCTTCGCCAAGATCCGCTGCCAGGTCAAGAATGTCAACGAGGTGATTATCATCAACGCAGCAATACAAGGCCTCCGCTCGGGGCTGTTAGCTGAGTACAACGTGCGCAAGCCAATTAAGACGATCGCAAAGCTATTCGACAAGATGGAGGAGTACGCGAGGGCGGAGGAGGACGCCCGCCGGTGCAAAGGTGGCGATCCTGACACCAGTCAAGCGGAGGACCCGCTGAAGCACGGAGGCTCATCGAAGAGGGAGGACTCCCCCAGGGGCAAACGCAAGCAAGACTCTTCAACAGACGCCAAGAACAGGCAGGACTCGAGTAACAAGCCCAAGCCCAGGCATAATCAGCGTAGATCTCAAAGGGCCCGCTACATCCCCGACATTGAAGGCGGCTCTGAGGACGTCGCCCCCGCCTTTTGCGGACGGGGCCGCAGAGGCTGGGGGCGGGGACACGACCGGGGCTACGACAATAGACCCCGCGCAGAGTAGGAGGGCCAGGACCACGGCATGTGGTGCGAGGTGCATGGCCGTGGCGACCATTTCACGCGAGCATGCACCACCATTTCACGCTGCGTCAAAGCGTTGGTAGGGACCAAACCCTGGGGGCAGCGCCCCCCATCATAGCTCATGTGTAGCAACACCAGGAGGGTCCCCTACGAATCCAAGCCCCGGAGGGGGCCCAGCACCAAACCATAAACATCATCTCCGGGGGCTCTTCGTTGGAGCTCTCCCTGGCGCAAGCACCGCCATCAAGATCCCATGGTCATCCAGGCCGCCATTGCGGGGTGCGACGTCCGACGCATCTTGGTCGACGGAGGCAGCTCCGCAATGATCTTGTTCGCGGCGGCCCTCGACCAGATGGAAATCCCCCGGACTCTCTTGGGGCCTTCGGGAGCCCCACTGTAGGGCTTCGAGGGACAGTCGCTGAGTGCCCTAGGCCAGGTTAGCCTGCAAATCTCTTTTGGCCAGGGCGACAACGCGAGGAGCGACGACGTCATCTTCGACGTCGTCGACATCCCGCATCCGTATAACGCCATATTGGGGCGCCCAGTCCTCAATTCCCTCGGGGCGGTTCCGCACCCTGTCCTCTTATGTATGAATCTCCCGGGCCCGCAAGGCATCATCACCGTCCTCAGGGCCCGACGCCCGCACCACAGGGTGCACGCCCTCACTACCAATCCGAAGGCGGATGCGCCTTCCACCCCGGGTTGGACGCCCAACCTCGGCCGAAGGGCAAGGTCAAGAAGGTACCCCTGCAGGCCGGTGGACACGCCCCCGCTTTCTTCAAGCCGAAGGGCATCCTGACGAAGCATTACGTCCCTACCAGCGTGATGAAGCTGGTTTTGTCCTCGTTGTTCTTGGCCATACGGATCTGGTGGTAGCCGGAGTATGTGTCCAGGAAGCTCATGAGCTCACACCCTGCAGTGGCGTCCACCAGTTGATCTATGCGCGGCAAAGGGTAGTCGTCCTTCGGACATGCCTTGTTAAGGGCGGTGAAGTCGATGCACATGCACCAGGCGCCGCTAGCTTTCTTCACGAGCACTGGATTGGCGAGCCAGTCCAGGTGCTGGACCTCGCGGATGACCCCGGCGTGCAGAAGCTGTACTACCTCCGCCTTCGCCGCACTCTGTCGGTCAGTTGACATGCGCTGGAGCCTCTGCTTGACCAGCTTTGCGTCGGGGTGGACCGTTAACTTGTATTCAATAAGGGCGCGGTCCACGCCCTTAATGTCTTCCAGGGACCATGCGAAGAGGTCCGCGTTGTCCCGAAGTAAGTCTTGTTCGACTTCGGGAGGGAGGCCTTCGTCGATTCTTCGGCAGCTCAAAGCTGGCCCTCTAGCACCCTCCGCTCACGGATACGTGCCTCCTCCAAGGCTTGGCTAAAAGCAAGGGTCTGCAAAGTGCCTTTGTTAGAAAAATCCCAGACAAGGGCATAAATCGTGAACCCAAGCACCTACCCTCATTTCTGAAGCCTCCAACGCGCCCGCCAGGAGCTCCGTCCCGCACGACGACAGCGCCCATCGGTCTATGCTGGAGTTGACGACGGAATGAGCGAGCAAATCGAAGAGAGCTTCGCGAAGTCGCGGGGAGAGAAAGAACTGCGCCTACCTTCGATACTCTCGACCGGCACCATGGCACGGGGAGGCATCCACCCCGCCTCGGTCTGGGCCATAGGGGCTCTATCTGTGCTAGGGGCGGTGAATTTATCCTCTGCTTGGAGGGCCTCCCCTTCGGACTCCCATTCCCCGGGGAATGCAACTACCGCACGCTCCGTATCCTCCAACGGGAGCCCTACAGACAAAGCGAGGCATCGTCTGTAAGAAGTTACATGCATACGTATGCATGTACACGGCTCATGGCCGAATAACTCACCAGAAACGCGGGGCTTCGGAAGCGAGGACACTGCAGGCCGAACGCCATCCTGCCAGATGGGACCTCGCTGATACCTCCACTGTCCAAAAAGTGGCGTCACTCCGTACATGACGAACTCTTCGGCAAGATCACGCATGTTGATTCGAAGGGTGGTACCCACAAGCCTCCGTGCCTAATCTTCGTCGTCGATTTTGAGCACCACATTCGGCGAAGTGTTGAAGGACATCGGTCGTCCCCTCGACTAGAGGCCGCTACTCTCGTCACGACATGGTAGAACCACCGTCGTGTCCAGCCGGACTCCCATTTCCCCCGCGTTGAGTTAGCGGGAAAATCTTCGCACAGTGCGACCTCAGCATGAAGTTGACACAGCCGAAGTTTGAGACCGCCCCCCTTCGAGCTTCTTTGGCTGGCAGCGCGCATCATGAAGAAAGGCGAACAAGGCCGCGCTGGGATGAACGCCCTCCGACCGCGCTGCCCAGGCATAGACAGCCAGGCGGACTATCGCATTCGGAGTCAGCTGCGCTAACTCCAGCCCATAAGCCCGTAGGACCTCGCCGGGTAATACGCAATGAAAATGACCGCCTCCCCCTCCCTGGGTGCGGCTCCGCCTCGCCACAAGCCGGCAGGCGAACCCCGACACGGTCCTCCAGCCTCCCTTCCAGAAGGAGAGATTGGATTGTCTCCTTCGTTACACGACTCCGTCCTAGCACACGAGAGCAGCGGCTTCCAAACTTCTCCCTGGCCTCCCATCGTTTGTTGGCCTACGATGGCTCACGAGCCACCAGGCAGTATTCCACCGAGGTTGTTGACAACTCGCGTTGGCTGGGCGATGCGCTACCGCTGGGCCGGTGAGTATGTCCTTCGCTACAAGCCATCCTCCCCCCGGAGGCGCACGGTCGAATGTACGAGAGATTGGGCCAACACGCGAAAACAAACGAGAGCGGCAAGACAGCAAAAGGGCAAGTGAGTGAGCGGGAAGAACGCCCACATACCGGCAAGGGGGTATGTAAAGCCTTCTCGTCTCCCCCACGATCTGGAAGAGCAACCGATGGGATCTCAACCGTTCACCTCCCTGGGATTGGTAAGCGCGACCAGTGGAGATCGAGGATGTGCAGGTGCCCGGCCGCCTAACAGCACATGACGCACCAATCGTGCGCCTCCACGCGTCCCACCTTCTCGGGAAGGGGCGTCAGACCGCGGTCGTATGACCGTTCGGCATCGCACGGCACGCCAGTCATGCGTAGCCACGCCCCCTATCACACCAAGAAAAAACGCTCGGCCGCTGACACCGCAAGGCACGTCCGCGTATCGTCACGTCGGGCGGGTTGCGCCGCACGCCAGGCGCCATTAAAGCGCTGTCGCGGGACCACGAGCAACCCGACCGCACCGCGGCCTCGACCCTCCGCGGCGAATCCGGAGTCCACCCCGGCTGCTGGTCCGGACGACGACTCCGGGGTGCAGTTTGGCCGCATGACCGCAGGACCAGTCGGCCCTCCGGCTCTGCCTCCTGTACGAAGGATGTCTCTGCAACCCGCTTCACCTACATCCTTCGACTCCGCGCCCGTGCTACTAGGAAGCGTCGCGCCAACAATGTCCAGTCTTGTCTAATATTAGAGAAACTCACAGGCCGCAGGGACGGAGTGGGTCAAAGGGCCCGGCAACATGGCTTCGTCCTGTGAAGTCCTTCACCATGAGAGGCTCCTGTTGTAGGGGTGGCCCCCACCTAAGCCCAACCGGCATGTTAGAAGGTTATAAAGCCCAAAGCAAGACATGTGTAATGCCATATATGCCCTTGAGCAGGGTATTTGGGTGTAAGGATATAATTGTAAAATACTCCCTATATGAATATATAAGGCCACCTAGGCCATGAGAAAAGCCCCAAGCATTACTCACCTAACTCTCCACTACCATTTGTACTGTTTGGTCGGTAATCACAACAGTGTCCAATCTAATTAAAATTTTAGAGTGGAAAGTACAATCTAATTTAAATTTTAACCTTAACTTTGATTTATAAATAACGTGTCCAAGTTCTACAAAAAGATAGAAAGTGCTTCTTAATTGACGACTTGATATACAATAGCCTAATTTTTATTTAAGTTTTATTCTAAATTTTCGATTTTGGTGTTTTAATTTGGAATTCATATGAAAATCAAATTACTAATTTTCTTTTACTTTTTATTCCTAATTTCGGTTTTAGCTTGGAATTCGCATACAAATCCAATTGCTAATTTTTAATTTATTTTTATTCTGAATATCAAATATTTAGGGATTTTACTTTTCAGTTCATATGGAAAACAAATTAATAATTTAATTCTATTTTTATTCTGCCTTTCAGTATTTTTTAATCTCTGTTGTTATAACTTGGATCACCAGATGGATGGCTATATGTTTTCATTTTTTGATTAATTTGAGAATTTACTAAGAGTGCCTAATTAGTAAAGAATATTTACTATTCCAAATTTTAGCTCTTTAGGTATATTAATTTGAAATTCTTATAAAAATAAAATTGCTAATTTTCTTTTTTCCAAAATTTATTTTTTTTATTTTGGATTTGTAGTTTTAGGCTAAAATTTGTACAAAAATTCAATTTCCATTTTTTGTTTAATTATTATTCCGAATTTTAGGTTTTTTAAGGATTGTACTTGGCATGAATTCTTTCTTTTAATTTTGTCTAATGTTTATTTAATTATTATTCCGAATTTTAACTATTTATGGATCTTACTTGGGAAGTTGTATGAAAATAAAATTGTTTATTTTTTTATTTTTTGTTCCGAATCTAAGTTATTTTGGATTATGCTTGATATAAACTCTTTCTTTTAATCTGAGCCATTATAATTTTGGTTCTCCTGATCGATGCCTACATATTTCTGGTTAATATGGGGGCTTTCTTGGAGTGACTAATTAGTATAGAGGTATAGATTAAAAAAACTCCAATTAATGTTTTTTTGCCATAAATGAGAAATGCAACATGAGGACTTCTCAAGAGATAGCCCATCTTTGTACCATTGCCCAAGCACGCCTAATTTGAGCAACTAAGGATCAATAAAATAAGGGTTGCAAAATGATAACCACAAACACTAGTAACAACCACTCCCTCATTGACTTTTTCAAAGGTGCGGTTTGACTTAGTGTGGTCTTATAAGTTGAACCTTGGCTGTTAAATTCATTTATAATACTTTGCTCGTAGCTACAAAGTCATAATCAGAAAAAAGTGCTTTCAAATATGATCCAACAGTAACATTTTTGTATCATATAATCTATATATTGTTGACCAATCATTGGTAAAAGTTTAGAAAATTTGAACGTTGAAATTCGTGGGTGCTTTATAAAAATCAATAGAGTGAGTAATTTTTTTTTCCATAATATGGGTGATAGCAGTTGTGAGCCAACCTTTTCTGAGCACTGGATCCATGGAGGGCCAAGAAGGTCATGTGGAACTACATGTGAATATACGTACATTGGGCCATGTGAGTACAACATATGGCCGCAGGGCAATGCGAGTAGGGTGCGTTCGATCCATGCAAGTCCGAAGGCATGGAGACGGAATGTCATCTGAGTGATAAATTATTGGCCCAGTTCTTTTAACTAACTTTTAAACGGAGTATTTCTTTTAAGATATGGTCTACTAGTTAATTGTAGTATATACTTTACGTACTGACTTCATTTATATTGGCAAAAATCACATGTGCGTTTCTGTTACTCTGTAATCTCTCGTACAAACAGCCTAAAAGACATAAGCCATAAGGCGCAGCAAAAAAGAACAGGCTCATTTTTGGGTTGGTAGTTTAATGATTCCTATTTAATTAGTTCTTTAGTGTGAATGGGATTGTCTTCTAGTTGTAACATGCATAGAGCCTTGTGTTTTCTAGTCATTCATGCATGCAGCTGTTAGTGCACGTACTTGTTTGGAGTCTGGTTTGCAATATGTTGCATGCATGTGGGTGAGAGTCCGTGTGTGTATGCATACATGTACGTGCGAGAGTCGGACTCGAGTACATGTGTGTATTTATTTCTAATTCGCATACGAGTCAGCATACGGCATATGAGTTAGGGGTATAAAAGCCACACTGTTGGTGCCATATTATGTTCGTGCTTTCTTATGAATTCCTATCTAGGGCTTTCATATTGCGACATTGGGATTAATTCCTTGGAATTAATTCATGCGTGCTGATCGCTATGATCCACTTCTTTGTTTGAGTGCTATTGTGCGCACGAGCGGAGATATTTTCTCACTGTTACTTGATGCTACTGATCGAGAGACGTGCTTCCAGCCACTTGCAGACTTTATGGCTGAATAAATCAGGGAATCAAATACTATTTTCCTTGGCTGTTGCATCTAGGGATAACTTGGTGCTGCAAGAGTTAATTCTAAGAAGATCAGGGATTTGGTCGTCAAGGGAGCTATTGTCTGTTGATAGTACCGTGAAAGATCGAGCTAACACGCATACAAATTAGGGTTCTCTAATTTGCACCGTACTATCTTGGTATCAGAATGGGGTTGATCATGGTACGTGTGTACGATCGAGCCCCTCGCTTGACTCTCACCATATGCAACGAATGCACAAGCTCGAGTGAATACACAATCCACCTCTAGATGCAACGCATTTAATCTAGAACATTCCTCCTTGCTCACAATGCGCGACATATGCACAATTGAGAGGAGAGCCTCACACTAGCTTAAAGAAGTGAAATGAAGTGCCAAAAGTCTTACTCTAACTAGCCACAATGGGATATATATACCCACACCACAAAAACTAGCCGTTGGAAGCAAAGCACTTGAAAAATAGGATTTTCGGAAGTATCGCCATTAGACGACCGGTTGTTCCGCTGCTATTTGCAACGGTCAGAAAACTAGCTGTTACAGCATGCTATCTGTGGTTCTGCCGGCTAACGATTAGTACTACCGATCATCGGAAGTACTGCTACACTCATACAGAAATACCAATCACATCGGGGATGAGAAGACTCCATGAAGGTATCTCTTTGGAGAAAACATACCGCTACTCAAGTCGGTCGTTCTGCAAATCAAAAGTACCACTCACACAAAGCCGGTAGTTGCGCTTGTTGGTTGGACACTCACACAGAGCTGGAAGTACCGTTCGTCGACTACACTGGTCCACAACAACATCAGATGGTTGACCACTCAGGTCTCCAACCACGTTGTCCAGTTCAACCTCACAGGAATCTGACTTTGCTGGTCTCCAACCACGTTGTCCGGTTCAACCACATAGGTCTCCAACCACGTTGTCCAATTTAACCACACAGGTCTCCGACCACGTTGTCCGGTTCGACCACACAGGTCTCCGACTATGGTAGTCTCCGACCACGTTGTCCGATTCGACCACACAGGTCTCCGACTACGCTGGTCTCTGATCATGTTGGTTTCGACCACTCAAGTCTCATCCACGTCGACTATTTTGATCTTCGACCACGTCAATCTTCGATCACACAGATCTCCGACTACCACGTCGATCTTCGACTATGTTGTTTCAATCATGTCAATTTGACTATGTCGATTTTGACCACACAAGTCTTGATCACGTCAGTTTCGACCACGTCGGTTCGACCATACTGTTTTGATCATATAGATCTCGACCACATCAGTTCCGATCACACTGGTTCGACCATGCTGGTTTTGATCACATAGATCTCGACCACTTCGGTTTCGACCACGTTGGTTTGACCACGCTTGTTTCGATCACGCTAGTTTCAATCACACATATCTTGACCACGTTAGCTTTGACCATGCTGGTTTTGATCACACCGATCTCGACCATGTCGGTTTCAACCACGCTAGTTCGACCAAGTTAACCGACCACTGTAGTCCTCAACCACGCAGGTCTTCGACCACCTTACCTCGACCACTCTGCTCTTCGACTTCTACCACCTTAGTTCGACTACTCTGGTCACAACCACGTTGGTTCTCGACCACACAGGTCTTTCAACCACCAACGAGCGTGATAGTTTTGTGATTACAATACCGGTAATTTCGGAAAGCGGTAGTACCGTAGAATACACTGTGGTAGTTCCGATTGTCTTGAGAATTACAGATACTACAATAGATTTTCAAAACATATTTGCAAACTATAGTATCCTGCCCACAATGATCAAACATGATTCTCAACAAGTTGCAAAATATATTTGTACACTTTTAAAATCATGACACAAGAATTAAATATGAGCTTCAACCATTTGCAAAACACAATTGCAAATATAAAGCTCATACTACAAGAAATATAAACATGGACTTCAAACACTTGCAAAACATATTTGCAATCTATAGTCCTATATTACAAGGATTCATCACACGAACTTCAACTATTATCAAAACACATTCGCAACTACAAACCTCATGCGAAGGAGAGCTAAAAGATGTGAGGTTGAGCTATAAACACATTATGAGACTCAACCTAGTAGACAAGACCTCTCTTAATAGTACGGCAACCTATACTAGCAATTCGGTCTTCCAACCAAACACGAAGACAGGTAAAAGACTATGAACATATCCTTAGCCCTAACTAGTCATATCTTTATCTTAGCATCTTCTTGAAGCTTGGTGATACACATCTTCACTTCAAGTCCGAGTCCTTGTTACTTGAACTCTATCAACACATGACTATTCTTCTCCTGATTTGATGATCAACACATGATCATCTCCTCTTGGACATGTATCAACTCATGATGCATCCTTTACTTGACTATGATTTTTGACACATGAAACCATCCCAAGTCATCCTCATTTGTGGAACCAAAACTATTCATCCAACTCATACAAAATGTTAGTCCACAAATCAATTATCATCAATTACCAAAACTTCACTATTAACTCATTATGGAAGGACTAGATTATATAATCTTTTCTTTTTAGAAATTCATGACAATCTCAACAAATAATAAGATAAAAATTAATTTATGAGTATACAATATGTACACAACAATTGTGTATTCTAGGATAAGCTGAAGCAAAGCTTAATCATCCGATTGTCATTAAGCATCCAACCATTAACACATAATGGAAGAATTAGATGACAACCCGATTATGAGTATATATGAACTACACAAACTATATATATACTCAAGAGATATGTTTCAAAGTAAAGATCCTTGATATGTGGAAAAGAGAAATATGGATCAATATTACTGAAATCTCAAAACATATGGTGAACTCCCTCTAAATGTATGCATACAAGAATGTATTATAAAAACATATGCACATATTCAAGTTAGACTATTTGGTGAAGTTTAATCTTTATTTTAGATCCAAAGAATGCATTATGATAAAGGAAAGTGATATTGAATGCATGCCTCTTACGATTTTCACATTTCCATCCAAGTGAGACTAAGCAAAATCATAATGAATAAATATATTAGTCTTATAATTAGATTTATCATTATCACCAAAACTAACTTAATGGAGTTTGAACTTACAATCTCCTCCTTTTTTATGATGAATGACAAATCCATTAACAATAATATCATTTGGATGAAAATGAACATATGATAAGAAATTCAACTAAGCATAAACATAAATAATTTCCCTTTTTCACAATTTTTATAGATTTATATTCCCCCATTCTCTCCCATTTTGGCAATTTAAAATTATTCCCCTTTTGGGCATTTTACATTATATAACATGATTCCCCCTTTTCTCCTTCTTTTGGCATTTTATCATTTTAATTTTATCAATGCTATTATACACAATTCTCTCCCATTTCGTATTTATCACCAAAAAGCAAGAAAAAGGTAAATTTAGCCAAAATAGAGATTTTCCAACACATAGAGTTTGATACCAATTGATTTAACTTAATTTTGGTCATAAGGAGTATGAAAATAAATACATATGACCAAGATGGAATTTTAGGTAACTAAATAAAACGATATCTAAGACACACTCAAATAATCTTATTCTTAAAAGCTTCTTGAAGGCTTTTGAAGTTCTCCCCTTTTTGATATTTGAAACATATTCCAATTGAAGTTTCAGATTTTTCATATTTTGACATTCCAATTGGGCTTCAAGAGCTACCTAAAAACCTACCTTACAAATATCCAATAAATCTAAGAAAATTTGTTAGTATAGGTCAAAAATAGGAAATAAAAATTCATTATTATGCATTCCTCATATTATGAGCACACTAAAAGATACAAAAATCACAAAACTGCTCAAAATCATGCAAAGTTATAAAATTTCAGCATTTTGTCGAAATGAGAAAAGTATACGACTTTCTCAAATGAAGTTGAAATGCTTTTGAATTGTGTACAAATGAACTTTGGAATCCTAAAGAACTTTTTCAACAAGAACTTATGAGAAAAGAGTCTCCATTTAAAAGTTATGCTAAAATGCACTTTGAAAGCATGAAGGCACAAGGATTTTTATTTTGGGGCCAAATTCTCCTTTTGGTTTCTAACATAGAAATTTTTACTTAAATAACTTTGAAAATATTTGAAATACATATAATGATTACCTTTATCTAGTTTTTCATAACTTTTAGCCTTTTAAACAAGATATTCGATTTTTGACCAAAATGGGGCTCTTTTGAAAAGATAAACTTGCATATCGTTGGTTTTTCACTCCTTGAATACCAATTGAAACAAGTGAGAGTGAAACACATTTATTCACATGATCCATAAAATATATTTGGGAAAGTAGATAAAATTATTTTTCCAATATTAATACTTTACCTTTTATGCTTAACTAAGACAAAAATACTAGATAGTTTTTTCACAAAGAAAAACTCCTCCTTAAACAAAGGTTCCTCTTGGTATTTCTTTCTTTTACATTGACACACAAAGGATTCTCCTCTTCTTGATTTTCTTTCCTTTTAATATCTCTTCCCTTTTGTTTAATCTTTCTCTCCATATGTCATCTAGCACCAAGAATCAAGGTTACCACTTGTAAACCTTTTATCCATAATAGGTACAACTTATAATGACATTAGATACCACTTGTGAAAAATACCACTTGTAATCATAAGTGATACGAAGTATAATTAATTCCAATTGTAGAAACTTGATACCACTGATGAACTTAAATGATATAAGTATGATTAAATCCATATGAAAAGACAATACCACTTGAGGTCATACATGACACCAAGTGCAATTGATTCCACTTATAAAACTTGATGTCACTTGTATGATTAACTTATATCTCACGAGGTCCATTTGATCTTCTCTTCAATGACTTTCACTTGATAGAATTTGGAGATACCACTTGTAGGAAAATACCACTTGAAATACAACTTGAGAGAAGAAGATATATCATACAAGAGAGATACCACTTGAAAGAAGAGAATGATATCATTTGAAAGGATACCATTTAGGAGAGATATCATAAGGAGGGATGTACCACTTGTGAGAATGGATATCACTTGAAAAGAGAAAAGATGATATCACTTGTAAAGACGGGGATAAAACTCATGCCAAGGTCAAGATGATCAAAAGTCTACCACCCTTAGAGAAAATACTATTTTATGATAAAAATATTACAAAAGGATAAAATTGGTACATGGAGTCAAGAGATACTTGAGGGTAGCTATCAAGGATAACAGGGATCATTTTGACTTTGAGGAGCAAAGGGTATGGTTGAAGATATTGGATATCAACAAATTTTAAATCAAATCAGCCATTTTTAGAAAAAAATTGAAAGTACCAACAAGGAAGTGTGGTTGTATCGATTTTCGGTAGTACCACTGTGTACACTGCGGTAGTTCCGCTCCGCAATAGAAGGAATGCCAAGATTGGAATTTAGAGGAGAGGTAAGATATAATATTGTAACTTGCCCCCAAAGCTTTTCACAAAGAACCATAAACGACTTGTGGAGTATTTCCAACTAATGCCAGAGACAGAAAAGTTTAGTACTTCTAAATATTGTTTACAGGGCAGTATAGGTTGCAGGTGCCTTGATATTAATGTAGTATAGCCCAGTTTCTAATGAAGTTTTCTAATGCCCTTTTTTCATTTGCTTCACGCTTCATAATGAGCAGGTATTCCTTACCATACTCTTCTTCAGTCTCAACATGGAAACCATTAGCGCGGATATCCTTGAAACTTAGGAGAGTTCTAGTTGATTCTGGGTACAAAAAGGCTTCTTGAATGACCAAAGTTGTACCCATTGGGAGTATAATTGTGGCTCTTCCTGAACCTATTATACAAGCATCGCTACCGGTGATTATTGTAAGGCTGCCAGCATTCTTATTAATCAACTGAAAGAATTTTGTCTCTCTTAAGATGGTATTCGTTGTGCCGCTGTCGGCTAAGCACACTTCCTCCATAGGACGCCACACGTGTTCTAATATAAAAATAGTTTATTAATATGTCGTAGAAGGCAGTCAACACATAAATAAAATATTTCAATATCAGAACATATCATGCCATTATAGACTGAATAAATGAATGAATTACTCAATATCATCCGACCATCACGAGAAAATAAAATTGTTTGAGTACCATCCATGCAAATCCTAACTTATTCCTTACACACATAAAATAAATGACAATTAAAGTCTAAATGCATTTTGTGCATTAGACTAAATTTGCTAAGAAGTCAGAGACTTCAGCTGCTATCTTCTCGGGGGTGATATGCTCTTCCAGAGAAATCATAGCGGCGGTAGCTACAATGTCAAGAGGGGGTGCTGCTGCTGGAATGGAGTCAACCTACATCGAGGCAGGCAGCTGCTCAGAACTCTCCCCCTCAAAAGAAGGAAAGTGGGTTTCATGCTGCCCTTTGCCATCCTTCTTCTTCTGAGCTTGGAAGGCATCGATGACGTATTGTGGCTCTTTACAGATCCGCGACCAGTGCCCCCACTTGCCACACTTGTAGCAGGATTGGTCTTGCTAACCATAGGGCTTGTCGCGCCGCTTTGGCTTGCTTGATTTATTCTCACGTGGAGCATCTAACTTGCCTTTTTGGGCTGCGGCCTTACCCTTCCTTCCTCTTTTCTTCATTATGGGCTTTCGCACCTTGTAGCTTCCGACGTTGGCTTCACGGCTAGTGGAGCTCCCAGGTGGCTGTGCGACATAGTTCTTATGGAGAACTTCATCCTGAGCCTCTGCAACCTGCATTATATCAATCAATTCAGCATACTCCTTGTACCCATCTTGATGATAGTTGCATTGCATTGGGGTGAAAGGTAGATAGGGTATTCTCAATCTTCCGCTGTATCTGTGATCTGCTTACTATAAAGTTGAAGATTGGTATAAATTATGTGCAGAGCAGAATTGTACTCTCCGACCGTTTTGAAATTAGTAAATCTGAATCGGATCCATTCCTACTCTACCTGAGGAAGATTGGTGTACTTTAGCTTCTCGAACCGCTTCTTGAGTGCAGTCAACAAAACTAGCACACTCTTCTTTGCCATGTACTCATTCTTGAGAGTGAGACAGAGATGGTGCCTGAGAAAGTGAAGTGCCTGATCATTTTCTTCAGGAGTGGGTTTGGCATCCTGCGATGCACCAATCCCAATGGTAGCGCGGAGCTTCTTGGCTCCAAGTACTATCTCGACATCGAAATCCAATTCAAGTAGTTTTGGCCATGCTGGGCCAGCTCCTCGAACTCCCGGTTCGTAATGCCTAAATGAATATATAGGCTAGATAGATGATTTAAATGATTTCGAAGAATTAGGGAGTGCAAAGGTAATCGTTGGATCACAACACTGATAACTAATATAAATTCTTAGGAGATGTTGGCGATAATGTGATTAATAGGATTTGATCAAATACTAAATGGATGAATTTGATTTTTTGGGAATTTGGAGGGAATGATAATAAATATTGGAGTCTAATCTTGATCAATGATATTCCTGGTGGATATATATATAGGACGCTGAAATGGGACACCAAGGTGCCCGGGCACCATGATTTCAAATGCATCAATTCCATCTAAATTCGGGTATATTTTTTGAAAATATCAGTTTTAGGGTATATACTCATCTATAACAATTCAAATGAAACGTATAAGTTTGAAAAAATATACTCAAATTCAAAGTTTTGAACGAATTTAGATCACATACTTTGCTGATTTATATATATAATCAGTATATACCTACAATCAAACTATCATCAAAAAAGGCAACTACAATTCGAAATTTAGTTCAAACTTGTTTGAACTAGTTAGTAGACTAGTTAAATTTGACATCTAAAAAATTTTAAAAAATTTCGCACATGATACATACCTATTTTAGACTATGGTGCCTGGGCACCAAGGAGCACTCATTATTATATATATATCTCATCTACAACATTAATTTAAAAATAATAAGTCAAACATATGAAAAACTAAAATCATAATAATAAAAGAAATGAAAAGTCCGAAGCAAGGGAGTTATGGATTTAAATCCAGGAAATTTAAACACAAATCTAAGATTCATCTTTGAATTGAGAACCAAAAACCGGGTGGCCAAATAAAGTACAAATAAATTTTATAAATCCATTTGCAACCAAGTCAAGCCAGAAAGTCAATTTAAGTATAAATTCAAATTTCATGAATTAAAAATCCAAATCAATAATAATAATAATAATAATAATAAAATAATAATAATAATAAGAGGAAGAATTTAAACTTTTATTGGCTTTTCTTTCTTTCCCCTTTCTCCCTTCTCTCTCCCCTTATTTTCCCTCCTTTTCTCTCTATGCCATGTGGACCCCACTCCTTTTCCTTCCCTCTCCTTCCCTTTTTCTTTCTTCCCTCCCGAACCCTCACTGGCTGTCGGGCCCGGGCCTTCCTCTTTCTTTTCCTCCCCCGAGCGCCTGCGCCTTCTTTCTTTTTTTTTCTCCTTCTCCCTCCTCCCTTCTGTAGCCGTAAGCCGTCCGCGTCTCCCTCTTTCTTTCTCTCCCCTGCGCCGAACTCCTCGTGGCAAGCATGCCCTGCCTCCCTGCCATGCGCCGCATCGTCAGAGCCCTGCCACCGTCACGTCGCCTCCGCCAGGACTTGTCGCGTCGCCGCGCTGCCTTCTGCCCCTGCGCCGCCACCCCCGACAGCCTTTTCCCCTGGTTGCTCTGCTCCGTCGCGTCAAACATCGAGAGCGCGTTCCATCTCCCTGCCGCTCTGCACGCGCGACACCATCATGCCTGAATCCCCTCGCTATCTCGCTGCTCTGCCACCGCCGCCTGCACCCGCCACCTGCCTCCGCCGCTTGCCGATGCGACCGCACGGGCGAAGTTCCGAGGCCAGCCTCGCCCGCTCGCCTATAAGAGCCACCGGAGCTCCCACAAGTCTCCCCGCACCCCGCACTCCCTCCACCTTCGTGTGATTGAGATTTCGAACCTCCCTCACCACCGGCGCCACCTTTCTTCCGCACCGATTCCCGCCGAGAAAATCCAATTTTTCCTCCCCGAATGATCTCCAGAGCGCCGTGAACCTACTCCCGGCCTCTCCCAAGCCTCCCGTGGCCCGTACCTCGCCGGCGTCGAGCACCTCCCCACGCTCACCGCCGTTGCACGCCGCCGGCCCGCTCCGAAGCCCCTCGGTCCCCGTCGGCACCACCCTCGTCACTAGCAACGCGTTTTGGAGGTCGCCCGCTCCTCTCCGGCCGCCCCTCGCCGCCGACACCACTGGCCGTACCCGCCCTAAGCTTCCTCTGTTTCCAGGCGCTGCCCCCTTCGGCTTAACTGACTCCCTTCGCCTCTACTGTCAGGTAACACCCCCGAGTCGATTGGTTAGCCACACACGCATTCAAACCGAAAACCCGGGTTCGATTCCTCTCGGCCGCAATATCAGTTGAAGGCTTTTTTTTGAACAATTTCCAGTGGCTACAGTGGAGGGCAAATTAGGGAAAAATCAGAAATAAATATATATAAGATGCTAAAATTTATTTAGAGTATAAATGAGCTTAATAAATATTTAATATTACATGTTAGTAACTAATATGCCTTTAACATTTATATTAAAGCTTAATTCCTATCTAAGGCATGGCGAGGCATTGATTAGAAATATTGTGTAGATTTATGCTCTCATGACGATCTAGTAAATAAAGATTGCCCAAAAACAATAAATCATGACCCCTTGCATAATAGTAAATGTTATGAAATTTTTTGCAAAGTTTAAACCATAAACCATTGTCTTTATGCCCTAACATTTAACATACCGTCATTAAACAAATCTCCTTAGTAGATTTAATTAAATGGCCATATTAAAATATAAACCTATATAACAAGCCTTGCTAGGTAATAAATTTAAATTAAAAATAAAGCTAAGCCTAATAATAACTAAAGTGTAAACGAAATAATAATGTTGAGCATGGAATAACAAAGCTAGGACCCATACAAATGGATCATAATTCAAATTAAGCTATGCCAAGTAATAACAAAGAGTATATAAAATATCGTACCACAAAATGCTATAAAACACAAACTATAAGATTAACTCAGTAAGCTAAAAATTGTATACATCGCATAAAGCATATGCCTTGAATATTAGCGCTCGATAAAATAATGCTCTGCCAATCTCGTACACCGATTCATAGGTCTAACCTAACTCATGGAACTTCCTTGATAAATACAAAAATTAATAAAAAAAGATTATTAATAGAAAGATCGAGTTATCATATTCTCCCACCGACCTTGCCTCGAATCACCCGAATCACCTATTAACTCATAATAAAGCTAAGTTGAGTTTATTCGGATATATTTGGGTCTTTTGAGGTATTTTCTTTTACTTGGATTCAGTCGTTTAGCGCGTAATTAGAAACTGGAGTCCTGAAGATTCTACGGGTCAAGCGAGATCAAGATCGAAGTAAAGACGAAGACCAGGGACAAAAGACCATCGCATGAGACATCTTCGAGTGAGCTCAAGAGTGCGGTAAACCGCGCAAGGCGAGTCAATACTTTGATTATGTTGAACCTATATTTTCTGCAAATTATTTTTGTTTAAATTATCAAATTGCATGCTGTTGTTTTATATGCAAATACATGTTTAATTTAGGATTCTAGTTATATGTCCATTGTTTGCCTTGATTAATATTACAACTCCTTTGGAATATTTGAATATGTGAACCTTGTCGCCCTAGCAAAATTATAATAAAAACTTTTTGAAAATAAGTCCGTAATTATATGCCATGCTTAGTATTGCTTAGATACTCATGGGCGCAAAAACGCCCAAACATCACTTTTAATCATGAGTAAATTTGGTTGGGCAGTTATGGTGGTTATGGTTGGGCGTAATGATTATTTTGTGATCCCAAAAATCCTAATTTGCTTAAATATCTGGGCGGATAGTTCGAGGGTGTGTGAGTGGTGCAGTGGAAGTACAAAGTGGTTAGTGGTAGAACCGCCCAGGTAACCCTAAGGACCGAATCTTATGATGATCTCCCAGTGTACAATAGTACAACCACAACTTGGCAAAATGTAGGAAGGGTTAACTAATTTATATAGCCCTAAGGTGGTTACGTGAAGGTGTGAACACAAGCAAAGGGATGGATGGTCTCATTCCCGCCTTTGCCTGTGATGGCTCACAAGGGACCCTTCCCGAGGGATGTACGCATCCCACGGAAGGCAAAACTTAGCAGGCGTAACCACAGTAGGACTATGCATTGTAACAGTCCTGTGATGGTCTACTCAATCGCATGGCTAAGGAATCATGTGGGGCAACGGGCAGATTTATTTCTTGTGGGTAAAGTGTACAAACTCTGGAGAGTAGAAAACTATTTGAATAGTCATGCCCACGGTCAAGGGCGGACATGGGAACCTTACCAGATATAGTTCTGTTTCAAAATGCTTTATGGGTGAAATGGAAAAGTGGAGGACAGTGGAAAGCCCTGATTTGTGTTTCCCTGGGTGTCGTTCCAGTGATAATGTAAGCGGCTATAACGCTGAAGGTCTAGTATATGGTGCAGAAACCATGTAATGGTGGATGGAATCTGGATCGCTATTATTATTGCATTTTCTTACACATTTGCTTTTGTTCAAAACTGCTAGGTCTCAGAAAATTTCTATGTATTATATTTTTAAATAATGATAATCCTTCTCACAAAATAAAATGTCAGGAAGAATAAATAGAGTCGTAAGAAAAGAAGATGGATGTTTGTGGTAAACACATAAAGATGTTAGTGTATTCATGTTGATCATAAAAAGGATACGATGGTGTGGATTCTGGGATAAATGAATTGGTGGAGCCTAAATGAGTATATAGGCTAGATAGATGATTTAAATGATTTTTGGAGAATTAGGGAGTGCAAAGGTAATTGTTGGATCACAACACTGATAACTAATATAAATTCTTGGGATATGTTGGCGATAATGGGATTAATAGGATTTATGAATTTGAATTTTTGGGAATTTGGAGGAATGATAATAAATATTGGAGTCTAATCTTGATCAATGATATTCCTGGTGGATGTATATTAGTGAATCGTAGACTTGATCACTGATATTCTTGGTGGAGGTATACTAGTGAATTAGTTAGAGACAGATGATGAAAAATAAGATTGATTATTGGAAGAGCAAATTATAGTTTTGCAACAATAACAAAAGGATTGAATTGTTAGAAAGTCCCGATACAAATGATTTCGGTGGATTTAAAAAAATAATTATGTTGGATAATCATTAGAACTTAGAAATGAAGAGTTGATGATTAGCAACCACAAGATTGGATTATTAGGAATTTAGAATACACATGGATCTAAAATAAAGAAATTGGTAAATAGTGAACCCGAGATTGGATCCATGAATTGGTGGAAAAATTTAGATTCATATGAGAGTTAGTAACCCCAATGTGATTAATAGAATGTTTAGACAATGTAATGGGAATTGTTTGATCGGTGGATTCAGTAAATGATTACATTTGCTGTTTAGAGTCTTAGACAGCAATCAATAAAGAAAGTGTATCATCGATGGATTAAGTCAATTATGGCAATCGCTGTGTGGACTTTTAGGCAGCAACAATAACGCTATGATTAAATAATAATAATGCTACTAAAAGTGATTTATGGCAAATAAAGTAACCTGAGCATTTCCTTTGATAAGACATGCATACTATTTATTTGCATCCTGTGTGTTGGCTCGCGGAGCACGGTGGTTTGTGCTTACACTCGCTCTCACAACAAAATCAGAATCAGGAATCAGACCACTACGCCTCAGCAACACTATTGGTCATGATGGCGAAGAAGATGAAGATGTCAAGGACTAGGTCGCGAACCTCCAGTTGGCTGCCTGTGGGCATGTCCTGAAGGTCCCACCTGTGTGCTTCGTTCTTCCGCTGCTGCAATTTAATAATTTCGGCCTAATCGGCCCATGAGTAAGTTTACTATTATATTTATGCTTCCGAATGATATATATTCTGATGTTCATTTTTGAATCTATGAGCATTATCTACTGATCTAGGGAATAGTGCGGTAGAATCACAGAGAATTCTGGATTGTAAAATATGGGTCCGACATAGGTTTTCCGCTACCCCTGTTCTTGTCCTAGCGACGACACCGAGCAATGGCTCGCGTCGGGCCTTCGGGAGCCAGGCGTCTTGGGCGGCGGTGGCGGCGCACTGAGCACTTGGGGTCAAGGCGGCGTCGGCGCATCACGGCTTCTCTGGGGCAAGGCGTGCGGCTCATGCGGCTTCTCGGGCAAGGCGTGCGGGTGGGCGGTGGCCGTCGCGAGGCGGCGGCGTGGCATGGGAGCCGAGGCGACGGCGTGGCGGCCGTGTGGGGCGGCGGCGGCGCGAGCCTCGGGTTGTGGCCGGCGTGGCCGGCGGCTCCATCCGCGCTCGAGCGGCGGCGACGATCTCAAGCGTTGCGGTGGCGTGCGAGCGGCGACACGTGGGAGGCCAGCGTCGGGCGGCGGCTACGCGCGGGGGCAGCGGCGCTTAGGGAGGTCGTTGGCTGGCGGCGATTTCGGGTCAGCACGGCGCTCAAGTGCGACGACCGTACGGGGCCGGCCGTGCAAGATTTTTTTTTCTTTTTTCAATCTACAATGCAATCAACATCTACTCTTTCATGTAATCTACCGGTCGACATTGTGCCTGCGACTTCAAGTTTGCTCGCGGTAGATTATAGCGGATTTATATCGTACAAAATAATCTAGAAAGCGAAATCTGCAGAATTTAAAGCGATCTAGATATAGACAATTCAATCTACTAATGCTTCGATGATTACCTTTCAATTCACCGGAGCGATTCGTGCTGATAACGTGTTGAGGAACCGTCGCTGTCGAGTCCAGTCCGCTCGATTCCTCTGCTATGCAAAAGAGATGATCAATCACAGAAGATGCAAATAGTAGATTGGAAAATACAGAGATAGGGAGAGAACTCCTGGTCTTTCTTTATTGCTTTTCTTTCACGTGCATATACAAAATATCAATAGTACTCGCTATTTATAGCCTATTGGTGAGGTGCCCATTATGGACCAAGACTTTAACCTAGGCCCAAATTTGCTAACAAAATCCACTTGGTGGAGTTTGAGCCAAATCTAGGAGATCTCCACCCACCCAAAATCTCTACGGTTCTGATTTCCACAAGACAAAAAATTAAGGCACCAAGAGGAGTTCTAAAAGAGAGAAAAGATTAGGTGGTGAAGTTGTGGATATAGGATTTCATTTTTTAAAAATCTTGATGTGTATTTTTACACCATCGTTAGTATGTCTCAATAGTAATTTTGTAAGGTTGTGAATTTATTTCTAATGTACAAACTCCAAAGTATATACTAGGAACTTATAGGTACGTTCGTGTGATGTGCATATGTAATGATGTACGAATGCCCCTTCGGTCGACCTTGTAATAAAAAGTTCAAAAAAATAAAATCACAGCCCAGACCTCAGCAAAAGCACCACTACTACAACGAGCACCACTTGAAAAGCATACCGTACCTACTGCGCATCTGACGCAGCTTAACCTAAAACGACGACAAAAATGCTACGACTCCTTGAATGAAACGAAGAGAAGAGGCTGGAGAACGGCTGGGAATAGATTGGGGTCTACAACCTGTACCTGCGCTGCACCTGCTGCTGCCGGTGACGCAAAAGGCCATGGCTGACAGGATCGATAAAAGGCGCTGAAAAGACCTTCTCGTCTGTCCCCGCCCATCTCATCGCTTCGTGGATCGTGCATCGACGCGCCTTTCGGAGCTGGGCCGCCGCAGCCTTTCCCAGCTTTTCTTCACCCAGCCGCGAGGGCGCGCAGGCGCGGCCCCGCCGTCCGATCTCGCTCGCAGCAGGCACTGCCGAGCATGTGCCGGGACCGCTGGGCCCGGGCCGCCCGGCGGTCGGACCACCGTGCAGGTAGCCACACCACGCACGGCGAGCCAGCGTCTAGGATATCAGCTCTGATCTCTCCACGTTGATGTCTCTTCCAACCAGGCTGCCCAGCTTTTGACTTTTTTTACAAAAAATATATTATAACTATTATTATCCTTTTCTATATAATTAATTTTTTTAAAAAATAAAAAAGTTATGACATCACGAACAATACAAAGAAATAAAGACAAAAAGTCTAAAAAAGCAAAAGACTAAAAAAGACGAAATTAAAAAGGTAGAACCACAAGTTTGTTGGAGCAGGGTCATATATGTTACGTGAAATTCGTATATTTTGGACATGTCGTAGAATGCGGTTGACGATGTATGGTTCAACACCGTATTTAACATTAGGCGAGTACAAGAGAATCTCGTACAACACTTTTCCCTCTGCCTCTACTTTGGCTTCCAAATCCCAAATCCCCTCTGGCTCTAGCGAGATGGTTAATGATAAGTAGGAGGGGGCTAGGCTCTCTTAGATGACATTTTCTCAATTTCTTTCTTCCTTTCTTTGATTTTGCAAAAGTTTCCTCTTGTAGCCTCTCGATTGAGATTGTGAATGCTTGAAAAAAACCTCTTGGGGAGGCCCTAAACCCTCTCCTGAGAGGCGTCATCCCTTATTTTGACACATAGTCACTAACATTAGTCTTAAAGCAATCCATCTCCTCTGCTTCTCTATACAATTTCCTTCTCCCTCCCACCTCTTCTCCATCCCAAGAGAGCTTCTCCGGTGATGTGGGGCTCTGGTGCGACTTGGCGAGGCGCATGGCGGTGAGCGGCATGGGATGGGACGGTGTGGCGCTAATGGGCGTGGAGGGCGGTGAGGCAGCTCGGAGGAGGCACGGTGGACGGGGCAGGGCGGGGCAAAGGAAGAGAGAGAAGGATGGAGAAGAGATAGGGATGGAGAAGGGGAGGGTGTTGAGCTGCTTTGATATTGGTGTAGTATTAAAATATGAGATAGGGCCTTTAAGAAAGGGGTTTAGGATCCTAGAGAAAACCTTTTCTGGTGGGTCTTTCACGGGTTCTTCATGTAAAAGTAAGGGTAATTACTCTACTCTTATTCTTATTCGAAAGATATAGTTTTTTCCACTAGTAATCTGCATGGATTTTGGCAGCAAATCAACTCGACCTTCGAATTTCTCGCTGACAGATCAAAAGAGTAACAGCCAATTAGTTTCCGGCAAGGCTTTGCCATTGCCGTTGATGACCCAACACTAAATCTTATCCACTCAAATCTCGCATTGCCTCTCTCAATCTAATTGTTGAAACTCGGAGGCGCCATAGGCGCACACGAGAAAGATCAATCACAATCAGCAAGAAGAACACAACGATTTGTTTACAAAGTTCAGTTAGATGCCTACATCTCTAGGAGCTGAATTATGGTGACATCGTCCGTATGAAGTTTTGCTATTAACAATGTTTGGGTTACAACTCTCCGTGTAATATAAACTAGCCACGTAGGCGCGGCGCTACGCCGCCACCACCGTCTTGTAAAAAAAAATAAAAGAGGCGATAATTCGTGAGGAGCTTTTCAAAAAAAATCGGGGCGAAAACGTATTTTCGAGGAAGGTAAAGGGCTTTTTCGGGAAAACCGGGGCAAAATGTATTTTCTAAAAGGCGGAGGGTTTTTCGGAAAATCGAGGACCAGACGTAAAACCGGGGACCAGCGATTTCCAGCAGCGGGGCTATCGAGCAAAATGGAGGGTAAAAATTTGTAAGGACCTTTTCGAGAACCGGGGACCAGACGCAATTCGTGAAAACTCGGGTTACTACCACGGTAGTAGTCTGAAAATCCGGGCGCCACGCGCTTGGCACAAGGCTGGCAGCTGGGGCGACATGGCCTCGCCCAGCGCGTTCCCAGTTGTCTATGGGTAGGTATACCCTAGGTACAATTACATATTTGCCCCTATACCTTCACTTGTCCATATATGAGCGATACACAACACTAATGTTGTGCTTCTAAGAAAACTACAAAGTCATTTTGGTAGTAGTTCAAACAATGAAGATTTCAAATATGTAAGTCCACAATTTCATATTTTATAATTTAAAAAGCTCTTTTTAATTAGAAGCAGCCGTAGCATAGTTTTTTCAGCCATCATGTTAGGTTTTACCAGCAACATATTCTATACACCCATCCTTCGGTTTAGGCATCAAATCAACGTGAAAAATCTCGAAAAATCTACCTCACTCTAGTTTGACGGTTGAAGATTAGATAGTTACACAAAAGCTTTCGAACTGTTTACATAAATGATGTTGTAGCTATTTTTTTCAAATTTGGCGCCCCCAAACACTCTTTTTGCAAATCTAGCTCCCTTCTTGTACCTGTCGAGCTCTCCTAGCTCGGCAAGTCACTGGCCGTAATTAATTCTAGCATTTGTCACTTTTAAATTTGCTTTTGATACTTTGCTACTCTTAAGCACCAAATACCTATGATTTGCCACCCCCTGGGCATATTCCAATATTTTCTAATTAGTTTGCACCAAAATGCATTGCGAAAAGACGAATTTGCCCCTCCTTACTAGGGTTACAATAAAAGCTTGAGGCTCGTGAGCCACTCGAGATCGATTCAATTTTAGTCGACTCGATATCGACTCGAAAATAAATAAGCCGAGTTTTAGCGCCATGTGTAGCTCCGTTGAAAACAAGTTTAGTTTGAGCTAAGGTTAGCTCACTTGATTTTGGCTCGAATTATAGTGTGTGTGTGTAGAGGAAGTCTTTTCCATACTCCCAGTTCAAATATACCACTTAAACAAACGTGTTGTATTTATTTATTACTTTTCGTATAGTTAAATACTAATTCAAAGATATTTCATGCAAATTGGTTGAAAAAATTCATTGGAGTCCTTTATTTTGCTATATATATATATATATATATATATATATTTTTGTGTGTGTGTACACCAAGTTTTTCTTTTGAGAGTAGAGTACCAAATTTGATGGAATCAGAAGTAAGGTGTTCTGTCTGAAAAAAAAAGAAATAAATTTTAGAAAATCCTATGTTTTATGGTTATAGTTGCAGAAAATTATATGATTTTTAGTGTATGATATATAACTTCAGGTATTATGGTTCTATTATTTCAGAGCCCACCCCGTACAATCTTCATCGGCAACCACACATGCTGTACTCGAGCCCCTACTTCTCGCTGCCTGCGGTGAACTCCGGTGACCTGCCGCCAGCGAACCGAAGATACTGCAAGGCGGAGCAGGTCTCGGGGCAGAGCGGAGATCTCGTCGGCGGTGACGCCGTCATCCCAGTAGCAGTTCTTGAACCACCTCGACGACCCCATCCTGGACCTCGCCGACATTTGGAAGTACTGAAGCCTGAATAATCCGGAGCTGCCTACCACCTACCTTGCACCACAGGATTCGCTTCTGGCTGATTGATTAATTAGTTAATTTGATTGATTAACTTGGTGTTTCATGCTTGGGTTAATTAGTGGCAGTTTGCTGATGCATCTTTTTTTGTGAAGGCCTCTCGACTGGGTCGGATCAGAGTATTATCCGTCCAAACCTCCAAGGATTAGCTTGGCCTCAATCCTTGTTAATTAATCCTAGGCTCATGTCCTGATTGTTAACCGGATCTAAGTCTAAGCATAAATAATAAGCCTTAACACTAGATCAAAATATAAACACCTAGCTAAATCTTTAGAGCGAAAACGTCAACATATCCGAAGTCAGAGAGGCCATGAGGGGTGGTCGGCGCTCGGTGAAGCAGAGGTGGCCGGCGGCTGTGGTTGTCGCCGTGGACAGGGACGGAATGGTTTTGGTCTTCGTTCACCTGAGCGCCCGTAATAGATCGGGTCTGTTAGGGTTTTGGGGGCCTTGAACAACACGCGAATTAGCCCTGCCGAAAACCCTCGTTTTTATGTGGCGCTAGGTGACCGGGACCGAAAACCAAATCGGTTGGTAGTGCCCTCAATCAGGGCACGAGTGGAGACGAAGTCTCCCTGAAATCTCGGGGTTAGTTAGCCGAAATCAACCCAACATTCTCCCATTTGATCGTAAGGCTAACATCATAAGCCCATTCCCGATAAAACATCATACCAAGGCAATGTGTTGTATGGCCAATGAAGTGATATACAATCTCAGTACCTATAGTGTACCATCTTATCTTGAAATGGATATATATTATACTTAATAGGAATTGATTTGCTTTAAGGTCCTTTTATCCAAAATCAGAGGCTTTCCAATAAATCCATGCCGGCAACATGATCACGAAAATATTGGGTGGTAAGTATTTAGTAAGCAGATCCGCAAGCATTAACTTAATACTAATATGCTTGATACTTATGGTTTGATCCTGGATTATATCTTTCACAACATGATACTTAATGTCAATGTGTTTCGCAGCACCACTTGACTTGTTGTTATTTACATAAAAGACTGCATGTTCGTTATCACAGTATAAGGTGAGTGGTTTAGAGATGCTTCTACCACTATAAGTCCCGGGATAAAGTTATTAAGCCATACAGCCTGCCCGGTAGCCTCATAACATGCCACAAACTCAGCTTGCATCGTTGAAGATGCCGTAAAGGTTTGTTTGGAGCTTTTCCACGAGATAACTCCTCCAACGAGTGTGAAGATATAACCTGACGTGGATTTCTTAGTATCAACACATCCCGCAAAATCTGAATCTGAATAACCAATAACTTCAAGGCTATCAGAAAACTTATATGTGAGCATGAAATACTTAGCAGCTTGCATATAACGCAAAGCTTTCTTAACGGTCTTCCAGTGGCCTGGTCCTGGATTTGACTGATATCTGCCAAGCATCCCGGTTACAAAAGCTAAATCAGGGCGCGTGCATACTTGAGCGTACATAATGCTTCCGACAGCTGAAGCATAAGGAACCGACTTCATCTGATCAGTTTCATATTGGTTACTTGGACATTGAAATGTCCCAAACTTATCGCCCTTAACAATAGGAGTAGGCGAGCTAGAGCACTCAAGCATCCCAGTTACAAAAGCTAAATCAGGGCACGTGCATACTTGAGCGTATACAATGCTTCCAACAGCTGAAGCATAAGGAACCGACTTCATCTGATCAGTTTCATATTGGTTCCTTGGACATTGAAATATCCCAAACTTATCGCCCTTAACAATAGGAGCAGGCGAGATAGAGCACTTATGCATATTGTATCTCTTCAGAAATCTATCAATATATGCCTTCTGAGATAAATCTAATGTTCCTTTGAACCTATCTCGGTGAATCTCAATGCCAAGAACATAAGAGGCATCACCAAGATCCTTCATATCAAAAAATAGATGAAAGCAATCTCTTGGTCTCAAACAGCATATCTTTATCGTGGTTGGCCAATAAGATATCACCCACATAAAACACTAAGATGGTGAATTTACTCTAACATATATGCAATTATCAACTTCATTTTTCTTGAAACCAAAACTCCTTATGATCTTATTGAATTTGAGGTACCACTGCCTCGACGCTTGTTTTAAACCATAAATGGATTTCTTAAGTCGACATCCCATATGTTCCTTGCCTTCCACGACAAAACCTTCCGGTTGAGCCATGTAAACATTCTCTTGCAAGTCGCCATTAAGAAATGTCGTCTTAACATCCATCTGATGCAGCTCTAAATCATAATGAGCTACAAGTGCCATAACAATTCTAAATGAATCTTTAGTTGAGACAGAAGAAATATGTCATTATAATCAATCCTCTCTCTTTGTGAGAAGCCTTTTGCTACAAGCCTTGCTTTGAACCTTTCGACATTTCCCTTAGATTCATGCTTGGTTTTGTAGACCCATTTACAGCCTACTATTTTGACTCCGTCAGGAATTTCTACTAAGTCCCATATATCATTAGTGCTCATAGACTTTAGTTCATCCTCCATGGCTTCAAGCCATTTAGAAGAATGTTCACTCATCATGGTCTCCTTATAAGAGATGTGATCATCTACCTTCCCTATATCATTAATATCCTCATTCATAGAAACAACATAATCATTTGGGATGGTATATCTTCTCTCCCGCTGTGATCTTCTAATAGGTTCATTAGTTATTTCAGGAGACTGCTGAGGCTCATCATTAGGTGTAACATTAGAAATTTCAGAGACCTCAACAGTGGGTGCAATAACAGTATTCTCTACTGGAGGTGCAACCTCCTGAGGCACGGGAATAAAGGTCTCTGGGATGAGCGCTGAAGGAACATAAACCCGCTTTTCCTCAAGATCTATTTTCCTCATTATTTTCTAAGAACACAGTGTGCCTTGTTTCTACAAACTTAGTTATCCTATCAGGACAATAAAAGAGATACCCTTTGGATCTCTCAGGGTACCCAATAAAATGGCAGCTTACTGTTTTAGGATCTAATTTCCTAATGTGTGGATTAAATAACTTAGCGTCAGCACGACAACCCCACACTCGTAAATATTTCATACTCGGTTTCCTCCTAGTCCATAATTCATAAGGTGTTTTAGGTACTGATTTACTAGGGACCCGATTAAGAATATGTGCGGTTGTCTTTAGTGCTTACATCCATAAGCCAATTGGTAAACTAAAATGGCTAAGCATGCTCCGTACCATATCCATAAGTGTACGGTTGCTTCTTTCAGCTACACCATTCTGCTGAGGTTCACCCGGCATAGAATACTGGGCAACAATGCCATTTTCCTGAAGGAACTTAGCAAAAAGGCCAGGAATTTGCCCATAAGGGGCATGTCTTCCATAATATTCTCCTCCACGATCCGATCTTACCACCTTAATTCTTAGGTTGTGCTGATTTTCAACTTTAGCTTTAAATATCTTAAATTTGCCAAGTGATTCAGATCGGTCTTTAATGGGAAAGATGTAACCATAACGAGAGAAATCATCAGTGAATGTGATGAATGAATCAGAATCATCCACTGATGCCACAGCAAAAAGACCACAAATATCAGTATGAATTAATTCTAAGAGTCCTGTGCTGCGAGTGACTCCCTTCTTTATTTGCTTTACACATTTTACTTTAATGCAATCAATGCAGTGGTCTGAGTCAGAGAAATCTAATGGGTGGAGAATTTCTTCTTTAATGAGACGCTCCATTCTCCCCCTCGAAATGTGGCCTAAACGACAGTGCCACAGTTTTAAAGAAATCTCATCATTCTTTTTACGCTTAGCATCACACACATTCAAAGATACATGGGATTCATTAAGGGAAAGCATATAGAGCTTATCTTATCTAAAAGCAAGACCAATATCATTTGAATTAAACTCAATAATGCATTTATTTTCACCAAAAATACATAAAAATCTTCATCGTCTCAAATTCCTCCTGATAGAAGGAACATAGACTACATTATTAAGACGAAGCATGAAGCCGCTATCTAAGACTAATGAAATAGATCCAACTGATTCTACTTTGGCTTCTTTTCCATCCACGACTCTAAGACTTTGCTCCCCTTTCTTAGTATTTTCGCGGTAAGGAATCCCTATAAAGAGTTGGTAACGTGCACAGTTGCACCTGAGTCAATCCACCAAGAATTAAGAGAGAAAGCAGCATAAAGAGTTTCATCAATGAACGTTACTGTATCATTACCCTTTTTAGCGAGCCACTTTAGAAAACCAATACAATCTTTCTGGAAATACCCTGGCTGCTTGCAGAACTAATATTCTCCCCCTTTAGGTGCTTCAGCGGGAGCAACATGGGGCTTAGGTGCATTGTGTATTTTAGGCCCCGACTTATCTAAATTAGGGGAGAACTGCAATTTCTTCTTGGATTTCAAATCCCCTTGGAACTTACTTTTATTAGAGCCACCATCTTGAAAAGCAAAATCTCCTTTTTCTGTCCTTATTCTTTCTTTCTCCTAGACACACATGGCGATTAAATCGCTCATGCTCCATTTTTCTTTTCGAGTATTGTAATTGATCTTAAATGCCGTGTACTCAGAAGGAAGTGAAGTCATGATGAAATGGACTAGGAAACCATCAGATATCGCCATGTCCATGCCCTTGAGCTTTTCTGCCATATCAGCCATCATCATGATATGTTCTCTTATGCTGCCAGACCCATCATACTTAGTGGTTAAGAGCATCTGGATCAAAGTACTGGCATAAACTTTAGTGGAGCTTTTGAATTTCTCCTCTACTGAAGACAAGTACTCCTTAGCATTTTCGGAATCGGGGATTGCTCCCCTGATCCCAACTGAGATAGAGGTCTTCATAATCATTAGTGATAGATGGTTAGACCGCTCCTATTTTTCAGCATTAGCTTCATAAGTTTTCTTTTTCTCATCATAATTTTCCCCGCCTTCGGTGGGGGGAACAGGAGCAGTTACCCTTAAAGCATAATCAAGGTCCAAAACTCCAAAAAACAACATGGATTCTTTCTTTCCATGTGGGAAAATTGCTCCCCGTGAGCTGCTCAATATTATTAATTGTGGCGGCAACATTCGAAGCATTTATTGCTGAATATCAAAATACAGGGAAAAAATTAGAAATAACATAAGAATATATATTGCATGCAATTAACCCTACGTTGGTCTGATTAGAAACATGCAAAACTACAGTTCCAATTCATATCATCGTTGGGCAGAAAATGAAAAAGAATTTAACAATTTATATGGCGACACATGATTACAATCAACGTTGGTCAGAATGTAATCACATACATACATAATGCCAAAATAAAAAATTAAAATATCTAATTAAAATATCTCATTGGTTCAATTTTAATCAAAGATAAAACATAATAATATGGTAATGATACATCATAATTTGGGCCACTAAAAAATAATTAAAATAGTGCACAAAAGGTAGAGTTAAATAAAAGAAAATGCACTAGAAAAAGAAATGCAAAATTCACTGTTTCAGCCGGCCCAAAGAAAACGGCCCAAAAACATTCGAGCGGTCCAAAAAATCGCACACGACCGAAATTTGCCGCACGGCCCAAATCTTCACGCTCGTGCAACCCATAAAACTCACGCACGTGTGCGCGGCCCAGGAAAACCCACACACGGGCGAGCGTCGTCGGATCCTCATCAAACGGCCGAGTGCGTGACCGGCCCAAAATTTCCCTCGGCCCGCAAAACGGCGACCGTCCGATCAGATCGAATGGCCGAGCGCGCATGCTGCGGGGATAAAACCCGAAAGAAACCCTAACCCTAATTCATTTGCGCCTCTCCACGCGAAAATAACGGGGCGGGCGACGGCGCAGGCGGAGGGAGCCATGCGGCATCGGCGGCGGCGTGAGGCGGTGCCTCCGCAGCCCTTCTCGCTGGCGTGCGCCGCCATCGAGTGGAGCTGCGATGGCGCCCTTGACCGGAGAAGACTGGAATCCAAAAACGTAAGTCTTTTCCGCCGCCGATCTAAATTTCTATTCGGATTTTAGGGTTCGCGTGGAGGGATTTTTTGGGATTTTTATTAGGGTTTTGCAAGAGTTTCAAAAATCCCTTCCTTCTAATTTTTAAATCGAGCCTCAAAAAACTTAGATTCGAAACTTAACTAGTGAATCCGAGTTCAGTTAGATTAATTAGGGTTCATGATGAGCTAGGGTTGCTCTGATACCAAATGTTAACCGGATCTAAGTCTAAGCATAAATAATAAGCTTAACCCTAGATCAAAACATGAACACCTAGCTAAATCTTTAGAGCGGAAGCATCAACATACCCGAAGTCGGAGAGGCCATGAGGGGTGGTCGGCGCTCGGTGAAGCAGAGGTGGCCGGCGGCTGCGGTTGTCGCCTTGGACAGGGACGGAGTGGTTTTGGTCTTCGTCCACCTGAACACCCGTAATAGATCGGGTCGTTAGGGTTTTGGAGGCCTTGAACAACACGCGAATTAGCCCTGCCAAAAACCCTCATTTTTATGTGGCGCTAGGTGACTGGAACCGAAAACCAAATTGGTTGGTAGCGCCCCCGATCAGGGCGTGAGTGGAGACGGAGTCTCCCTGAAATCTCAGGGTTAGTTAGCTGAGATCAACCCAACATTCTCCCCTTTGATCGTAAGGTTAACATCATAATCACATTTTCGATAAAACAGCATACCAAGGCAATATGTTGCATGGCCAATGGAGTTAACTTGTAGATCCTATTTTGAGAAAATTCTCCGTTTGAAAGTTAGGTACTATAGCAAAAACCAAAAACTGCTTTTAGAAGCCATAAAAAACAAGACCTATAATATCTAAAAGATTATATGCCACATACCAAAAACTCTGAGGTTTTCTGCGACTGTGACCACAAAACATCGGCTTTCTGACATTTACTCGAAAAAAAAGAGGGTAAGATACACAGAGCAAATATGGGTCAACTTGGGCCTTACGGTGAGTTGGCCTGGCCCACCTGTACTGCTCTCGTCCTCACGCGGAGCCACGACTCACGACAGGGCTTCCGTTCGGGGAGCAAGCCGAGCGAACGGCGGCGACGCGGAGCTCGTCGGGTGCGGCGGAGCCCACGGTGGGATCAGGGCCAAGGAGGGCGAACAAGAGGAGACTCTTTGTTAGTCATAGGAAGACGTACATTCAGCTTGTAAGCAGCAAAACAGCAAGATAAGGAACACTGTTATGCCATGTGCACTGTTGCTTGCTTACATAAGCTTTTTTGGCACAAAATCAGCTGCCAACTTAAACCTCGAAGACATGCGATTTCTTCAACTTGTTCTGCACTGTTGCCTTCATGACACACACACACACACACCAAAAAAAAAAACTTTCCAAAGAAAAAATCACGAAGTTGATCCATCCGGGGTCAAAAAGACAGTGGATTGTGCGTTTATGATCTTTGCCAGCAACGAAAGGGGCGGGTGATATGAGCCTGTGATCCCGCAGCCTATGTACGAGGCACGGTGTTTGCCACAGATGTAAACACTTGATCACCCTGTTAAGCGATTACCATCTTATGCTTAGAATTTTCGTTTTTCGTTCGCTCTGGTGAGCCTGTATAATATTTTGCCTCCTGTGTTAAAAGATCTTTTGATGATGCAGATACCGATACCCGAAACAACCATCGGATAGGGTTTAACACAAAAAACTAGTTGATTATGCGTCCATTTAGTTCTTCGACGGTGTTAACAGCTCTCTGATTATTGTATTCATGATGGTTTAGCTGGCGACACCGACTAATCGACCAGTTAATGACTTTGACTGACTTTCACAATGTTGGTTTAACTTGACACTGTGCATTGCCTATAATAGTTATAATGTAAATCATTAAAGCACCTGATATTTCCTTTGTTTGTGGTAATGACACCAATGCTGTAATTTCGCGTTGCTAGGTTTCTCATTTCTTTGCGCAAGTGAGCGATTTGGTCGAGAATCAATATGTGAGTGCTGTTTTGAACTCTGTACATTGAAGGTACGCCAATCAATTGGTACTGATTTAGAGGCACACTGTTAAAAAGCCAAAAATGGAAGTGTATGCAGAAATTTGTAATACTTCATCTGAAAAGAAAAGAAATTTGTAATTTTTAAAAGTGCAAATAGTTGTGTTGAAGTTTCCTCAAATGAAAAACACACCTTTTGTGTCCCAAAGTTTTTGAGCCATTGATCTATTTGCGAAACTTAGAATCATTTACCAACTATTCGGTAAACTTGTTTGGTATCTAGTTTGTCTTAGTAAATACCGGAGCTAACACCCCATCTATTAATATTTATCTGGTTACTTGATATCACTAATTGGAAGTTTGAACATTCACGGTCTTTCCATTTTCTATTTCTTTGAAGAATGAACTACATTCCAACCAAAATTTACTACCTAAACGAAGTGTACGTAGGCATAGTCTTTCCCCAGCTCTAAGCATACACAAAATAATTAAAAAAATAAGCAAGAACACTAACAAGGTCTTGTCTCTAAATAAAAGGTACCAAATCAAATAGGTATTCTCATTTCACAATAGGATTTTGAATTTCCATGTTGAATCATTTCTCACAGGTGAATACAAGTATCTTTCTCAATACTGATATGCATGATCAGTCAATACTACTACTCTTCATTTCAAATACTGGCTGAAACAATAGCAGCTGATGATCTAATCCTCGCAAGCCCTAACTTCCATCACATCAAACACCTGCCACTGTAGTAGCATGTTCATATTAGTCAACTCCTTTGCCATGGTTTGATTCTTCACCTTGTCCTCAGTGTTCATTACAACAATCATTTCTAGTGCTTCAGGAGTCCTCTTTTTCTAGTAAAATAATAGAACAAAAATAATATTGTCACTACCCACAATAGTAAATTTTGCATTTTGATAATACCAATATTTAAAGTTTACCTCTAAATCCAAGATCTGCTCGGTCAGAAGGTTAGAACTCTGAAAACATGCAGGGATAGAATTTGCATATTTCGAGAAGTCCGATGGCAGCAAAAATGTGTTCATTTCATTGGTAGGTTTGCCTATTTTCTCAAGTGTGGCGAACTTGAGAGCAAGATAATTTCTTCCATGATGAACCCTTGAGATGACGCGCTTTGGAATCACTAGCAAGTTTGTTATAGGCCCTACTATTGACAAAATGAGAAGAAGAGTCAACTGCGAGAATCAAAACTCACATAAGATCAGCTGAAACTGATACATGTAGTACTTACCCATTTTATTTTCTAATTTCCTAACAACTTGCCATGTTCTTGTGTCCCAGATAAGGACGGTGCAGTCCTTCGATGCAGAAACCAACCATACTCCTTCAGAACTAAATGCTAATGCACTAATTGGTGCCCTGTTGAGCAAGTAGGACTTGACATATGGTCCCAAATTCTATTGATTATACATAGATTGCTAACATATGAACTCATATTTTTTTTTATCAATCTAGGACTAATACACATACATTATAGCACAAATCATAATCAAAGGGTGAAAGAAATTAATACCCAAAATTGTAAACAATAGCAAATTAACATGTAAACACACAGTTATTTTAGGTATTAACTGAGATAAAAGGCACATCCGTGCTCATTTTAGAACTCTCAATGATCATAATTATCTTCTCAGTGGCAAATTCCTTTTGATCTTAAGGTGGTCATCCCCAACATCATGAGTTGCATCCTATTAATGATTATTGGTATAACATGAGCGACGAGTGCAAAGTTTATCAACTAATATTCTTAGTCCACCTATGTTAAGTAACAACACTTACTTGTGTCCAGATAGCACTTGACAATTATACTCGGAAAGTGTGAAAGCAGAGTTTGACATCCCAATGCCATTCAACCTAGTGATATATATGGCAGCATCACTAGCCCCACAAAGCAGCAATTGCTCCAAAGGATCAACTGCAATTGTAGTCACTGAACTGGAGAGTGCCAGGGTCTGAAGTAGTGTTCCAGACATAAGATCTCTAACCTAGAAAAGCAACATGCATCCGAAGGGTGTCTTCAGTTCAGATGGAAAATGACACAGCGTGATTGCAGGCTTATGATACAGCATGTGGGTCAAGTGGCAACATTGATCACAATATGCCGAAGGACAAAACACATTGTGTGCAGAGATGCATAAACCTTGCAACTGCCATCAAGTGAGCTCGTTATCAACATTGGACAGGGACCTCTTAGCACGGTTAAAATGCCCGTTATGGAGGCCTTATGCTCATTTTCCTTTATATTGTAGAAATGGGGGAATCCCTCTTTAACTTCATGGGGTTGGGATTCTTCTGCTTGAAATAAGCTGCAAAACTCAAAACGCAAAGCCAGAAGTAAGTCACAGGTTGAGTACTGAAGAATCTGTATGGCACTAAAATTCTTGGTCAATTTAGAGCTTGCAGGTACCTGATCATGGACCATGTATGAACCGTGCCTTCTATAGAGCCAGAGATGACAAGAGAACTATCTTGAGAGAAGGCCAAACAACATATAGCAGTCTTGTGTGCACACCATGTTTTTAGTAATGTTCCACTTGTGATCTGAAAAAAAATAGTTTTTTTTAAGTGAACAAGGCATCCCTTGGTTCGGTACAAAACATGTCACCTAGGGTGTAATAAAACCTTTTGATTTTTGACCAATAATATATTTTAAACAACTATATTTTCATAATAAAATAATACAAGTAGATTTATCATAAAAATACAATATATAATTTTTCAATAAAAACTAATGGTCCATCTCGAAGAACGTGAAAGGTAAAAATGGCAATAATTTGTGACAAGAATAAGTAATTCAGAATGTGCTTTAAGATTCTATGCAATTAGGTACATACGTACAAACTGGATATTTAAGTGAACGGCTTAAATATAAAGAACAAATCATTATATATCCCTTATTTGTAACAGCACCACCATTGCATGGACACAATGATTTGATGTATGATTATCATGTCAAGATCATCATATCTCCATTTCTTTTCTTTTCTTTTGAAAACTGACTAGGAGCTTAGGCATTCACTAAAAAAAAGGAGGTGGGCACCCAAGCACGTGCCCGCCCACACACGCCGGAGCCGTGTAACATCCCAAAATTTGCAAATCTTGAAAATTTAAATTCAAATTAATTATTTTAAAATATTTGGACCTTATTTGAATTTTTCTGAAGTTTTCCAGGTTTTAAAATCAAAATTTGGAATTAAAAGGGAATTTTAAAATAAAATATATCATCAAAATATCTTGAAATATTTTATTTGAGTTCAAAATGTGTCTAGAAGCTTCGTGAATTTTTCTAGAATTTTTGAAAGTATTTTCATATTTTTCGGAGGCTTAAATCAATTTCTACAATTTTCTCAATACTAAAACCTTTTTCGGAAAATAAACTCCTCCCCTCCTCCTCCATGCACGTGGATGGGCGAGATCCGTCCGCCTCCGCCCGACCGATCCGCCCGCCTGCCTCCTCCTCTCTCTGCTGGGCCGCCTGGCCGCCCCCTCTCTCTCTCCGCGCCCGGCCCCGCCATCATCCTCTCCTCCGTCCCCTTCTTCCTCCTTGCCGCCCGCCGCCCGCAACCGCCGCCCCCGCCATCTCCGCGCCCACCTCCCACTTTCCCCAACCGCCACGCCCACCCCGCACTCTCCCTCTTCCCCGCACTTCCCTCTCCCGTGTGCCCACACCCTCTTCTCTCCTCTCTCTCGAACCGCCGCCCCCCTCTCCCATGAGGAATTTCCGCCAACTCCTCCCTCGCCCTATTTAAACCCTCCCAGGCATCCCGTGCTCCACTCCACCTCCCACCGCCTCACTCTTCCTCTCCGCCCCTAGCGCCCGGCACCATGAACCTTCGCCGCCAACACCTCCGGCGAGCAATCGCCGCCGCCTCGGGCCGTGCCGCCGCCACCTTCCTCGGCTTCCCGCCGCCGCTGAGCTCTTCCACCCTCGGCCACCCTCCCCGTCGCCGGAGCGCCGCCGGAGCCCCAGAGCCACCGCCGCCTCCCTCGTCGCCGGCCTTCTCCACCCGTCGCCGAGCCCCGCCCGAGGTGAAATGAGTCCCTCCTCCCTCTCCTCTTCCACATGGCCGGTGGCCGCGCCGGAGCGCCGCCGCCGCCGTCCTCCGACCGGCCGACCACCCGAGCCACGTGGCCGCCACATGGCGCCACGCCCGCCACGCGCGCGGGCGGGGCCCCCGTGCCACCTCAACCGCCTGCTCGGTCCGTGGACCCGGTCCATGGACACGGCCCACTGTCGATGGGATAACCCGGTGGTCGACGTCATGCTAACGTCATAAATCGGTTTTCCCGTTGAAAAATAATTCGGCGAAAAGAAATTCTATGCTGACGTCATAATTCTGATTTTCTTTAGAAAATAATTCCAAAAATCCAGTTTATTCATTTTAACTGTTTTCAAACTTCCCAAAGCCATAACTTTTCATCCTAACTCCGATTGAGTCCGTTCAAATTTCTAATTTCATCAAAATTCCAATCTTTACATTTCTGCCATCCTTTCAAATTTTTGAAATTTATTTGATATTTTGAAATTTAAAATTCAAATTTCAAATACCCTTTTCTCCCTCGTTCGAACTCCGATTCCATTGAAACTTCCTCCTAAATTCATCTAAATTTATAAACTTCATTTCAGTAATATTATTATAATATTTGTACTTTTATTTGTATTTATTTGTCCTTTGTGTTCTCGTTTTGCGCGTAGAATCCGATCTGGTCGAAGAGTTCGCAGAACCGCAACAAGAGAATCAGGAATTCACCCACGAATGCAAGTCTCCTTTGATCATCTTTGAACCTATGTTTGTGAAATGTTTTTCAATTATTTTAAATTTAATGCATTGCTATGTTACATAAAATGATAGTTTCTGTTGTAGAGATAATAGTTAAACCGAAGAATTGTTATGCCCTCTTTTGACTTTGACAACCATGTACCTTTGACACCCTAGGAATTCCCTTGTCTCATTATTTGAGATTATTATAAATCTTTGATAATTGTTGTATCGGTAGTAAGATGCTTAGACAAGCTATATAACTTTAGTAACTTTAGATTGGGAACTACATTTCAATGAACTAGACCTTTGTTCAGAATCGAATGGCAAATGGTGTTGCCTCTGTTCATGTGAAATGAATTAAATTGTGAAAATCATTTTAGACCGTATGGATGGTTGGTTTGGATTGGTGCGGTTAGCACGAGATCTTGAAAAGTGTATGTTCCGCCCTAGTCAATTAAGGACCGACGCTTGTGTTTGTCCAGTCTGAGCACTACCGTACAACCACATGTCTATATGGGTACGACCTAGCTGATTAACTTATGATAGACTAGTTTCGATATCACCAGTGGTAAGTGAGTGCCAGGGTTACTGGTTATTCACAGTGAGGGACAGGGTTACTGTACTCATATGGCGCAAGAGGGGGCTTCTGTCGGATGGTTTAATCCTTCAGCGGTGAAACCTCAGCGGGTGTTGTCTAGCTAGACTAGAGTAAGGTAAAGGCTTTGTGATGAATTATCTGGGTCTCGTGCCTAAGGAAGCATCTCGACTATTAAGATAACTTGTCTCTTGTGGGTAAAGTGTACAACCTCTGCAGAGTGTAAAACTATTCGAATAGCCGTGCCCACGGTCAAGGGCGGGCAAGGAATGCTTTCACATGGTAGATCTTTATTTTTGGTTTAAAACAAGTTTTGGAAATCCGAGAGTGGATAGAACTCTCGAGGAATTTGTCCTGGTGGTTGGAACCAGTGTGGGTGGTTGGAACCCGTAGTATCAAACTTGGTGGTAGAATCCTTGTGATTAAAAATGTCTAATGATTTTAGTTAGAATAATTTCTTCAGTTAAACTGTCGCCTTCGAAAATAGTTATTGGTATTGGAAATAAAATGTCGCTTTGTGCAAAAGAGCCATATAGCCTTCTTTTGTTAAACCTTGCATCTAATGCATTTTCCCAAGACTTGCGGAGTACTTTATGTACTCACATGCTACACTTAAAATATATATCTCAGAGGAGTATGAAGTTCAAGAAGGAGGTTTCGACTACTCTGCGGTTGGATTTGATGAAGGATTTCCGGACGTTTAGGTCGCTCCCATCAATTGCTCGTGGCGTATTGATGGGACTTTATCATGTTTAATTTGCTTCACTGTGTTTATGTTTATTTGTGAGGTCTAGAAACCTCGTTTGTGTTGTAAGACCTTTGGTCAGTACTCTTTATAATATTGTAATATTTGTCTTTGGCAATGTAATCATCACTGTTTAACTGTGTGCACTAGCTTTGATCTGGGACTAGTGCTGTAATACACAGAGGGTCCGGATTTGGTAATCCGGGTCCCGACAGAGATGGTATCAGAGCCAATTTGACTGTAGGACGTGACCTAGTTTAGAATGGCAAAAGCCTTAAGGACCTATATTTATTAAAAATATATATTTTAGAAAATGTTTCTATACTTCTTTATCTCTGTTCTATTTATAATCACTTACTCAAAATTGTTTACTAAACTTCTCTATCTTTTCAAAATTTGTAGATGGCGGCTCTATCTCCGCATTAGTGGGACTACATCTCCCATGTCGAGATCGAGGGTGCATTTGTTGAGCTTCTTCGCCAACTAATGCAAGACACAGTTCCGTCTCACCGCCTATCTTCGAGGGTGGAAAGTCCGGATATTGGATCGAGATTCTTGGACAATAGAGGTATTCCTGTATGCACGGGAAGGGGAATTCGAATCCCATAGATACCCCATTGATCATCCTCGGACTGATCGTTCGGACGCCACTCAGGATGCAGCTCGTCGAGCCATAACCGGTGCATGTCGTTTACCGAGGATTCTCTGCGATCGCCCTCATTTTCTTTTCATCCACTTGTGCGGGACACAGTCATCCGCAGCCCTTCGAGATCGCCGTGGACGATCCCGCCTTTCACATCGAGTTCACTCACTCAGCGATGGCGACCACCCACGCCGCTTTGGAGGAGATTGACGCCTGGATGCTTCTCACTTCCAGCTACCAACATTCGACACTCTCCGTGCTCGGCTCATCCAGCCAGCAAGCAGAGTTTGAGCCGGGGCGACCCCGAGCCAGACAGCAGTCTCCACCCGACTACACCCCATCTTCACCAGTACCAGCTGTCGTCCCCAACAACCAGGCTCCGACTCGTCGCACAGGACCCCGTACCTTACTCACGGCGCGCAAGAGTGTGCGGCGCCCTAGTCCGTTGCCTGACATCGACATCGGAGATTCCAGCAAGAGACGCAGTCCGTAGATATAAATGGAGTTAAGTTCCTAGCTGATCTTATTATAATAGACTCCAATAGTCTAGATGTGATACTTGGAATGGATTGGTTAACCAAGTATAAAGGGCAGATAGATTGTGCCAACCGTGCTATTACTCTTACCAACTCTGAAGGAATCCAAATAGAGTGCAAGCCGAGTTTATCCGCAAGGAATGGATGTGAGTTGAATAGCTTGAAGGGAATAACTATGGAAAAAGTGCCTATAGTACAAGAATATCCAGATGTATTTCCTGAAGATTTACCGGGATTGCCACCAGATAGAGAAGTTGAATTTGTTATTAATCTGGTACCCGGAACAGCCCCAATTTCCAAGAGACCCTACCGGATGTCTGCCAATGATCTAGCAGAAGTCAAGAAGCAGATCGAAGAACTACAAGAGAAAGGATTTGTCAGACCAAGTTCTTCACCATGGGGAGCACCAGTACTTCTAGTGAAGAAAAAGGATGGCAGTCTACGTATGTGTGTGGATTACCGAGCATTGAATGATGCAACAATCAAGAACAAGTACCCTCTACCCAGGATAGATGACTTATTTGATCAGTTAAAAGGATCATGTGTCTTTTCCAAGATTGATCTTCGATCAGGATATCATCAGATGAAGATCAGACCGGAAGATATACCAAAGACAGTATTTGCTACTCGTTATGGGTTATACGAGTTTACAGTAATGTCCTTTGGCTTAACCAATGCTCCTGCGTATTTTATGAATCTGATGAATAAGGTGTTTATGGAATATTTGGATAAGTTTGTCGTCGTGTTCATTGATGACATTCTAATTTATTCTCGAAATGAAGAAGAACATGCCCAACATCCGAGGATAGTATTGAAAGACTCGAGAACACCACCGTATGCCAAGTTCAAGAAGTGTGAGTTCGGTTAAAGAAAGTAGATTTCTTGGGTCATGTGATTTCAGCAGAGGAGGTGTCAGAGATCCCGAGAAGGTGACGATGTACTTAATCGGATACAACCCAAGTCGATGGCGAGATCGAAGTTTTCTGGGATTAGCTGGTTATTACCGTCGCTTCATAGAAGGATTCTCCAAGCTAGCCAGACCACTCACCCAATTACTAAAGAAAGAAAAGAAGTTTGAATGGAGTAAATCATGTGAAGACGGTTTCAAGAGTCAAGAAGAGGTTAACTTCGCACCAAGATTGACTCTTCCAGATATCAGGAAGGATTTTGAAGTATTCTGCGATGCATCCAGACAAGGTCTAGGTTGTGTTCTGATGCAAGAAGGAAGGGTGGTAGCTTATGCTTCAAGACAATTGCGCCGCATGAGCGAACTACCAACCCATGATTTAGAGCTAGCTGCCGTTGTGCATGCTCTAAAAATCTGGAGGCATTATTTAATCAGCAACCGTTGTGAAATTTATATGGATCACAAGAGTTTGAAGTATATTTTCACTCAACCTGACCTCAATCTGAGACAGAGAAGATGGTTGGAGTTAATAAAGGATTATGATGTAGGAATTCATTACCATCCAGGAAAAGCTAATGTAGTAGCGGATGCCTTGAGCAGAAAAAGCTATTGCAATAATCTGATGATCAAAGACAGTCAACCTGCACTTCATGAAGAATTTCAGCGGCTCAATCTAGAAGTAGTAGGAGAAGGATTCCTAGCTACTTTGGAGATTCAACCAATTTTAGAGAACCAGATAAAGGAAGCCCAAAGAGAAGATAGTTATGTCAAAGAAATCAAAGAGAATATGAAAAAGGGTAAAGTACCAAATTTTTCAGAAGATGAAGAAGGTATCCTTTGGTTTGGAAAAAGAATTCTTGTGCAGAAAAGAAAGAAATAAAAGAACTAATCTGAAGGAAGCTCACGAGTCTGGATACTCAATTCACCCCGGAAGCACGAAAATGTATCAAGATCTCAAAGAAAGATACTGGTGGTCAAGTGTGATGTGTGCCAGCGAGTCAAAGCTGAACATCAGAGACCTGCTGGACTTCTGCAACCTTTACAGATACCTGAATGGAAGTGGGAAGAAATTGGTATGGACTTCATAACAGGATTGCCAAGAACCAAGTCGGGTTATGACTCAATTTGGGTTATTGTGGATCGACTAACAAAGGCTGCACACTTTATACCCGTGAAGACCACATACTCTGGAGATAAACTCGCAGAGTTATACATGTCAAGAATAGTTTGTTTACATGGAGTCCCAAAGAAAATCGTGTCAGATCGAGGATCACAATTCACATCAAGATTCGGCGAGGTCGCATGAGCTCTTGGGGACAAACTTGAATTTCAAGACACATATCATCCATGCATCGATGGTCAAACAGAAAGAGTAAATCAAATATTGGAAGACATCTTTGAGAGCTTGTGCTTTGGCAAATAAAGCTAGTGGGATCAAAATTTGCCATATGCGAATTCTCTTATAACAACAGCTATCAATCTAGCTTGCAAATGTCTCCGTTTGAACTACTGTACGGCAGAAAATGCAGAACACCATTGTATTGGAAAGAAACAGGAGAAGGACAAGTATTTGGACCTGATGTGTTGAAGCAAGCAGAAGAGCAAGTTCGTCTGGTTCAAGACAGATTAAAGACAGCACAAACAAGACAGAAAAGCTACGCAGACAATCGTCGAAGAGCTTTAGAATTTATACCTGGAGATCATGTGTATTTGAAAATTTCACCTTTCAAGGGTTTGCGTCGTTTCAGTGTTACTGGGAAACTTGCTCCGAGATTTATTGGACCATTCCCTGTTCTAGCCAAAAGGGGAGAAGTTGCTTACCAGTTAAAGCTCCCACCTCAGTTGTCGAATGTACACGACGTCTTTCATGTGTCTCAGTTAAGAAAGTGTCTCAGAGTTCCAGAAGAACAAATGCCTTTAGAAGAAGTGACTTTGAAAGAGGACCTAACATATCCAGAGTATCCAGTCAAAATTTTGGATGAAGCAGAACGTCGAACCAGAAGCAAGAGCATCAAATTCTGTAAAGTGCAATGGAGTAATCATTCTGAGTCAGAAGCAACTTGGGAGCGTGAAGAAGATTTGAGATCGAGTTTCCGATTTTTTCCCAGTCCATCCGAATCTCGGGGCCGAGATTCATCCTAAGGGGGGTAGGTTTGTAACATCCCAAAATTTGCAAATCTTGAAAATTTAAATTCAAATTAATTATTTTAAAATATTTGGACCTTATTTGAATTTTTCTGAAGTTTTCCAGGTTTTAAAATCAAAATAAGAATGGTGCTATTAGTGAAATCCTAATGTTATATTTAAATAAATAATAACATCGCGCACAAAATGTATATAACCAGCTAAGGCTTGTATAAATGGATCCTAAACCAAAATAAAACTATGCTTAGTGATAACTAAGGGTATATAAAATATCGTACCACAAAATGTTATAAACCCAGACTATAACATTAATTCGGTAAACTAAAATTTTATGCATTGCTTAAATGTAACATGTGCCCTGAATATAGCGCTCGACAAAATAATGCCCCGCTAAGCTCATACACCGAATCATAGGTTTAACCTGACTCATGGAACTTCCTAAATAAATATAAAAATAATAAATAGAGGCTAGTAATAAAAATATCGAGTCATCGTACCCTGTCACGAACCTTACCTCAAATAACCCATTAACTCATAACAAAGCTGAATTGATTTCATTTGGATTTATGTGGACCTTTTGAGTTATTTGATTTTACTCGTGTTCAGTCGTTTGGCACGTAAACTAGAAATTGGAGTCCTGAAGAATCGAGGGGTCAAGTGTGATCAAGAGCAAAGTGAAGAACAAGACCAAAAGCTCAGAACCAACAAACGAGAAAGCTTCGTGTGAGCTCAAGACCGCGGTAAACCGCGCCAGGCGAGTCAATACTTTGATCATGTTGAACCTACAGTTTCTGCAAATTACTTTTGTTTAACTTATCAAAATGCATGCTATTATTTTATGTACAAATACATGTTTAACTTAAGATCCTAGTCATAAGCCCATGTTTACCTTGATTAGTATTACACTCCCTTTTGAATACTTGATTATGTGAACCTTGTCGCCCTAGTAAAAATTATGATAGTAACCTTTCGAAAATAAGTCCATAATTATATGCCATGCTTAGTATTGCATAGATACTCATGGGCGTGAGAACGCCCAAGCATCACTTTTAATCATGAGAAAGTTTGGTTGGGCAGTCATGGTGGTAATGACTGGTATATATCCGATATGGTTATTTTATGCTCCCAAAGACCTCAACTTGCTTGAATATCTGGGCGGATGGTTTGGGGGCTGGTGTGTGAGTGGTGCAGTGGAAGCACAAAGTGGTTAGTGGTAGAACCGCCCAGATACCACTAAGGACTGAATCTTGTCATGACCTCCTATGTAAAACAGTGCAACCACAAGTCTGTAAAGTACAACTTGGCTAAGTAGTTGTATCGAAACTCCCGGACTCATCTCACTGGTAGTGGAGTGAAGTGGATACGCAAGGGCAAGGGGAGGCCTAAAGGGACACCGAGGGGATGGTGAAGTTTTCTAGCTGTTCTAAGCGTTGCGGGAAGTGGAACCCGGCTGCGTTAGTAACTGTGGAGAACATCCCGTGCATAGATGGGACCTACCGCAAGTGGGCATTTTCCCATAAGGTGAGATGACAAAAGGAGCTAGATACTTTGAACAGTTACTGTGATGGTCTGCTCAACTGCATGGCAAAGGAATCATATGGGGTAACGAGTTGATTGTCTCTTGTGGTGCAAGTGTACAAACTTCGCAGAGTCAAAACTATTCGAATAGCTGTGCCCACGGTCATGGGCGGACATGGGAACTTAACCTGATATAGTTCTATTTCAAAAACTTTGTGGGTTGGAATGGAAAAGTGGAGGGCAGTGCAAGGCCCTGATTTGAGTTGCCCTGGGTGTCACCCCAGTGATAAGTTAAGCGGGTATAACGCTGAAGAATTAGCATGTGGTGCAGATGCCATGTAACGGTGGATGGAATCTGAATCGCTACTATTATTGCATTCTCGTACACATTATGTTTTGTTCAAACTGCTAAGTCTCAGGAAATTTCTATGTATTATATTTTAAAAGCAAAATAATGATAATAGTTCACATGAAATAAGAAGTCTGGAAGAATAAATAGAGTCGTAAGAACAGAAAATGGCTGTTTGGGGTAAACACATAAAGATGTTGGTGGATCCATGTCGATAACAAAAAGAGAATGATAGTGAAGATTCTAGGAGAAATAAATTGGAGGAGTCTAAATGGATTGATAGGCCAGATAGAAGATTTAAATAATTTTTGGAGAATTAGGAAGTGCAAGGGAAATTGTGGGATTACGATACAGATAAATAATATGAATTCTTGGAAGATGTTGTGAATAATGGGATTAATAGGGTCTGATCATATACTAGAAGAATGAATTGAACTTCTGGGTTATTGAAGAAATGATAACGAATACTGGAGTATAATTTTGATCAATGATAATCTTGGTGGATGCATACTAATGAGTCGTAGACTTGATCACGTGTATTCTTGGTGGAGGTAAACTAGAGAATGTGTAAGAGATAGATAAGGGTAAACAAGATTGATTATTGGGAGAGCTAATTATGGTTTTGGATTAATAGCAAAGAATTGGACTGTTAGCAAGCCCTGATAAGAATGATTTTGGTGGAATAAAGAAAGTAATTATGTTAGGGGATTATTAGCTATTACGAGGTGAAGAATTGATGAATAGCAATCACAAGATGGGATTACTATGAATTCATGATACATCAGATATAGGTGGATACAAAATAAAGAAAACCAGACTTGTATTAGAATGAGGAGTTAATTAAATTACTGAATAATGAGCCTAAGAGTGGATTTATGAAATGGTAGTGGTTATTCGGACTCATATATGAGAGTGGTCGCTTCGATTCGATCTTTGAATATTTTGGATAATGCAATGAAATCATTTGATCGGTGGGTCATAAGTAAAGGTATTGGATTATCATTAGGTTGTGTAGTTACCAAGTTGACAAACAGTGGATCAAAAATCGGGATTATACAGTTCTGGTGAAAATCTGAGATTGGACGAATAAATTTATGGGGAAAGTTAGGACTATATGAGAATCAGACACCCATGGCTGGATGGATAAGATGGTAGGTCATAAAGTGGAAAGCGTATAATCGGTGGATTAGAAAAGTGATGACTCTTGTTGTTCGGAGCTTTAGACAACAATAATAAAACCCTGATTAAGTAATAAGAGTAATGCGAAGAGCAAGTTTTGGCAAATAAAACAACCCAAGCCTCTCCATTGATTAGCCATGCATACTATTACTTGCATCCTGTGTATTGGCTCGCGGAGCACGGTGATTAGTGTGCTCACACTCGCTCTCATAACAAATCCAGAATTTGGAATTCGGATCACTACGCATCAGCAATACTTTGGTCTTGACGGCAAAGAAGGTGAAGACATCAAGGGCTAGGCCGCGAACCTCCAGTTGGCTGCCTGTGGGCATGTCCTGAGCGTTCACCCGGTGTGCTTGCTTTCATTGCCGCAATTTCGATTTCGCCTAATCGGCCCATGTGTAAGTTTACTATTTTATTTATGCTTCCGCATGGTATGTATTTGATATTCATTTTCTGTAACAGTGAGCACTATCTACTGATCCAGGGAATAGTGCATTAAATCACAGAGGATTCTAGATAATAAAATCTAGGGCCCTACATGTAAGATGTCGGGATTTAGGACATGAGTCACATAATTGTTCTAAGAGTAAGATTCAATCCATTGGTTTATATGACTCATGCTATATGCTTAGAAAATCTGAAAATAGAAATGTTATTGCTCATTTTATTGGCACCTCGATTTTGGGTGCTAAAAGGAAATCTATTTGGGTGCCCAAAACCTTGGTTACTAACATCCAAGGACCTAAACAAATTTGGGTACCTAAAAGAACTTGATCTTCTTTTGTAGGTGAACTATAAAACCGGTGGAAGGCATTGGGTGTTGGATAGTGGATGCAGTCAACACATGACCGGAGACCGAAAAATGTTCACTACCTTTGAGAGCGGGAGCAATGAGAAAATCACCTTTGGGGACAATAGCAAAGGAAAGGTACTTGGTTTGGGTAAAATTGCTATCTCAAATGACCTTTCCATTTCAAATGTATCCTTAGTAGAAACATTGAATTTTAATTTGCTATCCGTTGCTCAATTATGTGATTTAGGCTTAACTTGCTCCTTTTCTAAAGAAAATGTAATTATTTCTAAAGAAAGTGAAAATGAAATTATTTTCAAAGGTTTTAGATTTGAAAATATTTATTTAGTAGATTTCTCTTCAAATGAGTCTTGCTTGAAAACTTGTTTAATTGCTAAAACATCTTTGGGTTGGTTATGGCATAGGAGACTAGGTCTTGTGGGTATGGTTCAACTCAAAAAGCTTTTCAAACATGACTTAGTTGTTGGTTTGAAAGATGTGAAGTTTGAGAAAAATAGACTTTATAGTGCTTGCCAAGCCGAGAAGTAAGTTGCAAATTCTCATCCTTCCAAAAGTATCATGTCAACATTTAGGCCATTGGAACTCTTACATATGGATTTGTTTGGGCCAACAACCTATAAGAGTATCGGGGGTAATAGTTATTGTTTAGTCAATGTAGATGACCACTCGAGATATACATGGGTGTTCTTCTTAAATGACAAAGGCGAAACCTCCGGAATTTTCAAAAGTTTCTCAAAAAGGGCCCAAAATGAATTTGATTTTAAAATAAAGAAAATTAGAAGTGACAATGGCTCCGAGTTCAAAAACACTAAAATTGAAGATTTTTGTGATGAACTTGGAATAAAGCATGAACTTTCCACAACCTACACTCCGGAGCAAAATAGAGTTGTAGAAAGGAAAAATCGAACATTAATTGAAATGGCTAGGACAATGCTTGATGAATATAATACTTCCGATAAATTTTGGGCGGAAGCTATTAACACCGCTTGTCATGCCATAAATCGCCTTTATTTGCATCGTCTTTTGAAAAAGACCTCCTATGAACTTCTCATTGGAAGAAAATCGAACATTTCCTACTTTAGAGTATTTGGTTGCAAATGCTATATTTTAAGAAAGGTTGTTCGTCTCTCAAAATTTCAAAGTCGATGTGATGAAGGATTTTTATTAGGTTATTCTTCAAATAGCAAAGCTTATAGAGTCTTTAATAAAAATTCGGGCTTGGTTGAAGAATCATGTGATGTGCAATTTGATGAAACTAATGGCTCTCAAGAAGAGCAAGAAAATTTAGATGATGTAGGAGATGAAGGATTACGCAAAGCCATGGAGAATATGCAAATTGGGGATATCATGCCAAAGGAAGATCCAACTTCACCTACTTCATCAAGACAAGTTGAACCACCTACTTCTTCTACTACTAATGATGTACAAGTCTTAGAGGATGAAGCAAAAAACCAACAACATCAAACCTTCAAAATCCACAACGCGATTGCTAAAGATCATCCAATGGATCAAATATTGGGTGATGTGAGTAAGGGTGTTCAAACTCGCTCAAGAGTTGCTTCTTTTTGTGAACATTACTCTTTTGTGTCTTCTCTTGAGCCTAAATTTGTAGAGGAAGCTCTAGATGATCCAGATTGGATAAATACCATGCATGAAGAATTAAACAACTTCTCTAAAAATAACGTTGGACATTGGTGGAAAGGCCTATGGAGCAAAATGTGATTGGCACAAAATGGGTCTTTCGAAACAAGCAAAATGAAAATGGAATTGTGGTAAGAAACAAAGCAAGGTTAGTTGCTCAAGGCTATACTCAAGTTGAGGGTTTAGATTATGATGAAACCTTTGCACCCGTAGCTAGACTTGAGTCAATTAGAATTTTATTAGCCTTTCCATCTAGCTTTGATATTAAATTATTTCAAATAGATGTTAAAAGTGCTTTTTTAAATAGAACCATCTCCGAACTTGTCTATGTTGAACAACCTCCGGGGTTCGAAGATCTAAATTATACTAATCATGTATACAAGCTCTCAAAGACGCTATATGGTTTAAAACAAGCTCCTAGAGCATGGTATGAGCGCCTTCGAGATTTTCTCGTTTCAAAAGGATTTAAAATTGGAAAAGTAGATACTACTTTATTTACAAAACTTATTAATGATGATTTCTTTGTTTGTTAAATTTATGTTGATGATATTATTTTTGGTTCTACTAATCAAGACTTTTGCAAAGAATTTGGCGATATGATGTCAAGGGAATTTGAAATGTTAATGATCGGTGAACTAAGCTTTTTCCTTGGACTACAAATCAAGCAACTCAAAGATGGGACATTCATAAGCCAAACAAAATATGTGAAAGGCTTATTCAAGAAGTTTGGCATGGAAGATGCGAAACCCATCAAAACGCCTAGGGCAACAAATGGGCATCTAGATCTTGACGAAGGAGGTAAGTCGATAGATACAAAACTTTATAGATCTATGATTGGTAGCTTGCTCTATCTTACCACATCTAGGCCCTATATTATGTTTAGTGTATGTATGTGTGCTCGCTTTCAAGCTTCTCCAAAAGAGTGTCATTTAAAGGCCGTAAAAAGGATTTTGAGATATTTAAAACATTCCTATAACATAGGGCTTTGGTATCCTAAAGGTGCAAAATTTGAATTAATTGGATATTCGGATTCTGATTATGCGGGTTGTAAAGTGGATAGAAAAAGCACCTCCGGACGTTGTCAATTCTTAGGAAGATCCTTGGTGTCTTGGTCCTCAAAGAAACAAAATTCTGTAGCACTTTCAACCGCCGAAGCCGAATATGTTTCCGCCAGGAGTTGTTGTGCTCAATTGTTGTGGATGAGGCAAACTTTGATTGATTATGGAATCAATTTTGATAAAGTGCCTTTGTTATGTGATAATGATAGTGCCGTCAAAATCTCAAATAATCCAGTTCAACACTCAAGAACCAAGCATATAGATATCCGTCACCATTTCCTAAGAGATCATGTAGGCAAAGGAGATATTTGCATTAGCCACATCCGGACCGAAGACCAATTAGCGGATATCTTCACTAAGCCTTTAGATGAAAGCCTTTTTTGCAAATTAAGGAGTGAATTAAATGTAATAGATTATTCCAATATTGCATAAATTTACGGCATACTTAAATGTATACTTCCTTGGAGTATGTTGTGCAAAAGCTCTTGTGAAAAAGATTTTTGATTTGATCAAATACTAAAACTAATTGAAGTTATTATTATTGGTATATCTAATGCATAATGATCCTTAGAGGTTTCATTTGAGTGCAAAAACTAGGGATCATTTGCATGTAATCCTATTCAATTCCAATTCATGCTAGTTCCAGAAAAACAGGAACTACCGTTGTCATATGCGGAACTTCCGCTCGGCGGAATTACCGGCCGTAACGGCGGAACTACCGTTTTTGACTTAAAAATTGGGGGAGAACCGCCGAACCCTAGCCTTTCCCTGCTGGTCCCTCTCTCCCTCTCCTGGTGTTCTCCAGTTGCCACCCGTGCCCGTATGCGCCGTCCTCTCCTCTCTCTCTCTCTCCCACTCAAAACACTCCCAAAAACCGCCCCACGGATCTCCAAATCCATCCGGTTTTTCGTCAAGTTTTTGAGTCTTGTGATCTCCTAAGGGTTCACCTCCTCCATTCCTCAAGGTATTTCGGATCAATCTTATCTTTTGATATCTTTTTTGAACCCTAGATTAGTTTTTAGGTTTCTTCAAATGTGGATGATTTTTTGTGGTTGATTCTAGGGCAAATGAGTTGTTTTTGGTGTCTAAAGGTGTTTGCGCACCGATTCCATGGATTCAATCCAAGAAAACACCAAAATCTCTTGCACATTGCGAAGACCTAGAATCGGTCAGGGGGAGCGGAACTACCGCTCGACAGAGGCGGTACTACCGCCGAACGGTACTACCGCCCCCGATCGTGGTAGATTCGATTTCCACTGACGAGCGACAACTTCATCCCATTCTTTTTCATTCCAAATTGATTCATTCTAGTAAGGCTCTAATACTATTTCTCCCCGCTATTAGATGCCTGTTACCAGGAGAGCAAGTTGGAGACTCTACTCCTCTGTCGGAAATTCAGGGGAATCTTCCGGTGCTCCAGTCACTTCTGAGGCCTCTCAGAAGGCAGCACAGGACCGAGGCAAGGAATCAGCTCATGCCTCAGATTCAGGGACAGAATCTGAGCAGCAGATCAGCTCTCCCATGGAGGAGTCTGAGGAGGATCTAACTGAAAGGGAGGATCCCCAAATTGATCTCGGGAAGATTTCTGCTGACGATTATGCCAGACTGCGACACAGAAATCAGTATGAGCCACCCTCCAATTCTATCAATCCAAAGTTCCATACCAGGTTTCAGGAACAGATCTTTGATCAGCTATATGGCGAGAGCAGACAGTTCGCTGAGCACAAGTGGGTGGATTGGGACCACTTAGGCACCATTGACAAATATGATGGCACGTTCAGGTTATTTCAGAGATCTGGGTTGCATCAGTTGGTGACTTTACAGGCGGATTACAATGAGGAGATAATCTGTCAGTTCTATGCCACAGTCCACATATCACCTGACTTTCAGCATCTCACTTGGATGACTGTGTGCCGACAGCTGGAAGCGACCAAGCATGAGTTTGAGCTTGCTTTGAGGGCTGAGCTGAGCGCTTATGAGAAGGTATATGACAAGCCAGCCCTTGACATTTCCGCTTCTTCCACCTACTACAACACTGGTGAGAAATTTATTCCTGGCACTTTGGTTGGATTGCTTTCTATTCCAAGTATTGTCAATAGGATCATCAACCATACTATATTTCCCAAGAGTGGAAACTTTGATGCCATTCGAGGACATGCGTGGAATCTTATTGACTACATCATGAAGGGCCAAAAATTTGATGTTGTGGACTTGATCATCAGGGAGATTGCCTCCTCCAAGAATGACAGGATCAAGCGCATAAACTACGCGCCTTACATCTTTGCCTTGATTGAGACAAAATTCGAGTTCAGGGGCAGCTACAACAAAAGGCACAAGCCATACAAGCCTAGACCTGAGCCTCCTATTCCCACTTCCTCTAGAGCTCGGCGATCGATCCGGCGGCGGCGGGATCATCGGCGGCGGCACTAGCGGCCAGCAGCGACCCTGCGGCATCTCGATCGATGTGGCGTCTCTCTCTCAGATCTACGCCACTCTTCTTCGGATGAGAGATTCTCAGGCTGAAGGGTTCACTTCAGTGACTTCTCAGTTGGCCTCCATTTCCTCTCGCATGGATTCTTTTGACGGGAGGTTAGATTCTTTGGATGGGCGAGTTGCAGCCATCGAGCAGTCTCTTTTTCAGCCTCCGTCGCCCATGCGCTACACTAGACGCCGCCGTCGCGACCCTTCTCCTCCCGGTCCTCTGGAGTAGCTCTTCTTGGTACTTGATGTCAAAGGGGGAGAAGTTTGGGTTATTGGGAAATTGGGCTATTTATCTCTATTTACCTATGATTTCAGTTGTAATGAACTATGTCTCTTTTGGATGTTTATGGTTGTAAACATGGCTTAGCTATGTCTCTTATGGATGCGTATGGATGTAATCTTTTGGATGCGTATGGTTGTAATGAACAATGTTTACTTTCGTGATATAATGTTTTTTATCACTTATTTCCATGTTATGATATGTCTCAATTGATACAAATGTGACTTGTACACTCGTAAAATTATATGCACATATTTAGGGGGAGTGTCCTCTCTCTTTGACTTTAAAAAGGAAATAATTCACTTTTTACCAAACTAGAAGTCATTGCAAGAATTTCCTTCCTTTAAAAGTCACAGCAGAATATACAACTAATTGTCAAATAAGTGGTATATTCGAACATTAAATTTCCACATAAAAAGTTCGTTGTCATCAATTACCAAAAAGGGGGAGATTGAAAGCATCTAGGCCCCTAAAAATGATTTTGGTAATTAATGAGGTTATGTGAATATGGGACTAACGTGTTTTATGAGTGTTTAAAGATTAAGTCCATTTATGGTTGACAAAATGCAAGCCAAAGGACAAGGTTGAAGATCAAACATGACTCAAGATAAAGGTATATGTAGAATAGGATCCCTTTCTCTTTTACTGGTCTTAGGAGAAAAGGTGGAAGACCGGATTATAGGTTAAATAATCGTACCATAAAGAGGAATCATGGCAAGTAACTTGATAGCAAATTTTATGTGCCACATGGATCAAACTAGGATCATACATTCTTCAAAATTCTGTTTAAAAGTCAAAACCTTGCTCTGTCTGGAAGAGCGGTAGTTCCGCAAAATTCAACGTCGGTACTACCGTGACACGGTAGTTCCGCAGGTAAAATCGGAACTACCGGCCACCGGAAGCTCTGGATCCCGGGCGGACCCTTTTTTCCAGAGAGCACCCTCCGGATGCATTTCGAGTTTTTGAGGCAGTGGTAGTTCCGCTGTAAGCGCGTTACTACCGGATAGAGGTAGTTCCGGAGGGAGCGCGGAGCCTTTTTGCCAGAGAGCACCAAATCTTAGACTTTTGGAGTTTGGATCGAGCGGTAGTACCGCGCCGACAATCCAATGGTCACTGTAGAGGCTCTGACATAGCCGTTCTATCGGGTCAGATATGGAAGCGGTAGTACGGGCTGTAGAACAGCGGTAGTACCGGCTAGAGAACAACGATAGTTCCGCACGTGCTGATTTTTCTGGAATTTGTTCCAAACGGCTAGTTTTGGTAGGTGGAAGGTATAAATACCCGTACCACTGCTCAAGGACAAAAGTTAGAGACCCCATTGATCATTCTTGAGCATTGAGCATTCACTCCACACCTCTTTTCTCTCTTGAGCACATATTTGAGGTGGTTGAGCAAAAAGTGCATAGCATTCATTAGTTTGATCCTTGGCACTTGTTTGCAATCAAGCGAAGCTCTTGGTTTATTACTCTTGGTGTTTGCCGGCACCTGGACAATTGGGAGGAGCATTGATCGGTGATCTTCTCAAAGGAGATTGTGAGAAGACCCGGTTTTCTTGTGAAGGTTGGAGCTCACCTACCCGGAGCGGGGAAGAGCTACATCTAGTGATTGAGGTGTTTCGGCTTAATTTGTAGAGCCGGTTCGATTCGTTCGAACTAACCTCAACGTGGATTAGGGGGAACCGGCAAGTTTCCGAGTACTACAGTAAAAACATCAATTGTGTTCATTTCTTACTTGTCTTTTACTAGCTCTTATTTGCTAGCATAGTTGATATCCTTGTCTTTATTTAGAGCTATCATTATTGCTTACTTGACTAGAAGTGTGTAGACTTAATTGTTTTACATTCTTGATATTAGAATTGTAGAAAATTATTTAAGTAGACAAGAAAAATTTAAAACCTCCTATTCACCCCCCCTCTAGTCGGTATCCTTGATCCTACACCGCGCCCACCCAGCCGCCGCCCCTGCCTCGATTGGATCGAGACTCGGTTTATGTCTTATAGAAGCCGAGTGAGTCTGTTTCTAAAAAACAGAAAGATTTCCAAAAAATAAAAAAACTTCACATTAATCTGACCACCACACTATCTAGTGCCGCCTGTTAGACTTTGTTATCTTAGTCGACGCGCCGTCTATCACCATCTACTAATGGTTTTTGTTCCATCAGCTACAATCTCATTCTTAGAAACAAAGCTCCATGGGATGAACTATAAGTTGTGGTATTCACTTATGAAGATCATGCTTGGTGGTCTTCGCCTCTGGGGGTATGTCACTGGTGCACGACCTTCTCCGCCATCGTCAGTTTAGCCTCCTCCTAAACAGCCTACTTCTGCACCTCTTGTAGAAGATGAAGCCGCCAAAAAGGAGGCAGAGGCTACTACTGCTACTACTGACGCTGCTAATGAGGCCTTTCAGTATGCCATTGACGCTTTTGAGCATTGGTGTGCTGATGAGGCCCGTGTTTGAGCCATCCTGGTCATCATCGATGGCTCCATCTAGCTAGACATTATTGGTTTGCGGATTACTTATTAGATCTATGAGTACTTGCGCGAGTGATACCAGCAGAGCAGCGATGCTCAGTTATTTTCGCTTCAGCATGAATTGGAGATGCTTTGCCAGGAGGACTCTTCCATCGATGACTTCTACCAAGCCCTGGCTAGTTTCTAGTGCCAGCTGGATGAGCTAGCTTCATTGCTCTGCCAGAAGTGTCATAAGGTGCGGAAGGCGGATCATGACTGTCTTTGTCTTTATGACTTTGTCTGTCGTCTTTGCCTAGCGTTTGAGCCTGTCAGGGCTTAACTATCGAGACACTTGTTATGACTGATCATCACTGAGGCTCTTTTGACTCTTCGTGCTGAGGAGCTTCACTGCGGGTTAGCAGCACAGTCTGTTCTGGTTGTGCTTGTTGTCCCTTCTTTTTCGACTACACTGACAACTTCTGTTTCGACTATAGTCTCTCATCAAGTGTCTGTTTTTGCTCCTATTTTCGCACCAACTGGGATTCAGTACAATTATTGTAAGAACTTTGAGGACGACTACCAGAGGTATGCGCTGCAGAAAAAGTGGAACAAGACGCATGGGTGTGGATGATCAAAAGGGGGCAGGGAGGGTCTTCCTCAACGGGAGAATAGACCAACACGTTAGGACCATATTAGCAAGGTAACTTTATTCAATAGTTCTGTTAGGCTCTACTTTAGTAGCTCTCTCATAGCTCAGCATGTTTTATCAGTCTAGCTAAAATGTCTCCCCAAGGTACCTCTTATGTACTGAATTCTGGTGCCTCTTTCTACATAACACCAGACTCAATTTCTCACTTCAGTAGGACCTCCTATTTTTTCTATCTCTAGTCAGACAAATGATGGTACTCCTCTATCTGTCAGCTATCAGGGCATTCTTTTGTCCACTGATTTATCTTCTCCAGTTGTTTCCCATGTTCCCCCAGTTTACCATGTAGCTTCTCTCAGTGGGTCAGCTACCGATCTCAGATGTACTATTGGTTTTAACTCTCACACCTATTTCGTTCAGAATCTATAGATAAGGATGCTACTTGGGACTAACTGGCGCCATAGAGATCATCAGGGTCTCTACATTCTTGACCGCCTCCACCTTCCATCCACTTCAGTTGCTCCTATCACATCTACATCTACCTCCACCGCCACTGCTGCCACTACCACTTGAGCTTTTGCGCAGTTGTATCACAATTTAGGTCACTTATGTGGGGTCTCGTATTTCTTCATTAGTCTGTCTGAGTGTCCTTGAATGTGTTGCTGTTGACACTACCATTTTTGTTAGGGTTATAAACTAGCAAATAGCTATAACTTTATTATCATTCTAGAGACTCATTGTCTTCTTATCCTTTTGATTTAGTTCATTTAGATGTGTGGGGACCTGCACCTATTATCTCTAAAGGCGAGAATAAATTCTATGTGATTTTCATGATGATTATTCCCATTTCACATGATTTTTCCTATATCTAATCATGGTCAATTTTTTGCGATCTATCATAGCTTTGCAATGATGGTTTGTATTCAATTTAAGTCTTTTATTTGTACTTTTCACTATGATTCTGCTGGCGAATACTATTCTAACACTTTTAGATAGTTTATTTCTAAGCATGGCACTCTTTACCAGTCTTCTTGTCTTGGTGCCCATACTCAGAATAGGGTTGCTGAGCGCAAACTTCATCATCTAATTGAAATTGCACGCACTCTTCTCCTTGTCTCTCATGTTCCACCCAGTTCTGAGCTGAGGCTATTTCTACCGCTACATATCTCATTAATATGCAGCCTTCCACTGCTCTTAAGGGTGTCAGTCCTATAGAGTGTCTCTACTCTCGAGCCCTCCAGTACACTCATTTTCGTATTTTGACTGCACTTGTTTTATCCTGCTGTAGCTTCGTAAGCATACCACACTGTCTAAACATGGATTGGTCTGATAAAGCCAATTAATTTTTCGGTGAATCAAATATCTTTTGAGAGCACTAAACCTTCTCTCTTTCAGGATTGATTCCCACTCACGACCTGATAGTAGGCTTGGCCCATGAGACCTATTAGCCCGTTGGCACAGAAACCATTAAGAGAACGCCCAGTAACTTATTGGGTACTGTACAGAGTATTTGAAACAAGGGAAAGAAGTATCACTTGAGTAATATTTCCAGAGAAGTTGCAAACGGATCCATCGTGTTGATATTCAACAACTCGTAAAAAATAATCACAGAAATCTAAACATTTCTCGATCCATCCATAAGGTAGATCGGTGGCTCAGTCAGTTGAGTTTGTGTTTTTTGGTTATAGTTTTGAGCATAAGGATTATCATTGCTATGATCCTTCTGCTCGATGGATTAGGATTTCATGAGATGTTATCTTTGATGAATCTCAACCTTTCTTTTATCGAAATTTGGCTCTTTGTCCTGTTTCCACCGTTGAGACGATCTCATGGTTGTATCTTTCTGACTCTCCACCTATTGCTCCGCTCTCACAGCCTTCTCCTGGTTTGTCTCCAGTAGTTCCTTCTGTACCACTGTCTCCTGTGCTGCCTCCTGCACCACTACCTCTTGTTCCTATAGCACCACCATCTCGTTTTTCTAGTATTCACTACTCCAGACGCCCTTATCTTTTATAAGCCTTCTCTCCTGGTATCTTGCCGATAGCTACATCTGATCCTCCTGATGATTCTCCTTGTTACGTCCTTTGTGATTGGACATCTCTTTGCCCTCCTGATCGTTTTGGTTTTACTTCGACAGCTCATACACTCTCTGTCACTAAGCCTAGTTCTTGTCGTGAGGCTGCTTCTCATTCTAAGTGATAGGTTGCTATGATAGAGGAGATTAATGCTCTTCAGTGTACAAAGACTTAGAATGTTATACTGACACCTATGCATGCTCGCTCTATCACATGTAAGTGGGTGTATAAGATTAAGATCCAGTCTGATGGTACTATCGAGCGCTACAAGGCTTATCTTGTGGCTCGCGGCTTCCAACAGGAGTACGGATGTGACTACGATGAGACTTTTGCCCCTATTGCCTATATGACCACCGTTCGTACTCTTGTTGCAGTTGCTTCTGTTTACCGGTGGTTTATCTCTTAGTTGGATGTTAAGAATGTCTTTCTTAATAGTGTTCTACATAAGGAGATCTACATGTAGCCATCACCTGGGTATTCTGTTCCAGATGGGTATGTCTGTCATCTCCATCGTGCTCTTTATAGCCTTAAACAAGATCCTCATGCCTAGTTTGCACATTTTACCTCAGTGATTACCACTTTCAGCTTCACTGTCAGTCTTCACAATCCTGTTATTTTTGTCCATGTCTCACCTCGGGGTAGGATGCTGCTTCTTCTGTATGTGGATGACATGCTCATCACTTGTGATGACTCCTTGTTCATCATATATGTGAAGAAGCATCTTGGTGGGCAGTTTTTGATGACTAATCTTGGTTCTCTTACGTACTTCGTTGGGATTGAGTTTTCTTCTACGTCAGATGGCTACTACCTCTTCCAGCAGAATTATGTCCAAGATCTTCTTTATCGGTCTAGTCTGACTAACACTCGCATTGTTGAAACCCCTATGGAGCTGTCATAGATGGTGATCTTCTTGAGGATCCTACTCGATATCGCTATCTTGTTGGAAGTTTAGTGTATCTTGTGAGCACTCATCTTGATATTACTCATGCTGTCCATATCTTAAGCTAGTTCATGGCTCGTCTTACCCATCTTCACTACAGTCAGCTTCTTCGTGTTCTTCGCTATTTGCGTGGAACTATCTCTCATCGTTTGTTTTTCCCTAGCTCCAACTCACTGCAGCTTCAAGCGTACTCTGATGCGACTTGGGCTAGTGATCCTTCTTATCGTCGTTATCTTTCTACTTGCTGTATTTTCTTGACTCATCTTTGATTTACTGGAAGACAAAGTAGTGACTGCAGTTTCCCGTTCGAATGCAAAAGCTAAGTTGAGAGCAATAGCTGTAGTGACAGCAGAGATTACTTGATTGAGGTGGCTACTTACAGATTTTGGAGTATCTATGGTGGGACCTATGTCTCTTTTGTCTGATAGTACAGGTACTATCAGTATTGCTCGTGACCCTATGAAGCATGAGCTTACTAAGCACATTGGTGTGGATACTTCATACACTCGCTCACAGGTGCAGGAGGGAGTACTTGCTTTATAGTTCGTGCTCTTAGAGCTACAGATTGTTAACTTATTCACGAAGCCCCAAACTAAGGTGCAACATTTGTATTTTCTCTCTAAATTTAGTGTGTGTGATCTACCATGAGTTTGGAGGTGTTAGAATAGGAATTCATTCTATGTATTTCCTTATTTGTATATGGCATATTCCCTTATCATATCCCCTTATACTTCCTATATATACTACCTATTGGGCCTCATTAATATAAACACAAACATTCATAACAAAAGTAACTTCCATTAGATAAAGATGGAGCACAACAACATGAATTGGAATCCCAAAGTGACAAAAGAAGATTATGATCTATGGAAACAGCTACAAACACAACTTGTTTGGCCTGACCTTCAATTAGCTCCAACGTCATATATATGAATTCAATATTGGTGGCTAGATCAGTTGTTTTGTTGAGATAAGTGGCTAGATCAGTTCAAATATCAAAGTTTTGTCCAAGATCAAATAAAAAGGTACCATGGTTTGTATTCTTCAATAAAAAAATGAGCACATGCTATATAGCCTGAAGAACTTTATAAAATAACTTTGAAATGAAGAAAACCCAAACCAAAACATCCTTGATTACAAAATAATCCAATTTGGAACTCCGTCAACAATGACACTATTATTCTCTTGTGAAGCATAATAGAACAAATTGTAATTTGAATTGTTCCACAGATAAAAGCATGCAAAACTATTGAAGTAGATACCTCCCATATGTAAGCATTTCCAGAATGAGCTCCACCAACCAAATACACCCCATCTTTGGAGCAAGCAATGGGTCCAATGGCTTCACCTATAAAACTTTTATGTGTTTCCTGGAGCTGTATATGGAAACCAGAAGATATCTATTAGGTATTTTCCATTGAGATGTACACACACTTGCCAATTTGCTCATATTGTGAATTCGTTCAGCACCATGTTATTTAAAAAGTAACCCATTTACTTTTCCATGCTAATTGTTGAATTTCAATACCTACAGTATTTTACCTACCACCAAATTAAGCGAGAATTTAATCATTCACCGTTGAAAAACACCCATTATATGAGTTAGGATTTTCTGCCCAGGGGTAGCTATCCACCTCACATCCACATTTGGTTTTTTTAAGGAAAGACTGTAGGGGAGGCCGGCCTACAGTGTAATTAAATTAAAATAAATAATAGAATTATTTACAAGCAGTCCATGAAGAATATACAAACACCCCACGAAGGGGTAAAATCAACTTAAAGAATCTGGCCAATAAAAAATTAGACTCTTGAGCTGGTCATTCACTCTATATACATGGAGAGCTACTTCATTTTTGAACAAAATTTTCCATCACTTCACCAAAAAGTTGTTTATGAACGAAGACTTTCTCATTTCTCTATTTCCATATATGCCAGGCTGCAATCACGAATACTTCGATGAAGAAAGGTTGTGCAAACTGTTGTTTTGCCTCGTGTAACATTTGTTGTACACCTTGATGAGAAGTCCAATGAATATTGATTAATGCCCAACATTGTTGAGTAAAAGGGCATGTAAAGAACAAGTGTGTAGATGTTTCCACATTTCGGTTTTGCTTCAAGATTCGTATCATTTCTCCTCCCTCAGCTTTGAAGACTTTTAAGTCAAAAATCAAACATTTTTAGCTCAAAATATTTCTAATTTTCACCTCAAAATTTAAAGTTTAAACTCTAAAAAATGGAAAATTCTCAATACGGTAGTTGAAAAATATCAACTCGAAATCGGTAACTTTCAACTCAAATTAGAAGAGTTGCAACTCCAAATTTCCCCTTTCAGCTCAAAATTTTTAACTTACAACTAGAAAATGTCGAATTTCAACTAAAAATTACATGTGGGTAGCTACCCCCTGCGCAGCAAGATATTTCTGTTATATGTTTGCGAAATTTTCATGAAAATTTGTAGTATAGCGTGGTTCCTCCATCATCAATTGCATGATTGGAAACCATCATGGCAACCAGAGGTGGGCAATAAATTCAGCTTTTCAGATGAAATAAGAACCTCGGATCACTGTTGTGAAAAACAGCCGGCTTGGCCAATTAATCCGTGATGGTGGCTAAACCATCACAAACAGTATAATCCAAGTGCAATTAACACCGTCAAACGATTAATTGACCGTATAATCTAATTAATCAGCCATTTCTGATTAATCGTCCATTTGTTACCATTTAATCATGAAACAGCTTACATTTAGAAACTAAATAAGATAAATTAGTTTATAATAATGTATGATGGTGTTCATAGTATGTACATTTTGGATGAAGTATAAATAATGAAATGTAAAACAGGGAAATATTGTTTTATAGAGGGAAAATTTACAATAACTTTGGGGAAATAAAATGTGTCTAATTTATTCTAAATACAATAAATATATTAATAAGAACGCATAATCATCCGTTAAATTCCGATTAATCGACCGTATCGGGATTAATCGCTTAGCGATACCCCATCCGTCCATCAAGCACATACCGTCTTCCACAACACTGCCAGGGATCACATTTTGCATCCCAAATCCCATCTCTCCTAATTTGGCATCTATTTCCAACTTGGGAATTCCCATACCGTGCATGTACACTGCATCAGATCTGCTATTCTAAACATGATAGTAACAAATCCCAAAAGAACCTAGCATCTAACCGTACAAATCTTCCAGAATCTTATTGCATAGAACCAAAGAGCTCAGCAATCAAAAGTAGGGACTAGTTCAAGCCTCACACTTGTACGCTTCCTTCTCTAGAATTTACAGACCTCCAAGATCTATCCCAAGGGGCCTATGATCTACAACAAATCGATTGCTCCATACATCAAAGACGAAGACAGGAACACAGTATGATTTATGCCGTATGCATGTCATCAATTTCTTTCATAAAGAACATACGAGATACTTGGTGCACACCTTATTTGGAGCCCAGAAATAGATAGCGCTGCCAAAGAGTGGTTGATCCTTGTCCGATCGAGATGCAGCAAGGAGACATCCATCAACGAAAGCGAGGCCACATGGACGGGCAACGCAGTCGGGTAGGTGCAGAATCTTCTCTCCTGTGTTGATGTCATACACCATTGCCGCGTCATGCTCCTTGGCACACACCACCAACACTGCCTCTTTTTCTCCTTCCATTTTTCTGGTCCTAGATGGGGAATAGATCTGGTAGAGAGGGTTGGGAAAGTGAAGAGTATAATTTCAAGGATTTTGAACGGGGATAATTTCGAGGCTTTTGATCCTAAAGCAGTAAGAAATAAAAAAGTTTAATAGCAACAATTCAAAAGCGACAAAAGGTTGAAACTGAAAATCCTTTCTAGGAGTAACTGAAAAAGCTAGGGATGCAAGCAAGGCTCCCATGAGGCTAGGACCAGGAACATTTTATCTATTATAATTGAAGGGTCTTTTACCTTCCTAACCTTTTGTTGTGGAATTCAAGCATTTATTTGTGTAGATTTAGATCATGATGATGATCCTACGTTTTTTATGTTCCAAAATAAATGCATTACCATTTTAGGATCTAAAAATTCTATAGTTAATATTCATGATTTTATAGTCAAACAAAGATCTTTAAAAAAACTTCAATTGTTCCAAATATAATCTCAAATTTGAAGTTATAGGAAATGTTTAGTAAGTTGCATGATCTTTTTTTTAGAATCACCATTTCATTGTCTTATTGATATCTTGGAAAGTTAATACCCATGATTTTACCATTATCATGAAATCTTAAGAATTAGTTGATACTTGAATCATTCCCTAAGATTGCCCGCTCGGTTGGGCTGAAAAATAGTGGTTTATAGCTGAAATTACACTGTAACTAAAGATGACTTATTTGGCGTAATTAAATTTAAAAAATGTAAAAAAAATATGTTAGCTCATTATGGACAACGTAAATGAATACAAAAAAAGAATTGGCAACAAAGCTAAAAAAAGCCAAAAATTTAGAAAAAGATAAACTTTGTAAATAATAAAAAATAAGTTAAAAATAAGAAGATTAAGTCGAAATAAACGGAGATAGGACACAACTGCTCCACACCTGGACCAAGATTCTGACGACTATTTTAAAACAGTGCATTTGTTGTTGTTTCCGAGGAAGCTGGCAACTACACCGGTGGAGGCGGCGGCTAGGGAGGCCCTCCCCAATATTGGGCAAACTTCACACCTAAACTTTCCGAAGTGAAGATGGACATCTACAAGCTGTATGACAAATTACAAACACTTAGGAGGGCTTGCACCGCCAAGATTAAGAGGTTGGTTAAGGCCACGGGGCATCTCGACCTTTCTGAGATGTAGTTATGTCTAATATTTCCTTGCTATTAGCCGTGCATTTAATTCTTTGCTTTAGCCGTTTAGTTTATTTTTCCTGCAAATAATTTGTAACCTGTTCATTTCTGCCCAACAAATAAAGTTTAATGAGCTATGGAATAAGCACGCTTTGAATGTCCTGGATTTGCGCCTATAGTGTTTGCATGCAATTAATAAATATCTTCGCTAGGAGAAATTTAGAAATAATTTGGCATTCTCATGCTTCATCCTAGCATCGTGTAATTTGTGGGATAATTAATAGAACCCTAAATCTAGCCATTGGGGAGTATGACATTGTGTGGCGCAAATCCCTGTTTTAAATTTTTACCCATCACAGTTTAGGCTGGGTTCGAACCACTTTTTGCTGGCTTATGCTCGTACAGTCTACAGTAACTAAACTTTAAACAGTATATTTTTTTAAGGCAGGGTCAATAGGAAGGTTGTAGTAAAAAATGTACTGAGTTTAGCCGTACCGACCAAAATCGTATACGACTATTTTCTATACGTACTACCTCTCATAAACAGTCAGAATTTAAATTTTTAAATCATAAATCATAAGTAATCAATCCAAAAGATCTGTTGGCTTTCTGGCACCCGCTTTCTAAAAAAAACCTCACGGTGCAAGCAGGCTCTCTCTTTTAGATTTTTGGTTTCAGTTTATTTCCCACAGAACCAAATCAAGGAAAGTTAAGCCTCTCTATTTGAGCCATTTTGGTGTGACATCCCCCTTGGGAATCGACGCTCTGAAGTGTCATTTCCTTTTGCGTAAACTCTGACTGCTAGCCTTTTAGCATTGACGGTCGGGCATGCTCCGCTAAATATTCCGCCCTATAAAACCTAAAACATCTTCATTGGTGTCCACCTCCCATTTCAGCCAATCCGGGTCCATTATGACAACCGGCAACCAGAAGAAACCTGAACCATACTTGTAGACATATTTAATATGGCTGCGACTTATAGTTTTTCATTAATTTTTTTTAAATTTTAGCTATTTACGACAGAAATTACGGAGAGAGATACTCGCTTACGATTTTAGTTGATACAGATGTTGGGCTTTTAAAGTGTAATACAATTAATTTGTACGAGTTTTGGTTCGGTCCACCTTTTTCACTCTCAACCGTCCAATAGAACAGATTCTATGGTTGTGACGATCCCTCGATAGAAGGGTGGTGCTGGAAAAAAGAAGGGCATTTAGGTAGTTTCATCTTAGATAGCGAACGTTTAACAGATTAATGGAACCGTTACATCTTTCACTCGTGTGATTACATAATGAACACCTTAAGATCCAACTATTAAGCAAGGAGACCTATGAGCGGCAATTACATTCACGGTGCCATGAATCGAAGCAAGATAACATATCGCTGGCCAGCTGATCGCTTGGGTGCCCAAAGAGCGTCCAGGTTAGACGATCATGATTAATGGAAAAGATAGAGGAGCCGCGGTTTTTTCTTCAGTTAACTCTCTATGTGAGCGTGATTACGTGGGTTCCTAATACTTTCTAAAAATGAAAGTACGAATTCAACCCTGTTGCATGGATGGTTAGATGTGGTGGAGGTGTTAGCACCTCCTACACCTTTGGATGGACCGAACCAAGACTCAATTTGTACACTCCGTCTTGAGAAAATACTTCGTTTGAAAGTTAGGTACTGTAACAAAAGTCGCTTTTAGAAACCGTTGAAGAACAGACCATAATCATAATCACGCTTCTCGAAGAATGAAGTCCAGTACCAAGTCCTCATCTTAAAAAAAACTCCTTCAAAGGAGAGAGAAAGAAGAAAATTTAGGTGCTGGATTTCCCCAAAAATCTACTTTACTTGCTCGAAGCCAAAGAAAGTCCAGTGCGCTCCCCAAATCAGCATTTCTACCGGCCTGGGCCCGATTTCTCCTCCTTGCGCAACTTCCAATAGCAGGGACTTCATCCCTGCCCTGGGACATTTTGTATTGCGCAAGTCTTCTATAATTCCTTCCGCGTGAGTCCCTCTCTCTCCCTCACCATTACATTTAGTCTCCAGTTACCAGAACGAAGACTGTTGAAAGTACCAATGTGGATCATCTCTAGCCCCAACAAAAATCCAAGGAGCCGCAAGGTTTACCCAGCTCCATATACAGCCATACAATTGAAAGGGTGAGGGCTTGACAATGCAGCATCGCCAATTATCATACGATTTACGAGGGACTATGGGAGTAAACCACATTTTGAAAGAAGAGTGCCCCTTTTGCCTATGGGAATTTTTCTGCTCTTTTCACCCGCTTTTCATCCCTATAATTCCATATAAAAGGGCAACAAACCAAAATAATGCACTTTAAGGCTAACGTTTCCATATAGATAGCACTTCTTGTGGTTTTGTAGGAAATGCGACAAAAGGGAGCAAAAATAGGGAAATTAACTTGACAAGAAAAGTTAGCTTGGGCTGGCCGGCCCAAGCTCCTACACCGGTCGGCCCAACCATGATACAGGCCGCCTCAACCTGAATCTCCACTGCCTCACCTTGTCAAGGAGGACCAGGCTGCCTGGCCAACTCACTCAACATCGACCGGCTCCACCAGGACATAGCATGAGAAGGTTGAGTCTTCAAGTTAAAATCGATGCACCCTGACACTCCACTTGGCCGGCTGGCCATCTGACGCACACTAGCCGACCACGACACCCTCTCCATCGACTTAATGACCAAAATGCGCACATGATCGCCACCTAGGCCAACTGACCTACACCGGCCGACCAAGGTTATAAATAGGAGGCAACAACTCTTATACAAGGCATCTACCTACTCCCACTCTCATTTTCCACTTCTTGTACATATTTAGCAACTCTTGTACAAGGCATCCACCTACTCCAACTCTTATACAAATTCTGATTGTTCGCAAAAGAGAGTACGGAGAGAGACACTCACGTGTTATTTTGGTCGATATAGATGAATTTGGTATAATGTCTACTACAGTCGACTTGTAGACCCCACATTAAAAAGACACCGTTTGAAAGCTAGTTACTGTAACATAAGTTAAAAGCCATAAGTCATAAACTCAAAAGAACCCAGACATTATATATTTCACTATCTAGGTGATGACAGCTAGCAACTTCAGGTGCTGCTAACTAGCAACTCTTGCGTAACTAGCAAATTTTTGCTACTAGTAATTATATGTTTCAGTACGTAGTGTCAGTAGGTAGCAACTCTCGGTGATGGTAACGATCAACTCTATATGATGGTAAATATCAAATTATGTATTAGTTGGTAGCTCTACATATTACTTGTTACATTAGTTACTAGCATTTCTACATGTCACCTACTATATTACTTGCTAGCTTTACATGTTACTTACTATATTAGTTGCTAGTACCTCGATGTGTTACCTGCTACACTAATTGCTAGTATCTAGAAACTATAAGCGCTGGCTATTAGTGACTATAATATGCTAGTATCTCTATATTTTACATGTTGCATTAATTGCTAATATTTGATAACTATAATTGCTGGCTACTAGTAGTTATAATCTGCTAGTAGCTCTACATGCTACTTGATACATTAGTTGATAGCATCTAGCAACTATAAATTGCTGGCTACTAGTAACTATAGTCTGCTAGTAATTATAATTATTAGTATATAGGTTCTAGCGACTAGCAACTCTAAGTTGTTGGTAATTAATAATTTATCTTATTATTATATCATTGAAAACATATGTAATTTGTTCAATCTGTTGTATGGAACACAATAGTTCAAATGAAATTCAAAATGAACATTCAGTTGAAGAGATATAGTCATTTAAATATCAAAGAATGAACAAGTACAAAACTTGTACGTGTACCCTGTGTCTGCTTCCATTATCTGTTGTTACCAAGTGGTTCCACCTCCCTGTGCACTCTCCTGTGTATGCAAATGATAGCTTCCCACCATCTCACGGCTTTCTTCCTCCTTGTATCTAACATCGTACACGTGTGGTATTAAGGGTCTATTTGGTAGAGCTTTAAATTCTTATTTTTTAGCTTCTGCTCCTGATTATCTGAGAATCCACTTCTCAGAGAATCCGGCGCTACCCTGAAAAGTATTTGGTTAGTAGGTTGGCTCCAGAAACCATAAGAGGAAGTATTAAGGGCAAATAGATTATGATACCCCTGGTTATAACACTTTATTTGTATATGTATCTTACTCTTTCTATTTGTACACAATTTATTGAAAAAAAGTTTCTCAATTTTTTGAGGACCATATATACACAAATTATGAACAAATCAAAAAATTTAAGACCATATCTACACAAATTATGATAGAGTTCATGTGCAGCCTCGTGTGTAGCAAGTGGGACGAGTTCTTCATGAAACAACATTCACACATTCTTCTATTTTGCGTTGGTAACCGTGAACTGTGTGAGGATTTGCAGTTTGTGGTATCTCTTTTTGTTTCTTTTGAAACCTTGTAGCGTGCAATAGACATATCCATACACACAAAAACAAGATCATATGGCATCTCACCAGCAAGGCTTCGTTGGTAGAAAATTTATGAATGTGAAGTCAAATCATAGTCCTTGCTACTTAATCCAATCATTCAAAGAACAGATCAAAATCATACCCCACTGCTTGAACAAAAGGCTAAAAAGCCACATTGTCAATCATCCATAATTTGTACAGCCATATTTTTCTTATATAAAGTCATGAAAACAAAAGTACAAAATCTAGTATAAATGTTAAAATTTATTCTTCTTCTCGTTTTGTCTTCTTAACAATGAATTCAGAAGTTGGTGAGGACGACAAATGTCCAAGCATTTCAGGACCATGGCTCCATCCCCACGAGCACATCAATTTCATTCTGATTTGGCCTGAAAATGCAATTGGATTAGTAAGTATAAGACCAACCCACTTGGCCACCAATGATAACTTGGTAAGTCATATAAGAGTACTTGCAAGGCCATCTCTCAAGAGAGCATGGCCAGACCAATGCAACCAATCAAACAACTCATGGCCAGACCAATGCAACCAATCAAACAACTCCATGTATATGCATATTGCATGAAGTGAGCATGGCCCTAGTCAACCTGGTTCACTTTACGGGGAGCATGTTTGCCTGTTTGATACGACTGTGACTTATGGTTTTTGATTGAAATTTTTAAATTTTAGTTGTTTGCGATAGAGATTATAGAGAGAGATACTCGCTTGCGGTTTTGGTTGATACAGATGTTAGGCTTTTAACGTGTACTATAATTAACTTGTAGACCCCGTCTTGAGAAAATACCCTGTTTGAAAGTTATGTACTATAGCAAAAACCAAAAACCGCTTTTAGAAGACGTAAAGAACAGGCCCAGCTAGGCCAAAGCAGGCAACCAAACACACCCGTAGGCCATGAACTTCCTAATTCGTAGAAGCAAACTAGCAAAGTGTGGCAAACAGCATATACCTAAAACAGCAAAACTGATAAGAGCCTAGTACCATTGTAAACTTTACCATTCAGACACAAGGCCAACGAGAAAAATCTAGATACTAATCAGGAACTTCAGTGGCGTTTGGATGCACACTGGGTTTGCGATAGGGATATGAGATGGGTTGTGATGTGGAGGGTTTGGGACAAGGATACAAGTTTTTAATCCCATACCCTTCTTTGGCATTTGTTGGGTTTTGCATGGGGATATGATTTTATATGACAAAAATATCTTTGTCTACGAAGAAAGAAGAAATTGTATAAATACACTGTCATAAACACCAAATTATGTTTATGTGTAAGATTATTCCTCTAAAGATTCCAAAACGATTCTCTTTATTTGATCTTCATCGATCCACTTCAACCAACGATGAAAAAATTGCACAAAGAAATCGATCCACATCAACCAACGATGCAAAAATTGCATAAAGAAATGGGAAGCAAAGCAAGTACCAATATACGACATAGCTGAACAGTTAAGAGATCAAAGACGTCATATGAGGTCAGCGCTCCTCACAGCCTATGCCTATGACATGAAAGGCCACGTAGTTGAAAATGCCCAAATAAACAATGGAGTGAAAAAAAAGAGAGGAAAAACAGAGATAGAAAAAGGATCGAAATCGAAATTGAGGCGTGGAAAACCTCATTGGAGGCTTCGTCATGCTCACGGGAACATGTGAGTGAGAGGGCCGCATGCCAAGGCTGAAACGGCCATTCCGGATGTGAGGATGAGCGACGACAGCAGCACCCTACGAGCAGATGATGATAGACCCTATCTTGATGATGAAAAAATACTTCGTTTAAAAGGTAGTTACTATAGAAAAGTCGAAAAGCAGATTTTAGAAGCTGAAAAGAATAGGGCCGTAGTCATGAGGCTTGATGCTGCGCTCAGACGGCGTTAATGTGCAGCGACCAGAGCTCCACGACGGTCTCTAGCAAACAGATGATTTTGGGCATATTTGTATTGGTGTTTGCTGATAGTTTTTTATTTTAATTTATGAATAGTAATAGTTTGTAGAGAGTCGTACGGAGAGAGAGAGAAACTCGCATACGATTTTAACCGATATAAATAAGGTTATTATAATATATACTACAATTGACTAGTAGATTCCGCCTTGAAAAACACTCCTTTAAAAGTTGGTACTATAGAAAATCATTTACTATAGAAAAAATAGTTTTTACAAGTCAACATGAACAAGGCTTCGATGCTGTCATCCATTCTACTAGCAGCGGAAGCGCGGCACCACGCTATGCTAGCTACCGCGTGGACCAAAGCAACAGAGTCGACAATTCGTAGGGATGATTTTTTTTGGAAAAATCAAGGACTCGTACGTAATTTCAAAAAAGCGAAGGTTTTTTCACAAAAAACTAAGGACCATACGTAATTCCGGGAAAACTATAGGGCTTTATCACGTAAAAGGAGGACCCCCTGAAAAACCGAGAACTCATATGTAATTTCGGAAAAGTGGAGAGCTTTTGTGAAAAGGCGACGTGTGAGGCCTTTCGCAAAAAACCAAGTACACGTCAAATTGGGAAAAGCCGGAGGGCCTCTACGCAAGGAAGCTGACATGGATGGCCTAGATGGGGGTGAATCCCCAAGTTTAATCTCTACTAATATAAAAGAGAAGTTTGTCCGTTTACGTCTTCCACTTTTGGCCTCCTCTTGCATGTGCCGAAATTTGAACCCATGTTGTTAGCCCCAAACTGCTATATCATTCGTTCTCTTGTATTTTAGCTGAATTGGTAGAAATGAACTCTTGTTCATGGTTTTATAGAAGAATACGTTTAGACTTGCATTTTAAAAAGGTTACTATGGATAATAATTAATTCAGCTGCCTATCAAGAGCTTTATTCACATTTCCTGTACTCATCTCTCTTTTTAATTTTCATTATATATTTTAGACCATATTTAATAATATATATCATCTTATTTTAAAACTTCACTCTAGTATAGGGTTTGTTTTTTACGGTTTCTAAAAACGACTTTTGATTTTTGCTACAGTGTCTAACTTTTAAATAAAGTATTTTCTCAAGACAGGATCTACAAGTTAATTATAGTATACGTTAAAAGTCTAACATCTGTATCAACTAAAATCGCAAGCGAGTTTCTCTCCGTAATCTCTGTCGTAAACAGCTAAAATTTAAAATTTTGAATCAAAAGTAATAAATCGTAGCAAAAAAAAAAAGAAGACATATGAGCATATGACAGCTCGAATCCGGCCGCCGATTAGCAAACGGCATCCCGAAATAAAATTCGTCTGCTCGTTGCCTTTGTTGACGTAGCAAGTTACCATATTGTCCCTCGGTCCCTCGTTCTCATCTCCCAGCTCCCCCGTTCCTCTCACGATCCCCAAATCCGAAGCACACGGCGCCTCCAAGGAACTCTTCTCTCCTCCACTTCTGCCGATCTGGGGTGTAGCGGAGATCCATCCACCCGGACCGATTCCTTTTCTTGGTAAGAAAGCCCTAGCTTGATTGGATGCGATTGTTCTAAGGCTTCGCGATCAAATCGAAATCTTCCTTTCTCTCCATTCAGTTTGCTGCCGGATTTGTTTGCCGCGTAGTACGCTGCTAATCTAATCCATCCACCCTTCCACGGCTCGGCGCGCAAGATCGATCTAGGATTTGGATTTGGTACCCAGGTGTGGGTGCAGGTTATTTTCCAAAAAATTCTGGGGTTCAACTGAACCCCCATGCCCCACGTTTAGTCCGCGCCCTGTGAAATGCTTACGCATGCATGTGGATGATAATCTTTGATTGAGTGGACTTAAGAAATCCTGCAAAATAAGCGACTCCATAGCGTCCATGCAAATAAGAACTGAACATGGTATTAATTTTCTTTTCAAAAATGTTACTCCTGACACCTTTCTTTCTGGAATTCTGGGTTATGGAAGGCCCTCTACACCCAGAATAGATCATCCTATGGCTGCGTTCGATGTACATGAACTGTTTTTGTGGTCAATTTTGAGGATGAGGCATCATAGAACATAGCTTCTTCTATAGTCATGCGTATTCTTGTTTTCTCTTCATAAAAGCACATTTTCTGGTTTTATAGCCCTGCAGGCTGTAAGATAGAAGTATGGCATGCCATAGCTGATCATTTTTTCAGTTTCAGTCAATCCATACCAGTTTGTTGTATGTAGGCTAGTGCGGCCATGGGGATATAGTTAGTGAGGCATAGGTGAGCATGGCCGCATTACTATTCTAGTTTACACAGGACAGGTTTGTAGATGATCGAAATGGATAAGTGCATGTTGCAACGTGTATAAGTACACTGGTGACTGCCTGCCTGTGGTTTTTTACAAATAGCTTACATTGACAGTGTGCAATACTACAATTAGAAATGATAGAAGATTTTTTTAGCACTTGCTTTCTCTAGAATTATGATAAGTTTGGCTATTTTACAATGCATTGTTTGCTTTTCTTTTTCTCCTTGAAATGGTCAAGTATCACGTTTAGCCAGTGAGTTTATACACGCAGCATTAACCTCTTATCTTTATGTTAGTTCTGCTGTTCTAGGAATATTTTTCTTCAAATGCATCCTTAAATTACCGCTACATACAATATATTGTTTTATCATGTGTTTAAATTGTATGAAAAAGAAAAAAGTATGGCTTGTCACTGAAGGCTTCACCAACTTGGTAAGGTATTCTCTCTGACCTGGCTACTTATGTATCAACTGTTCAATTAGAGACAGTGAAACTATCTTTGTAGTTCTTCAGAGTTCAGACACTGCTAGATCAGTCACCTTCATATGTATGATGCATTCCCGCCAAACATGCTTCTGGTTCAATGGCTGATTTGTCATGTGCAGAACATTATATGATTAATTTTGATATTACAATGAATCAATTCTGGATCACCAACTTAGGATGATATCAAATCAAGTAGATTTGTTGGAATTGTCAAATGCTTTCCTTTTTTTTTCGCATCCTTTTTTTCGCACAAATGTTACATACAGCTTATGTTTCTTCTTATGTTTGTATCTTGCCTGTAACTATAATATCCTTCTTGATGCTATATGTATATATTTTTTGCTACAGTAAACTTGAAGAAGACGTGTAATGTTATCTGACTTCAACACAATTTCTGTGTAAAGATTTCTTGATCTTCATTCATTTTCCATCACTGGGAGTTTAGAAACTTAAAGCATGAGGTTAGTAGTCTTAGTTTCTCCATCTAGGAATGTCAATAACATCCTGTTTGAAAGATGTGATGCATAATAATTTATTTATATATGCTTGGTTTACCTATTCAGTCTCAGTTACTACTTTAATATTTGACTGGGGTTGCTCCAAATCTTATCTTTGGAACTAGCATAACGATCGCACACTTCAGAATTTTTAAACCTATTTGTAAACAGGGGATCAGCACAATGTTTGATAAGACCTGAGGAATATTTGTCATTTTCAGGTTGCAGTGTGACATGTTAAATTGAAGTTTCTAGAAGGGATCAATTTAAGTAACACCTCTGTGTTAAAACTACAAGTAGTTCTTAGCTGAAAACTCTCATTCCAGCCTGGCTATTGTCGATGTTTTTTGGGATGCGTGAGTTGTTGAATGCATACTGTTGTTGAATGCATAGTGTTGTTGAATGCATGAGTTCATGTTTCAATTCCAAATTTGGGGTTCCACCTAGTAAATTGTAGTTTCTTGATTTATGCTGCTTATGTTGCTCTTGCTTTGTTTTAAAACCCGATATATCAAACCGGAAGGACCAATAGAGCTAATCTGTCAAAGGGCTTATGTGCAGTATGGAATACTTGATTTAGCAACTGTGTCTGATGGAACTTTACTACTTTGAAGGAATGACTTCAGAAGACAGTGTTGCCCTTGTTGCATGCTTAAACTGGATACAGCCTAGCTGTTGATTTCTGCAAGAATTTGTTCTTGGAAAATATACATGATTTTTTGTAGTTCTATTTGCAATAATTTTTATGTGGTTTTAGATATACACATTGGAACCATGTATTTTCTTAAATTTATTCTTTTTTGTGGAAATGCTGCACTATGAAGATCCATCTGAAGAAAACCACTGAACTGGCTGCATAAGTGCGAGCAAGAGTTCAATTAATTGTTTTTGCTTCCATGATTTGAATGTTTTTCTTTAGCTCTCATCGCGTGAAGTGGAATGAGGACAATCTGTATGAGATTGAATCAAACAAGCCAGTGAGGCAGAAGATAACTGAGCCCAAGACACCGTATCACCCTATGGTAGATGATGATGGTATATGTCCTGTTGTCTCATTATACATGACATTGTTGTACTCATAATGTGTAGATGCTGAATTTTTTATATCATTGCTTGCTTTCTAGGGTCACTATCACCGACACGTCCTTTTGACAAGTGTCTAGATGAGACTGTTCATGCTGAAGCTATTTTAACTGCTTTAAATGGCATGGCTTCTTCGAGCAAAAGTGATTCAAAGGATGATGGTTGGGCATCCTCAGATGATGATACAGATGTCATGGAACAAGATGATGGTTGTTAGCTTCTTGCCCAGTTGCTAACTTGCTATTTTAATATTGTTATTCTGCTTACTGTAATTTGCTCTCATATTTTTTCTGTTTCATTTGAATATATTTAAACGGGAGAGATTTAAGGTGTCTTGCTTTTGAGTAGAAAAACTAAATTGGTTTTTCAGTGAACTGCACAATTGATCAGTCTTGAAGATTATGTTATGTACTAGTTCAAGATGATGAGAAATCGAGAATCTATGGCTGTTACTGAAGGATTTTTTTTCAGTTTATGGTTAGTTTTAGAGTAAATCAGTAAATAACAATATTTCATTTATTTTCACATGTTGGGCTATGCAACTCCATTTAATGCGATCAACTTCCTGAAGTGAAGTTCTCAACTGATCCAACTAATGACTACTCAGATAGCTTTTCTGAATTTCCTAATTTTATATGAACCTTTCATAATTCTTACTATTTTGTTGGGTAGTTTTATCGCAAATCCTGATGTATATTTTCTTTTGATGGCATGCGCAAGTGATATGTTCCATTGTTGTTATCAACTCGTTATTCATTATAATGGGCAATAAGCTATTACTTGTTCACTACACAAAATCTGAGATTATCATTAGTCTGGGATGTTTCCTGTGGGAAGTTTTTCTAATATTATTGTAACATAGAGTGATATGTTGGTGTTCATGTAGACTCAGAAGCTGACAAAGCAAGATTGAGTTTCAAGGAGCATCGTCGTGCTCACTATGATGAATTCCGCAAGGTTAAGGAACTAATGCGCACTGGATCTCTGCTTGATAATGAGGCTGATGAGGATGATAGAGGTGCAAACAACAGCCAAAAGAAGGCTGAAGGAAAAAAGGCGGCAGATGGCAATAGTAAATCCTCACCGCAAACTTGAGAAGTGAAGTGAATCTGTTTGCCTTGTTCACTAAGCTAGGAAAGTTCAACATAGCGGAAGCATGCAGTTTGCATAAGTGTGTTAGCGTGCTTCGTGTGTGTTAGATCCTTGTTTTCAAATCAGACTGTGTTCTGTAAGCAAAGCAGGCATTCCTCCCTTTATTTTGAGATCTTGTGCCTAAAATGGTCTTGATGGCTGAAAATTCTAGTTGAATTGGCTACGTACTCCATTTGGTGGGCGAGCCCCTTCACTTGTGCGGTTAAGAGGCTAGAATTTGACTGGAGCACTTTTTATAATACTGAAACTGTGTTATGTGATCAATCCTTGAGCAAATATTTCTAGATAATATCTGGCCTTGATTATTTTGTCATAATGTTTCTACATTTTAACGAGCCCCCTGATGACATCTATGGGGTTCTATGGTATTTGCTTTCCCGTGAAGCATGTGAAACCACTAGAGATGGCAATGGGTACCCGAAACCCGATATCCGGTGGGTTTTTACTCTATTAGGGCATGGGTCTGAGTCAATTTTCTAACCTATGGGTCTCTTAATGGGCAAAAAGTCCAACCCATCGGGTCTGCCGGGTTCGGGTACGTTCCTATAGTACCCAAACCCGTAAATCCATGGGTAATATAAACCCGATCCACAGGAGTTATAAACCTAGATTCTTAGCCTCTCAGGCAAACCAGCTCAGTCCATAGCCCATTAGTCAAGTACAAGGAGCAGTTGATGTCTCTTCTTTTGGTTTTGACTGAGTTGTGAACTGTGAACTTGTAATGATATGTTATACCAGTGAACTATGAACTGAGAATTGATGGAGTGAACTAGTGATGTGCATTGTGGATTTGTTGTTGCTTGTTTCATGCATAGTAACATATAAATTGAACTTATTGTTGACTTGCTAAGCACTGCACTGTCTGCAATCTGCACAACTGTTGTCGGGCACGGGCGACCTGTGGGTACCTGTTACCCGAGTGGGCATGGGTCTGGGCAAAAATTTGCACCTGTCACGGGTATGGGTTTTTTAGCGGGCACGTTCAACTTTCATGGGCACGGATTTGAAATAGCAAAACACAGCGGGTTTGTACCTGTTGCCATCTCTAGAAACCACCCTGGGCATGCAATTTTCTTTATTAATGCGATTTTGTACTTCGCTGCATTGTTGACATTCAATAGGGGGAGGGGATCAAGTCCCTTGCAAGCATTGTTCAATAATTATTGCTTGAACTTTTCAGAACTTGCTAAAGTGCACCCATATGTACAAAACTCTGGCCTGCTGCCTGGAAAATAGCAATCAAAACTTGTGAAGCAAATGCGTGTGAAGCCAGGGAGTCTCATCAAGTTCATCAATTCATATTGTACGCAGGGCTGACTTTTTTTTCACTTATGGATTACGGTTTACAGTTTACGTTACAATAGATAACTTTTAAACAAAGTATTTTTTAAAATAAAATCAACAGAAAGATTGTAATAAAAATATACTGAGTCTAGCTGTACTGGCTAAAATCGCATGTGACTATTTTTCTCTGTGTACTGCCTCTCGTGAATAATCAAAATTTAAAAATTTAAATCATAAGTCATAAGACAGTCTAAAAGAATCCAGCTAAATTTTTTTTAACAAAACAGGGACGCAATTATGTCCAATCTACCAAACCAAATGGATGTTAGAAAAACATAATTTTTTTCTACAGTGAGTACGCCAGTCAAGCAAAATGAAAAGATTTCGACATAGATAGTACTTTTGAAACCTTTTCAACTGTGCCGGTGACGTGTGGCTGCCTGCGAGGCGGTTGCTGCGGGGCGTCGTGAGTGGAAGCCATGGTGGCGTCTAGCTATCAACAAAGAAGGCTGCGGGTGTGAGCATAGTTTTACCGGAAATTCTTGTTTTCGTGCGTGCGCGTATTGGCTCTGTGAGCATACATCGCGAGGTGTTCACGCGCAAGCAAACACGTCGTTCAGTGCACAATAGGGTCAAATTAACGTGATCGACAAAATATGGTTGAATCAACATGATCAAAATTGATGAATTTTTAGTTAATTTTTGATATATTTCAATCCAAAAATTTAACATATAAAACATGACATACAAAAGCATGAGTGATTCAATAATGATGTATTCATATTCGCTAACAAATAAGCTAACAGCAACACCTATTAACATATTCATAGCGTACAGAAACAAATACATCAGATAAGATTTCAGGTTATATCATCGGGCGAGGCCAGTGTCGGAGACACCGGATGCGCCGTTACCATCAGTCGACATGATGGCCTATTCAATGTAGTCGATCGAGGCGTGATGCAGGACGAGGCGTGATGCAGGAAGATGTTCGCCGTGCAGTCTCGCGAGCAGTTCACCACCAGGATGTAAACGACGTCACAGAATGAGCAGTCGCGCTAAAGCGCTCCCCAAAAACTTGATCGCCCGTCTACCCGTGCAGGTACACAGACGGACGGAGTTTCGGAGGCCTACTCGCCCAGAACGCGCTGCGCGCAAGGTTCTGGACCGGAGATTGTAGAGAACAGCGACAAAAACAGAACCAGAATACTATTTTTTCTTCACTCTTTTCCGTATGGAGTAGAGAGCCTTTTTATGCTCTGTTCTTTTGTAACAGCAAAAACAAAGAGGCCAGAGTAACTGCAGCAAAAACGAAGAGCCAAATTAACTGCAGCCATTAGTCACTAGTAACTGCACCGTTACTGCCAGCCATTCGTTAATGCTATTTACTGCGAGTCAGTGCGTTTCGATTTTCGAATAGATAAAGAAAAACGCGCCCGCACTCGACACGCCTACGCGCATGCGCACGCACACGCACTGCACCGCACGGCACGTCACGGCGCGGCGCGGCGAGGCGATAGAGCGAGCGAGCACGCGCGCGTATTGGCTCTCTTCAATTTCACAAGGGGGTTACCACGTTTCACCTTTTAAAGTGGTGTAATTCCCATTCAATTCTTCATATGGGACTAAATAGTTTTCCATGTGGGCCTAGGAATTTCATTTGATTAATTGCTAAATTAAAATGGATCAAGCCCAATTAATCCAACAATCCCCACCAAATTTCAAGGCACACAAGAAATGCTCTCAGTTCTGCTGTTGTTTGATATACTAGTGTTTCGATGGAGACTGTTAAGTTGAACATCCACCTAGGAAAGGAGTTACACTCATACACAACTGAACAATGGACTATGCCTTGAATTGACAGTTTTGTGTGAACAAGCTTTACCCAATTCCTTTACTAGTACTAGGCTGCCTAAAGCATCCCCTCTGGTTGGAGCGTATAAGTCATACTCCATGTCTATTCATGAGTATCTAGAGATCACCCAAATCTCATAGACTGTGACCAGCAGTCGAACTCATCAGGATAGCCGGTATCGGTTTTTCAACCACCAACAAATCCATAAGGAGTTCGCGAAGCCACTCAGCTTCAACAGTGGCGGTATCTAATGTTGTGAGTTCTGCTTCCATTATTGACCTCGTTAAGATGGTCTACTTGCAAGACTTCCAGGAAACAGCACCACCTCCAAGTGTGAACACATATCCACTCGTGGCTTTTATCTCATCAGCATCAGAGATCCAGTTTGAATCACTGTAGCCCTCCAGTACCTTTGGGTACCCAGCATAGTGAATTCCACAGCTCATGGTTGCCTTTAGATAGCGCACCACTCTCTCAAGAGCACGCCAATGATCATCTCTCGGATTCGAAATAAATCGGCTTAGCTTGCTCATAGCAAACGAGATGTTAGGCCTCGTAGCACTAGCTAAATACATCAATGAGCCAATAATCTGGGAGTATCTCAATTGATCCCTTGTTATTCTTCGGTTTTTCCTCAATAACACACTAGGATCATAAGGAGTAGAAGCAGGCTTGCAGTCACTATAACCAAAGCGACTCAAGACCTTCTCCACATAGTGGGATTGCACAAGTGTAACCCCACCATCACCTCCTCTCAATAGCTTAATGTTAAGAATCACATCAGCCACTCCCAAATCTTTCATCTCAAAACTCTTGGACAGAAAGTCCTTGACCTCCTCAATCATATTGAGGTTGGTCCCAAAAATCAGTATGTCATCAACATACAAGCACAAGATCACTCCTTCTCCCCCACCATAGCGATAGTACACACATCTGTTGGCTTCATTCACAACAAAGCCAGCAGATGTCAAAGTTCTGTCGAACTTCTCATGCCATTGCTTAGGTGCTTGCTTTAGGCCATACAAAGATTTTAACAACTTGCACATCTTTCCTTCTTGACCTTCTACCACAAACCCGTCTAGCTGATCCATATAAATCTCCTCCTCCAACTCTCCATTTAGAAAAGCTGTCTTAACGTCCATTTGATGAACGAGAAGACCATAAGAGGCAGCCAGGGCAAGTAGTACTCGAATTATGGTCAATCGGGCAACAGGTGAATAAGTATCAAAGAAGTTCTCGCCTTCTTTCTGAGTATAACCCTTGGCCACAAGCCTTGGCTTGTACTTTTCAATTGTACCATAACGCCTAAGCTTTTTCTTGAAAACCCATTTACATCCTACAGGTTTACTCCCATAAGGATGGTCAACGACCTCCCAAGTTCCATTAGACATAATAGAGTCCATCTCACTCTGTACTGCTTCCTTCCAGTAGTCAGCGTCAGGAGAAGAATATGCCTCTTCAATGGTTCTTGGAGTGTCATCCATGAGGTATACAATGAAATCATCACCAAAAGATTTTGCAATCCTCTGTCTCTTACTCTTTCGAGTAACTTCATTGTTATCCTCCTCAGGATTTTCCATAGGCATTTGTTCAACATGTTCTATCGGCACAAAAGAATCAAGGGAAATTATAGGTTCTTGACTAGATGAGCTAGGTACATCACATTTCATAGGAAATTCATTCTCAAAAAATGTAGCATCTTTGGACTCTATGATTGTACCAACACGCACGTTAGGTACTCCACTTTTTATAATTAGGAACCTATAACCCACGCTGTGCATAACATAACCAAGAAATACACAATCTACGGTTTTTGGTCCAAGTTTGCGCTTCTTGACAATTGGCACGTTAACTTTGGCCAAACATCCCCAGGTGCGCAAGTATGAGAGAGTCAACTACTTCTTTTCCCATTCCTTGAATGGTGTTACTTCTTTGTTCTTTGTAGGAACTCTATTCAGGACATGACACGCGGTCAATATAGCCTCACCCCACCATTCCTTAGAAAGTCCCGCAGTGTCTAACATAGCGTTAACTAAATCAGTTAGAATGCGGTTCTTTCTTTCGGCAACCCCGTTAATTCGGGAGAATAGGGAGGCGTCCTTTCATGAATAATTCCATGTTTCTCGCAAAATAAAGTAAACTCATTTGAAAAATACTCTCCCCCCACGATCAGACCTTACCCGCTTGATTTTCCTCTCAAGTTGGTTTTCTACCTCAGCTTTATAGATCTTAAAGTAATTAAATGCTTCATCTTTTGTTTTCAATAAATATACATAGCAAAATCTAGTGCAATCATCTATAAGCGTCATGAAATATTTCTTTCCACCTTTAGTCAACACGCCATTCATCTCGCACAAATCGGAATGAATGAGTTCTAACGGTGTCAAATTCCTCGCCTCTTTTGCTGCCTTGTGAGGCTTGCGAGGTTGTTTCGATTGAACACACGCATGGCACTTAGAACCTTTGACCAAAGTGAATTTCGGGATTAAACTCATATTAGCTAAGCGCGTCATACACCCAAAGTTAACAGGACAAAGTCGTGAATGCCAAATATTAGATTCATCATTATCGTTACACACATGGTTCACAACTTTATTATAGGAATCCATCAAAGAGAAATGAAACAAGCCTCCGCTCTCATAACCTTTACCAACAAATGTTCCATACTTAGACACGACACATTTATTGGACTCAAATGTAAGCCTAAAACCATCTCTACACAGTAGAGATCCGCTGACAAGATTCTTCTTTATGGAGGGACATCTTGACGTTTCTTGACCGCACGGTCTTTCCCGAAGTAAACTTCAGATCGACCGTACCAACACCATGAACAGCTGCATGCGATCTGTTCCCCATCAACAAGGAGCAACATCGACAGACCTGATAAGATAAAAATAAGGAAATATCAGCACACACATGAATATTAGCACCAGTGTCAACCCACCACTCAGGTGATTGACAAACGGAAAGAACTGTAGGTAAATAATTACCGTACCCCGATGTTCCTCCAGCATCACTAATAACCATGTTGGCAGACTTCTTCTGCTTATCCTTGCGGTCTGGACAATCCTTAGCCCAATGGCCAGAATCACCGCACACAAAGCAGCTGCCCTTTCCTTTGCCTTTCTTCTGAAACTCAGTAGTAGCCTTGGGCTTCACAATAGGCTTATTTTTCTTCTTATTGTGGGTAGCCTGAGGGTTCTTCTTCTGCACAAAATTGGCACTAGAACCTCCCTCAGCAGCAACTTTCTTGCCACGAGTATCTTTTGCCCTCGCCTTCTCTTCAACACCTAGAGTGCCAATGAGATCAGTTACACTGAACTCCTGCCTCTTGTGTTTTAGAGAGGTAGCAAAATCCGACCAAGAAGGTGGTAACTTGGCGATAATACCGCCAGCCACAAACTTGTCCGGTAATTCGCACTTATTATTCTCAAGCTCCTTTGCGGCGCACAATCTCATGAGCTTGTTCTACTACGAGCGGTCATCGACCATCTTGTAGTCATAGAACTGCTCCATGACATACAGCTCACTGCCAGCATCGGAAACTCCGAACTTTGCCTCAAGTGCATCCCACATCTCTTTGCCAGTAGGCAAATGCATGTACACATCCACAATGTTATCTGCCAGTATGTTGACAAGTGCACCTCGAAACAAGTTATCCGCTATATTGAACTTGCGTTCGTTCTCAGCAGATAGAGGCTCAGCGGGCTTGCCTTGTGCAACATGAAAACATTCCATGGCAGTAAACCACAGGATCGCACGTGCACGCCATCTCTTAAAATTGGAACCATCAAACGGAGGGTGCGACTTAAGCGACGCAGCAAAGCCAACTACCGAAAAAAACCTATCAAGTTTTTGGATTGATGAATTTTTAGTCAATTTTCGGCATATTTCAATCCAGAAATTCAACATATAAAACATGACATACAAAAGCATGAGTGATTCAACAATGATGTATTCATATTCGCTAACGAACAAGCTAACAGCAGCACTTATTAATATATTCACAGCGTACAGAAACAAATACATCAGATAAGATTTCAGCACCTATTAAAAGGCTCTCTATTCTTTCTTCACTCTTTTCCGTATGGAGTAGAGAGCCTTTTTATGCTCTGTTCTTTTGTAACAGCAAAAACGAAGAGGCCAGAGTAACTGCAGCCATTAGTCACTAGTAACTGCACCGTTACTGCCGGCCATTCGTTAATGCTATTTACTGCGAGTCAGTGCGTTTCGATTTTTGAATAGATAAAGAAAAACGCGCCCGCACCCGACACGCCTATGCCTACGCGCACACGCACCGCAGGCGCGGCGAGCGAGCGAGCGCGCGCTCGTATTGACTCTTTTCAACTTCATAAGGGGGTTACCACGTTCCACCTTTTAAAGTGGTGTAACTCCCATTCAATTCTCCATATGGGACTAAATAGTTTTCCATGTGGGCCTAGTGATTTTATTTGATTAATTGCTAAATTAAAATGGACCAAGCCCAATTAATCCAACAGAAATATCGTGATCGATCAATATAGTCGAAACACCATGGTCTACCAACGTTGTCGAAATCACGTAGTTAAAATAACATGGTCGATCAGCAGGGTCAAATATCGACAAAACATGGTCGGCACAATATGATCGACCAACTTGATGGATATAACATGGTCGAACCAATAGGTGGGTGCGTGCAGTGCATGATGTTTGGATGTTCGCGCCTTAAGTTTTTTGTGGTTTAGCTATGTATAGGTGTGCGCGCAAAGCTCCAAAGTTACGGTCAGTCAGTATGTAGTCGCCTTCTAGTTTTAAAAAGCCAAACAGGATTGGCGGTTAAACCGAAAAAAAAAAAACCGAGGCTACTCGGACGGTTCTGGTTTTTCCGGTTTAATCACGGTTAACGGCCGGTTAAACCTGTGTCCTCTCCAGTTCAGCGCCGGTTCCGACTTTCAGAACTACTAGACAGATTTGCGCGCTACGCTGCGCCGAGCGAATTTGTACAAAACGATCGGAAGGCAAAATACAACAAACAATACGAAAGCATGTTGACATGTGTGGATCAATTTTCAGATTAGAGATGAACAAGCAGCAGTAATGGGGGAAAAAAAGGAATGGGAAGGCCATAGTAACACATAAGAAGCAAGTTCTGTAAACTATTTTTACCTCAGGTATGAGGCGTGCCAAAAGAGATAGTTCGTATTTATGGTCGAATCAATCCCATTCGGGAAGCACCAAGCTAAGTATTCTTCCATGTTTGGGGTACACGAATCAATCCCATTCTGAGCCTTTTTAAGACGCAAAAGCTACATCATATACAAAGAAGGCAAGAAAAGGTTAGCTAATTCCCTAACAAAAACTTTGCACTGTAATCCTATGGTAAATAGGAAATACAGTGCTTTCTTCAAAGAGAGATTCAGAAAACTGAATGGTACATAAGGAGCAGCTGTTAAATCTTACTAATATTATCATGTTTGGGATGAATAAAATCATAATACAATATTAGCTCCAAATAGAACCGAAAAGCTGATACAAGCGGTTGTCTAACCTACAACATCGTTGCACCACATAGTCTCACAAATGTATCAATGAATCGTCTGCATATAACCAACAGCTTGATCTCACGTAAAGTTTGTGTAGGAAAAATGTCATGGATAGTATCTTACCAAACAAAAGTGCTTCTATCCACATCTCCATTTTTGCACCAGCAAGTGTGCACAAAGAGAAAATCACATACATCAGGCCTAAGAACATCAATGAACTGAAGGAACATAACTAACCAACCACACTTCCCAGAATGGAGACCAATGCTGGTGTGCAATGCATGTCTACATAGAGATGTGACTGAGGTGTATTCCATGAGACATACAAGTATAGAACAACACTATATAAATGATTGACATGAAGAAATCTCACTTAAATCTACACAAGAGACAGGCTTTTCTAGTTTAAACCTGGAGAATTTGGATGCAAGTCTTGAATTTGTAGGCATGTTTCATCACCACCCAACCTGAAATAAACAAAAATAAAGCCAGCTCTTCAGACTAGATATTTCTAATGAAACCAATCAATTATAGAGAAGGGGAATTCACACAATCAAAGTCTAAATGAGACCCTGTACATAAGACATGTTGCATCGGTTCTAACAAGAGGAACTGTGAATATGCATATCTTGATCAAAATATGGTTGTTAAGCTTTAGGCAAAGATGTAACCTTAGACGAAGTACGCTTTGTCCATTTGTGGGTCAGGAATCAAGTGGCACTGGTCATGGATAGTATATTACCAAACAAAAGTGTTTCCATCCACGCCTCCATTTTCGCACCACCAAGTGTGCACAAAGAGAAAATCACATACATCAGGCCTAAGAACATATATGAATCGAAGGAACATAACTAACCAGCCACACTTCCCAGAATGGAGACCAATGCTGCTGTGCAATGTCCACATAGAGATGTGACTAAGTGGTATTCCATGAGACAAAGTATAGAACAACACTATATAAATGATTAACATGCAGAAATCTCACTTAAATCTACACATGAGGCTCTTCTAGTTTAAATCTGCTTGAATTTGTAGGCATGCTTCATCGCCACCTAACCTGAAATAAACAAAAACAAAGCCAACTCTTCAGGCTAGATATTTCTAATGAAACCAATCAATTATAGAGAAGGGTAATTTTTTTTGAGCAGTAAATACAGTAGGGGAGGCCCCCACTGTAAAAATTTTATTAGAGCAATAGTAAAAACAAACATGTTTGACAAGAGGCCAAACAGCAAGAGCAGGATTAGAGAGGCTAAAAGGAAGAAAAACAAACTAAGACAAGACTAAACAAGAAGCTCTACACAATGAAGAAAAGCATCTCGTTTAGCCTCAACCAGAAATCTATGAGCCTGAAGCTTAGCCTCTTCAAGAAAGAGAGCCATCCAAGAGTTGAAAGAAGGTCTTTCTCTATTAAAAATGAAGTTATTTCTTTGCTTCCAAATTTGCCAAGAGGCGATGGTGAAGATTTCCATGAAGAAGGGGTTCTGGAATTGCTGTTTTGTTTGAATCATCATTTGGAAGAAACCTGCAGCCAAATTCCAATGAAAGCCCAAATGCTGCCAATACCTTTGACTGAAAGGGCAACTGAAAAAAAGATGAAAGGCAGTCTCTTCATCATTGCCAACACAGAGAACACAGTTATAGTTGTTTCCTTCCAGCTTGTGATTTTTCCTTTTGAGGATATTTCTAGTATTTAGCCTATCCATTAGGAGGAGCCAAGTGAAAACTCTGAGTTTGTTGCAGCACTTGGAGTTCCAAATCCAAATAAAAGGGTCTGGGGGTTGGAAACTTCTGTAGGGAAGGTTATAGAATTTAGTAGAGGAGTATTTGCTATTTCCCCAAATATAATGCCATGAATCTTTTGTGCTTTCCTGGACTTGAATTGTCTGTATGTAATCCTGCAACTTTTGATATTCCTGAAAAGCTTGCTCAGAAAGAGGCAGATGAAATTGAGCCTCCAGACTACTGCTCAACATAAACCGAGCCACTGAAGTCTTTTTGTCTTTTGCAAAGGAGAAAAGTCTGGGGTAACTGGTTTCCATTACATTATTATTCCACGATCGACGAGAACAAAACAAAGGAACCATCCCCAACTTTGCACTAGCAACACCTCTGTAAAGATCACAAAGCTTCATGACATCCTTCCACCAAAAGGACCCCACTCGGTTGAAGTATGAGGGACTTCACCATTTGGATAGTGAGCATACCAAATTAGTTTAACCCATGGGATTTCCTTCCTGTTGTAGAATTTATCTAAGTGCTTTAGCAGAAGAGCAGAATTTTGGCTTCTCAAATTTATGATGCCTAGACCCCCCCTTTTTTTTGGTTTACTGCATTTGTTCCAAGCCACCAAAGGTTTCATTTTCGCATTGCTGTCCGAACCTCTCCAGAGACAATGTTTCCTGGCCCTGTCAATATGCTTAAGAACTGCAACTGGCAGCTGGAGGGAGCACATTGCATAAGTTGGGAGAGAAGAAAGAACTGAGTTCACTAGTTGGAGTCTGCCAGCATGAGTTAAAAAATTGGCGGTAGCTGTGAGCCTTCTTTCCACCTTATTCATGAGAGTTTCAAAGTGCTCAACTGAAGGCTTGGTGGTGCCCATTGGAAGGCCCAGATAAGTGAAGGGGAGCGAATCAAGCTTACAACCAAAGACTCCTGCCAAATGTTGAGCTTTTTCATATGAGATGTTTAAGGGGACTAGGCATGATTTCCTGTAGTTGACTCTGAGTCCAGTTGACTGAGCAAAGGATTCTAAGAGCCCTTTCAAGGTGAAGAGTTCACGCTGCGAAGCTTTCATGATCAATAAAGTATCATCCGCATATTGAATTATGGGATAATGAGCCATCTCATAAGAGGGAATTGGCAGTTCAAACAAGCCTTCCCTGTGAGCTTTGTTGATAATGCATTGGAGAAGATCTGCAGCTAGGACAAAGAGTAAAGGGGAGAGTGGATCACCTTGTCTGACACCACGTTTACAGTGAAAGTGCTTCCCGGGGATACCATTCAGGAGAATAGAAGAGGAACCAGAAGCAAGGATTCTCTGTATCCAATCACACCATTTATTATCAAAACCAAGATGAGCCAACATTTGGAGAATCAGATTATGCTCTACTGTATCAAAAGCTTTTGTGAAATCCAACTTAAGGATGATAATCTCCTTCTTAGAGTTCTGACACTAAAAGATGTACTCATAAGCCCAAGCAAGACAATCCTGAATTGACCTAGATCTGATAAATCCATACTGATTTGCATGAATTAAGGAGATGATTCTGTCTTGAAGTCGGTTGGCCAATAATTTTGAAATGATCTTGAGAGCACAATTTATCAAAGAAATAGGTCTGAAATCATTCACACTCACAGGATTATTTGTTTTGGGGACTAAGGTGATGAAGGAGTTGTTTATAGCTTGCAGATCCAGAGAGCCATTAAAGAAATCAAAACAAAGCGTATAGAAATCTTCCTTTAATATGTTCCAACATTTCTTGAGGAAAAATCCATTGAACCCATCCGGGCCAGGTGCTTTTTCTGCAGGCATTTGCTTGATGATCAAATCTATATCCTCCATGTTAAAGGGACTTGATAGCTGCTCCAGATCATTTCTTGTTTGGACGAGGGAGTTTAGGTTATAAAGCATGGCAGGGTTTGTAGAGCATCCCATTCTTTGCCTAAATTCATCCAGGAGAACAGCAGCTTTCTCATTATGGTCATACACACTTCTACCATCTTCTGTTTAGAGTGTGGTGATTGTATTTATTCTGAATCTTTCTGTGGCAGCAGCGTGAAAGAAACTAGTGCTCTCATCCCCAAGTTTTGTCCATCTGATTGTGTACCTTTGCTTCCAATATTCTTTTTTGAATTTAAGGAGTTTGGCAATATGATTCTTTAGGATATTTCTGAAATTGAACTCCTGAGTAAAAAGAGTCCTTTGCTCTTCCAAAGCATCAAGAGTTTCTAGAACAGAATTGCAGTTTCTTATTAGTTTGCTGAGGTTTGACAATCCTTTGCTCCATTTTTTCAAAGCAGCCCTTAGGAGCTTAAATTTGGCAGTAATTCTAGAGGCACTGTTATGAGCACTGACATTTGAATTCCAGACTGAATGCACCAGATCAAAGAAACCAGGATGATCCACCCAGTAGTTTTCAAATCTGAAGATTTTGGCCTTTGGAATTGAGGTTCCAATTTGAATTCTACAGGGAATGTGATCCGAGGTGGGTCTAGCCATTGGGAGGAGAAGAGTGTTGGGAAAGACACTAGTCCAGTTTGAAGTTGTGAAGACCCAATCAATTTGTTCTAGAAGGGGTTCATTTCTCATATTGCTCCAAGTGAACTTTCTTCCTTTTAGTGGGATCTCCAGTAAACCAAGATTACTGATGATCTCATTAAAGATCATGATGTCCTGCATGTTTCCACCCTCTCTATTTCTATTAGACGAGGATCTGTAGAAATTGAAATCTCCTGCCAACATCCAGTTTTCATCAACATCCAATTGCAGGTTATTCAGCCAATAAATAAAATCATCTCGTTCAGGACCTTGACAGGGGCCATAAATGGAGATAAGGAACCAAGTCTGACCATTATGGGTGGAGATGAACTTTACTGTGACTGCGAATTTATTGATTTGGATTACTTCACCAGAGAAGATGGAACTGTTCCAACCCATTAGAATACCACCAGAGGCTCCCTCAGAAGGAGAGAAAGCAAATTTGTTAAAACGCTTGGGGGCTAGTTTTTTTATGAATGAATGATCAAACTGATTTCTCTTGGTTTCTTGGATGCAATAGATTGCACAGGCACTTTCCTCAATCTTTTCCTTGATTGCAGTACATTTGTCCTCAGAATTTAGCCCTCTAATGTTCCAATTTAAGATGTTCCAATTTCTGAATGAGCTACAATAGTTGCTGTGAGATTTGTTATCCATTGAACAGATGGAGTGAGAACCAACTGAAATTCTGACCAAAAGAAGTCGAAATAGCCAAGAGATTTACAAGCATCCAAAGCCAGCCCCAAGGTTGATTTTGAAGTCAAGAGCACATAGAACAGACAGCAGCCCACCACATATAGAAAGCAGTTTAGAACATAGATTGAAAAACAAGATAAATGCTCCTTGCCCGAAATAAGAAAGCCATCAGAATCTAAGCAAGCAAAACAAGTCTGATGAAGGAAAGCTCCAGACTTTCCAATACATGATGTAGCAGGGCATTCCCTGATTAAAAGATAGCTAATAAGATAGGGATTCATTGATCACTGGTTGCAGGTCCTTGTGAGCACTCCCACTGACTTCAACTTGCGCCGGACTTGAAGCGAGGAGTATCTCTGCCGTCACCTCCAAAGGGTTGATGCAGCATTTCTTGGTTGCCACCTTCTGGATTTCAATTATAGGAATTTCAGGGAAGACAGTCCCAGCATCAGAACTTTTTGTGATGTCAGAAAGGCCAGGAAAATCAAAGGCTTGTCTTGAAGGAGTAGACAGAAGTTTACCCAGGAGTTCATGCTGGGGGGCCACCTTTTTTCCTTTGGTTCTGCCTCTGTTGCCCACCTTTTTTGTGGATGGGGCAGATTGAGGCTTGAATCCATTCAACCTGGTCTTGAGCCTTGTGCTTCTGCGGAGCATTTCAGTGGAGACTGGGGTGTTACCTCTTCTCTTTTTAGCTTTAGCCAAGATATCCAATGAGCCAACCGGAGGTGGCAGAGGATCAGGTAGCTCATAGTTTTCAGGGGACATAGGAAAAAATTTTTTGGGTTCAGCTTGGGCTTCTAACATCTTGGTTTTGTTTTTGTACTTCTTTCTATAGTAAACCTTGGTGACGGTAGTGACTCTGGCTGGTAAGACAACTGGTTGAGTTTTCTGATGAGAGAAGAAATGGCTTTGGTCAGTCTGAAAGGGGTCTGAACTCCCATCTGCTGCAAGAGCTGAAGCTTGTTTGGTCATGTTAATGACAATCTTAAGAGAGCTGATACTCAGAGCTGCTAAATTAATCTGGACCAGGGAGTTTGGAATGTCAATGCTTCCATCAAAACGCGGGGTACCATCTAGCAATTGGTTGTTGATCATTTGCCTTAATCCTGCAGCAAGAAAATTATAGATAGCAGCCTTCTGGTCAATGTCCCTTGAGGTTTCCAACTGGATGCCAGGAGTAAGAACAGGGAGGGAAGTGGAAGTAGCAGGCAGAATTGCTGTTACTTGGCTCTTATTGGGTGTATCCATGTGTATGACCTTCTGCTGTGGTTCAATTTCCACCATTCTGTCAACACCTGTACCAGCTTGGAGCGAATGTGCCGATGAGGCAGAATCAGCCTGAAGAATCCCTGATCCTTGATCTTGAATCATGGCATCTTGATTTTGGTTTTCAGCAACCAGCTCATGAATGACTTGATCAGCGAGCTGAGCAATGTGTGCTGCTTCACCTGGCACCACTGGACCCTCAAATGGGTGAGGATTCCCGTTGTTGGCTGGGGGCTCCTCTGCATTAGCAAGCCCAAGATCAGCCAACTCGGAGTTAAACATATAGACTGGAACAGTCCAAGATTTTCCAACCCCACCCAATTCTTTCCCATGCTTGATTACTAAACTGCGAGGGACCTCTAGGGGGTCATCAATCATAATTTTAACCAGGACTCTGGCTAGAGAACGATCCTCTGAATTCCAGAAAAGCAGCTGACCCATGACGCCACAAACTTGTTTCAGGATGTTAACATCTTTGAGATCAAGAGGGTATCCGAGTAAGAGCAACCAACAAGTTCTAGTGAATGGGGATCGCCTAGCATTCAACGGAGCCTCATCGTGTTTAACAAAACGGAACAACCTATTACCAACCATATGAGGATTTGTGGCAATCAGGGTATCTCTCTGGCACGGGGTTGCAAGCTGATAGATGCCCACACCGTGAGGATGAGAGGAGAAGAGAAGGACATTCTTTCGAACCTCTATCTCCACATAATTTCTGACCTCATGCAAATATCGGAGGCTCTGCGCAGGCGTGAGACGCTCTTCAGTGATGGCAATAGCACAGTCTTCATGGCGCTTGACAACACCTCCTGAGACACAGACTGTCTTGCGAGCACGCCTATGCTGGCCACCATCTTCAATGATCATGGCAGGCGGGATGAAGGGCCTGGGATCAATGGCAAAGTTTGCCATCAAGGGAGTATCAGTGGCAAGGTTTGGCGAAGAGCAGGGGAGAGGGACTGGCGATTGTCTTTCTGGGGTGATAGAAGAAACCCGAAGAGGTGAGGCTAGCGATGTTGAGGGTGCAGGTGAAGGATGCGAAGAGTCTCTTGGAGCATTGGGACCATAAGACCAGTTAATGGGATTATGAAGCACTGTGGCCTGCTTTTCATGGCCCGAGGGAGATTTACTAGGCTTTAATACCCATTTACCATTAATACTTCGGCGCCTTTTTACACAGAAGCGGGCTTTGTGACCGTAGTTAAAACAGAATAAGCACCGAAGGCTCCCACGGCAGTCTCTGACAAGATGACCCGGGCTAAGACATTTGAAACACCCGCGAGATAGCACAGAGTATTGAAAACCCAAACGGGAAACGAGGCGTCCACCTTTGGACGAGGAGCTAGCATTGAACTCTTCGGGCGGCTGAATGGCGCCAGCATGGGGAGCAGCAGAGCTAATGAGAAGATCTCTTTTGAGATTTTGAAAAATCCTTCGGACTGGAACATTGCCATAGCAGACAGCTTCAGGTTCTTGATCAATAGACAAGCCAGAAACACAAGATAATGAAGGAAGCCCAGTGCCAAGAAGATCCAGAGGTTTGATAATAGTCTTTTTACGATTACAATCTGAAGCCTTCGAAACAGGACAGAAGATCTCACCCACTTTGATAACAGAAGAGAGTTCAATTGGCCGGGATTTGGGAACTGGCGAATCTTGAATAAGTTTGTGACTGAAAGAAACTCTCTTATGAGAAGATTTTCGCTTAATTCCGCGGCTGGTCGAAGATGTCCAGCTGCGTTCTTCTTCCTTTTCCCATCTGCTACTTTCCTTCTTCCAATCGTCCCCTCCATCACGCCAAAGATGAAAATAAACATCGAAGTGCTCAGTTGTGAATCTTTTAAGATTGCGAATCAAGAAACCCACATGCTTGTTAGCAACCGAAAAACGGTAGTGACGATCACTCTCAAAAGAAACGTGGAATCCCGCAGGAGAACCACCCAAGCAACAATGAAGAGCCAAAGCCACAGAATCTTCAGTTAAACGGAAGAGGAAGCGTCGAAAAACCACCAGCATGAAGAAGGATCCAATTGGAGAAGAAGAGGGATGGTGAACTGAAGACGAGACTTTACGAACCACCTCAGCTGCAAAACGCTTACCTGGAGAAAAGTCCCAGTTACTGACCAGATCAGCCAGCGCTGGATCTTGTTCCAGTTCGATGAGAGCATCCGGGGAAGAAGCCGCATCCATCTTCCCAGTAACCATGATTAACTACTGATTATTCACGCACTATATTTTCTGATGTCTTACTAGGAGGTTTTTAGAGAAGGGTAATTCATATAAACAAAATCTAAATGAGACCCTATACATAAGATATGTTGCATCGGTTCTAACAAGAAACATATCCAGCAAAATGTAAACGGTACCCAACATGGGCAACACAGTTAGGGACTGTGAATATGCAGTGGCAGATCCAGAGCCAAATTTTAGGGGGCTAGCGCGACATAATGTATAAAAGATAAACACACTAAATATAAAGCGAAGTATATTCTGCAATCCAAAATCACACATAATTAGAATAGAAACATAGTAAAAATACAAAATACAACAAAGATTGTACCTTGATAATAGATAATGTGCCTTCTAATACCTATAAATATATATAAGCAGTTATCTGCACACCAAAATTAGCAAACTTAGTGATGAAATCAGAAATTGTATTTGTGAATAGTTATAAAGATTGAAAAAAGGATGAAACATACCAGTAACTACGATTGAGTAGTAGTAGTGCAAGTACGAGGCAATAGTATTCTACAAGATATCATGCCTTGAAAGCGTTTTCTAATTCTATCATCATCAAGGTTTCTAAAAATCTCTCGCTCAGTGTAGCATATCATTAAGTCACTGAATCACTCATCCGCTACTCTATTGCGCAAATCTGTCTTGATAATATTTATTGCCGAAAAGACTCTTCAACAGATGACGTTGCTACAGGAAGAAACAATGTTAGCTCAATGAGACGATAGACCAATGAGAATGTTCTATTTTTTCTGTTTCAACCATCTTTTGAGCTAACTTTGTAATATCACCACATCCATGGAATTCTGCACTTCTTTTGACATCGAGAACAAATGTTTGAAGCTGATTTCTTAACAACAAACGATCAGCTATGTCAAAGTCAACATCATAAATCTCAGCAAGTCGAACAAGCTTATCTATATCAAACTTGGAGAAAGAGTCTCTTGGATCAAGACAAGACATGCATACTAGTAACTGTGAAGAAACTTCATTAAACCGATGTGTAGGACCGGAAATGGCAACAGAGGGGGGTGAATGGTGCCTTAAAAAAATTGCCCCTCGATATTCAACCAAATTTTCTACTCCAATAACTAGAGAAGTTTATGAAGAATACATGTTCAAGCTTACTGATATTTAGAGAAGAAAAAGCAAACAAATCGACAAAGAAATAACACACTTAGTTGAAGATCTGCAAAGGAAATACTAGCACAAGGATTGTCTCACTAGACTCAACATACACTGAGCTGGAAACAAGAGATAACACACATGCAGCCAACTAGATTCAGAAATCAACAGAAACAGTCCACACTGCAAAATGCTGTCTGAGGAACACTAAAAAGTCAGCAAAACAAATCTGTGTTTGTTGACTGAACACTTCTCATTGAACTGGCCAAAAACCAAAAAAGAAAAATGAGATTCGAAGCTGAGTGATCTGCTGAGAACAGGTGCAAGAAGGAGGATCAGCCGACTGGAAAAATGATGCACAATAGATACTATTCTCTTGCTGAAAACAGAACAGTTTCATGCAGGATTGGAAGAGTTGTTTGCTGCAGCAGAATACCCTTTTTCAGACTAAAAACTGCAGATCAGGACAACACCAAACAGCAGAGAAAAAAACAGCAGCAAAAGGATTCAAAAGCTGCTGCCGATTGCTGAAATTTTGACTGCAAACTGAAACAAAAAGGGAAACCGGCTGTCGAACCAAACCTGAGACAGGGAGCAGCCGAGAGCAAAATCTCGAGCAGACAAAAACTGAAATATGTAAATACTGTAGCTACCAAAAATTAGAACAATTTGATGAATGGAGATTGTTCTTTTTAAGTCAATCGATAGGACTAAGAGCTTAATAGTAGAGAGACCTTGAAACAGAAATCTCAAACAGAAACTCAATCACAGAAAAGGAAATTCAGATTAGAGAATCAGTTCGGCTGAAACTGAAGATGAACAGAGAGAGCAAAAGGAAAATAACAGGGAGCTGTTCAAACTTCAATTTCTCCTCAACCTTTGATCCTTTGGCAATGAAATTTTGAGGATATATTAGCAATAGCCACTGGGCTCTAGATATCATATTTCATGCCATCTCACAAGAGAAAATCAAAAGAAAACCCAAACCCTAGTTTTTCAGAAAACAAGAACAGAGAAACCAAAATTCGAATTTTCTCCTCAACCATTTATCTTTTGGACATGAAACTTTGAGGATATGATAGCAATAGTCACATGACTCTAGATATCAAGTTTCAAGCCAAAGCATAAAGGGAATCAAAAATTGAAAGCAAAACCTAGAAATGCAAATGAAGAACAGAGAAGGAACAGAGAGCTAAAATTCAAATAACTTCATATAGAATTCATTTCTAGAGGCAAGAAGATCACAAAGGAGTTCCCATACGCCTGTACATTTGAACAAGAAAAGAAATTACATGAAGGATCAACCAACTCTCCCCATCTCCATCTCTCCAGAACACAACTCAAGAAAATGAAGAACAAAAACACCCCAACAGAAGAGGCTACGGGAGACAACTCACAAAACTATTGTGAGCTCCCTGGACACACTCTTTTTGTTAACTCATTGCCTGGATCAATTGTCCACTCCTTGCTCTCCATCCGTTTTTAACAACTAGCCCACATATTAGAAGGGGATTTCAAGAAGTGTCATACAACCCTCACTCAAACCTCACACACACAAATGAGGTAATGGGTCAAACCAGATTTTTGGAGGGAAATCTGCCTCCACCTCCATTGCTTAAGTCAAATTACCATTTTGCCCCTCAAGTACCTTCCCGGAAACTTCCCGTAACCGGCACCTTTGACCGACTGGACCTCGACTCCTCCCTGAGCCTAATCGCGGTTCTCCCGTCGTCGCCCGTCGCATCCGTTACCAGTAGCTCCAACTCCGATTCCTCGTCTCCCGACTCGCAATCACCTCACAAGTCTCGATCATCTTCGGCATCGCCGACCGTCTGGACCTCAGCGCCTCCTGTGCCTAGTCCCGGTCCTCCTCGCCTTACTATGATCTAGCTCCGAAGTCCTGCAGTTACACAGACAAGCAAACTATCACATAGCACCGCACGAAACAGTATAATCGATAATAGCACAAGTAAAGGTACTCAATACTAGAATACCCGAAACAAACTCAAACTCACTAAAACCACTGTCAATTACTCATCACCAACATGGGGATACCTCCACATGGTCTCTGACGATGGTTCATCTCTGATGTAATGGCATTAACAGCAGTAATGAAAATCTCGACATGGTAATAATGATGGTAAGTCACTGTATGCTTCCTACGTACAGACATACCTCTAACTGGAATGAGTTCTTTCATATTTGGCACATCAATCTCATTTGATTCACAAAAGCTTTTTACTCGCTGGAATAATGGCTCCTATCCATTGTCTCTCATATCCTGCAAACGTATTTTCACATCTACAAGCAAATTCATAGCTTCAACAATATCTTGATCATTCCTTTGCAAAGCAAGTGATAACTCATTTGTAATACTTAACAAGTCTATTAATAAATGCAAGATAAAAACAAATTCAAAGCTTTCCATTTTCTGTATCAATCCAGATGCTCCACCATGACTTGATGGTTGACATGCATCTTTACTCACAATCTCTCGTACCTCTAATACTGCCTCGCACATTTGGTAAATATGCAGTATGGTTTTTAGATGAGAGCTCCATCTAGTATCGGAAGGTCTAGCTTGGCTCATTTCTTGATGCAATCCTGTGCCAGTGACAGCCTTATCATTCTCTAGCTTCTCTAACAAGACATCTTAATGCTTTGCAAGCAATGCATCCATTCGTTTACAAGATGCAATCATAGGGGTCACTATCAAGGGAATATAGTTAAAAAAATCAGCAATAGCTATACTACAACTTGCAATAGTCACAACCACTAACTGCAATTGATGGGCAAAGTAATGGACATAAAAAGCATACGGATTCTTATATCGGATCTGTCTTTGCAAGCCATTAAATTCTTCTCTCATATTTGAAGCTCCATCATAACCCTGCCCTCATAGCTTAGAAATTGGCAATTGATGCTCTCCAAGCAAAGAAAATAAAGCTTCCTTCAATGCAGCAGATGTACAATTTGATACATGCTTAATACCAAGAAATCTTTCAAGAATCTTCCTTTGATCATTCACAAACATGTATGCCATTTGCCATATATTATGCTAAGTTAAAACACAACCACATGATTACACAAATAAATAGAAAAATATAAAAATATAAAATAAACTACCTCAAAATCATGACCATTTGCTCCTTTATTGATATATCTCGTGACTCATCAATTAGCACGGAGAAATTCCTATCTCCAATCTCCTCCATAATCACCTTCGTGACCTCTTGCGCACAAGCTTTTGCAAGATTCTTTTGAATTTTTGGAGAAATCATCTGACAATTTAAGGGAGCTTTATCGAATGCTTTCTTCACTTCCTTATACTTATCTTTGTACCACTCAACCAATTCTCTAAAATTTCCCTTATTGATGGAAGTTGAAGATTCATCGTGTCCTCGGAAAGCTTCACCTTGCATTAGGAGAAATCTTGCACAATCTAAAGAAGCAGTCAAACGAATTTTATATGCAATTTCTGACTCTCGGCCATGATCAGAAAGTCTTTGTGTCACACTTGCCCTTTGATTTTTAAAATCCTCACAGTCCCCCTTGTAATATTGTGATAACTATTATGTCCACCAACATGCTTATCAAGTGTTCCTAAAGCTTTCTTCCAATTAGAATACCATGTTGTTGTAAATACATCACTACCAAAATTTTCAGGCCTTCTAGGTTTCTTGAAAATAAAACAATAGAAACAAAAGACCGCATACTTTTCCACACTATATTCTAACCAATCATATTTATTGTATCAAAATTGTTGAAATGTCCTTGTTGTGGGGGTGGCCCAACCCCCCGTGACTAGACCTTGCAATTGGCCCAATATGTAATAGGTCCAATAGTGTAGAGGAATATATCAATGTACCCTCATCCTTTGTAAGCACTAAGGGGTAGGATGTGAATTTTCCATCCTACCCCACTCATGTATATAACCCCTAAGGGAGACAGGAGGAGGGCATCCTCTCATTATTCACCCACTTTCCACAGCCAACCTCTGAGCTGGCTCTTCTCTTTTCCTGCTAATCCCCTTTTTTACTGTTTGGCATATAGCCACAACAGATGGCACCGTCCGTGTGGACCGGATAAGAAGTCGCGCAAGGAAGAGTCGCCACCGCGAGGAAGATCTGCTCCGTGGCCAGGCTGGGATACATCCTGGCATGCTGGATCCAGATCGGCGAGAACAAAAGGTGATAAGAAAAGGTAGAGTATTTCTGCGTGCGTAGGGCCCCCGCCCTCCGCAGGCACTGTTTTTGAAGGTAGGGGAACAACAGTTTCGCCTCCCTGCCTATGCGTGCGTAGCGCCCTCGGCCTACGCCGCTCGTAACCGCTCTCCGCGGGCACCGTTTTTGAAGGTAGGGGAACAGCGGTCTCGCCTCCCTGCCTCTGCGTGCGTAGCGTCCTCGGCCTACGCCGCTCGTGCCCGCTCTCCGCGGGCACCGTTTTTGAAGGTAGGGGAATGGCGGCTTCGGCTCCCTGCCACTCCGACTATGCCGTAGGCCTTCGTCGTCTGCCTGGTAGGCATCGCCTCGGTGGGACGGTCCGGCTTCGGCGCAGGACTTCGCCTTCTGCCTCGTAGGCATCGCCTCGGTGGGACGGCCCGGCTTCGGTGTACGACTTCGCCGTCCGCCTCGTAGGCATCACCTCGGCGGGATGGCCCGACTTCCCCATATGCCTTCATCATTCGCCTGGAAGGCATTGCCTCGGCGGGACGGGACGGCTTCGGCGTACGACTTCGCCATCCGCCTCGTAGGCATCACCTCAGCGGGATGGCCCGACTTCGCCGTAGGCCTTCGCCATCGCCTCGTAGGCATCACCTCAGCGGGATGGCCCGACTTCCCCATAGACCTTCGTCGTCCGCCTGGTAGGCATCGCCTCGGTGGGACGACCCAGCTTCGGCGTACAACTTCGCCGTCCACCTCGTAGGCATCGCCTTGGTGGGACGGTCCGACTTCGCCGTAGGCCTTCTGTAGGACCGAAATGGCGACAGAGGGGGGTGAATGTCGTTCTCTTTAAAATCGCCCCCGAGAAATCGTACACTGATATTTCAGAGAAATGCAGTACGAGGCAACTCACAGAAAATTAATTCTGCTGAAAACTGGAACGCATGCGATACTAAAAAATTCAGCATAAATCAGAGAGTAATCAGTAAAAATTTCAGCTGAAAATAATGATGTTTGATCTGCATGCAAAAGGGTCAAAGATCTGTAAGAGAATAAAAAAGGAAAACACTTTGGCTATCGGCTAGCATTTTGCATCATTCGGCTGAACTGCTACCGAAAAGTAATATAGCAAAGAAAAGAGACATGCAGTCCTGAAGAATACTAAAGCAGCCGACAAAAGCTCACAAGCTACAGAAGAGACAGAAAAGAAGCAACCGAAAGAGAGATACACAGCCAACAACAAAGACCACGGTTGGATTAATTATAGCAGCTACCACACAAAATAAACCAAAAGATGCTGCACAAAAAAAAAAAAAGAAATCGATAGCATAACCAACAACTGTTCTTTGGCGATCAAAGAATTTTGGCATCACATCCTAATGGCAGTCTCTCTTCAGGAAACTTCATTCGGCAATAAAAAGAAAAGCTAGAAGCAATATACTAGAACACTCATAGTACATGCAGCAGAGAGACAAAGTAGATTAGCCGAATATAATCCAAAAACTGAAACAACAAAAAAAACTAACCGAATGGTAATTCTGTTGGCCAAAACGAGAAATCAAAATACGTTGGAATGGAAGGAACAGCAGTGGACTAGATAAATCAAAGCCGAAACTGCAGCCGAGGGAAATGAGATGCATGTCCACTGAAATCAGTTTGTGAACAGAACTTTGCTTTGCTCAAACATATGGCTACAACCAAAAACAAACAACAAGACCAAGGCCTCCACTCAAAAGAAATGCAAGAGATAAAGAAGACAAATGTGCAGAAAATAAAGAACAAGAGCAAACTTCAGATTTCATTCCAACCAAAAATACAAAGGAGTCCCCATACGCATGTACAATAGAACAAAAGAAATGATTACAAGACTCTCAATCCATCCTCTCCCTCTCAATCCTCAAGAACACCAAGAGCCTCACATGCTTCTTGGGAGGAACACAACCCACACAAAGGGATGAATGAGCTCTCAAGTGTCCTAAGGGGTATGCAGCCCCCCACCTCTATTTATAGCCCTTGGCTAACGGGTCTCCAACCCGTTACGCCGGCTAAACCCTAACGGAGCCGTCTCCCGCTTGTGCAGCCTTGCGAAATTCCCGTTTCGCCCCTCCTGCACCTTCCGGGAAGCTTCCGCGCTCCTTGTCGTGTACGTCTCGCAACCACATCGAATCTCCGCCGTCTTCGACACATCCGACCGTTCTGACCTCAACGCCACCTACGTCTAGTCCGGTCACCTCGTGTCTCGCTACGACTCCGCCTCGATGTCCTGCAGACACACAGACAAGAAAACACGTCACATAGCACCGCTCGATACATGAACGTGTAAATAGCATAAACAAAATCAAACCTGTCACATCAAAAGAATATACATCCTAACACATACGACTAAGTTTGACCAAAGTCCGACCGAGCCCGTCGAACCAACTAACTCAAACTCGACTTTTGTAAACTGAAGTCAATTACTCATCACTCACAATGGGATGACCCTCACATGGTCTCTCACCTTCGTTATCCGCCTGGTAGGCATCACCTCGGCGGGACGGTCCGGCTTCGGCGCAGGACTTTGCTGTCCGTCTCGTAGGCATCGGTTCGGCGGGACGGCCCGGCTTCGGCGTACGACTTTGCCGTCTGCCTCGAAGGCATCGCATCGCCGGGACGGCCTGGCTTCGGCGTACAACTTCGTCGCCCGCCTTATAGGCAGGGCCTCGGCGGGACGACCCGACTTCATCGTAGGCCTACGTTGTCCGCCTGGTAGGCATCGCCTCGGCGGGATGGTCCGGCTTCGGCGCTGGACTTCGTCGTCCGCCTCGTAGGCATCGCCTCGGTGGGACGGCCCGACTTCGTCGTAGGCCGGCGGGACGGTCCGGCTTCGGCGCAGGACTTCGCCGTCCGCCTCGTAGGCATCGCCTCGGCGGGACGACCTAGCTTTGGCGTACGACTTAGCCATCCGCCTCGAAGGCATTGCCTCGCCGGGGTGGCCCGACTTCGGTGTACGACTTCGTCGCCCGCCTTGTAGGTAGGGCCTCGGCTGGACAACCCGACTTCATCGCAGGGCTTTGCCGTCCGCCTTGTAGGCATCGCCTCGGCGAGACGGCCAGGCTTCAACGTGGAATTCCGTTGACCTCTTCGTAGGCATTGCCTCAGGGGGCTGCAAGCTACTAGTTGCATCGGCTCGCCAGTCGGCACCCTCGCGCTTGCTGTCGGGGAACGGCGGCTGGGATAGTTTGTCACGTCAGCTCGTTCATCGGGACCTCTGCGCTTGCTGTCGAGGGAGTACTGTTATGGGGGTGGTCCAACCCCCGTGACTAGGCCTTACAACTGGCCCAATAAGTAATAGGCCCAGTAGTGTAGAGAAATATACTAATGTACCATCATCCTTTGTAAGCACTAAGGGGTAGGATGAGAATTTCCCATCCTACCCCACTCATGCATATAAACCCCTAAGGGAGACAGGAGGAGGGCATCCTCTCATTATTCACCCACTTTCCACATCCAACTTCTGGGCTGGCTCTCCTCTTTTCTCTTGCTAGTCCCCTTCTTTACTGTTTGGCCTGTAGCCACAACAGCCCTTGAATAATCATTCTGCATTTTGTGAGGAAAATCATGGCCTTTTGGTTGGATTGGACCTCTCAACAAATACGCCCTCCTCACTTGATCTCTAATTTCATTGGCATACTCATTAATAGGTATATGATTTGCTGGATCAACGATGATTTCATCGGGACTAAAATCCACCCGAGCCTTCTTTACTTGACTCTCATTAGTATGAGGAGTACTACTTATATTGGATAAAAAATATTTATACAATGTTCGTTTCTCCATCTTGCAACTCTGTAAATTAATAAATGACAATAAATAACATTAAAATACTAAATTAATCACAATTACACAAATTTAAAATATAGTTTTATGTTTCATACCTACAAAATCCGTAAATCACCACACCAGTCACCAGAATACCAGATTCACCAATCACCACCCCTTGCCTTGACAACTGTCGGTAGTCGGCAACACCACCGAAGAATAAAAACGTAGTCGGCCGCTTCGCGTCTTCGCCAGCCCAGTCCCTAGATCCACTTGGCCGCTCCCCGCTCGCCCTCTCGGCTCTCGCGCCTCGTGCTCTCGCCTTCTCCGCCTCTCTCTCCGCCCTGCGCCCTACGGTGGACCGGCAACAGCCCGACCGGACCTCCCTAGTCGGCTAGTCCGGCCCCAGCCCCTCCCCTCCCAGCCTCTGCTCTCCTTCGGCGGTCCGGCCTCCCTCTCCTGTTGCGCCTCGGGCTCGGCGAGATCGGCGGCGGCGGCAGCCACGTCACTGCTCGGGCTCTGCTCGGCGTGGCGACGACGGCGACGGTGCTCCACGCGTGGCGTCCTGCCTCCAGATCTGGCGGGGAGGCGGCCGCAGCTCTCCAGATCTGGGCTAGGCGGCCGGCCGGGAGGCTGCTCTTGGCCTCCTGCTCGGCGAGATCTGGCGCGGTGGCTTCTCCTGCTCGGGTCTCGGCTGCTTGTTCTCGGTGGATCTGGAAAGGGGATGAACTAATGAAGTGTTGTTGCTGTGCTATGCTGTTGATGTGGGATTCTGGGTATTTCTTGGTGGGCTTTGCTGCAATGTTGTTTTCGTCCTTTACACTTTGCTGCAATCTTGTTTTTGGTCTAACTTTGTTGTAATGTTGTATTGGCCCAACTTTGCGGTAATGTTGTTTTCGGCGGCTCGGCCTCACCGTCACCGAGAGACCGCAGCTCCGGCCGGCGGTGGGCGGTGGCTGCTGGCACCTGGCGGCGTGGCGCCCCAGTTGGAGGTAGGGGGCTAGGGGGGTACCTATGCTCCGGCCGGAGGTAGGGTGGGCGTCAGCCCCTCTTGACCCATCGGTCGGTCCGTCACTGTGAATATGCATATCTTGATCAAAATATGGTTGTTAAATTTAGGCAAAGATGTAACCATAGACGAAGTACGCTTTGCCCATCTGTGGGTCACGAATCAGTTGGCACTGTCCTTTACAGCTGATCTGTTCACCGAGATTCACATCCTAGCGTGGCATCTATAACCTGTGAAAGCCAGGAGCCGCCACAGTCCGGCGCTGCTAGTGGGAACCTGGCTCATGTAAAGTCTGTGCACAAAAAAGAGCATGGCGAGAGCAGCTGGAATTGCAATAGAATGTATGATTCAACTAAAGGCACAATTACAGAAAATGATGAATGGTTGAACGTTAAATAATACATCTTCCGGGGGTCATCTAATTAGTTTCACTTTAATGTTACCGGGCAGACCTTTAAATGCGTACTACAAGGAAAAAATTCTCATCATCGGTAAAGAGGAAAACTGTAGGTTTGATACATAGCAAGTTCAAGTGAACATTTTAAAATGGAGTAGTCCTTTGATAATTAGATATGTAACCAAACTAAAGTGGAAAGCTGTAACATACAGGGAAACAATGTCATTTGTGATAAATAAGCAAAACAAGGGAAAGCAAACACCAAAGAAAAAAAAAAGCTAGCTAGGAGATGCATTCTACATAGCCCCGCTCGATTGGGCTAAAAAACTGCAGCTTATGGCTGAAATTGTACTGTAGCGGCTGAAATTATACTGTAGCTGAAGTTGACTTATTTGGCGTAATTAAATTAAAAAAATTTAAAAATAGAAAAAATATGCTACCTCATCATGGACAACGTAAACGAATACGGGAAAAAAAGAACCGGCAAAAAAGCTCAAAAAAAAACCAAAAGTTCAGAAAAAGATTAACATGACGTTTCCTTTTGGAAGATTAACATGATCTTCCCACATATTATAGACAAGCAGAACATCCATTAAAAGGATTAATGTAAGCCTCTAATTAAGCACCAGCATATAAGCTTGTGCTACGCAAACAATGATTTAATACACAAAAGCATGTTATGTTCTTTCAATTTCATTTTCAGTTGGACAGCTCAATGTTCATACACAATCCTTGTACTTATCTCATGAATCTGAACAACTTTGCTGTCTAAAATTTCAAAGCACAATCTGTTGGAAATGTGGGCAATATTTTAATTCCAAGTTTTAGTATGAGACAAATACAATAAACTAATGATGCAGAACTCACAACTAACAGCAGGCTACTCAACATACTTCAGAATATACTCAATAAAATATAGTAACAAAGTCGAACGTATGCACGAACGACTTACTTGTTAACCTGAAGAAGAACAGAAGCCGCGCGAGCTTGACGCAGGCGTAGCGTAGATGTCGCGGTGCGGTGGCGGTCACGCAGATGCGCTGCCCAGAAACCTTATTGACGCCCCGTGCAGGTACTCTCTGCGGCAATGGTTCGGAGATATCCACTCTCCCTTCTTCCAGGTGCACGCCGGGAAGAAAGGTCGACGTGGTTCAGACGGCACAGTACTCGAGCACAGAAACACAGAGAAGAAGGAAATGGAGGCCGTAGGTTTTTCTCTCATACTCTGGACGTCTCGAGGCATATAAATAGACAGACTGATAACTGACATGATTAAAGCAGCCATTACCCACTGGTAACTGTCACATTCAACCAGTCATTTATCCACTGGTAACTGTCTGTCATCAAAACCCCAATAAAGCCTCAAATTCAAACGTTTGAATCGCATTCAAACAGGGAGAGAGAGTGGTGCAGAGTTCAGCAAAAATAGAGATGGACTTGGTCTGCCAAGTGGCGCGCCACGTCACGGTCGCGCGTCGCAAGTCACAAGTCACGCGATTTTCACGCGAAAATACGCGTATACGCGCACGCGCGTGCGTGCGCGCGTGTGTGACTAGACAGAACCCTCCACATACCATCTCTATCCATATTCAAGGAGTGGAGAGGACTCCACCTTATAAATTGGTCTTCCTCTCCTTTCCTTAGCAATATAGTACTAAACAAAGCATGCTTTGGAATTAAGGAAATGAGCCATAAAAATAGGCCACATTCTAACAATCCCCCACCAATTCAAAAGCAAGAAGTAAACAGATGATAAAGATATTGTGCTGAAGTACTATTAATATACTAGTGTTTTAGTGTAAGTCCCGTACGGGTTGAACTTACACCAAGAATGACAAGATTCATCTTCTCACAGCTGATGAATGGATTATGCCTTGAATTCACAGCTTTTCGTGATCAGATTTCACTTGAAATCTCAACTAGTACTAGGCTGCCAAAGAACCACGTCTAAACGAAGCGTTATATGGTCATGCTCCCTTATCTGCTCATGAGCTTTCTAGAAAATGCCTCGTTCTCGTGAACTGCGACCACACAGTTAAGCTCAAGTAGGTGTATTCTTTCTAGGTATCCTGCAGGCTAATACTTTTTCCTCATTTGGACAACAGAATACATTAAGACTTTATGCCAACCTTCCAAACAGTCGAAAGTACATTGTTTATTAGGACATGGGTACAATAAATATGTACTCTCTTGTTACAACATCAATTTGTTTTTCCCATTGCCTATATCACGGGATCTCCGATCAAGAAGATATGGGTTACCATTGTGATGTAACTTAAATGGGCCTCATTCCCATGTCTATAGATGCAACGAAAATCGCTTTCCGTGCTAACCCCTTTGTAAAAGGGTCTGCCAGATTTTTCTCAGTGTGAATATAATTCACAGCAATCACTCGAGTTTCTCGGTTTTACGATTTAAGCCTCGCTTCACATGTCTAGAGGACTTCATATTATCCTTTGTACTTGTGACTTTGGCCAACACTTGTTTGATTATCACGGTACATCGAGATTGCGGTATTGGTTTCTCAACCAATGGCAAGTCCAATAGAAGCTCTCTCAGCCATTCAGCCTCAACTGTGGCTGTGTCAAGTGCTACAAGTTCTGCTTCCATGGTTGACCTCGTCAATATGGTCTGCATTGCAAGACCTCCATGAAACTGCAGACACCGACTAAAGTGAATACATAACCACTTGTAGCTTTGATCTCATCCGCATCAGAGATCCAATTAGAGTCACTATATCCTTCTAATACAGAAAGATGTCCAGTATAATGTATTCCAAAAGATGTTGTACCTCTCAAGTAGCGCAACACTCTTTCAAGTGCCTCCATGATCATTTCACGGGTTAGAAGTAAACCGACTTAATTTGCTCCCAAAGAAATGAAATGTCGTCTTGTGGCACCGACTAAATACATAAGTGACCCAATAATTTGTGAATATCTTAATTGATCTTTTCCTAATCACTGGTTCTTTCGAAGCTTAATGCTCGCATCATAAGGTGTTGGAGAAACTTTACAGTTTTCAAAACCGAACCTGCTCAATATTTTCTCAGCATAATGGGATTGGTTTAAAGTGATTCCATCCTTGATTTTGATCAATTTAATATTCAGAATGACATATGCCTCTCCCAGGTCTTTCATATCAAAACACCGAGATAAGAAAGATTTGACCTCGTCAACTACGGCAGTGTTTGTTCCAAATATAAGTATGTCATCTACATAGAGACATAAGATAACTCCTTGACCCCCACCATAATGATAATACACACATTTATCAGCTTCATTCACAACAAAGCCAGCGGATGTTAAAGTTTTGTCAAACTTCTCGTGCCATTATTTAGGTGCTTGTTTTAGGCCATACAAAGATTTCAATAATCTACATACCTTATTTTCCTGTCCAGAAATCACAAAACCATCAGGTTGATCCATATAGATCTCTTCCTCCAACTCTCCATTAAGAAAAGATGTCTTCCCATCCATTTGATGAATATGTAGACCATAGGAAGATGCTAACGCAAGGAGCACTCTGATGGTAGTTAGTCTGGCGACAGGAGAATAGGTATCAAAGAAATCTTCTCCCTCTTTCTGGGTGTAACCCTTGGCCACAAGTCTTGCCTTGTATTTCTCAATAGTTCCATCAGGCCTTAGTTTCTTTTTAAAGACCCACTTACATCCTACAAGTTTACACCCAATAGGACGATCTGTGATCTCCCAAGTCCCATTAGCCATGATAGAGTCCATCTCGCTACGGACTGCCTCTTTCCAATACTCAGCATCAGAAGATGCATAAGCCTCAGAAAGAGTCTCTGGCACATCATCCACGAGGTATATAATAAATTCGTCACCAAAAGTTTTTTCAACCCTTTGTCTCTTGCTTCTGCGAGGAGCTTCTGCGACTAGATTGTTATCTTCCTCACGAATATCACAAATCGGTTCAGAAATGGTGGGAAGTACAGAAGTTTGATTATTCTCACTTTCAATATTATCAGATTGAACATTCTCTGTTCGTGAAGTATTACCTGCTGTTTTCATAGGAAAGATATTCTCAAAGAATGAAGTATCTCTCGACTCCATTATTGTATTAGCAATAATCTTAGGAGTTTCTGATTTAACTACTAAAAATCTATAAGCCGTGCTATTATGAGCATATCCTAGAAAAATACAATCGACTGTTTTTGGTCCAAGTTTTCTCTTTTTCTGCAATGGTATATTGACTTTTGCCAAACACCCCCAAGTTCGCAGAAAATTAACATTAGGTTTTCTCCCCTTCCATCCCTCATACGGAGTAATCTCACTCTTTTTAGTGATTACTCTGTTTAGGACAAAGTTCTTTATTAGAATAGCTTCCCCACCACGCCTTAGGCATACCGGCACTCTCTAACATGGCATTACCCAAATCTGTTAGTGTCCGGTTTTTCCTCTTAGCTACCCCATTTGATTGGGGCGAATATGGTGGTGTAAATTCATGGACTATTCCATGCTCAGAACAGAATTGGGAGAATTCATGAGAGACATACTCTCCTCCACGATCAGACCTCAATCTTTTTATTTACTTTTCTAGTTGGTTCTCAACCTCGGCCTTATAAGTTTTAAAGTAATTTAAAGCTTCATCCTTAGTTTTCAAAAATACACATAGCGATGGCGTGTTGCATCATCAATAAAAGTTAGAAAATATCTTTTGCCTCCTTTTGTCAATAATCCATTCATTTCACACAAATCTGAATGAATAAGGTCTAAAGGTGCCAAGTTCTTTTCATCCTCTAATCACTTAAAGGGTTTTCGAGGTTGCTTTGCTTGCACACATGACTGGCACTTTGACCCTTTGACAATTTCATATTTTGGAATTAAATCTAATCTGGACATTCTAGCAATACTATCAAAGCCAATATGACAGAAATGAGAATGCCAAATATTTGCCTCACATTTATTTAAACCAGTTGCAATATTCAGATTATAGCAAGACTCTAAAATACTTAGGCGGAACAAGCCTCCGCTCTCATAGCCTTTACCAACAAACTTTCCGAACTTAGACATTACAATTTTATTTGACTCAAAAACTAGCTTATAACCATCCCTGCGTAAGAGAGAACCACTAGCGAGGTTCTTCTTTATTGTAGGAACATGCTGCACGTTCTTCAAGTGGATGGTCTTCCACAAGTAAACTTGGATCCACCGTACCAACACCAAGAATGTATGCGACTCGTTTCCCATTAGGATGGAGGAAGCCCTGCACTGATAAGAAGAAAACAAGGAAATATCGAACATACGTGAACATTAGCACCGTATCAATCCACCACTCGGTGATTGACATGCTAAAAGACAACGGTGGATTACCATACCCTCCGAAGTCGAGGCCTCGCTTATGATCACGTTAACGACCTTCTTCTTTGGTCGCTTACCATCTCGATCTTGCAGGCGGCAGGTCCTTTGCCATATGACCGTCTTTTCCGCACATAAAGCAGGTGATGTCCTTCAAATCCATTTTCTCGGTTTTCTTCTTAAAGCTAGTTGTCTTGTTCGGTTTGTTGGATTTGTATTTCTTAGCAACATCCTTTTACGTATGATGTTTGCATTGTTACGGCGGATGTGCTAGGTGCATCTTTTGCTCTTGCTTTTCTTCCACATCGAGAGCGCAATGAGATCCTCAACAAAAATCTCTTCCCTCTTATGTTTTACGCTAGTAGCAAAATCCCGCCAAGTGGCAGGGAGTTTAGCAACGATGCCCGCAGCCACAAACTTTGGAGGCAACGCACAGCCTTAGTGTGCAATCTCACCGACTAGTAGCTGGAGATCATGAGCTTGTCCAACTACGGACTTACCCTCATCCATGCTAAAGTTGAAAAATTGCTCACATATGTAGAGCCGCCGACCGCCTCGCCTCTGCATATTTGTTCGTAGTGCATCCCACAACTCGTGGTGGACTTGAAGTCCATGTACACATCATAGAGCGATCTGCCGAGCAGTCGAGAATGCGACCAAGAGCGTGTTGTTCGCATTATCAAACCGCATGGTGCGCTCAATCAGAACGGATCTGCGGTGGATAACCCACCACGACCCCAAAGACATGAGCCAAAACTTGGCTCTAGTCTGCCATCTACAAAAATTCTGACCAGAAAACCTCTCAGGTTTCATCGCATCAGAAGCATTAGCCATTTCTGTATTGCAACAAAATTTGCAATAAGGTTTCTGGATTGTTGGAAATGTGGGCAATATTTTCATTCCAAGTTTTAGTAGGAGACAAATACAATAAACTAATGATGCAGAACTCACAACTAACAGCAGGCTACTCAACATACTTCAGAATATACTCAATAAAATATAGTAACAAAGTCGAACGTGTGCACGAACGACTTACTTGTTAACTGAAGAAGAACAGAAGCCGCGCAGCTTGACGCGATCGTAACGTAGATGTCGCAGTGCAGTGAGCGGTCGCGCAGATGCGCTGCCCAGAAACCTTATTGCTGCCCCGTGCAGGTACTCTCTGCGGTAATGGTTCGGAGATAGCCGCTCTCCCTTCTTCCAGGTGCACGTCGGGAAGAAAGGTCGACGTGGTTCAGACGGCACAGTACTCGAGCACAGAAACACAGAGAATAAGGAAATGGAGGCGGTAGGTTTTTCTCTCATACTCTGGACGTCTCCAGGCATATAAATAGACAGACTGATAACTGACATGATTAAAGCAGCCATTACCCACTGGTAACTGGCACATTCAACCAGTCATTTATCCACTGGTAACTGTCTGTCATCAAAACCCCAATAAAGCCTCAAATTCAAACGTTTGAATCGCATTCAAACAGGGAGAGAGAGAGTGGTGCAGAGTTCAGCAAAAATAGAGATGGACTTGGTCTACCAAGTGGCGCGCCACGTCACGGCACGGTCGCGCGTCACAAGTCACAAGTCACGCGATTTTCACGCGAAAATCTGGCGTATCTGGCAGCAGCAAGCGTGCGCGTGTGTGTGACTAGACAGAACCCTCCACATACCATCTCTATCCATATTCAAGGAGTGGAGAGGACTCCACCTTATAAATTGGTCTTCCTCTCCTTTCCTTAGCAATATGGTACTAAACAAAGCATGCTTTAGAATTAAGGAAATGTGCCATAAAAATAGGCCACATTCTAACACAATCTGCTCCCACTAAGCTATGTACTGCATACACAGACATAATTTCTAGTTGAATCATGTATTATGTTCTAGTGATATAATACATTGCTCAATATATTGTAACAACCTAATTTAGATTAAGCCTAATTAGAACCAACCAGATTTATACTTGTACCATATTTATACTTATAGCTTATTGTACTTGTTTGTTAGAATTCCCCTCCATTTGTTAATCTCTTCCCTTCCTAACAGAATCAAGGTGATAAGCAGTACATCCTCATGTAGTACCTCATGACATATGTAGCTTATACAGTTAGTATGTTTGTCATTCTTTATTTAGTTATTTTACTACTTGAGCTATGGGGATACTATTTAATTGCAATGTAATTTTCACGTTTAAATAGTATGTTTGTCATTCTTTATTTAGTTATTTTACTACTTGAGCTATGGGGATACTAGTTAATTGCAAAGTAATTTTCATGTTTAAATCCTATCTTTGTCATGGCAAAATCTGTGAGCATGGATACAAACATCTAGACATTATCAATCCAAGACCTCTGTGATTCACATCCATGCATGATTCTCCCATCTCAAACATCAATCACAACACTACACAAGCACAACCATAAATCAGTAGGATGAGAGGGAAGGAAACGACCATAGCTGGTGAGAGGGTATCGGCGTCAAAGGGACTGGGGTACTTGGCACCCCACCATCTCGTTGGGATGGCGGCGCTATGGCACTACTGGCCTTTGGCCGCAGCAGCACAGACGACGCAGAGGCGCGTCCTAGGGGAGGGGCTGATGAAGGTTTAGCAGAGGTGCGGCCGCGTGTAAGTTTAAACTCTATTAAGTTAGTTTTGGTGATAATGACAAATCTAATTGTGAGACTAGCTTGTTTATTAATTATAATATTGCTTAGTCTCATTTGGATGAAAAGGTAAAAATCATAAAAGGTATGCATTCAATATCACATTCTTATATCTTAGTGTATTCCTCGAATCCAAAATATAAATTGAACTTCATAGATAGTCAAACTTAAATATGTGCATATGTCTTTAATATACATTTTTGTATGCACATATTTAGGGGTGTTCACTCTATGTTTTGAGGTTTCAGTAATATTGATCCATGTTCATCTTTACACAGATTAATGATCTTTACTTGAAACATATCCCTTGAGTATATATATAGCTTATGTAGTTCATATATACTCATAATCGGGTTGTCATCTAGTTCTTCCATTATGTTTTATTGATTTAATAATCAATGACAACCGGATGTATAAACTTTGCTTTGAAAGTTTACTCTAAAGTATACAATTATTGTGTACATGTTGTATACTCGCAATTTAATTTCCATCTCATTATTTGTTAAGATTGTCATGAATTACCAAAAAGAAAGATTGTAGAATCTAGTCCCTTCATTATGAGTTGATGGTGAAGTTTTGGCAATTGATGATAATTGATTTATGGCCTAATATTTTTCATGAGTTGGATGAATAGATTATGTTCCACAAATGATGATTGAAAATCATTAAATCAAGTGAAGAATGTATCATGAGTTGATGTATGTCCAAGACGAGATGATCATGAGTCGATCATCAAGTCAAGACAAGACCTATCATGTGTTAATAGAGTTGAAGTGAATAATGCATCATGTGTTGATGCATATCAAGACAATGACCTAATCCAAAGGTATGACTAAGTAGAGTTAAGGAGGTGTTCCTAGTCTTTTACCAATCTTAGTGTTTGGTTGGAAGACTGGATTACTAGTATAGGTTACCGTACTATTAAAAGGGGCCATGTTTAGTAGTTTGAGTCATCATGTGTTGATACCTCAACCTCACTTGCTCTAACTCTCCTTAGCATGATGTTTATATTTATATTTGCGAATGTATTTTACCAATAGTTGTGGCTCATATGTTGAATCCTTGTAACATGGGACTATATATTGCAAATATTTTTTGCAAGTATTTGAAGTCCATGTTTTCTATTCCTTGTGGTAAGAGGCCTATATTTGTAAATGTGTTTTGTAAATAGTTGAAAGTCATATAATCCTTGTGTTATGATTCTAAAAGTGTGCAAATGTGTTTTGCAACTTGTTGGAAATCATGTTTAATTCTTTTGTGTATGATATTATGGTTTGCAAATTTGTTGAAGTATCTGCAATTCGCAGAAAAATTGGAACTACCGCAATGTATTCTGCAGTATTACCGCTTAATGGAATTACCGGCGTTGAGATCATGGTGCTATCGCGCTCGCTAGTGGTCCAAGGCCTGTCTGGTTGAGATACGTGGTCGAGCTGACTTGGTCGAACCAATGTGATTGTAAATCTATGTGGTCGAGGATCAATGTGGTCGACAATCAACATGGTCGATTAGCGTGGTCGAGATATGTGTGATCGAAACCAGTGTGATCGAACTAGCTTAGTTGAAACCGATGTGGTCGAGATCTGTGTTATCGAAACCAGCATGGTCGAACCAGCGTAGGCGGAACCGACGTGATTGGAGATTTATGTGATCAAGACCAGCGTGGTCGAACCGACGTGGTCAAGATCTGTGTGATCGAAACCAGCGTGGTCGAACCAGCGTAGTTAAAACCAACGTGGTCGAGATTTGTGTAATCGAAACCAGCGTGGTCGAACTGATGTAATTGATACAACGTGGTTGAAGATTGATGTGGTGGTTGGAGATCTATGTGATCAAAGATTGACGTGGTCGAAGATCGACGTGATCGAAATCAACGTGGTCGGAGACCAACGTAGTTGGAGACCTGTGTGGTTGAACCGAACAACGTGGTCAGAGACCAACGTGGTTGGAGATCAGTGTAGTCGAAGACCTGTGTAGTGGAACCATACAACGTGGTCGAAAACCAACGTGGTCGGGGACTAGCGTGTCGGAGACCTATGTGGTCAAATCATACAACATGGTCAGAGACCTGAGTGGTCGAATCATCCGACATGGTCGTGAACTAGTGTAGTCGATGAACTGTACTTCTAGCTTTGTGTGAGCGTCCGACCAGCGAGCGGTACTACCGACTTTGTGTGAGCGATACTTTCAACTTGTGAAATGACCGGCTTGTGTAGCGGTATGTTTTTTCAGAGAGACACCTTCATGGAGTCTTCTAATCCCCGTGGTAATTAGTGGTTCCCCACAAGTATAGCGATACTTCTGATGATCGGTAGCCTGCTGTAACGACTAGTTTTTTAATCGTTGCAAAGGAGAGCGGAACTACTAGTCGTATAACGGCGGTACTTCCGATAATCCTGTTTTCTCAGGTGTTTCGCTTCCAACAACTAGTTTTTATGGTGTAGGTATATATACCCCCTTTGTGGCCAGTTGGAGTAAAACTTTTGGCACTCTATTTCACTCATTTGAGCTAGTGTGAGGTACTCCTCTCAATTGTATATGTGTTGCACCTTGTGAGGAAGGAGGAAAGCTCTAAATTGCATGTGTTGCATCTAGAGGTGGATTCAGTATCCACTTGAACTTGTGCGTTCTTTACACGTAGTGAGAGTCAAGTGAGGAGTTTGACTTATTACTTTGGAGGTTGTCGTCTCCTAGACGGCGTTAGAGATATCGTGCGTGATCTTCTCAAAGAAGGTTGTGAGAAGACCCGGCGAAGTGTGAAGGTTAGAGCTCACCTACTTGGAGCGGGAAAGAGCTCCCACTAGTGGATTTAAGGTGATTGGCTTAATTCGTGGACCCGGTCCAATTCGTTTGGGTTTACCTTAATGTGGACTAGGGGATACCGACAAGTCTCTGAACACTACGATCAAAAGCAACAGTGTCATTTTTGGTTTGTTTTCTTGTGCTCAATTTACATTCATAGAATTAAATACATTGTTTGTCTTCCTAAGATTACAAACATTGGCATAGTCTTAACTTGTTGGTGCACTTAGGTGAACATAATTGATTTGGGCTTTATTTGAGCTACACCAAATTGAGTTAAACTTCCGCACTATATACTTAGTCTTACCTAAATAGAAATAATTAATTAATAGAAGAGAATTTTTAAACCGTCTATTCACCCCCCTCTAGTCAGCCTCCTCGATCTTACATCGTGGCAACGATGTAAGTTCAAGCTCCAATTAGATTGGTTTTGGTGATTAATGATAAATCTAAATATGAGACTAACTCGATTAATGATAAATCTAAATGTGAGACTAACTCTTTTGTTGAATATGTTATTGCTTAGTCTCATTTTGATAAAATATGAAAGTCATGAATGTATGTATTCGACGTCATAGTCTTATATCTTGTTGCATTTTTCGGATCCAAAATATAGGTTGAACTTCACCAAAACTCTAACTTGAATATGTGCATATATTTTTATTACATATTCTTGTATACATATATTTAGGGGGAGTTCACTCTATATTTTGTGGTTTCATTAGTATTGATATATATTTCTTTTTTCACATATATCGGGGATCTCTACTTTGAAACATATCTTTGAGTATATAAAACTTGTGTAGTTCATATATACTCATATTGCTTTATATTCAATTATTTGTGTATAGGATTAACATGCTTATCAATTGTTTGAAAGGTTTAGTCCTAGATTTTGCTTGACGACTTGGAGATGCATGCTAAAGTTGGCAAGAAGATCGATATAGTTCGAGACAAAGGTTATGCATGCATTTGAATTAAAACTCCAAAGCCAACTATGCATTACCAGAAAAATCAGTAGTACTAATGTATTTGGCGGTATTACCGCAGCGTGGTATGACCGGGTGGTATGTGAGGTAGTACTGCAACCCGGTAGGACCGAACTTTAGTTGGCAGTATGTAATTTCCAGAAAGGTACGTTTTAGAGTATGTTTGCTCTCTGGGAAAGCGGTACAACCGAGGTACCACTGCATCGTGGTATGACCGCAAATATGAAGCGAAACTACCACACCCTGATAGTACCAGACCTTAGATGATGGTAGTACCACACTGAGTTCAAACAATTTTATATTCAATTTATTATCTCATTATTTGTTAAGATTGTCATCAATTACAAAAAAGAAAGATTGAGAATCTAGTCCCTCCGTTATAAGTTAATGGTGAGTTTTGATAATTAATGGCAATCACATTGTGGGACTAATATTTTTTATGAGTTAGATGAATAGGTTATGTTCCATGATGATGAAGAATTTAGATGACTTTATGTATTGAAGATCATCAAGTCAACGTTCAGAAAAGAAAATAACTTCACTAGTTGAAGGCTATAAAGAAAATGATGCATCGTGAATTGATGCACATCAAAATCTCAAAAAGAAGATGATCACAAGTTGATTATCAAATCAAAAGAAGACAATGATCTGAATTTGAAATAAAAATATGCATCATCAAATTTGAAGAGAATGCTCAAAGACAAAGGTATAATTAACTGAGACTAAAATATGCTTATAGTCTTAACCAGTTTGGTGTAGATTGTTAGTTTTTTCTAAAAAAAATAAGAAAAATTGAAAAACGTTGTTAGATATTGATAGACAATGCAAAGAAATAAAAAAAAAAAGCAAAAGCAAAAAGCCCAAAAGAGCCGAAATTAGAAGTCAATGTATTCTAAATAGCTTCTAACTTAAATAAACCAAAAGCTAAAAGAATCAGAAACTGAAAACGTTTGAAACATTTGAAACAGAACCTTAGAATGGTCGGACGAGCATAGCATCAGAAAACATCGTGTGAACTGCCAAGCATTTTCCTTGCCCCCAGTCGAAAATGTTAAATTTACAAATAACAGCACAAACACTCATCATATCCGTTTCTTGCATGCATCATTTACCAGTCCCATCGCATAAAAAAATCAGAAGTGAACGAGTAAAATCATTTTAAGAATTGAAATATAAACTTTGTAACATTAATCCTAATTGCACTTGCTTATGTCTGGTGGTCCACCCTTTTTTTTCCTAATGACTGTTAAGCTGCAGACTGCACAGTACATAAGCTATATAAGCCTACGACAGATCCCTTGCTTCCATAAAAGGAAAAAAATGGCTCTCGACTCTTGCGCCGATTGGATTCAGGAACTTTCTTCTGCTGGTTTTGGTTGCACCACAGTCGACAATCTCAGCCTTCAAAAAACGAACAAGAAATTTTCTTAGCATAATATCACACGGCAAGCAGGAAGCGAAACCAACAAACAGCATGAATTGCCAACAATTTTCGCTGGGATACTTGGTGACACAGAATGACCATGCGAATAATATAGGTAGTACAACAAGTACCTAAGGGGCTTTCTTTGGGCAGTTGATGTTGATGCAGGAGCAGCACCAACTAATGGGGCAGCAAGTTCAAGTGGCTTTTTTCCCCATCAAAACAAAAACAAAATTGATATCAAAACACAAGCAAATAATAGTGAAAGAAGTAAAATCAAAACACATATTTAGAGAAGTTTTAAGAGTTTATGAATCAGTAGAAGGTTGCAGGACCAGATGAGGCATGGCCTAGCCTCCCTATTTCAACCAAATGCAATGCAACCCAACCCATCATAAAATGCATGCTAGCATTCATGCATCATTTTTAAAGTGGTATAAACAAATCTACTACTGTCAGTAACACAGAGATTTTCTAAAAAAATTGAACAGATAAATAGCACACTGTTTGGCAAAAATAGCGCATAGGAAACTTCCTAAAATACATCAAACCAATGTGCTAAATTGTTGCTCTTTATAGTACAAATGAATCATAGTTCATATAAAATTGTCAAAATGCTTAAACATGCACTACATCCCTGCTCTTGCGAATTATTTGGCAGAACGTGTCGGAATATTGTAAGGGCATTATTTATAATACTCCATTTCACTATATTTGTCCATATTGCACCATGTGCACAGACCAAGGAAGCATTGAATCTAACAGAAGGCTAATAGGAAATGACCATGCATACCCCTATTAAATTTCACACCACAAGTACTTAGCCTCTTCCAAAGCATTTAAGTAGAGGTAGAGAGTGCAAATATTACATTAACTACACTCTTGATTCCCTCAATGCATAAATATAATAAAACGGATACTCCCGAGGCTATGGACAAATATAGTGAAACAGAAGTAGTGGTAATAGAAATTAGATAACTACAACGCGTCAACAAGAGGTTCTTTTAAGACTACTAGCATGTAATTTATACATGAAACAAGAATAGGCATTTATATAAGAGAAAAGATAGACCTCCAGCTCTTCCTCAGCCTTGCGCTTCACATGAATATTACCATGGGAACTCAGAATGCCTGTTTGCCCCAGGCTCCTTTCTGAGCATTCTTCCAAAGATGATCTATGAGCAGCATTTTCATTTTTCTCGTTAGCCTTAGTTTGATGTGATGCCAGTTCATCAATCACAGCTGGATAGAAACTCATGAGGTTATTTGCAGCAATCTCTGCAGATTCTTTATGTGAACTATCAAAACAAAAGCCCAACCCATTTGTTGGACCACCATCGCTTGAATTCGACGGCATGCTGTTGGGTTGCTTGACTACATCGCTCACAGCATTCTTCCCAGGCGCAGATGCACTTCCAAGAAAGTGCCCTGGATGTTCACGCTCAACAGATTCTGTGTGAAGATTCACATGCCCATTCAAAGTATTTAGGGTTTCTTTACTGGATAAACTAGAGGCCAATACAGAAGTACTTTCCGGTGATTGATAGCCACCAGATGGATCTAACTCCATTCGCTTCATATAGCTGCCCTGATATGGAGCAGATTGACCATCACTCCAATTCACAGTGCCTAATCTATTTCCTACTTGACCATCAGCTGAAACATCATTTCTAGAAACAGCACGACTATTCTTGCCTGCTGTTCTGGAAGAACCAGAAGGACGCACTCCACCAGGAAAAACGAATAGAGGGATATCTTTTCGCTTTACATGGGACACCTCAATATCCATCCATTCCTTCCGATGTTGATATGCACGAATTGAGTTCTTAAACTCATTTACGATTCCTCTGATGTCGAATTGCTCAGCTTCTTGAGCTTGGATGGTTTGTTTTCTCCAAAGACCCATGAAATAAAAGCAGTGCAATGGCCTGGATGTGTCTGAGAAATCTCTGGGATAAGGATGTGAAAGGAGCGTCTCACGTGTATATCGCTCAATCTGCATCAAAAACCAAAAGTGCATATTAGAAGACAGCACAGCACATGCATTATTAAAAATAATGAAATTTGTCAGTTCTTCACCTTTAATACAAGTGTACGAAGGCGAGATTCTACCCAGCCTTTCCAATTCCTGAGATCATCTTCATTTCTCGCTGTGATATCAACCTCTAGAAAATTTCTATATGATTCAAAAAAAGGATATGGCTCGAATAAATGATCCCAGACTGCTTTATTTTCATCTATTGCCTACAGTTAGTCATCAAAGTAAAATTAAATCTGATGCAACATATAGAACAGGAAATAAACCATACAACAGGAGATATTTTGACAAAGTTAAATGACAACATTTTAAACTATGAACTTCTCCATGGAAACACTGAATGTACATCAGTACATGTATATATTAAAAAAGGCTCCATACCTGATAACTCAAGAAGAATTAAGTTCTAAACATAAATGTAAAGAAGGAAGTAAGCTGCTACCGACTAGCCACATGATCTCAAGAAGCTGTGCATATGTTGAAATTGACCATGCTCACACAGGCATTACATACATATATGTTATTGTCAGATAAAATAGAGTTAGCAAACTCTACAGGATAACTAATTTGCATAAGATCACTCTAAATCTCAAGATACCTACATTACTAATTATTATTTAATCTACTGAAGACTGAGTTACAGTAATGGGTCATGGGGTTCTTTCACTAGCATTACACATGCAACATTGAGATCAATGTTCCTTTTAAGGGATACAGTTTGCACTTATGAAAACACAAACTTAAGATTAACATATCACTACTAGGCAGCAATAAAATATCACCATTTGAACTCAATATTATATAGCAGTCCAAAAATGCATGCTATGATTTCAATTTCCGATTTACAGTTGAAATATAAACAGCAATTCTGAAATAGTAAGTACCTGACAAATCTCATATCCTCGTGTGAATTCTTGAACCATCACATACCTAGTACTAATAGATACGTTATAGCTAGAATTCATACAAGGATAAGCAGGTGTAATTATAGGCATGTGATGGCCCCTGTCTCTAAAGTTTCTTCTTGGATCCCACACAGGGAGGCCAAGAGAACCCTCCTCAATATGGCAAAGCATAACAGGATTGGGCCACTTCCATTTGCTGTAGACTCTGAAAAAACGAGATATTAGCATGCTGGGTGATGCATTTGGGTACAATTGACATATACGACCAACAAGAATTGCCCAGTTTATACCACCCAGAAATCCTATAACCTGGACAGATAACAAAAACTTTGTTAAAACATGTAAAGAATTTATGAGTATGCATTTATAATAGTGATATGCATATGCACCATAATGTGAACATGTAATCAGCATGTATGTTCATATTGTGAAGCATACTCTTGCAGTGAGAAAAATCATAAGAGAAGCATACATTTGAGTAAACCCCACGGCGCTTTCCCCAATATCTCATGAACCTTAAGGTTGTGCGGAAACTCTGGATTTGAGAAAACACATGGGTTTTAATCCATAGAGCATTATTAACATATTTACTTGAATAATTGGTACTGGTAAGGACACAAACCAGAATGTTTGGGACCAATCGTAAGATTTGATCAGTAACCCGACACCCATTTAAACTACGAACAGTCTGTTCATCAACATTGTGCAGTACAGAGTCCTGAGAAAGATCAAGGTCCTGAAATTGAACAATGTAACACGATTAGGAATTCCTATCACATATCATCAAAAGACGACATCAAATAATTCGTTAGCCACCAAAAACTAGGGCACAAAATAAAAAGCTCCATTCATACAATCCGTCATTCTTTAACATGCATAATTCTTCCATTCTTTACTCATTTATTACAATTAATACAAGATAAATATGGCATGCAATACTGAAAAACTGTTTAAACAACAAAGGTGTAAGCAAAACTTACCTCAGGAATCACCACATTTGCAAGGTTTGCATATAAAAGGTCAATAGACACCCCACTAAGTTTGAATCCCAGAACAGGTACATGAGCATCTGGTACCGGATGTAATTCAGAAACTTCTGGCATCTCAGCTAGCATATCGTGAAGCCATCGAAAAAAGTAGTCCTGCAAAAAAAATGAAAGGCTCATTTGATACCGTAAGACTGCAATACCATTGGAAGTTTAGTAATAGATCATCTTACATTTCGAGTTGCATGTCTTGGACCTACACATAGTGTATCAATATCTGCACCAGGACCGTGCACCTGCGCAATAACAAAATGAGAAAAAAAAACAGATGTTATGTTAGGTGACAAAGATAGAAAACTTCATAAAAAACCTAACTGAAACCATCAGGCATAGAAAAAATGTAGTAGAAGATTCATATCCTTAATTATTAACATACTTCCATCATTTCAATGGCAACATACAAAGCAAGCACAAAGTATGCGCTACCATCATCTTATACAGCACAAAGTAACAATTGACAATTAGTTATTTGTTTACAAACAAAACTACACAAGAACAGTGCAACAGAGTACCCCAAGACGGTATGAACCAAATGTGAAGATCTTTGCATTTGCTTCTTGCACAAATTGCTCACCATAACCGCTCACCCTAGTGGCCTTCTTAATCCAAGCTTTCACAGTCTGCCAGAACATGCAACAAGTCATCTTCAAACTGGCCCAGGTAAATTATAATCCAAAAATACAAGCACATTAATGGAAATTGTTCAACCTGGTCCAGCTTGCCTAGCACCTCTTCTCGCGAGACAGCTTCCTCTTGGCTCTCATACAGGCCCGCATCGGCAAGATACTGATCAACACCAAAAACAACATACGAGCAAAACATGTTAAACCTAAGGGAATAAAAAATTGGGCAAATTCTTGGTTTATCTGATATCCAAAACCCCACCTTCTCGACCTCAGCTGTCTGGATGGCGTCCTTCTCGGTCGGCCCACTTAATGAGATTGGCTCAGTGACGCCAAGATAACCATTATTGCTCTTCGCCATTGACGCTCCACAATTCAACCCTCAGCAACAGGGGCGGACCTAACGTGGGACATGGGGGTTCAGTTGAACCCCCAAAAATATGGAAAAATAAAGACTGCTACTGGTAATCCACAACGCAGCAAGCAAATCCACCACAAAATCCATGGACTGGACTATCCATCCCAGAAAGGAAGATTTGGATGAGATTGCTCACGGAAAAGAAAAGAACCTCAGGACAAAGCTCACTCTTAGAACAATCCAAGCAAGCTAGGGCTTCCTTACCAGCGAAAGAAGAGATCAATCCGGCAGAGCGGAGGACGACGACGACGCCTAGAGAGAAGAATTCCTTCTCTTCGAGGGTTAAATGACGTTGGCGTGAGAATTTGAGACAAACGGCGAAGCAATAGCCGCCGCCGCCGCCGCCGCCGTCGCGACGAGATACGGAGGAGAGTTCAAGGAAGAGGATGTGCTGGAACTAGAGACGAGAGAGGTTTGGGATTGGGCTATTGCGGATTTGGGGAGGAGGAGGAGGAGGGAGGAGGATAGAAACCTTACGATGGTCTGTCCCTTGTGCTGAATATTGGGGATCCATTCTAGTCTAGGGATCGTGTAGAAGAAAACCGGGAATCTATCAAATGCTGGTTAACTGTGGAGTAGGCGCTAGAACAGACTGGCCCGCAGGCTTCCAACCTGACACCGCTTTGCTACTTTTCGAAAGAGGAAGAGAAGTTGCTTGTACGAGACTGCGCCTCCCGGCTGGAAACTCCAATGGAATTTAGCTTCATCCGTTGCTTTCCTGGTTGATGATAGATCTCACTGACCACAATGCGCCTATCTCCCTGGTATCTGAATGACTAAACAAATACCTGCTAACGAACCGAACCCCCACCAATAACTAAGATTGCTTTGAATTTTTTGTACGGATAAATATTTTTTTATTCGAAAATACAGAAATATACTCACGGGAAAATGTATTACAAAAATAGGCTTCAGTCGCCTAATGGGAGCGCGACTTGAGCTACTCGCTGTACTCCCGGGCGACTGTAATGAGTCGCTTGACAATTGAGCGACTGGAGTGAAGTCGCCTAATGGATGGGCGACTAGCATGCAGTCGCCTAATAGAGAGGCGACTATCCGTGAGTTTTTAGAGTTTTGACAATTTCGTAGTTTTAAACTGGAAAAAAATCTGGTGTAGTTATAATAAAGGTTTATGTTCACAGTATGTTGTAGGTGCGTAAAAACTATTGAGGAAATTTTTTTAAGAACGAATGACTGTAGAACGATCGATACATACAGGGGTAAGTGATATTTTGATTTTACCGGGAATTAGTGTACGGAGAGAACCGATATGCTAATATTGTAAAATGACTTGCTATCTGAATTATTCAATGCGAAAGACGAGATAATAAGCTTATCTGAATAGAAATAAACTTCATAATACAGTTGGGAGTAACATGTCGCGTACATTTTTATTACATGCATAACATATAGCATGATATGCGACTAACCTACCCAACTGCTCGTACGACCTACTGTGTGGACCGGGGCCACTTTCCCTTCCTTGCCATCTCGGCGTTAAACTCCTCCGCTGCCTCTTTTGCCTTAGCCGCCATTTCCCTCTTTTTCGCTCCTCTCGCGAGCCTCCCGCTCCCTGGCGTGCACGCCGAGATGAGCTTGCGTCTCGCGTTGTATACGCAGGGTGTGCTCGTTCTTGCGACGCTCCTCCTCAAGCAACTCCTGCTCCCGTGTGACATTCCACTCCTCGAAGTCGAGGGTCCATTGGTCCGCAGGGTAGATCTCAAGATCGATCCATTTACGGTAGCCACATAGCGGCTCGGGAGACCGTAATCTGAGAGGAGAGATTGTTAGTGCGTCTTGCGAAGGAGAAAAGGTAGGGGAAAATGGTGCATGTCGTCGTTACCGGCTGCTGATAGGTTGCGGTGTCAAAACGGCGGTCGGGGTCATCGTTACTGCTTGAGGGTTGATCTATGTATGTGTCAAGGAAGCTGTACATAAATAATTTGCACAACACTCCGTGGGACACCAACTACATTGCAGCAAGTTATACAAATGGTACATGAAATTTAGGTGTAGTTTGCATAAACTACTGATCAGGACATGCATTGCATCGTATACCTGTGTGCCCTTCCTGATCGCATCACCCACAACGTGCACCTGGTGTTCCAGCTTGTGATTCATCCATATCATTTCTAATACGTCGGCTCTGTCGCCGACCCTTCCCACCCTTCAGCATGCTAACATCCGGAACCCAGGTCCTCGATGCAATGTCCAAAGTGGTGAAGTTTCCCACCACCCTGAACCCCCGGAGCTCCCCACACCAACCCTGCAGTATCCTCTCCTTAAAGAAGTACTCGGACATGAAGTTCGAAGGATCCATGCCCACGGTCCCGCATGCAGCGAGGACATGAGAGCATGGCTTGTGTAACAACTTAAGCTTGTTGCACGAGCAACTAGGTTCGTTTGCATGATCTCCAAAGCATACCTCATGAGTAACAAGTGAACGAGCCGTCCCAAATCCAGCTCTATCACGGAGTATCACCTCAAAACGATGCTCCCTGTTGCCCATGACCTGCACTGTGTGCAATTGACCCTTTTGTGCCTTCGTCTCCATGTACGCCGTAATTTTCGACGAATAAAGGGCTCTGGGATTGGCCGCGTGAAGTGCGGCACTCGCGTGCCTCTCCCTGAAGTAGCGGATTGTGCTGTGAAGAACATCTTTCACGATGGCGACAAGGGGCTGAGAACGGAGACCCTTGAGAACCCAGTTGTACACCTCGGCAATGTTAGTTGTCATTATTCCGTACCTTGCGCCATCCGTGTCGTGTAACAGCGACCACTTCTTCAATGGTTCCCCCTCGATCCACTGCGAGAAACACTTGATGTTTCGTGAGCTCCTCCTTCTTGAACCACTTGGGTTAGGCTCATCAATTGCTGGCAAGCATTGCGGTTGTGCCGCCCCAGGAGTGACCGGCCCCTTGCTCTTCTCTTCGACGTTCTTCTTGGTGTGCTCATCCAACAACCCCCACAAAGCATCAAATTTCCTCTTCTGGTTCTGCCTAGCCAGCCTCTTGAATAGCTTCATCAAAGATTGTTTCGAGAATTGCTTGAAAAAGTTTGCCCCTAAGTGACGACTGCACCACCGGTTCCTCATGTCCGGCCAAGGAAAGGGCTCCTCGGGGTCTTCCTGAAGTTTTCTTATAGCCTTTATAATACCAATATGCCGATCATGGATTACGCACACACCAGGACGAGTGCGTACAACTCCAACCCTCACATGTTTGAGAAACCACAGCCAGTTGTCATAATTCTCACTCTCCACAAATGCAATGGCCAGCGGCAATATATGATTGTTACCGTCAACGCCTATGGCCGTCAAGATCTGCCCCTTGTATTTCCCTGTCAAGAAGGTTCCGTCAACAGAGATCACTGGCAGCATATGCTTGAAAGCTTCCATGCTAGCACCAAATGCAAACAATGCTCTCTGCAACACCGCATATCCTGGTGGACTTATGGACGGTTTGTCCTGCACAGCGATGTATGTGCCCGGGTTCCTTTCCTGCAAGACGTTAAGCATACGAGGAAGGTTGTCGTACGCCGCCTCGAAAGTGCCAAAACATTTTTCCAACGCTTTTTGCTTGGCACGCCACGCCTTCGCGTTGCTAATCTTGTACTTCAATTTATTCTCGATAGCTACCACAATATGCGTGGCCGCCATATCTTTCTTCTCCACTATCTCTCCATACATCAAATTGGCTATAAATCCGGGCATCAGGTTACGATGCCTCGCCAAGACAGTGTTTAGAATGCAGAAGTGCGGCTCAACCTTGGACACAATCCAGCGAGTCTCATACTTCGGTCTATGTGCGTGCACCCTCCAAGAACAACCAGGCTGCTCGCACTTCACAGTGTACTGCTCCTGGCTTGATTTGACGACGCGAAATGTCCGCTGCATTGAAAGGGCCCAAAGCTTGATGGCATCTTGCAGCACTTCCTTGTCAGCAAACATAACATGTAACCGAACCTCTGTCTCATGATACTCCCATGGTGATTCATGCTCATCATGTGCGGAAATACCATCCGCATTAAACCGGTTCCATTCCTGCGGGATAGGAACTTCATCCTCATCGGAATTGTCCTCTTCGTCGTTCTCTACAGCTTCCTCTTCATCCCATGCCCTCTGGTCATCAGAGTCCATCTGCTGCACGATGTCCTCATTGTACTCTCCTTCATCGGCTTGCCCAGTTGCATCTCTATGGCTTGACGGCTGTAACTATCCTTCATGTACCGCATCGGCTTCATGACGAGCAACTTCAACATCTTCGCCAACATGCGGCCCGCCCGAGCTGCTAGCACCTCCCACAGCAATAGCAAACGCACGAGCTTGCGCAGCTGCTTGTAGTGAGCACGGTTGCACAAGGAGCACACACTTGTATCCACGGCGCCGGCACCCTTGCACAAAGCCTTTCCACGAAGCAGTGCGCACCAATGTCTTCAACTCTCATCTGATGTCCGTAGGAGACCAGTTCCAAAGCCCTTGCACGGTGACGCTGCACATCTCTAGGTCCAATGAAAAACTCCGGGTCAGCCAACGCTGCACATCTCCCATTCGAGCATTCTCGCCTTAACACACCCCCCTTGTCACTCTACCGTTGGGCGACTGCGATTCCAGTCGCCCAACAGTAGGGCGACTGAAATTGAGTCGCCTAAGGATCAGGCGACATAAATGATTCGCCGAACGGTTCCCATATTGGCCAAATGTTGTTTCACGGTTGGGCGAAAGGATTCAATCGCGCTCCCATTGGGCGACTGAAGCCTATTGTTGTAAAAAAATTTCCCGCGAGTATATTTCTGTATTTTCGAATAAAAAAAGGTTTATCCGTACAAAAATTTCGCTGTTTGTTAGCGGAAGGGAGCAGCGACAGTGTCAATCAAGAAAAAAAAGCAGAAATAGCAACGGGCCAAGAGCCGGAGAAAAAAGGCAGGAGGAGATGGTGGTTTTCTTCTTCTCGCTAGCTTAGTTAACGATTTGATTTTCTCTGTATTTATTAATTTAATTAGATATTAGAGTTGAAATTAGAGAGGAAGTAAAAATTATTCGTTAGAGAAAAGACTAGTATATCGACTAATCTGTTATATTGTTCTCCTATAGTTTTGGGTACTATATGAGAGTAATTTAAGAATATCATCTACTAGATAATTGTAAAGAAAATGTATAGTTTTCTGTACAATATTTATTTATATTGATCAGATAAATAATTTTAGGCTATGAATTTTGTAATCCAGCTATCTGGTAAATTTATCATCTTCTAGTGCCCATGTAAATTTATATCCTTTCAATCCAAAATATACATCATTTGAGAGAGTTGGTTTTGATTTATAAATATTTATGTTTTATTTTTCGGAAGCAATATGTTCATCAAAGTGCCCATGTTAATTGTTATTCTTAGATAGAGGTAAATCATAAATAGAGACGATATATGTCAAAAAAAATATGTACCACTACTTTTTCTATGTGTGTGAAAAAACACCGTTTAATATGCTAACATAGAAAATAAGAAAAGAGAAGTGGGTTAAAGTTAATATCTATTTAAAAATAAAGTGCATACTTGTGTTGTCAACTAAAGTTGTAATTGTGCTGCCACCACATAAAGTGTTAGTATTAGTTTATTATTTCAAATTTTTTAGTGTTATTGACTTTCAATAGACTTAGAAATGTGACTTTTATCTTCAGTTTTTATAAACCAATATAAATATATATTAAAAAAATATAACACAATGTAATTAGCGAACACCCATTCATAAAATCATAAATCCGCCATTGCTCAGCAACCCTCCCTCTCACAATCAAGCTCGGAAATTTACAGTTCTCACTCTGCTATCTTTTGTACAATGTAAATTGGATCTTCTTTCCAGTACCTAGGCACTTTTTTTTTCTTTTTTCCTTTTCTCTTATTCTCAGGTGTCACAACGAAGGAGAATTATTGAACTAACAGCGTATGCACAAGAAAAAGAACGGGAAAAATGTGGGGCAAAACAATGTCTAAGTATGGTCGGTTTCTCACGAGACATTAACAAATCAAGAAACTAGAAACAAGCCCAAAAATAGAAATAGGAGACTAAGACATAACCAAAAAGAAAAAGGAACATGATATGATTGCTTTCAGAGCAACAGAGACGCGAGGCACCCTAGAAAAACTACTTGGTCTCAGGACGATCCGGCGGCGGCAGCGACGGCTCGAATCGCATCGGTACAAGCAGGAACACCACCGTGAAGCAGAAAGCCCCTTTCAGGATCCAAGTAGGAGAAACGAATAGACGGTGCGCGTGGCGGCCTGGACCAGGATGGTCCCTCCAATTCAGGCGACGCGCGCGGCGGGAGGCTACGCGGTTGGAAGAAGAGGCGGCCGGCGAGCGGCGATAAGGAGAAGGCGGCGAGGGTTTTCTTGCCCTTTTCTTTTCTTTCTTCGGGAGGAGCGCTGGAGCGTAGTAGCGCCTAGAGGCTGATGTGGTTGTTGAGGGCCCTGAAGGCTGCACGCAGTTTTTCTATTTCTCCTCCGGACTGAAGTTTCCATGTGATTTCGAACGACTATTTTTAAAAAGGGTTTTGTTTTCTTCTAAATAATCGTCCAAAATTTTCACCTTTGATATACGTAAAGATTTGTGTGTCGTCACCTCTATATTCTTCTCCAACGACCCCTTCTTCCTTCTCTCCGATGACCTCTTCTTCCTCCTCACCGGTGAGCCCAAGGAGAGAATCCTACCCCCACGCCTAGGATTCACCGTTTCTCCAGATATATAGGGAGCCCGAAGGGCGGTGGCCCGGCAGTGGGCGGCAGTAGGAGCGATGGGCAGGATAGGAGGGCGGTGGATGGTGCCAGAAGGTGGTGATGACGGAAGGTACTAGCTATTATGTTGGGTAGGGATGGCACGGCAGGGAGGGGTAGGGGCTGCGCGCGAAGTGGCGGGGGCGCCGTCGGGCGCAGGTGGTGGAAGAGGGGGCTAGGGGTGGCAGGGGAGGCGTGCGGAGTTGCTTTGGCGAGAAAAGAGGGGCGGCGCGAAGGAGGGGCGCGCCGACAAGGAGGAGTGGCCGGAGGCGGCACGAAGGAAGCGTGGGGTGGGAAGCGGCGGGATCAGGGTGGGAATGAGTTAGGGTTAGATGTTATATAGTAAGGGAGAAATGATGAGGGCATTTGAATATTAATCTAAGGGTCATAAAATTTTGATGATTATTTGAAAGAAAATATCCGGGTGATTACTAGGCACACCTTTTTTTTTAAAAAAATACCTGTTCTGTCCAAGTTTAGAAGTCGTATTTTGTTTTGGCACATAGATCAAAGATATAGTAAAAATGGCTAGATTACCCTTAATTATTACCTCTAAGCACTATATTCAATGCATGTATACAGAGAATAGCAAATAAGGTTGCATATGTATTATGGGTATAAAGTAAATATCACACTAATTTTGTATTGAAATATGAAATACATTATACATTTATGGACAAGATCATTTAAAAAATACACCCTATAACACATGGACTGAGGGAGTAAGTTTCATGGGTCTGTAATTTTCGTATCAAAACTACGACACTCCTACATGTATTTCATTTTGAATTTCACAAAACTACAATTTTAAGAGCAAAAGTTCTCAGAAAACTACAAATCTGTTGCGTCTTTACATGCTCATGACTGCGATATCAGTTTATGCCACCGTTATAGGGCGTCGTGTGGACTCGTCATGCCACCCCAACATGCCAACCTGGCCTCACAGAGCTGCCGGCACAGGCTGCATGGTTGGAGCCATGGCAGCAGTGGCCGAGCCTGAGCAAAAAACAAAGAGAGGGCTAGGTTGTCATTCCAAGCAAATATTATACAAGTACTTTATCAACAAAAAGGAGGTTTTGGTAGAATTTAGTGGTGTTCATTATAGCTTGTTTTTGGTGGCTTATGGCTGAAAAGCACCATGGTTGGTGAAAAAACATCAGAATGATGTGCTTATTTAATATAATTAAATTTAAAAATTAAAAATATAAAAATATGTTAGCCCATCACAGACAACGCAAACGAATACAGGAAAAAAAAGAACCGCCAAAAAAGCTAAAAAAAAACCAAATGTTCAGAAAAAGACAAAATTATGAATAGTGAAAAATAAGCCAGAAGCCAGAAGCTGAAGCTAGACACACATAAAATTGATCTTATCCATATTTAGGTCACAAAATATCATACTAGAGCAATTATATGTATAAATAAAAGTACTATAAAGAAATAAGGGGACTTTGCGGAAGGAACAAGAGATAGATGGAAGGTGAGGAGAAAGATTTAAGGACTATTGTACAGGCATTTTTGCTACATTCTAGATCTAGCCATTTTGTCAATTTTACCATTGAATCTGGCAAAAAAAAAATGTGTGGGAACTTATGAATTTGGATGGTTCAAATTTGTATGGCCAACGGATAAAGAAGAAAACGGGGGGAAAAAATGAAAACATAACATAATCCAAGCATTCGATCTGGTCTGGCTCCTAGCTTTAGCCTTTCACCTGGAGACATAAATATCCTCCACTACATGTGGTAACCGGCAATTGTTTCTTAAAAATTTTCTGATGGTAAAAATTGAAAGTTCACCATATCCACGATTTTACCATGCACGCCGTCGTGTATGATAGCTGCTACCTGGCACCAGTACAGGTGGCGGAGAGGCATGGTTAAGGTCAAAAACCGGACATGTGCGGCGAGCCTGAACCACCCAAACAAAGCCTTGCTACGAAAGTTTGACACGTTGTGAAGTTTGTTAATGCCTCCCCATGATTAAGTGCCAGTTTGCGGTTGCAGGGTGTGTTGCGTTTTGGATCCGGTTATTTATGGAGATCTTTACGAATTCTGGTTTAGTTTTGTTATTATGGCTCTTAAAAAGATGCTTTCAACTAGAATATCCAAAACGTGCAAATAATTGTGATCTTTTTTTTAGAGATGGCATGTGAATTATTCGTTCACTCTTTGACCTTTCAGGCGTGTTTGCTAGGTTCCTGTGCTGTGGGGAAAAAAAAACGAAACCATGTAAGCCTGTTTGGTAACAGTGCGCTTATAGTTTTGGTGAAATTTTGAATTTTGGTACATTTACGGTACATATTACAGAGAGAGATACTCGCTTGCGATTTTAGATGGTACAAATGTTGGGTTTTTAACGTGTACATCGTTTAACTTGTAGACCTCGTCTTGAGAAAATACTCCGTTTGAAAGTTAGGTACTGTAATAAAAGTCAAAAACCGTCAGCTTCGGAGGAAAAAAACATGCCCTTAAACTGCAAGAAAAGCAACCATCAGTGTTTGATGGAAATTACATGGAAGGTATCATCTACACCGTTGTTAATGACAACGTAAACAAGGGAAGTAATTTCTTGCCATGTTAACTATGAATATGAGGCCAGATTCAATAAAATATTTTTTTTGCAAGGAAAAAGGCATTTCATTTCACATGAAGGGGAAGTAATGCACCATGCAATCGAAAACCTTTTGTTCATTTCTTTTCCAATTTCCAGCAACCAAGTTTTGGACATGTAAGCTTCATGTTGAGACAAATGATCCATTTCGTTACATTGGTTGCCATGGAGCTGGCTAATCAGGAAACAATTAGAGAACAAAAGAACTTGTTGCCATCAAGTTAGAATGAATTGGGAACATGCAATGCTCAAAAGATCACGAAATGCAATTCTTATGAATGCAAATCAATGGTGGCTCTAGTTCAATTCTAATGGTTCCCTAGGGAAGCTTCCTAAGAAGAGTTATCTGAAATATTTTATCTATTCAAGGCACTATTTAGCTACATTATTATTCATCTCATCCTGCAGTGTGGCGACTGCCACTCCAGACGCTGCTGCTGCCATCCGCTCTGCTGCTGAATAATTTATATGTCACCATTTATTCTTGTCCTTCGGGGAGTTTAGACTTCTTCAGCAACCTACCGAGTGTAATATCCTCAGCACAAGAATTATTGCAGCATCTTGATTGTTCAGATTTCTTCCTGGTAATCTCAACCCCAAGTAACCTTATAGGGGAATAATTGGAGCCATTAATTGCGGCTGCCATCACAGATTCTGAAGGTAGTTCTTTTACAGGAGATGAACCCTTGGACAACCAGTAGTCTAAGCACTGGTGATCGGGATCCAGAGCCTCGATTACCTGTTGAACAATAAAGTATTTCTTGGTCATATTCAACAAGTTATGACTACTAAAGTGACCTACTTTCACACAAAAAAAAGCTATACATCTCTTGAAAATCTACCTGCATGATTGGTGGGAACAAGAAACCAAACATTTCAAGGCCATTTACACAATTGGAGGATAACAAATTAGGAAGGCCAGATTTTCCAACCCTTTGTTGCTTTTCTATCTCTTCATTCACCCTGTCTCTAATACTGTCCCAGCATTGCACTGGTGAAGTGTGAGTAAAAGAAACGTCGGGAAGCTCCTCTACAGTCACCTGTGATTCAATCAGCAAGAAAGCTCTCATGTGACCCACAAGAAAGGAAAGGCGGTTAAGCCTGAAAATAGGAGGTATTTAGATTCGAACATACCCTAAACAATGGTCCCAGAAGTCCAGCATCAAGAACTTCTGAAATGTAGCCACAGGTCCTTGTTGGATCTAGTACACTGTGAAATGTAACTCGGCTCCTAAATCCTGCAAAGATGCCATTTTCTCCAACTGTAAAATTTTAAGGGACAGTAAAATAACACACCACGAAAATACTCATTGCACTATTTATTGTATATACCTTTGGGGAAGATAGCTTGATGATTGCACCACTTTTTGCCAACCATCACTGTTCCGTAGTCAAGTGGCTCAACCGGATGCCTTGATATTGGTGACCTAGAGACTTCATCAGATTGGCTTGAAGAAGGCTTCGCTGGTTGACTAGCCTGGCCATCAGAAGGCTTGGCTAAATTCCACTCAATGTCAACACCAAAGAGTTTCTTAGTAGTTTTGGAAGCTAGGGTAGAATTTCCCGTTGGAGTTCTTGAAGCACATGGTAGCTCAGATGAATGATTCAAGGACAGTGAGGAACTGCACTCAGAATTAGACCTAATTGGATTACTGGTTGTCCCCAGAGACTCATAATCGATGACCATCTTGTCATGCTTTTCTATAGAAATACCTGTAGAGCTTGAGAAACATGCTGCATTTGATGTGCCAGAGCGACAGACTAGCTCTTCTTTTATTTTAGGATTACTTGGTAGATCTTCTATGTTCAGATCAACACATTTATTCTGGATTCCCATCTCTTTCTGATATCCTGCTGGCTTGTCAAGGTCATGGCAGTGATATTGACTGTCACCGAAGCTGCAACCAATGTTGACATCAAATGCTGATTCTGGGAATTCTGTGCTTTTACCCAAGTCCATCTTCTTCTGCTGCATAGAACCAGATGAGCAAACTAAGCCTAGATCATCCTGTCCCCACTGGCATACGGCAGCTGGATCTCCCTCCAGAGCTGCAACAAGAGTATTCAGCTCCTCAATGCTGTATCGGAAGACTGCAAATTTTCTGTCCATTTCACATGAACATAGAAGATTTGCATGGTTTAAGCAAGCAAAACGGTTCGGTGAGCACTGGCAGCTGACAGCAGACAAATGAAGATCATAAAAGCATGAAAAGCATTCCCGGTCAGTTGAATCATAATCCTTATCCATCATCTTATGTTGCAAAAGAGCATTTGACTCCCATGCTGCAGCTTCCATTTTAACCCTTGTCTGAAATAGTGCAACAAAAATATAGGTAATAATTAATTCTTTGAGAAAAATAATAAAAGCCTAAATTAGGGAGTAGTACCTTAATTGCACTTGTCAGCATTCCATTCTTTCCACAGGTATCCAGCCATCTATATTCTCCCTGATCACTCTTGCAGTTGCAAAGATTCATCCAAAGTTGTCTGACAGCTTTTTTTGCAGTTTTTAGTAATAACTTGTCATGCGATATTGATGTCTTGCGCTGCTGCTTTCTGTAGAGCTCGACAGCGCATTGTCCATGAGGCAGCCAATCCACAGGAGCGACATTTACTGCCTCTGCACAGTTGAAGCCACAGTTGAACCCAGAATGGTAGGCCCGCGGCAGTGTCAGAATAAACTCACCTGGATTCTGAACAACACGGTAAACAGGAACTCCTTCTGATTTTAGAACAGAAGGAGATAACTGTGTAACCTGCACCAATAAAATTCAAAATGAAAATGGATGAAGATGCAAATATTTGTATAATGCAGGACAAGGAATTGTTCTCAGATGAACCATTATGCTGCATGCTGGCAGAAATTAGCAATCAACAAAACAGCTACCAAAATAATGTATCCTAATAATAAACAATAAGTAATAATCTAATTATAAGTCCTGAAAAATTATGCTCGAAAGCAGGCAATGGTACCGAATAAAGTAGATTAATGAAAGAGCATGCATGGCATAATGTCTTGCTTTGAATTTTAAGGAGTTCAAGTAGTTTCCAGTTCATATTAAAGCTTAGTTCCACAATAAATTCAACTAGGTTACTTTGCAAACAATGAGTTTATGTCATCAGAATCACTAGGTCACTACACAACATAAAATTTTACCAGCTCATGTAGGAGATCAGGCTGTTCTTCAAACAATCTCGGTAAGTTCCTTCTCATAGCTTCTTCCAGCTTCACTGCATCACCACCGGGAATACCATACCATACTTTTGGTTCACCAAAATGCATGTAATTTAGAGAATAAAGGAAATGATCTTCCACATGCTACAGCAAAATTAAGAACAAGGATATATGAGAACATGGGCCGTGAATAATAGATATCATAATCTATTTAAACTATGATCTCAAGCTAATCCATCAAAAAGATTGAATAGCACCCCCAGATAATGATAGTACTATCTTTCAACCACACTTCATGCACATAAATTTAGGAGTATTATACTACTATCCACTTTTCATGAGATGAATGTGAAAATTCAAAATAAATGAATGAAAAATCTTACCCAGCAGAATGATGAGAAGCACATCCCTACATAAAGCCAAGGGACTAACACACCAGATATATCCTCAGTTTCAAATGAAAGAACAGACCCTGGGAGCCGTGGCAGGTTATTCAAGTTCCAACAAGACAAAAAATATGGATCTTGCTTATTTGCATCTGACGAAGACAGTTTAGCAAACCCACTACTAAACATTGCAGTGTCCAAATCAGCACCGTAATCCACCTAGCCAAAGAAAGTTTAATGTCTATCAGTACAAATTAATAGACATATAAGAGGATAATCTACATATGAGCACTCAGAGTACCTCGACTTCGTCATTAGGGCATACAACTATCCGCCAATATTCTCCCTCAATTTCCTCAACCGATGGTTGCCATATTTCTTTGTGGTTTTTAATTTCAGAAAGAGAAATTTCATCACTTCCCTTCATTCCAAAATACTGCTGCTTGAATTCGTCAGCATATTTCTGAAACTCCTCTAGTGTGAAATCTGAGCCAGATTGGAAGCCAAACTTCTCTTCTGAGTCTTCACAGTCAGTGCTTTCTGAAGTATTTGTACTAGGACGCCTGTGAGTCATCCCAAACCTCAGTCTCTTTCTTCTCTTTCTTTTCTTCTGACCTCGAGGTTGTGTTTTTTTCTTTGTGGGTTCACGGTTTTGAAGCTTGTCAACTTGTTGAACTCGGGTATTGAACTCTGTGCATTCCCAGAAACTGTTCTCCTTCAGAGGACATGGTGGTCTCCAAGAAGGCGGTGGAACAATACGACAAATTCCATACTTCTCTGCTTGAGGACGAATGCTAGCAATGTACCCAATTGCATCTTTGAATTCCTGAGGTAAAAGAAGAATATACACTACTATCTAAAACATCATATCTCACGGCATAGTTTTGCTAGTGAAATGTAGTCCACAAACCTCTTCAGTTGGGGTGAAAACAGGGGCATCATCAATTTCAGGCCTCTGTGATTCATCTGGATGCCACTTTCCATATATCTGTTCATAAAATTAAAGAGAAAGAGAAGAATAAATTAGGCAGTAGGCACATAATAGTCATACAATTATAGGGGATTGGAAATGGCAGCGGTACAGTAATCAAGTTGAAACTTTTCAAGGGCTTACAGTTGTAGCTCCACCACCATCTTCCTTGCAACCTCTTGATGAGCAGAGATCCTGAAAAAGTGTAGTCATTTTAAGATTAACTTCCTAGATTGAATATTTCGCTTGTTTGGAAAGTACTGCAGGATACGATGTGCTTATAGTATGCAGAAATTTCTACCTCAAATTGTCAATTTAACGTTTAATAATGGAAATAAATAATTCCAAACGCTGCAGTTCATCATAATTTGTTCACAGATCTTCTCAATTTGCATTTGAGTTCATGAATTTGTTGATCCCTTGATGGTATCATTGGTTGAGAACGGTTGATCTCAACTTAGTAGAATTTGTTTATAGATCGACATCTCTATTTTCGTATCATTCATCCATAGATTTGCCAATTTAAATGCCCAGGGGCAGTACCCAATTGGAACAGGAGTACAAAATTTTTAATCCCAATAGGCCGAGAACCAATTCGAGCTAGTCAGATCCACTCGAATTGTTCATAAGTATGCACCACCAATTTACAAATAGACATGATCTTTGGGGAAAATTTTGACCGTTTTCTCGCAAATCATCAACAAAAAATTATTAATCAGGAACAGATGCCAATCGGCCAGGGCATCCGAATTGCACACCAATTTTCAACCCTACCAATTCTCAGGCATGCATAATTTTTTTTTCTCTAGGGCACATTCACAGACACGTTTCCTCCCCAAATTCGCATCTCACTGCCATCGATCCAACTAGCTAACATTGCCCTAGAACTCAATCATCACCCAGACGCTTAAGCAAGACAAGAAAGAATTCCCCCACATAGTTCATACCAAGAAACCAGAAACACAATTCATATAGATAGATACAGCCCAGTTATATCTCGTCACTCAAACCAAAACATAGCACTGCTCCCCAACGAAAGAGAATTCCCTACGTACACGGTCGCTCACCAACAGCAGTTCTTGAACAGAAACAAAACGGAACGAAAGAAAGAAAAGAATCCATCCATGGTATAAATAAAACAGGGCCCTGATCTACACGTCCGCGAGACCTGTACCTGCGACGCGGCGGGCGCGGAGCCCGGCTCCGTCGAGGCATTGCGGCCGCGCATTCGTCTCTTCTCGCCGCGGCGCGGGGGTCCGACCGGGCAGGAGGAGGATGAAACCATGGGCGAGATTTGTTGGTGGGCAGAGGAAGCTGTCGCGGCGGAAGAGAGACTAGCCCTGACTCCTGCGCCGCGCTTTGGTTTTACGGGGGTAACGACCTCGCACGCGCCCTGCACCCGGGGACCCACTAGGAGCTGTGGTCGGGCCGGTGGTGGAGCCCGGCCGCTGTGTGGTACTCGGTTTGGGCTCATCGATGTGAAGAAGCTGGGCTAGCCGGCTAGGGTTTGTTCGTTCAGGAGCATGGTAGGATGGAGGTTGGTCTTGGGGTAATGGGGGGTGATGGTTGTTACTGGGTTGGGAGGTGAGGGGAAGCCTAAGGGGGGTTTTATAGTCGAGGCTATGGCGTTAGTTCGAACGGAGTGAGGTTGCAGAGCATATGCGTTGATGCCTCTGACGAGTATAAAGAGAGATTTTTTTGTGAGTTGGTGTGTTCATTCACTGTGTATCTCAGCTTTGATATTCGAGGTGTCTGTTTGATGGTACAAGTGTTATGTGCATCCTAAATTTGAAACTCAGGGTGCCTATCTGATGGTACAAGTGTCGTGTGGATCCTAAATTCAACATGCAGGGTGCCTATATGATGGTACAAGTGTTGCTATATTATGAAATAGATGACATAAATCTGGTTTTGAGGCTACGCTGCTGTGTTCTCCTCTTGTCTATAGCTTCTACGGTGTGAGTGCGTGTTGTTTAAGAGCTGCTTTCCATCTATTCATAAATGATGCTCTCCGTCTAGCCATAAATGAAGGAAGCCATGTAGGGAGATAAGATTTACATTCATTTAGGCCCAAGAAGGAAGCCATGTAGGGAGATAAGATTTGCGCTCATTTCGACCCACTGCTATTTCAAGCCTACGATGATATCTTAGACAGAGTCATGTTAGAGAGAAGGTGCAATGATGTGGTACACTATATTAGATTTTTATGTGTTTTACTGCCTTCAATTAAAATTGGATGCTCAAGATGCCTAATGGTAGGTACACCGTAGCGCTCTAACTTTGCCACTAGCTAGGATGGTGTAAAGAGCTCATTCTTTAAAAGTGTTGTCCCTCTTTGTCATAAATGGAGAAAAGCTAGGTCCGAGGATTGCGATAGCATTAACTGAGGACATGTGGTTGTTTTATAATTCAGGCCTACGGTAGTTCAAATGTATTAATACGCCATACAGTATGAAAAGTGATATATACATTCATTTAGGTTCGGGGTTGTTGTGTTATTTAATGTGAGTATATCTTAGATTGGATACTTGTGTATGTATTGATGTTTTAAACAAGTTGTAATATCCCGAACACCGTTACGGCGCAAGTTTTTAAATCAATCGCGGAATCGCCGGTTTTTCGGTAAATCGCGGAAGGGAAAAATATAAATTGTAGAATATTGTAAAATAATTTAAATAAATTAAAACAATTAATTTGAATGTTTTGGGCTGTCCGGAGGGGGGCACCGCTTTGGGCAGTCGGCCCAAATGGGGCCCGTACCCTCCCAAACCCTAGCGACCCTCTTTATAAACCCTCCTTGCCCCCTCTTTCCACCCCAAACCAGCCACCACCACCCCTTGGCGCCCCTTCTCCCCTTGCTGCTGCCATGGTGCCAAGGAAGAAAAGAAAGGGAAGAGAGGAAGGAGAAGGAGAAGGAGAAGAAGGAGAAGGAGAAGAAGAAGAGGAGGAAAAATTGGGAAAATTCTTCATCTAGGTAATTTTCCCCATCCCAAATCCTCTGTTTTATGGATTAATTAGGGTTCTTGCACATAATTTGATGGTAGATAATAGATCAATTGCCAGATTAGAGTTTAGTCGCGGGCTGATTTTAGATCTATTCGCGCAGCGCGGCTTGTCTCGCGGTTTTGATCTAGAAAACGAATTTTCCTGTGGGTCTTCCCAAAAGGAAAGTTGTAGAGGACATCCAGATGTATCTCCTTTACGTTTTTCAAAATTTTCTACCGTGGGATCTGGGAGATACGGAGACGGCAATACCGCTGTCCGTCAGGCGGACAGATTGGTACAGTCCGGTGGTAATCCCGAGATTAAAAATAGTAAGATAATTTTCCTGTGGGTGTTCCCAAAAGGAAAATTGTAGAGTACTTCCAGATGTATCTCCTGTATGTTTTTCAAAATTTTCTACCATGGGATATGGGAGATACGGAGTCGACAATACCGCTGTCCGGCAGGCAGACAGATTGGTACAGTCCGACGGTAATCCGGGGTTTAAAAATAGTAAACGAATTTTCTGGCCTTGGCTGTAGTTGGGAAAGTTGTAGATAATTTAGAATGTTTTCTGCTTTATAAATTTTGGAATTTTTAGACCTCTGTGCTGTTGTGGGCACGCGTTTGAACGCGGCTGTCCAATCTGCCAGAGCAGAGTTCTTTCTCTGTTTTGGGTATTAATTTACTCCTAGATGTGATTAAAATAAAAATAGGTGTTCTGCATGAAAATTGTACGTTTTTAAGTCATGAATCCAGAGAGGTATCATTTGTTGTTTTGCGATTTATATTTTTAAAGATATGAAATTGTGAAGCAACGCTGCTGCAGAGGGTATTATGTTGGTTTGTTGGGCGGAGTAGAGATTGTGCGGGTTCGGGTTTCTAGCGATGTTTTTTATGTTTATGTCGTTCTTGTATGCTGTGGTGGTGTGCTGAGAGTTGTCTTATGGACAGGTGGTTTTGTCCCTGAGCGCTCTTGACTTTGTTGATCTTCGCTTCGTCGGTTTGAGGCAAGTGAATGTAGCGGTGGTTGCTACCGTTTAACTTGTTATTCCTTCTACTTGCAATTTACATTATTACCGTAATTAGGTATATTATGCCATGATTGCATGATATTTTAATTGTGGAGTTGGCAGCAAGTATTGATCAATTGTTATGTTGATAATTTTGCTAGTAGACATGTGAAATTCTTGCTTAATGTTAAATTGTGGAACATGAGATTAATTTATGGTGGATGTGGATATGTTGAGAGCATGATAATGCTCCTTGTGGATGAATTAATATGATTAATGAATTATCATATTATTCGTGTCATATCATGTCATTTGCATATGTGGACGTCGCCGCACCTAGCCGCGACCGTACCGGTACAACCTCTTCTCCCGCGGGAAGCAATTCCCTGCCCTGGAAAGAGTGAAGGATGATAAGCATTCATATGCATTCATTTGTTTTTTGAACGACTGCATCCATATGACATTTTGCATTCATATGCAATGTGTTGTGGTGAAGTTTTGTTGTGGAATATTCAACTCCATTGTTGTATTGTGGATTTGGCTCATGAGAGCTATTTGTGGCATGAAGATTGTGGTTGTGGTCGTGGAAAGGGATTCGTCTCTTGTGTATGGAAAGAATTGTGTTTGTGACATAAGATTCTTTTCTCATATGATAATTGTTGTTAGAATTTGTAGATGTGAAAAATAATGGTGTATTGAAGTAAAACATGCATATATTTTATTGCCTTTTATAGTGGTAGTGGTTGAGGTTTTAAAATAGTTCAAACAAGATTTATTTGCTAATACTTTATCGTCATTGATGGTGTTTTGAGGTTGAGGATATAAACAATGTTAATTGTGAAAGATTAAATGTTGATGATTAATTTATTGTGTTATGGATGATTTAAATGTGTCTTTTGCACTTAATAGAGGATAAAATGGCTGCATTCATATGCCAAATAAATATGAAATTGAAGAGGTATTATTCATAGACGTTTATGGTGGTTTAATAACTTTGAAACATAAATTGTAATTGTGGATGTATGGAATTATAATGATGATGTTTAAATTGCTTGTAGTTTGAATAACTTGTTAAACAGTTTGCTTGCTGAGATTTTTATCTCACTCTTGCTTCCCCCTCCCTACAGGTGGACCTTGAGCATACATTGGGAAGGGTAGAGTGGCACCGCACAGATGCACTTGGATGATAATATTAATGCTGAAATAGAGTAGAAAGAATTCTAGTTCTTTGCTTAGTTATCATATTGATGAATGTTTATCCTTATTAATGTTGAATTTGGAATTGTTCCTTTGGTTGTTATTGTTAAGTTGATTATGAATATTAAATTGTTCTCATTATTCTGTTATTTACTAGTTGATTATGCTTCCGCTTATGTTATCATGTTAATTAAATGTTGCCAGTTTAATTTATCTTGTAAATTGACTAGTTGTGGAGTAGTTTTAGTAGCATCACAGGGTATGGTGGATCCTGGGGTGTTACACAAGTAGCATGAAAGATTTTTCATGTGAGTTGGTGCATCCATTCAATGTGCAAATCATAAATCGGATACTCAGAGCTTCCACCTGATGATACAAGTGTAACCTGGTCGTGTAATGGATCATATTTTTGGCTTTTGGGTGCACCGTGGCGTTCGCTCTTTGTCGTTAGCTTTCAAGGTGTAAAAACTCGTCATTCGAGAGGTGCTTGTGGTTTAGACATAAATGAAAGGAAACCATTTAAGGTATGTGCAATGGTATAAACAACTGTTATCTACAATATCCTTCATGTTATCCATAGACGGCCCATACAATAGGTTATCTTTTTGCATGTTTTTATATACATCTTCTCTATAGCACAATGTGTCTTGTTTATTGTGTTACAGTCGACTACTACATAATAGACGACCCAATTCTCTATACTCCCTCACTTTCCTCCACATCATCTCGTATCCTATGTGGTAAAGTTTATAGACAACTGACATCACACCATTATACATGGCCTTAGGGAGATGTGATTGCATTCATTTAGGCTTGTGACGGTTTTTATATTTCAGGCATACAACATTAGCTCAAACGACATTTTAGACTTAGAGAGGACCGTGTAATGATGTGGTAGATTGTTTTAAGAGAGATTTTTATGTGTTTGCCTTCAACCAAAGTGTAGATCCTAAATTGGTTGCTCAAGGTGCCCAGGTGATGGTATGCATTCCATGGGGTTAAATAATGGATGATGTTAATAACCTGGCTTTGAGGTATACTTAATCATTCTCTAATTTGCCATTAGCTTTGTTCTGTGAGGGGCTCGCTCTTTGTGAAGTGCTTTCCATCTTTGTCATAAATGAAGAAAAGCTATGTAGGGATTATGCTAACGGTATGAAAGCTTAACAGTGAAGCACTTTATCTCTCTAGTTGATTGCCTCGATACAATGCTTTACATGACATCCACATTGTGTTCATCTAGGGATAATTGATCATATGCCCTAAAGTTAAGAAGCCATTGTCAAAATGCCCTTCCATTATATAGTAATGGATAAAATGTCCTAAACTTGAGAGGTAAATTGATCATTCGCCCTTCCTCTGAAGCATTCTTGGTTGGGTCACCGCGCCGATCTCCTTCATGGAATCGACAACCTCCCTCGCCTTGGGCACGACGATGGTCGTGCCAGAGGTGGTGGTGGCGGGGCCAACATCTGCGTTGGTCCGCAGCGGCAGCTTAGCGTGGACTTCCCTAGCGCTCCACCTCTATGCGGTCGAGTAGAAGCAGCTGCTCTACTTAAGCAGAGCAGCGGCGGTGGTAGGGCAAATTAGACGGTGCCTCTAGGGATAATTGATCATATGCTCCAGCCGCTGCCTTCGCCCCCACCCTGCCGCTGCTGCCGGTGCCGTGTTGCGCCGCGGTTCGTCATCGTCTTCCTGCGTCGTGGTGCGCCGTCGCCGCTCGACGTCGTCTCCTCCCCGGTCTTGCCGTCGTCGTCGTCGTCCGCACCGCGTGGATCCGGAGGAAGGGAGGAGGAGATCGCGGGCGTGTTCGTCATGTTCGTCGTCGTGTTCGTCGACGTGTTCTTCATCGTGTCGTCAAGGGTAATCCCTGTTAGTCTCCTAGATGAGTTTTTAATCGAGTTAGATTCGTCAGTTTTCTGGGCTGCTGGGATAGAAATTGTTAGTCGGCAGTTTTAGGGTAGATCCGTCGGGATTCAGGTCTAGACCCCTTCTAGAAAATTGTAGAGGACGTGATTATCTTTCCAGGGAGTACTAGAACACGTTATTCGGATTTGTGTAACGAAAGTTATGAATTTTCAAGTGCGGTTATTCTGCAGATCGGGGTAGTTCTGGACAGATTTTAGTAGATCGGTTTGGGCGACGGGAATTGTGGCGATTAAGGAGTCCTTTAAATTGGGAAAGTTTTAGATAAGTTTCGTAGCTTTCCAGAGAGGTAAAGAAGTCCGGATTCCGAGTTTCTGGGTGGAAGTTATGATCGTTTTAATGCGCTGTCCAGAGAGTCCGTCGTGATTATTGATGTTTTAGAAAAGGGTTTGGATCGAGTAGAAAACGGCATAATCTGGAAGGCTCCCCAACTAAGTTTATTTAGATAATTTAATTATCTTTCCAGAAAGTCTGAGAACGCTTAATTGGATTTACGTACTGGAAGTTATGAATTTTTGAAGTCGTCGTCGTGGATGGGCGAGTTGGCCGAGGGAGTTGGGGATTTAATTGAGATAAATTGTTGGGGTAATTGGGGTTGCTGATATTTTGTATCTAGAAACCCGTTTCTGTTATGTTAGTAATTATTAATTAATTATTCAGGAGGAGAGCGGATTCCAGGGGTTGCACCTTCTGCTCGTTCTTCGTATTGTCGCAGTTAAGGCAAGTATAATAATGGTTAATTCCGATAGTATGGATTGTGGATGAATGATGAATGTGGATGTGTGATTTATGATATGATTATGTGTGTTCATGCTTCCGAAAAATGCTATGTGGTACAGGTTAAGGTTTATTGCTATTGCAAATATAATTGAAGTGATAAAACTATAGTGTGAATTGTGGATGAGTGATGCTTTGGAGATGATTGTTCTAAATTGTGTGTTTAAATGATCTTGGTTATGATAATGATTTGTTGGTACTATTTATGGTCAATTGAAACGAAGATGTTCATGAGAATTTATGATGCATAGATATTGTGAATGCAAGTTTTTATTTGTTGAGACATTCACGGATATGCATCATCTTGATATTTGAAGTCTTGGTCACGAGATGACCAGCGTCGAGGTCCCGTCATGTTGATGTCATGACGGGCTAAAGGTCCCCATACTTGTATAGTATGGGCAATTGGTCCCTGTACCAGATGGTACATGCATGGGTGTGCATTGACGGATGCACACTCCGTATTACCGGTAAAATACGAAAGAGAAGAGATAAAGAGATTTTTGATCATATTGCATAACATGGTTCATTTACATGATTGATGGATGAATTGGTTAAATGATGTTCGGATTGCTTTTGTTACTATTTATTATATTTTTGAGTCTTTGTACTCACTCTTCTTCGTTGTTGTTGTTTGTTGATTGTTTTAAGTATTTTCATGAGGACAGCATGCATGGGAATAAAGAAGGATTAGCGTTGTTGCACTTGCACGAATTATCCATCATAGGAGAAATAGAGAACTTTGAATATTAATTATTCAATAACTAAAGTGGTATTTATTTTTATGGCTATCAGGTTTAAAATGTAATAAATGTTTAGAACACTTTATATTGCTTCCGCGTTTTGATTAAGTTTGATAGCGGTTTTGCTTATTACTGATTACAATGCTTACGGTTATTTATATCTCTCGATTATACTTGTTAGAACCCAGTTTTAGTCAATAAACAAAGGAGACTCTGCCGAAATTTTGTAGATTGCAGCTAATTAGAATTGCTATATCGTTTAGTTAGTAGCATTTTAGGCCAATTTTGGTCGGGTGTTCTGATTGGTATCGAGCGGTCAGTAGGTCCGTGGTTAATGAAATATTAATTCTGACACACTAAGCACTGTAGGTGGGAATAGGGTTTGCATTGCATCTACGTTTCCGTCGATTATCATAACTGAATATGTGCCTAATGTTTGACTTTATACTTGCTATCATATGATCTTTTGGTGCATATGATCTGACTATATGATTGTTATGAGTGGTAATAGTTGATATTGAGGGATAGAGATCGTGGTGCGGCCATAGGCATGGCCAAGGTATGGCATTATTCGTGGTATTGAATTGGTGAGGGGACTTTCCTGGGGCGACTTAATTTCAGAAGCTAGGAATGAGTTCTTTAGAAAAGTTTCTCTCTTCCTTAAGCTGAGTTTGGTCAATTCTTACCTTGTGGGGGAAGATGAATTTATCTTGGTTTGATGGTTCAATGCAGTTGAGGGTTTTCAATTGGTTTCTACCTGTTCTTTGCAACGATTATTGTTTTCAGTTTATTGAGACGCTTTTACTATTTGGGAACATTGTTGATTTGCAAGGTTGGTCCCTTCGTGGGAGTTTTGTCTTGTGGTGAAACATGTCTTATCTGTTCGCTTAGTATTTTTCTTAATGAAAGTTTTATGTTGCAAAACATTAGTTAACCTGGGAAAGTCTTGGATCTTTGCATTTATTTGGATTATTTCTCGTGTTGAAATTTAATTCCTCTCCTTTCTAAAAGTGAATGTTAAAATCCTTTGTGGAGTTCTACTATGCTTAAATGGGAGGTTAGAATCATATAAATTAATTCATAAGGTATGAATTATCAGGTTAAGATGTTAGTGTGGTGCATAATTAATTTCAACTAGCACCTTTGGAAGTGTAGTTGATCAATGTGATATTGCTTTGTAATAGTTTGTAGAAGAACTATGATTAAGAATATGTCTATTCATGCTTGGAACTCATGGAGTTTTGAGGAGTGTCTGAGAAAGAATTAGAACGATTATTATGATTATTTATCATGTTGGATAAATTGAATTATTTTTATCTTTCGCAATTAATTTGACCGTTTGGAATGATTAAGTAAGGAGGTGTTGGAATATTGTCTTGGTAATATTAACCTTTAATATGTCTTTTATTTAGATACTTTATGAGCATGCAAAAGTGCTAGTTTCATCTATCTTTTACAACGCTAAATTGTTGAAATACGTATAAAGAAATAGATGAAGGTTGATGTGTTGACTTGTAGAAACTTGTCTTACAAGTCTGGTATTATTGAAGTTTAAAGTCATTCCGTTCTAATTTACGAATGTAAAGTAGGATACGAATCTATGCTCATGAATCTTGTTATGACCAAATAATAATCAATTATTGCCAATAGTGAATAGAGTACAATCAATTTGTGCTAAGTTAGAGTTGAGTATCAATAAAGAATGGAATATATGAAATCTAGTAAGAAATTTGTACTAGCATGATTTGTGAGATTATCTTGCTCTAGTACCATCTTGTTTAAGAGCTTTGTTCTATTGTGTGGCTTATGCACAAGGTTTCCTAGACCAAGTAGTTGCAATCCTACTTAAGTATTAGAACATGATGAAGTAATTTCTTATGTTTCTTTTGGAAAAGTTTAGGAAAGGATTTGAGGGTGTGATGATGCTTGTTTAGAATATATTATTCTGATATTAGTATGATAGTCAGCATGTGGCTGTGATGATAATGTTGAATGTTCAATCAATAAAAAAAAGATTTGATAACTTCCATGATGCTATTTAAATCAAAAGTTTTGATAGTTGCATACGCGATCTTTTGATCTCATGACTTATGTGGTAGTTGAAATTATTTTAAAGCAAAGTGTCGTGTTGAGAGGTTTTATTAGTTCTTAAAGACTTAATGTGTTGTGGTCTTGAATTCTTTTTGTTGGAATTGTTAAGGTGATATCGAAATCGAAGAAAGTTGTTCTCTTTGTTAAAATAAAGATTGCGGAAAGATTGTTTGAAGTTGGAGTCAAAGTTGTGTAACTTTTAGAGGTGTGTTTGACTTCTTATTTTCACCGCAAAAGAGTTTCTTGAGTTTAAAATGACAATGTTGTATTCTTATTGGTTGATATTGGATATTTTTTTCGTGAGGAGGCATGTGCCTTCAACGGTGATCTTATGTTTTATTTTCCAAGATCATTACTATTTCTCTTGGACCGATGTCTATTGCGATTGGTAGGATTTTCCCTTGTGCTTAGATTTACTTCTTTTATCTCTCCTAAGAAAGGGGTAACCGATTCTGGTTGCAAGCCCTTTTAGGATATGTTTGGTAGCTGGTTGGTATGATAGGTTTGGATGAGATGATGGGTGTCAAGTTGTTTGAGATTCTTGGAGTGATAAATTGGTTCTGTCGAATAATTCTCAGTGAGAATTTCATTTAAGGAAGATGTCGTCTTTGGAGTTAATGGGCTACATGGTCGCAACTAGTGGAACCTATAATAAAATGTGATTCAGGAATGCTTTGTTCATTTTGATGGAACATTAGGATTATTGAAAGTATGAGAATCTTTATCAATTTTATTGGTGTATCGTGATTGGGTACTTGTAGGGGGTTAGTAGAAGGGTTATGATGGTATAGTGATGAGATTATAATTGTGAAGAAGTCTAACTGTTATGTGAATTATTGGGATAGTACGGATTGTTGAATTATTGCCATGTATGACTTGGATTCAGTGGGTAATCCTCTAGGAGTTAGAATCTTCCTTAAGTTAATCAGGCTGAGAATATGTTTTTATATAGTTGCTAATGATTGAGGATGGTTGCTTGTGAAAATTTTAGTCAACAAATTCGAGAGTCTTTGTATCAATTATATCAAAGTACATGTATAAGAACCCTGGAGATGGAAAATTTTGGTTTGGTGATCTATGCTAGGGCCTTGGAGGCTAATGATGTTGTGTGAGAATAGTGGAATGGGTGGATTCTAAATAGTGTGTTGAACCATGATATTATCCTTCGGGTGTAGTAAATGAGTGTGTGTGGCTGATAATTACATGATCGTTTATCCTTAGAGAATTATGTTGAAGAGATTGTGGGTGAAACTAACGATGAGGTGTATTGGAAATTATTCATTAAAATAACCGGTGGATAGAGGGGTTGACTAGAGTATGTTATTGTAAGAACAGTAGAGTCCCTCTACAAAGGTGATGTTGATGCACTCGGGTTGAACACAGTGTTGATGTTGCAAATTTAAAGGAAATGAGCAAGTGTGGTATGGGTTGATTTGGAATCTCGTGACTCAAGAGAAAGTTATTCCAATATATATATATATATATATATATATATATATATATATATATATATATATATATATATTCTTGGGTAGCAAAATGCTCTTTTGATTCTTGCTGAACTATGTGATGATAGCAAAAGTCTTTTGTAGTTTGGAGTTGACTTTATGTTGGCGTGTGTCGTTTATTTGAAAATGTCCTAATTGGAATGTGGAGAGGTTCTCGTGTTGAACCTTCGATTTTCTTTTCTTTTATGATTTGACTCTTTTGGCGGGAAGTTGGCTTACCGCTCGGATCTTTCAAAATCTAAGCACGGGGCGCAAGCATGAAAAAAAATTAAAGTATGTCAAGGTGTTTTGGTCGTAGCAGACAGAGAGAGAGAGAGAGGCAACATACAAATTGTAGTCTCACATGCGCGAGCAATACCCGGAGTTGTTCACGTCAGGTGCGTGTTTATTGCTTGTTGGTTGTTTTTGTTTCCTGTTGTGGTGGCAGTTAGAATTCGGGGTCGAATTCTGTTTAAGGGGGTAGAATGTAATGCCCAAGAATGTTTATTAAATTACTTAATTAAATTAAAGCAAGGGACGTGGAGAAAGATTAAATTTAATAGTGTTTTGAGGGTTTTCGAAAAGTAAGCAAACTGGGCCTAGGCCTTGGCCCAAGAGGGAGTTCTTGGCCCGGCGGGGAGGCCACCTCTTAACCTTGCCCCACCCTCCCCATGCAGCCGCCGCCCCAATTCCCTTGCGCGCCGCCGCAGCCTGCCGCCGTCGCCTTGCCACGCCGGGCTGCCGCGCCCCCGCCGCCGCTGCAGCCTGCCGCGCCAGCTGCTGCCTTCGCCCCGCCCGCCGCCCGCCGCCGCCGCCCTGCTGCCGCTGCCGCTGCCACTGCCGCCGTGCCGCCACCGCCGTGGCAGCCGCCGCCGCCGGTGCCATGTTGCGCCGCGGTGCGTCGTCGTTTTCTGCGTCGTGGTGCGCCATCGCTGCCTCGACGACGTCTCCTCCCCCGGTGCGCCGTCGTCGTCCGTCGCTGCACCGCGTGGATCCGGAGGAAGGGGAGGAGGAGATCGCGGGCGTGTTCGTCATATTCGTCGTCGTGTTCGTCGACGTGTTCTTCGTCGTGTCGTCAACGGTAATCCCTGTTAGTCTCCTAGATGAGTTTTTAATCGAGTTAGATTCGTCGGTTTTCTGGGCTGCTGGGATAGAAATTGTTAGTCGGCAGTTTTGGGGTAGATCCGTCGGGATTCAGATCTAGACCCCTTCTAGAAAATTGTAGAGGACGTGATTATATTTCCAGGGAGTACTAGAACACATTATTCGGATTTGTGTAACGAAAGTTATGAATTTTCTAGTGCGGTTGTTCTGCAGGTCGGGGTAGTTCTGGACAGATTTTAGTAGATCGGTTTGGGCGACAGGAATTGTGGCGATTAAGGAGTCCTTCAAATTGGGAAAGTTGTAGATAAGTTTTGCAGCTTTCCAAAGAGGTAAAGAAGTCCGGATTCCGAGTTTCTGGGTGGAAGTTATGATCGTTTTAATGCGCTGTCCAGAGAGTCCGTCGTGATTATTGATGTTTTAGAAAAGGGTTTGGATCGGGTAGAAAACGGCAGAATCTTGAAGTCTCCCCAACTAAGTTTATTTAGATAATTTAATTATCTTTCCAGAAAGTCTGAGAACGCTTAATTGGATTTACGTACTGAAAGTTATGAATTTTTGAAGTCGGTTTGTCGTGGATGGGCGAGTTGGCGAGGGAGTTGGGGATTTAATTGAGATAAATTGTTGGGGTAATTGGGGTTGCTGATATTTTGTATCTAGAAACCCGTTTCTGTTATGTTAGTAATTATTAATTAATTATTCATGAGGAGAGCGGATTCCAGGGGTTGCACCTTCTGCTCGTTCTTCGTATTCTCGCGGTTAAGGCAAGTATAATAATGGTTAATTCTGATAGTATGGATTGTGGATGAATGATGAATGTGGATGTGTGATTTATGATATGATTACGTGTGTTCATGCTTGTGAAAAATGCTATGTGGTACAGGTTATGGTTTATTGCTATTGCAAATATAATTGAAGTGATAAAACTATAGTGTGAATTGTGGATGAGTGATGCTTTGGAGATGATTGTTCTAAATTGTGTGTTTAAATGATTTTGGTTATGATAATGATTTGTTGGTACTATTTATGGTCAATTGAAACGAAGATGTTCATGAGAATTTATGATGCATAGATATTGTGAATGCAAGTTTTATTTGTTGAGACATTCACGATATGCATCATCTCGATATTTTGAAGTCTTGGTCACGAGATGACCAAGCGTCGAGGTCCCCGTCATGTTGATGTCATGACGGGCTAAAGGTACTCATACTTGTATAGTATGGGCAATTGGTCCCTGTACCAGATGGTACATGCATGGGTGTGCATTGACGGATGCACACTCCGCATTACCGGTAAAATGCGAAAGAGAAGAGATAAAGAGATTTTTGATCATATTGCATAACATGGTTCATTTACATGATTGATGGATGAATTGGTTAAATGATGTTCAGGATTGCTTTTGTTACTATTTATTATATTTCTTTGAGTCTTTGTACTCACTCTTCTTTGTTGTTGTTGTTTGTTGATTGTTTTAGGTATTTTCATGAGGACAGCATGCATGGGAATAAAGAAGGATTAGCGTTGTTGCACTTGCACGAATTATCCATCATAGGAGAAATAGAGAACTTTGAATATTAATTATTCAATAACTAAAGTGGTATTTGTTTTTATGGCTATCAGGTTTAAAATGTAATAAATGTTTAGAACACTTTATATTGCTTCCGCGTTTTGATTAAGTTTGATAGCAGTTTTGCTTATTACTGATTACAATGCTTACGGTTACTTGTATCTCTTGATTATACTTGTTAAAACCCAGTTTTAGTCAATAAACAAAGGAGACTCTGCTGAAATTTTGTAGATTGCAGCTAATTAGAATTGCTATATCGTTTAGTTAGTAGCATTTCAGACCAATTTTTGGCTGGGGTGTTACATTAGGACAGTAAAATCTATACCCTTTTGATTTTTAGGATAGCTGATGAATTAATCACTAATGGTCCTTGCATCGAGCTTCTTTTCATGTGGATTATATACACGTACTTTCGTTGGGAAACCCCAAACATGTAGGTGCCTTAAGCTAGGTTTCCTTCCTGTCTACAGTTCATAAGGAGTCTTAGAAACTGACTTACTAGGAACCCTATGCAACAAATATACAACAGTCTTTAATGCATGTATCCATAAGGATAAAGGCACGTTGCTATAACTTAACATGCTCCTAACCATTTTCATGAGAGTACGATTCCGCCTTTCAGCCACCCCATTTTGGTGAGGTGTTTCGGGCATTGTATACTATGCACAAATGCCTTGGCTTTCAAGAAACTTTGCAAATGGACTTGGATATTGTCCACTTTCATCAAACCTTCCAAAATACTCACCACCTCTATCAGACCTCACCACCTTTATTTTCCTATCTAGCTACCTTTCCACCTCATTTGCAAACACCTCTAGGATGCTCGCAGCTTGAGATTTTTCATACAGTAAGTATAGATAATAATAACGTGAGAAGTCATCAATGAAGGTGATGAAATATTTTTCATCTCCCCAGGATGGAACATCAAATGGACCACAAATATCAATGTGTATCAACTGTAATAGCCAGGATGGAACATCAAATGGACCACAAATATCAATGTGTATCAACTGTAATAGCTTACTACTCCTTGTAGCTAGTTTCTTTGATATGTGTGAGGTTTTTTGCCCTTAATGCGGTACACACATACATTCCAGTCAACAAAACCCAATTGAGGCAAGATTTTGCTTCTAACTAACCTCAAAACCCTTGCTTTGGATATGCGACCTAATCTTTTATGCCACAGGAAAGCTGATCGCTTATTATGTGTATATGTTTATTGCCAATAATATGTCCAACATGAAACTGAGATTCAGAAAAAACATCTTCATGATTGAAGCAGTATAAACCATCAATTAAAATACCATAACCATAATAGTATTTATTCTTATATAAAGAGAACATATCGTTTCCAATCACAAACTTAAAACTTATTATATCCAACTTTCCTATTGATACTAAATTTCTAGTACATTCAGGAACATAAAGACACTCTTTTAAATCTAAGTACAGACCAGTATCAAAGATATTCTATAAGTCCCGATCCCTTGAATTCGTGTCTTCATTCCGTTTCCCATGTACAAAAACTTTTCAGGCCCGCTTAAGGGTTGGATTGAAAGAAATCCCTATGTAACATATGAAACATGAGTAGTAGCACTAGAATCTAACCACCAGGTATCATTAGGAACTTCAACAAGATTTGATTCAAAGCATACGAAAATATAATGTATACCTTTGTTTTCAAACCATTTCTTTTCTCTTTGGGGTAATCCTTCTTGAAATGACCAACTTTCTTATAAAAGCGGCATCTCAGCTTCTTACGAATGTGGCCCTCACTTACTTGCAGTGGAGCTTTGCCCTTCTTTCCTAGGTTTCCTTTGCTGCTGCTTGCATCGTTATGCACCGTGAGATGAACAGAGTGATCCCTCATTTTCTTCAGCCTTCCTTCCTCTTGAACCAACATGGACTTGATTTCTTAAAAGTTCCACTTTTCTTTTATGGTGTTGTAGTTCACCTAGAACTGGCCAAACTCAGGAGGAAATGAGTTCATAATGAACCGAACTAAAAAATGATCACTCACATCCATGCTCATCGATGTCAGCTTTGCGGCGATATTTGCCATGCCTGACACATGATCATGAATGGGTTGTAACCAATCAAATTTCTTGGTCATCAACTCACTCATGAGGCTCCCTACAATAGAATTGTTAGTAATGCTTGATCGAGAGTATTTTTTTAGCTCCATCATGAATTCTTTTGCATCATCTGTTTTGGGCATTGATGGCTTGACATTTTCAGCAAGTGTCAGTCGCATTAGGTTCAAACCTAGCCTATTAGATCGTTCCCAAGAATCATAAATGGATGGATCATCATCAGTACTTTCATCAGTAATGGCCACATGTTTTTCTTCAATAACTAGTGCTAGGTCCAAATCCATAACACCTAGTTAAAATCGGATTTGTTTGGTCCAATCAGCATAGTTTAGCCCGTTGAACTTGACAAGGCCATACTTTGACTCATTAAATTAATGGATGCTGCAAATATTAAATATGCTCATAGATTAAAACTTTGAGTAAATTAAACAGATCCATAGAAGAGCAAACTTTAAGTGTGCATCTAACACATCTTTGGATGAAATTTAAATGCACCGCTGAAAACAAAAATGATGCTAACTGACTTTAATATATCAACAATCAAGCATACCCAAGTCAACATGCATATTATCTTTGGGTAAACTAACATATTTTCTAAGTATGTTTGATCGGTCTCTTTTATTGTCACCAATCATAAGCAATGGTCTGCCTTTGGGTGACCTCCTAGCTTTACAATTAGCAATCTCAATTATTCATATTTCTTTTTAGAAGCATCAAAAAAATATGAACAATTGATATGCACAATTAAATATTTAAGAAACTTCCAAGCAATGCACTTTGGTGACTAACATGCTTTAACAATATTAATATTTAATTCGCATGTCATTTCCAGTTATGCTCATAAGAATAAACCATGACCTTATGAACAAAATTCTGTCCACTAACAATACTAAACAAATATAATTCTCTGATGTACATAATTTAATCCTTCTTACACAAGTAGAGAACAGTAATATATACAAGGAGTATATTTGAATAAACCACATGCATTTTGATCAAAGTTTAATAAGTGAAACATTAACCAGAGAATAGATCATTTCATTTACTTTATGCAATGGAACATAACTTTCATATTGCATTCACCTTTACTTGATCGAACAATAAACAGAGAAAATAAACTATCAAAAAGAATGAACACACAACAACAACTTCGATGGTGAATCAATAGTGCTAAGTCTTGCTCTAATACCAAATGTAAGCAAAAATTTTGCGAAAGCTATAAGATCATTTAGCACAATTTGATTCATCCGAGAAGTAGCCGTTATATGTGTTATAACGTACAAACCTACCTTGCGACTTGTTAACTCCTTGCATGTCGGGTTTTCTCACCTTTCTTCCTTATACTTTCAATGTTCCCTTGATGATTAGGGAGCAAAACTATTTCAATGTTCCCTTGATGATCAGGGAGCGAAACTATTATGTGTGTTTACGCTTCTCTTTTTTGTCATGTACTCCATTCCAATGAGAGCGAAGCCATATATATAGCAGCTAGCTACTAATACGCTTAATGCTTCAGTTTTATCTGGGGCAAACTGATGCATGCACATATGCACCGATTTATTTCTTGCATTGATCATTAAGTGAATGCATGCAAACGCATGTAACTACACGCCGCTTGCAAATGCCATTAAGGCTGCCATTAGCAAAGCCATTAAGCTAGTACATGTGGCATGAAACCACATTGGTTGCCGCTTGCATAAGCATATGTTTACAATTGAAGCAACATTTGTCACTAATTGTTGTAGAACTTTAAGTGTACAGCTACTATTTACACACATCTATTTTAAAGGAAGAGGAGAGGGAAATTTAAACCCATGATTCTTAATCTTTTAGTCTAGCAATCATCACACTAAAACCTTTTTGTAATAAGAATCATTTCTATAATTTACATGAGCCACTTTCAGTTAAACTAATTTAACAATTAATTTTTGAAAGTATTCGAATTGTTGGTTGAAAGTTCCTGGAATTGAAGGTTCAAAACCCACGAGTTGAAGTTGGTTGACTGAAAGTTGATTTTTTTAGTTGAATGTTTCATGAGTTTTTGTTTCAATTTTTTGCTTTTAGTGAGTTGAAAAAGGAGGGGGCGGGGGAGTTCCTACCGAGTGTTGGTTCCCCATCTAGCATGCATGCACGATTATAAGCACCAATGGTTGGATAGTATAATGCCCTGATGGGTAGTATTATTGGCACAGTCAAGCTAAACAAACCAGATAGCACTACTAAAAAATGAGAACAACTAATGTACGATCAACCTCACGGTTGATAAGTCTCGGAAGCCTTCCCTACGCGCGGGACTCCCCTGAACTGCATCTCGCTCCTTCCACCCCAATTCACCCTTTCAAAAATTGGAAACTTTCTATAAAATTGTATAAGAATGTTTTCAAAATTGAGGCTCAGGAGTGAGCTTCTCCTTCTTGTTGCATAGGGATGCCCGTGTGTTTCTATCTGATGCATCCCCGTGAGACGGAGTCCGTCAATGTAACTGTTCGTTGAACAATTGTGGCCAGTGTCTTATAGCCTGGCATGTGTATGCAGGGAAGGCTATATAACACCCAAATCTCTCAAATTTTGTAATCTAATTCAAATAACATTCTAATCCAGTTTTGTATGGTGTTATTACCTATGTAACGCGATAAATGAATGATTTTGCTACGTAGGATGACACACTAACTAATATTAGATTAATAATAGGTGGGTCCATAGGGGCTTTTCCCCAAATTAGAACAAAGAGGGAGAGAGCTATATACGGTGATGGCCATGGAAGCGTGGCTGATAGCTCAGTGGGAGAGAAGCCCCTATGGATCCCATATATCATTGACCTAACTTGACAAATATGTCATTATACGTGGTAAAATCGCTCACTTATCGCGTAACATGAGCAATACCACTCTACGAAACTAGATCAAGGTATTATTTGAATTGGATTACAAAGTTTGGATGGTTGAATGTTTAGTTTTATAGTTTGAAGCGTTGGATGGGTTTTTGAGCAAAGTTCAAAGTTTACAGACTGCTTCCTACAGGGAGAAGTCCCTTGAGGCTTAAGCCCATGAGTGAGTGGACTGAAGGCCCATAGTGATGTGCGTTCCGTTCCGTTTGTAGGTGATGCCCTTGATGGCCATGCTTCGTTTATGAAAAAGGTCAGCAAGTAGGTGATGACCCGAGTTAAATTGCCGCCCAGGATTATTGTGGTTTATTTTGTTAGTAATGTAGTCTTTAGGACCTAGGTGCTGTTTGATTTGAAGCCCATGAATCCTACATTTTGCGTTACCAAATTTCAGAAAATTTTAGTAGATTTGGTATTCATTTGGCTTTTTGCCAAACTTCGGAGAACTCCCTTTTCATTGGCTGTTTAATTAGTTTTCTTTTACCACAATTTGGCTAATTCACGGTCAAACAATTCAATGACCAAATTTGGGTAGTCGCAAAATTTGAGACGGCAACTTTGGTCTCCAAGCAAACACGGTCTTAGTACGCCCTCTGACGAACTCTGCTTGCTTAAAAGATATAGATGTCAATGAGATTATCGACGGCAAGCATATCTTTTTGCAGTACTCTTACCGGCTGTGTGAAAGAAGTCGATTTTGGAATACGTGCGATGAAACATCACAAATTTTGGCTATTATTTTATGCGTATTTATTGAGCCCATAAAAATTGTTCATGTAAAATTGTCTCGAAAAGTATTTTGTAATATTATAATTTTAGGTTTTAATATATATATATATATAATAATAATAATAATAATATATTTTAAGAACCTTTCTATGTCCAAAATAGCTTTCTTCCGTGAACGGAGTACCAGACAATTTGCCTCGGATTAGGATGCAACGAAATTTCTTCCAGCTTGTGCTGATCCATCTTATGTTCCGTGCGCCGATCGACATTGGCAATATAATATTAATATCTCCCGGAAAGCAAAGAGCGAGGAGGAGCAAGCAGTAGACTACAAGAATCAAACACGTCGCACACAACCCCCACGGGGGAATCTGTTTAGGTAGGATATTCGCTGAATGCTATGATCTCACAGGTCACACAGCTCCCGCACGCTTACTTAAATGTGAAGTGTGGTTTTCGTGTTCGCTCGGCTCTGCCGAAATCCGCTCTACCGAACCCGGCCCGACCCAACCCAATTTCATGTTTTGTCCTTGGCGTAAGAGCGATCTCATATGGGTTATTTGCAGAATTGACGGCAATTTTAGTGTCTCAGACGAAGGATTTTAGTTTTTGATGCGGGCATAAGCATGCTTTGCATTTTTAAGTTCAAGATACTCAAGCCATTAATTTCTTAGAAGGAGTTATTAAGCCGAATAAAAAATTATCAGATAAATTATTTCCCTAATATATCTACATATGGCAATATTAAGAGTTAGTTACTACCTAATACATATATATTACGTCTACTCATGTTTGAAACCATTGTTGACTTGTAAGCTAAGAGGGAACAATGTGAGGTTGTTGTGCACGAAGTTCAAGAAGATATATATGGAAAACTCATAAGAGCATTTGCCAAATTACCTTTCCTATCTTAAAAGCAGGCAAAAAAATGTATCTTTCCTTCGAAAACGATACAGCGTTGTCACGTGCAACACTATAGCACCAATTTACTGTTGACATAACATGAGTACTGTAGTGTTGAACTTCTGCTAAGCCAATGAATGCATTGTTGCATCAAATTACTATAGCAACGAACTTTACATTCTACAGGTATGATGGTACACTCCGAATAAATAAAGATTTGAAATTTTTAGAATTAAATGTTCTTGTTGTAGTGTTTGTGTGAGATTAATTCATTTGTAGAGTTGGGAATTATCTGAGATGAGGCGGTGTTTTGACCTTTTGTTCGATGTCGACGTAAAATGAGGTATTTGCTCTGAGGAGCGGGTTGATCGACAATTGGGAAAAACTCTGATGATCTTACAAAGAAATAGAAATATTAGCAACTAAGGACCAAAAAGCGAAAGAATGAGAGAGGTAGAGACAAAGCATGTATCCAGACCTAGACCCTCGACTAGTGAGTGATAGTCTTGTGTCTTGACTAGCAATTGACTTGAATGACCAAATTGTGCTTCCTTTGCTATTGATTTTCGCCGAATGCTACACATGGTCTTTACAAGAGTGGAATTGGCTATCAACCATAAGATAATATGTTGTCATGGATGGTGACGAGACTAGATGCCTTATGGTGGTGCTCCAAACAGCTATAGTGGCTGAAATTGCATTATAGTGGTTGTTAGCTTTTTCTGATTAATGATTTTTTTTAAAAAAATATATCACCACAGACAATATAAAGGAATAAGGATAAAAAAGAAAAAAATAAAAAGCCCAAACAAAGTAAAAAAACTAAAAAAGGCAAAATTAAGAAACCGACACGTTCCAGAATCTAAGCAGAAGTCATTTGGACCTGTCATTGTGCCACATTTCATAGTGCTTCCTTGGTATCAATCGCTTCTCACCAAGAGATGCCTTTCAGAGATCAGCTATATGCACACAGATAAATGTTGTGGTTGTTGATGTTGATGGTGCACATTTAGGATCAAGGATGGGTGAATGTGAGTATTTAAAAACCTCTATCCAAAATTGGTTTTATGTGGTAATTAAGAAAATGGTTTTACACAATTCAATATAAATTGTAGCTAGGCATATTCCCAATCCTAGGGTGAGAGCTAGTAAGATCCGTGTCATTTGCACCATCCGTGCCCCTGTGCATGTTAAGCTTATCGCACAACTAGATTTTAGGCGTTTCATTGGGATGTGCAAGAAACCTCAAATGACATGCTTTGGCTAGACGAAAACACTATCGTATGCATGCCCCTTGCGGCACATGCTTTTCAACAACACCCCCTCTCACTTTCCAACAACACATGCTCTCCATCGTGGAGGGGGTTGTTGGGATACGGTTAGGCTATATTAGCGTAGATTAAAAGTTTTTACCGTGTAAACCAGAAAGTCACACGAGTAATAAATCATAGGTCGTTACCACTAGATATGTAGTGCAGCGTAAGTAGACTTGAAGCGGCCAGTTCAACGTAGTATGCGTCGACGTAGTAAAAGTAGTCGATCGTTCTCTGGCCAATCGTCCCAATCAACAATGCAATTACAGCAGTGTCTCTACTGAAGTCCACACATCTAGGGATGAAATGTTGTGCATCAGTATACTAGCACCAACACGTGTGGCAAGGGTTATGAGAGGTGGCGGCTAGGATTTCGGTGTGTTTGTCTTGGGATACCTCTCTCAATCCCTATGCCTCTCTTTATATAGTCTCTAATGAGATTCTTATCCGATACAATCAGATATCATATCCAATTCGAAAAGCCTTTAACTGGATCTTTATCCAATACGAGTAGAGATCGTATCCCACCCGGAGATCCTCTGACTAGATCCAATGCGAGTAGAGATGGTATCACACTCGGAGTCTATCATCTAGACCCTTATCGTTCCAATCCGTTAAGTATGTGACCCTGTAGGTTCATGTATATTTGGTCATGGACCAAAAACTCATTTCCAATCCATAGTTGGTAGCTGTCTCTAGCAGGACATAATGACTCTCAAATATATATTAAGATCATATCGGATGAACCTATATAGTACTTATATATCAATCCCCTTACCTCACAAGTGCTTGTCCTCCAAATCAAATTAGAGTGGGGGGAGCTATTGGGGTGATAGCCATGGAAGCATGGTTGGGAGCTCGGTGGGGGAAAAGCCTCTATGGGTCTCACCTATCATTGACTTAATTTTTTTAGCGTGTCATCCTACGTGATAAAATCACTCACTCATCACACCATACGGGTAATACCATCCCGTGAAACCGGGTCAGTGTGTTATTTGAATCAGATTATAAAGTTAAGAGGGAGGGGGCAAATGTCTAGTTTCGTTGTTCAGATTGCCAAATAAGTTGATTTCGTAATAGGTGCAGTTAAACATTGTAAACTTTGGCGATTACTTTTACTTTTATGTGTATTTATTGAATCCATAAAAATGATGCATGTAAATTTGTCTAAAAAAATACTTTTGTGACATTATAATTTTAGGTTCTATTAATATATTATAGTAAAAAATAAGTGGGCAAAAATTATATTTTAAGAAGCCGTGCATATCCAAAATAATTTCCTTCCGTGATCGAAGAGAGCACCGGACAATTTTCCTGGGATTAGGACGCAACGAATTTTCTTCCCAGCTTGTGCTGGTCCATCCTATGTTCCGTGCGGCAATCGACACTGGCAATATATATTATTATCTCGCGGAACGCAAAGAGCGAGGAGCAGCAAGCAGTAGAGTGATCTTTTCGGTAGGATATTCGCTGGATACTACGATCTGTCACACGTTACACAACCAAGTCCCAACACGCTTACTAGAAGTGTGCTAGCTTTTCGTGTTCGCTCGTCTCTGCCGAAACCCACCCTACCGGACCCGACCCGACCCGACCCAATCTCATGTTTTGCCCTTGACAAAAGAATGATCTCACGTGGATTATTTGCAGAATTGAGGACAATTTCAGAGTCTCAGATGAAGGATTTTAGGCTGTTTTCTTATTACCAGATTATTTTCCCCTTCCTCGCCAGTCTAAATTACTAGAATTTTCGCCATTGATATTTTGGCGCATGTCCGCTTAGCCGTGGGGGCCAGATTAATAGACAAATCTGACAACTATCTAGTAAGTTTTCGATCCATTGAGAGTTTGAATTGAGGCTATCTTCCTATCAACGTGCATTATCTGACATCCAAAGTGTCGCCCCTCTAAAAATGGCACTGTCATCTTGACAACAAAATTACCCTAACGCTTTTTAAGAAACCATGTTTGGTTGAGACTAATAGAAATCTAGGCTTGATCAACTCATATATAGGATAGCAAATCTAGCGCATGAATTCTAAAAACCATGTTTTCTAGCATGTTTGGGTGTTGTAGTATTCTTGGAGTTTTGGAAGAGTACTGTGGTTTTGGAAAATACTAAGGTTTTAGAAAACCATGAGGCGTTTGGATGTAACAAACTCTGTAGTTTCGAAAACAATGGTATTTCTAAAACTATGGTTTTTTTAGAGTTTTGGAAACTCCACTGAGACCTCTTTTTTCTAAGATAAATCCTAGAGAACGGTATGCCGTTCCTTGTTGAATCAACATGATAGCTTAGAAGCGTCTGATCCATTGCAATGGATAGGCGAGATCATTTGTCTCCTCCCAATCGCTATCCACATTTCAATCCTTATCGGCTTATCCATCCCCCTGAGCCATTCCCCTTCTAGCAAACTCCCTCTCTCTGCTTGCTCTCTACCTCTATACTCTCTTTCATCTCAAACTTCCAATCTACTCATGAACCCCATCATGAGGCCATGGGGTTGGCTAGCACGGGCATGTTAGGTGATGCAGAAAGGAGTGGCTGCGACAAGGATAGCTACTAGTAGGCAAGGCGGCATGACGACGATGGGATCGGCCAAGGCAACACAACAATGAGCGGATGGCGATGTTTGGGAGCAATGATGGTTGCAGGTATGGTGGGGGTGGCTTGCAGCGGCGTGGGGCCGGTGACGTAGCGGGCTGATAGTGCAACAAGCCAACATGAGTTGGAATGCTCTCCTGTGCTACCAGATCAACGCGCGCTGCTGTGAATCCCAAGCCTACTTTGGGTGATGTAGTTGTTTTCTAGCCCTAGTCTATTGTATATCTTGGAAGCTTTTTAAAAAATGTGTGGAATTTTTGTACTGTCTTTTGTAGTTTTATTCTATTTTCTATTTTACATTGAAATGCATATTCCTTTGCTTTCCTCCTAAAACTCACAAAAACATGTTGAAACGTTTGCATTTTGGAACATGGAACCTCATGAAACTCACATGCAACATGAAACCTCATGAACCTTGCAATTTGGAACATGAAACCATCTAAAACTTTGTGCTTTGAAACATAGAGTCTCATGAACCTTGTATTTTTTAACATGAAACCTTATGAAACTTACAATTTAGAACATAAAATCACCTGAAATTTTATGTTTTGGAATATAGAACATCATGAAACTCATATGAAACTTGCATTCTGGAAAACAACGAGCAGCCACAAGCTCACATGCTCTGCCACGAATGATGCGCGGTGGTGGGCTTGCTTGGTGTCCATAGACGAGTGAGGTTGTGGGCTTGCTTGAGCGCCATGGTGAGCAGTGCTAGGCCGTACAGTGGCCATGGGTGAGTGTGGTGATGGGAGTCAAGTAGCTAAAGGTGAGCACGACGGCTTGCGGTATGCTCAAAATTCACTATATCCTTACCTCCAATGTGCTCTACTGAAGATGCTTCCTTGAAACTATAATAGAAACATAAAGTTCTATGACTTTCATGTTTAAAATCTGCTCAAATCTTATAGTTTCAATACGGAATTCACCTAAAATTTATGAGATTTGCTTGGATTTTTATCAACTGTGAAACTTTGAAGTTTATTTTTGAATCTTTTTGAAACTATTATTAAACTCATTTTTTAATCAAGTTTCATATTTGAAACACTCCAATAATGCACTGAAACTATCCGAAACCTGTTTGAAACTCTGAAACCTAGTGAAACTTGATGAGACAAGGATAAAGCTTTTGCTTGAATTTTTGGGACTTCCGTGAAACCTTTTTGAGTCTTGTTCAAATTTGTGAAAGTTATTAAAATCTACTTGAAACTTTTCCTGAAACTTTCTCGAAACTTCTACTTTTTAAACCTAAACTTCCACGAACCTTATTGCATCATTGAAATTTACATAAAACTTATTGTAGTGTGTTGAAACTCCATAAAACTTTGCTATACCGTTGGAAGTGCTTCCAACGGTATAGCGTTGACTAGTTGCTCCCTTTTTCTAAACTAAAGAGATGTGTCTCTTTGCCAAATACTCGCCTATTTGCTAGATACGATCAGACGATGAACTATTTATATATGGATATCCAGTGATGAGAGCCAATTGATCATCATCTCTTCTTTTTTGCTTCAAGAAATTTCCACTCCTAATAATGAAATTCTAACTATTGTAACTGTAGACGTAGTTCTCCATCTCAAGAGCATTCAAGAAAGAAGATACGTGAGTAGTAACTTATAGATATAGTCACGAGTGTTGAAGTATTGATCACGTTGCCAACAATTAAGCACACACAGAGTAGAAGTAGACAAAATATATAGTCTCGATAGCCTCTCAACTTTATTGATCTTGTCCATAGAGGATGTATGCATGTACAATATATAGGCTCCTCCATCATTTATATAGTGGTAGGAGGGGTGACTTTGTTGCATCTTAAGTAAAGGGAGTAGTAACCATATAGGACTCTGCATTTAGGTAAGCATCCACATACCATAATATCACAAGTTCACAACACTCCCCCTAGACACTTGACCAACGTTATGCTCATGCCTTGTTGAAACTCCTTCCGAGAAACCCAATAGGAAAAATCAGTTAAGAGAAAAGAGTGCATAGCTCATATTCTGGCCATTGCATGTGCTGCCTCATTAAAAACCTTCAATTAAGAAAACCTAGTGCGATAAAAATTAATTAATGGAAAAAGAGTACAACACTTCATCTAAAAGACGAACACATATATGAAGATTAATCTCCCCTTGAAGACATCAACTCTTTGAGCATTCTCATGCCAATGCCATGAACATGCTTCCTAATGATAGAAGCTAGCAATACTTTAATAAATAAATCCACAAGATCTTTACTAGTTTAGATTTTCTGTATTTCTACATTCTCGTTCTCCTCCTACTCATAGGAATAGACATACTTTGGGAGTATATGCTTCGTCATAGGAGTCTTGATATAGCTATTCTTCATTAGTGCAATGCAAAAAGTATTATCTACACAGAGGACCATGAGAGTTTTATCCACCTCTACACCACATGACTCTTGGATATAATGTATCATATGTACTCACCGCTTGGATGCATCTATGAGTACCATAAGGTACCTGAAAGGCCTTGACATAGGCTCAATTGATCCACAAATGTCACCCTGAATTTTTTTATAGGAAATCTAGTAGTTCATTCTTAAGTTCATGATATGAGGGTCTCATTATCATTTTGACTTGAGCATAGGTCTCACACACAAACTGGTGTGTTTTAAGGATGTAACTTAGCTTTAAGTGATGATTAGCAGAATGCTTCATGATCTGGTGCAACATATTTTCTCCAAGATCTCTTAGACGTTTGTGCCACATTCTGAACAAGTTTGAATCCTTTAAGAGTGTGTTCATCACAACATATTGTTCAACATATTGGAGAGAACCAAGCAGGATGCTATACTTCTTGATTTGCCTTTCTCTTAAGACTAATGCCATGGCAACCATTGAAGTAGGTAAGGTAGAGTTAGCACGTGCAATCATGTCAAAGTGTTCTTTGAGGGTTTCATAGAGTTCATAAGGATCTCTGAAATATATGAGCTCCAAGCTCAATTCAACACATGTGGTTCTTGATATAAATCAGAACCTAAGCCTTATTTGCAGTAGAAGCATGCCCATCTTTATTCAGGATGGAATGCATGTCTGTAGCTGTGAGGTGATCCTTGATCTCCACTTCCTAGTACAGGTAGTTGAAACAGTCATAACACAATTCTAGGAAATCTCCTTTTGGTACTATTCTCATACTAGTCATGTTGTCTACACCATGTAAAACAACAAGTAGTTGGCTCAGAAATAGGCAACAAGAGTCAAAACATGCGAGTACAACATATATACAATTTACTTGACAATAAATATGACTATGCAAATTTTCCAATGATTCTCTACTAATATTTCTAATCATAGAAACAATTTCCATAGTGGAAAACACTTTGTGGTAATTAAATAATATCACAAAAGATTAATTAATAAAACCAAAAATTTTCTAAGGTTTAATTTGCAAAATTCCTATGTGTAGATACCCTAGAATGAAAATCCGTAAATCCTAGGGTCCAAACTGCAATTTTTGGTCCTAAGGATCTGATTTTAATAACCGAGGACTCATCCATAATTTTGCAAAACCCCATGGACTTTTGTACAAAATCTCTACCGGTTGGACGCCCCGCTCCGTTTGCTATATTATTGGGCTGGATCCGACCCATGTGGCCCCCTAGGCTCCCATACAGGGCCGTGGTGGCAATGAGGTTGTGTTCTCGTCTAGGCGACACAACATGGAGGTAGATGCCCCGATGATGGTCTGGATCAGGTATTTAATTTCTAGAGCCGGTCCAGGTCGAGTATGTAATTTGGGAGCAACTAGCCAACGATATACCATTAGAACAACTTTTAACGGTATATGGTGGTTTTATGCTAGTTTTATGGAGAACGAGGAAGAGTAACTCGTTGTTGGCGCTTCTTCTTTGCTTGTTGCCGGCAGCTCATAAGCCTCTTCCTTCGCCTTGCCCCCTCCACCACCACTTACGGTCGGTGGCATCGTCGTCGCCTCGTCGCACAAGCCCCTGACCCGTCCCTGCCGCACCGCCCTGCTCAATCTAACTACCACAACCACCGCTGCCACCGCCCTCCAGCTCTACCCACCGTCCTCCTACCCTACCCATCGTCCCCGCCACCACCCACCGCCTTCCCCCGACCTCCTTCTACGCTTGAGGGGACGAGTGAACCTGTAGCGGGGGAGCTAGGTTTTCCTCCTCCGATGCTAGATCGGTTGGCAACGCTCCTCTCGGCCGCCGGATTTGGCGGGAGAGGAGAGTGAGGGGATGACGACGGTGAGAAGGGAGCAAGAACGAGAGGGAGCTGGGAGAAAGGAGTCGGGTAGCCTCCTTCGTGCGCGTGCGGCTGAATGGTGAGTGGAAGCCTCAAGTATGTTCGGTGTGAGTTCGCCCTGCACATCGCGTGCGTGAGACGTAGTTGATATTTATAATCTATGAGGGGAGGCGGCTTCAACGACTAAAACATATACCGTTGCAACGGTATAAGGTTCTACAGTATTTCTCATCTAATTTCCACAGCTGGTCCGGGTCTAGTCCCAACCCAATCAAACGCCCTAATCTCTCAACAAAATTATCGATAGGTAAACTAGATTAATTGAAAAAAAAAACTAAAACTCCTCGTTTAAATCCAAACCCACCTCGCGTTCTCCCACACGGCCACGGCCCTTCTTCACAGTTTCGCACTCGAACAAATCGCAGCCGCAGCCATCCACCCCCACCGCCTCGCCGCACAAACCCTACACCTCGATCGAATCCCCCTCCCTCTCCCCCGCTTGGCCGCTCCCCCCTCCCGCGCCGCGAGATTCGCCTCGATTCGCCCCAATCCGGCGGATCCCTCCCTCGATTCCCGACTCCCGGCGCGAATCTCGCGGCCATGGGAGGACTCCTGCCCTCTTGGGCCACCGAGGAGCGGTGGCTTTACCCGGCGTTCCTGGCCATGTACGCGGCCATCTACTGCGTCGGCCACCTCGCCGTGTTCCGGCGGTGGGCCCCGCGGCACCGGCTTGACGGCGCCAGCTGCCTCATCTCGCTCGCGCACGGCACCCCCGCCTCGCTCGCGGCTGTGGCGGCCATCCTCGCTCAGCCGGCGGCGGTACGGGGCTTCGCCGCGCCCAACTCCCGCTTCCAGGACCACGTCCTCGACTACAGCGTCGCCTACTTCACCATGGACCTGCTCCACTACCTCGCCTTCCTCCCCGGGGACCACCTCTTCATAGCCCACCACCTCGCCACGCTCTTCGTCTTCCTCACCTGCCGCTACCTAGTCCGCCACGGCGCCTACGCGCTCCTCGTCCTGCTCGTCCTCGCCGAGGTCACCAGCCTCCTGCAGAACGTCTGGACGCTCGCCGGGATCTGGCGGGCCGAGGCGCCCACCGCGGCCCGAGTGTACAGCGCCCTCTCGCCGCCGTTCTACGTGCTGTACACCATCGTCAGGGGCGTTGCCGGGCCGCTCTTTTTCCTCAAGATGAGCCTGTTCTACCTGTCCGGGCAGGCCATGGACGTCATCCCGTGGTGGGTGCGCATTTCTTGGATCATCGTTGTCGGCACGGCGATCACGGTGAGCAACCTGTGGATTTGGAACCTCTGGAAGGAGCTGTTCAGGGAACGGAAGCAGAGCATGTCGAAGAAAGGCACATAGGTGTAACCTTGTAGGCCTACCATGTAGCAGCCGAATCTTTCAGAATTGTGGTGACAGCCGACGCCGATGATGATCAGATGATGAAGGATTAACGAGGATGGATATTAAGGATGACATTGATGGAGAATTGTTATCTATATGACATCTCTTTATTCTTTCATTCAGGTCAGGAATCCAATTAGTAGGATAGTTTGATGCACTGAATTCTTTGGAGTGTTGGTTTCCCTGCAGTATTTGTTCAAAATGTACTACATAGACTTGATGTTTCCTTAACTCGTATGCAAGCACTTTCTTAGCTGCCGGATCTGTTCATGGTACTTCAAACAAATTTAATTGCTTAGTGTGTTGTACGTGATGTATGTATGGTATGAGGCGAAATGCCAGCGTTCTTCTGATTGTGTAAAGCAGTAGTTTTAACCATTCGTATGAATCAAGAATCCAAACTAGTATGGTACTGTATGGTGTATTTTATCCCAGTTAGTCCAGAAATAAGTTGACCTACCTAATGGAGTGGATCATATGGTACACTTCATCAATGATGACATTAGGTGAGGAGTGGCCCTGATCGTTTCCTCCATTTTCCGATTGCTGACAAGTAAATGATTGTAAGCTCCATGCTTCTCTGCCTAGTTTCTTCTAATAATTACCTGAAAAATACTACATCTGTCTATGCTACTCAGTGCGCATGGCTTTTCTTTTGGGACTTGTCTCCAAAACAGATGTTTTCTTTTGGGACTGGTCTCCAAAACAGATGTAGCCTGTTTTGTCTAAATTCCAAAATGGACTTGTATTTGAACGTGCTTCAGTACTCTTGTCTCTGTGTTTAGCGTGACTACCCTTATAGGCAAGATTGTGTTCATTTGTGGGTGGCCTCTAGTGCTTGTCACAGCTACAACCAGCCAGCATAAGTTGTTATGGATTTTTCCATCACCCTATTCTAGATTATGACAGATCATGTACATATGTACTCAATATTCTAGACTGTTGACAGATCATGTACATCGAAGTGCTCGACACACTGATTTTGACGTGTCCATTGATGCAGTTTTTTGTATGTAGGTATCATTATCATGCTCTGTGCCTTTGTTTAGGAAACAACAATATCTCATTCTTTTGCCTTTCTTCAGTCAGCCATTTTATTGATTGAAAAATTTTAGAATGCACATCATGTTGGAGAATGCAATGTAAAGGTTATTTAGGATAATGAACATAGTATTTAGGACTGCTACAAATGGTCTATCGCTAGTGGTCAACGGATTTTTTTTTAGTCTGATAGAAGTGAACTGTTGCCACAAAATTTTGGTAGGCAAAATACTCAGCTAAAGTAATGCAGTCAATCTGGACAAAAGTTAAAATCGTAAGGTCCGGATCGACCATGTTTAGAAGCATCCAGAAGAAGTGACTAAGGGAAGGAAGTATATGATGGGAATTGGAAACGCCCGTAAGAATTTAGCATTTGAAGACTCGAATACGGACAATGACTATCAAAAGGAAAGGACACGAAGTGAAGACTCAGAGCAATCTACGATTACGTCTGCGGTTTTAGACTATAAAAACGTTATACCGACTGGCGAGGAGGACACACATATCAAAAATTCTTATTTGCATCTACTTTTTTATGTAACTTAGAAATAGATCATAGCTAATAGAATCTTACCTCTGTAATTCAATTTTAGTTAATTTTAAGATTTGTTCGTGTTTGTTATTACTTCACATCGACATTTCTTCAAGGATCAGCTTTTATTCAGGTTTTATTGTGACTTTGGTGATTTGTTAGAAAATCGGCTAGCATGTCGTATACACTGCTAAGAAGCACTCTTCAAAGGGACATGATGCTACTGTTAGGAATTTATCAGCGGCAACAGAGTCTTGGTACGTCTGATGGGACCCTAATCGTCCAAATCAAGATCAAGATGCCACCCAAGGTCAATAATGGTACATCGCCTGGTGATAAGCCATTGGGTAGTTTTGAAATTTCTACGGAGAACTTGATGCTGCCATAGATCGAAGAACTTTCAGCAGAAGCGCGAGTAGAGTTAAACGAGAGGGTGGAGGAATTGAAGAACAAGTTTCGGCAATGTTTTACGAGAGGGGAATCTCCCTAGCGTGGACGATATATTACCGTCTACCACTGTTCCGCCGATGCTGGTTATTCCGTCAGTTCCCGCCTACAACGACAAGTTAGTCGAGCATCTATCAAGTTTCCTAAGGCTAGCTTAGCGATCTCGTCGACCAATCTGTGCATCAGGCTTTTATCAACAACTCTTTGACATTCATGAGTACCTTGATCCCCTCATGACCTATTCTCGATCTGTGAAGGTTTCCTGCATTCTCTCCTGATACGTTACGTCGGGATTCGTGAGAAACCTCATCAGGAAACAGTCATGGTGCGCCTTTGTCCAACATGATGCAAAATTCAACGGCTCTAAGGCTGATGGCCAGATCCATCAGCACCATCTGCCGAAGAAGCCAGGTTGCCTCGTCGGGACAATTCGCTGCGTTTGGGTCCTCAACTAACGTTGCCGAGATGACCTAGACCCAGGCTCGGGGGGTAGGCCATTGCCGATGATCCTCCGATGTCAGCAGATGCAGCAGCGTCAAGTCGATCCACCATCTATAGATTTGAGCGTCGATCAACTTATTGACCCGTCAGAGAGAGATTCGGCTTGGCACCTAGAGGGCGAACTCTAATTTATCATGAGCCATATCCTAGAGGGCGAACTCTAATTTATCATGAGCCATATCCTGATTATACCAATTCTGTCTCGTTTCCACATGACTTTAGAGTTCCTGATTTTACTAAGTTTATGGGGGATAGGTCTAAATCAACTCTTGATCGAGCATATCGGTCAGTTTGTGGCATTGTGTGGGGAGGTCGGCAATAATGACGGTTTGCGACTTTGGTTATTTCTGTTATCTTTGTCAGGCACATCGTTCACTTGGTTCACCAAACTGTCGCCAAAATCAGTTAATACTTCGGCCGATACGGAGCAAAGATTTTATGAGTATTTCTATTCTAGATCTATTGAGTTATGTTTGAGTGATTTGATAGCAGTTAGGCAGCATCTTAATAAGCCTGTTGCTGATTATCTTACGAGATTCAAAGACGCTCGGAGTAGATGCTTTAATACGGCTATTTTCCATAGGGATTCAAGCATGACATGAGAAAGACGGAAAAAATTGAAGGGAAGGCTCGAGCGGCTAGTTGCACTAAGTGGCTTGCTTGGTCAAAGTGAGGCGTTGTCTGATAGAACCAGAATGGAAGATACTTGCTGGTGCGTGGCAAGTCATTGGTGCACCTACACAAGATGGGCATAGTGATTGTTTGCAATAGAAGATAAAGACCAAGTCAAGTCAAGGGTACTTTTGTAATTTGCCAAATACCGAAAACTTCGTTAGATCAAAACCTTAGTGCTTGGTCGATGCTTGAGGAAATGGTACTTAGATCAAGAAGATGCTGAGAAGATCAAATGAATCAAAGGAAAAAAATTTAGCTGATTCAGACTTATGTGCTTTGAAAAGCTTGCATGAGCTAAATGTACAAGTAAAATCCGTGTTATGTGGGGTTAACGGGTTTCCCAAATGTATTAGTAGAAAGTATCCATTAAGGTTAGATGTAAGCTAGTTGGCTCATCTATTTAATGGGTTGGGATAGAGTCTTGCAAGCTAACCATCTAACCATCCATCATTCTAACCTTGTGTTCTAGGGTTAGGGTTAGAGAAGAGTGAGTGCTATGGTGTGCTATCTTGTTCCCTAGGTGGACTGGTTATAAAACATTCATCGTCAAGTAGCAATATATCAACTTTATTCATATCTCATGATGTCTTCTTGTTTTGGTTGATTTGGTCTTGTTCTTGTTGGTTTTGATCTCTTGTTTCCCTTTCTTGATCTTGCTGTATGCCAAAGATGTGTAAGTGATAGAGATGACTCATGGATATCTAATTCCATTCATCTAGGCACTAGGTCTTAAATGATTTCAAAGTTGCCTTGTTTTGCTTAGTTTTGGCCTAATCTTAAAGTATTTTGATCTCATGTTTTTTGCTTCGAATCTTTGAGAGATTTTGCTTGTTGTGTCATGTGAGAATACATCAAGAGTCATCTTGGCCATCCTCTACCAATGATCAAGTCATATCTTGAGTTTTCGGTGTTTGCCTGGTTTTGGAGCAACTTTGCTTATTTTTGAGAAATGTTTGAACTTTGATAAGGATTCAAGCGATACTTAGGTGGAATAGTTTCTCTAGACCCTAAGTAAGGTGTTTGCAAAGTTTCATCTCATTTTGCTATGGATTTTTGGACTTGATTCAAAAGTGGTTTGGATTTAGGCTGATTTTTTGTTATGGGACAGTGAGTAGTCATACCACTCGTTACCCTAGTCATCCCAGTCACCGGTTAGACTGCAATCTTGCTGCTAGTTAGACTGCTAACCTGTCAGACAGCCAGGGTACTGCCTATCATACCACCGTGTTGTCGCCGATCGGATCGCACCTCATTGGCCGATCAGACTGCTCTAGTGTAGAACCTATCCCTCGAGTTTTTGAGTTTGTTACTTTGTTTCTGTTTTCGATTGAATCCTACATCGTTTATTTGCAATTGAGTTGATGTTCATCTTATTCTTGCATGTTCTTCGATTGCTTGCAGGAACAAGTACCCTCGTGGTTAGGTTGATCGTGCGCCGACAAGGTCACGAACAACCTCTGGAGTTGGTGTATCGATCGCTAAGGCGCAACATCCTTGGATGGTTGAAGTCGGGTCGTCAATGTCATCTCCTTCCCCAATTGAATCTACCACTCTCATCGAAAGATCGGGACCACTAGTGCTATCAGTTGGTATCAGAGCCCAAGGTAGATCGGTGAGAGATCTAATTTAGTCTTTGCATCTTTTTTTTACCCACAGTCCAGAAAACCAAAAAAAAATAGTAGATTAGATATCTATTCCCCAAAATGCGAAACAATTTGAGCCTTAATCTATTGCTACATAGTCTTGGTTTGTTGAGTCTTCGGTTGCATCGTCGTGTCCTTTGCTGGTCTTAGTGTCTAGATCCTTTAGAGTTTCGAGTTCTGTTCACGTCTTGGTATCACCGTTGCAGTTTGATCCGAACTCGGTTTCTAGGGTGGCTTTGCCCTAGTTGGTCTCAGAGTAAGAAAAAGAGAGAGAAAAAGAGAGAGAGAGAAAAGGGGAACAGGCAACCGCATCTAGAAAGAGCCGCGGCAAAAAAAAGAGAGAGAAACACCTAACTTTTGCATACGACCTCCGATTGAGGCGATTCTTGATCCGTTGAAAAGGAAACGAAAGTCTGGGAAATCTGGAGATTTTAGATCCACGTAAGCCATCAGGCACACGCGCAGCAACTTCGACCCCAAGAAACGTCGTTTAGAGCCTCAAAACGACCCCGCAAACCAAGAAAAATTCAAGTTTCTCAGAATTCGCTCAAAATTGATAGAGCCCTTTTACACGTGATTCTAATGTTCTCTGTGAAGACGGCATCCTTTTTCGAGCTTCCGAACTCCGTGTGCAACATCATCTAGTTTCTTCCTGCATGGTGTGTCTCGTTTGTGTTCTAGGCTCGCGTCTCTAGTACGGTCTAGCCTAGGACCAGCACGGTGCCGTCGTTGAGCGATTATTCAACTTGCTTTGACTAATGTGGTTCTAGTTATCCTTTGTTCACTCTCAGCCCACCTATAGCTCCACAGATTTGGCTACCACCTCACAGGGACTAGCGACCGAGGCAACGATACACCCAATTTTCAGGAGATATTGTCTTGTCTTGTCAGCTGCCATCACCTCCTGCTCGCTGTGGTAAGAACTTCTAAGAGCTTGACAGAATAGTTTGAGAGTGTGTGACTTGATTTAACCACATCCCAGTAGTTGTGAGGGCATAACCTGCAGTTATATTATTTTTTTTCTCTTCTTGGTTTATTTCTTGTGTTCTTCTAACAATGTCAGGAGAACCAGTGGACCTGCGGGCAGCACCACATTCCCCTCGGACTAGGGGCATCATACAACACTTTGAGCGCCAAATGAAGCTGCACACTGAAGGACTTGATGAGGATGTACGGGTCACTAATGAACGCCTTGGTCAATTGGAGGCCGCGCAGATCGACACCAACACTACGCTTGCAACATTGGAGGCTTCCGTTGGCACCGTCAACACCTCACTTGCTGAGATTTTGAGACGTCTTGATGAGATGGGCCGTGCATCTCCCGCTGCACCAACTCAGCACACACGTGCCAACATTGGTGTCTTGGGCAGCAGGGTGGACGAAAATGGTGGAAACGAATATGCAGCTGATACTGAGATCGATGCTGATGAGAACGCTCACCGTCATTGGAATGAGGTACGTGAGAATGATGAATCACTTGGTAAGATTAAGTTCACTATGCCACCTTTTGATGGAAAATATAACCCTGATGCTTATATCACTTGGAAATTGGCTATCGAGCAGAAATTTGCCAGCCATGCATTCCCTGAAAACAAAAGGGTTAGGGCTGCTACTAGTGAGTTTACCGACTTTGCGTCTGTTTGGTGGAGTGAATATTGTAAGAAAAATCCTTTAACCATACCACAAACTTGGGATGCATTAAAAAGAATCATACGAGCTAGATTTGTTCCTTCATATTATGCGCGTGATTTATTACATAAGTTGCAACAACTGAGGCAAGGTAGTAAAAGCGTACAGGAGTATTTTCAAGATTTGCAAATAGGAATGCTACGTTGTGACTTAGAGAAAACTAAGGAAGCTGATATGGCTAGGTTTACGGGTGGTTTGGATCGTGAAATTCAGGACATTTTAGCTTACAAGGAATATAATTATATTACTCGTTTATTTCATCTTGCTTGTAAAGCTGAAAGAGAGGTACAGGGACAACGTGCGAGCACTAGGACTAACGTTTCTGCAGGTCGTGGTAACATTTGGTCTCAACGTGCATCTGCTGCACCATTAAGCTAACCTCCTGCACCTTCTTCCTCCAACAGTAAGTCATAGTTTTCATCATCAAATTCAGCATCTCGGGCATCCGAAGCAACAAAGGGGTCAGCCCAAGCACATGCAAAGAGCTCTTCATCCATTGCATCTACGGGACGAACGAGGGATATCCAATGTCATCAAGGCAAGGGGTATGGCCATGTGCGGAGTGAGTGCCTAAGCAAGCGTGTTTTGATTGTGAGAGATGATGGTGAGTATTCTTCTGCTAGTGATTTGGATGAGGATACATATGCTATGCTTGTAGCTGACCATGCAGGTAGTGGGAAGGAGCAAGAAGAAGAGCACATTGGTACTGAAGATGCAGAACGCTATGAGAGCCTCATTGTGCAGCGTGTGTTAAGTGCACAAAAGGAGAGGACGGGGCAAAATCAGCGGCACATCCTTTTCCAAACAAAGTGTGTCGTGAAAGAATGCTCATGCCGTGTGATAATTGATGGAGGGAGCTACAACAACTTGGCGAGCTCCGATATGGTGGAGAAGCTTGTGTTGAACACCAAACCACACCCACATCTTTACTACATTCAATCACTGCTACAGACAGCCCTATCACAGACGGTTCGGAACCGTCATCACAGACGGTTCCTGAACCGTCAGTGTTTAGGTGTCAGTGATAGTTGGTGGTTATCACGAGCGGTTCTGAGCCGTGCGTGATAACTCACATTACGACGGTCTTGACTACTAACCGTGCGTGATAGTGCGGTATCACGCACGGTTAGTAGTCAAGACCGCTCGTGATCAGACTATCACGAGCGGTTTTGTTTAAACAACCGTCTGTGATACTCGTCTATCACAGACGGTCAGTTGTAAAGGCCGTCTGTGATATCATTCACACCACAGACGGCACTCTTTGAAACCGTCTGTGATATTGTACCACAGACGATTTGTAACAACGAACCGTCTGTGATACCATGTGCATCATCTATTTTATTTGCTGCTTTTTGGCTAGCCTCAGGATATGCTAGCCATGCCCTCTGAAAGCGACAAGCGGCGCGATGATAAATGATGGATATAAGTTAATTGCAACTCATAGTAAATTACAACAAAATTCGATACACGATGAATGTAACAAACGACCACAGATCACATACATATATATATATAGAATGAAAATCGTTACACAACATCGACAAATGAATTCAATTGAAGGAGAATTGTTTGATTATGCAGTTGAATCCAATGTTTCAACATCTAATTATCACCATTGCCGCGTGGAACTCTCCATTCTTATTTATGACCTCTGCTAGCAAGAATTGGGAGATGATTCCACGAATATCGACGAGATTGTCAAGATCATATGCACTTTCGTCGAAGTTCACCACCGTCGCTAGGAGCAATGTTAAGTCATTAATTAGCATGTGTGTAATATAAATACATATATATAATCAGAAAATAATAATTATTGGAAGGACGACAAACCTCGGATCATTGATCTTAGTACCCATGATTTCCTTCATATGGCGGCAAACGTAGAATCCACATACGTTGCCACAGTAGTCTGGTGGCATCGCAAAATAGAATTACATACATCGGTATTGTCAATTCTAGAGGTATTATAACAAAGTATGATATAGGATTGTTGTGTTGTAGCGGTACCGGAAATCGCGTGTTGTGTCGTAGCGTGTCATTTGGATTTTTGTCGTGTGTTCCTCCTTGGGCAACATAATCGGCAAACGCCCTCGTGATTCAAAAACTTAGCCTCGGCCGTGGCAAACAAAAGAAATATTACAATAGAGTTATGTATGGAGGAAATGAGTTTACATCATAAGTACTTCTTGCACACGATGAAGTCGTGGTAGCTCTAAGGAGGAATCAAGGTATATTACCTTGCTCCACTTTGGTACAATCACAATCAAAATCCAAAGATGCCTAGTTATGTGTGTCGCCACGTTGATTAATCCTAAGTTCGTCTTGCATGTAAAGTACAAATGAAACATATGTGTGGCAACTAGTGAAGCACTTACCCTTGGTTGAAGGGTACCATGATGTACTCCTTGTCGGTGTGAGCAATCAATCCCCTCATTATGTAACCTTGCACGAAGGACGCATCTGTGTTGATAGATTGCTCGGAGACCAAATGAGGGTCGAGGAAACCCACCGGTCGTCGCGATTGCCGGACTTGTTGGATCATGTATCTATACATAAAGAAAGAGTAATGACATTTATCTGTATAACGTGAAAGTAGAACTTCATTGTACAGTACACTTACAGTGTCCAGCATCGTAGAAGTGAGGCGTCGAGTTCGTCAAGATTGAATAGTAAGAATAAATCTTCGAATGTCACGACGATGTAGCCCGGGTCGTGGAGGAAATGTGTCTCGTTATATTTCAGAGTGAATGCACTCTGCGGTTTGGCTTCATGTTGGACTTCTCCATGTACCAGGCATGCAATCTATTGCAAATCATACCAAGTCAAGGCGTAATTGTGAGTCGGGCACCAACGACACTCCTAGAGTAAACGTCCATGGCACGGGGCGGCTTAATTTTCTTCGCATGAGCCTTGGAGGCCTTGGAGCCTCGCTTGTGATATGTTCTCGGTGGCGTCTCGGCGGGAGCCGATGCAATGAACTTTCTTGGATTTGGAGGTGGAGGTGGAGCCACCGGAGCCGATGTGCCAGGTCTAGGGCGACGTCCCTCTTGGGCCACTGGATGTGAAGATTGTGGCACGGACATGTCGAGGACGATGTCCCTCTTGGGCCATTGAATGAATGTGTGGCGGCATCCCTAATGTCTTAATCTCTTCGTTTGGGGGCTTCTCAAGAGGGACGGAATTAAAATATCATTAATCATGTCCACGAACCTTTATGAAACCGGTGTCTACTTGTACACGTGCACCGGCCCTCGGCGAAGAATGGATACACCATGCCTCGCCCAAATCAGCGGAATAGAGCCAACAAGCGACTTTGAGGTCGCAAGGCATGGGCTCCTACATAACGATACAAGAGATGAGTTAAGGCGTCCACCAGAGAGATCTATGTACTATTCTAAAGAGGTACATTACCGAATGTCATCAATACGTGGCGGTCGTCGCTATGTTCGAGAATTGGTGTGGACGCGAGCTCTTCGCGACGTTGAGTGGGACTGGTACCGCAGTACTAGGAGTGGGTTGCGATTGGTTGCGGACTTGTCTCGATTCTTCCAACGAATCTATCTCTCCTCGAAGTGAGGCGATCTGCTCTTGAAGTGAGGCGATAGTTGTTCCTCAAGTTGAGCATGAAGCTCTGTTTTATTTGTTCATTGCAGACGCCTTGGATCTCGTCCTACTCCTATATGTCTCGGAGTAATCTGGAAATCCGTGCCTCCAAGGTACATAAACCCCCATACCTCGTGTGCGACTTGGGTGCTCCTTGTTTCCCAAGGCTGTGATAGTAAATCTATCTCCCTATATTCTTCAAAGGAGCCACAAGAAGATTCGGTAGTCAATGATTGCTGCAAGAGGCAATTAATCATGTTATTTTTGAACCCATGAAGTTCAAGAGGTGTTAACAACTATGTTGTTTAACATATTTTACCAGGCGTTGGGACACTTCCTCATCTGCGGGGTTTTTAAAAGAGACACCCGAAGATGTGGTTGATGACCTCGCTCTTAACGATTCGGCCTTTCGTTTGCGATCCCGCAAATGGCGGAGAGGCCTCCGATCGGATTGCGACCTCATCCTGCATCCTCCATTGCGGGATTTTACCCGCGTACCCAGCAATGCCGAGTCTGTGAGGGTGCGTGTTTTTTGACTGGAGGTCCTTGTGCGCCGCACTTTGTTGTTCAAATTCGGTCGTCGTCTTCATCTGCACAAAGGCCTCCCATGTTTCCGGCGACACGAAAGGATACTTCGTGAAGGGCGTGACATCCTCGACCACGTGCCGTCACAAGAGTGCTCTTAAAATTCTTCTATGCTTTTCCCATCGCGAGGAGCGCCTGCCGTTGCACGAGTCCCTATGCTTCTGCTGGGAACTCGAACGAATTTGTAAGTTCCTCCCATAGCTGATTTTTTGATCCTTTGTCAAATCTTTCCACTTGCTATGGTGATAGGGACCCGTTGCCTTCAATTATCCCGCAGTAGTCCGAAATGATGACGCTTTCGACGGTTCGAGAGGGACCCCATCCGGAGAGACCACCGTGATGGTCATTCGGGTCTGTGGCCATTTCGATACTCCTCGGCCACGTTTAGATTTCGCAGCTTGGGAGCGTGAGACCCGGATGACGAAGACGAAGACCGTGGACGCCATCTCTTCTAAGAAAAAACTAACTGAAGTGAGCTATGGACCCAGCTTGTCAAAGTTCTATGAATCAAGTGACAAAGTTCTAACGATTAGCTAATTGCAGTGAGCTATGGGCCTTCCAAATAGACCTTGCAGACTAACAATTGCAAGATATATTATATGCTACATAAAATACATGTGAAGCATATATCATAAAGCTAACATGTGAAGCATATAACATAAAATACATGTGAAGCATATAACATGTGAAGCATATAACATAAAATACATGTGAAGCATATATATATATCATAAAGCTAACATGTGAAGCATATAACATGTGAAGCATATATATATCATAAAGCTAACATGTGAAGCATATAACATGTGAAGCATATATATATCATAAAGCTAACATGTGAAGCACAGGGAGGGACCGGCGTCGGGAGGAGGCGGCGTCGGGAGGTAGCGGCGTCGGGAGGGACCGGCGTCGGGGGGACCGGCGGCGTCGGGAGGGACCGGCGTCGGGAGGGAGAGGCGGCGTCGGGAGGTACCGGCGTCGGGAGGGAGAGGCGGCGTCGGGAGGTACCGGCGTCGGGGGGGACCGCCGGCCGGGAGGAGCGGCGTCGGGAGGGAGGGCGGCGGCGTCGGGGCGGCGGCGTCGGGAGGAGGGACCGGCGTCGGGAGGGAGCGGCGGCGGCGGGAGGCGGCGGTGGGAGGGAGCAAAACCTAGCTAGCAGGGCATGCATTCTCCGACGTAGCATGTCCTTGTGCTCTTCAATATATGGGGTCACTTGGTCATGTGTTGTAAAACCATGAAATGGGCTTGAGCATACGTATTTTGATCCGGAGTTATTGCTTTCCTCCCGATAGTCCCTATACCTCTAACCTCCCTCGTGACGAGATAGAGGTACACCTATCGGCTCTACACGAGCCATGTAGCCGATCTGAGAATTCAATGACCTCTTACATTGTATAACCTTCGATGATGCTACCCTCCGTCGAGATCGATTGCGTACATAGGACTTGAAATTCCCATGTACCTCTCGAAGGGTACATATGACGAGAAATACGGGCCACATATTTTATCTCTTTCACAAGGTGGACAATGAGATGGACCGTGATATCAAAACATGATGGAGGAAATACATCTCTAGATGACATAGAGTTGTCACCACCTCGGTTTGCGAGCATCTAGTCCATCCGGATCAATGACCTTCGAGCAATTGCGTTGAAGAAATAACATAGCCTTATGATTGTCACTCGAACCTTGTTCGGCAAAATACTTCTAATTGCAACAGTAGCATTTGAGTCATTAGCACATGACGGTCGTGAGACTTCATGCCAATTAATTTCAAATGTTCCATGGAAATAAGTTTCTTCATGCTTGTGGGTGACCGGATGGAACTTTCACACCATTTAAGGACCTGCACAATTCAGTTCTCTTGGACTTAGACAGTGTAACATGTTGGGGAAGGTACGTCCGCCTTTATCGGTCTCTATCGGTGCTAACTAGGTCACGATGTTCATAGCGACCAAGTCACGCCTTGCGTTAACACCATCCTTTGTTTTATCGGAATGTTCGAGAAGAGAGCAATCAAACTGTCACATACATTCTTCTCTCGTGCATGACATCGATGCAATTGCGAACTTCTAAGTGCTCCCAATAAGGCAAGTCCCAAAATATTGACCTCTTTTTCCACATGTTCTTCCTCAATTTACGTCCCTTGCCAAACACAACATTTATATCCTCGACCATATCAAACACCTCTTTCCGCTAAAAGGTCTTGGTCTTGAGTCATCCTCTTTTTTCCGTCAAATTGTTTCTTCCTCTTACGGTATGGGTGATACTTTGGAAGGAACCTACGGTGACGCATGTACACGCTTTTCGAGTTGTTCAACCACACACTCGGTATAATCTAAGCGGTGCGGACACGCTTTGGCTCCTTTATACTCAACCCCGACGGTTACCAAGGCGGAAAATCATTAATGGTGCGAAACAACATAGCGTGTAGAGTGAAGTTCTCTCGTTTGTCCGCATCCCATATATGTACCCCTTCATTCCACAGTATTGCAAGATCTTCCACCAATGGGGCTAGGAACACATCAATATCGTTGCCAGGTTGCTTCGGCCCTTGGATAAGTAGTGACATCAAAATATATTTTCGCTTCATACACGACCAAGGAGGAAGGTTGTACATGCACGAGTCACGGGCGGTGCTATGTCGGTGCTCATGTTACCAAAAGGATTCATTCCATCATACTCAACCCAAACCTTATATTTCTCGGTTCCACACGAAATCTACAAACATCCTATCGATGTTCCTCCACCGCGCGAATCAGAACATGTCTTATCATTCCGTCTTTCTTCGCCGCTCGCGGCGTTAACGCATCAATCTTGCATCCTTGCGGTTTGCAAATAAACGCTTCAAACGGGGGATTACAGGAAGATACCACATCACCTTAGCAGGAGGTCCTTGCTTCACCTCGATGCCCTTCCCATCATCAGAGTCATTTTTACGCTTGTATCGGGATGCTTTGCACACCGGACAAATATGTAAGCTAGCATACTCTTTACGGTACAGGATACAATCATTCCGACATGCATGTATTCTTTCTACTTCCATTCCTAATGGACAAAGAATCTTCTTGGCTTGGTAGGTGGTTCTCGGCAACACATTTCCCGTTGGAAGCATGTCCACTAGGAGACCTAATAATGCCGTGAAACTCTTGTCGAACCAACCATTGCTTGCCTTCAATTTTAGCGAGTTCTAGAACCGATGACAACCTCGTGTATTGCGGCTTGCGGCCGGGAACAAAGGTTTCTCGAGTCCTCCATCAAGCCCTCGAATTTACCAAACTCTCTCTCACTATAGTTCCTTCGCATCACGTAACATCCGATCCAGTTGTCATCCTGCGACCTATCCTCATGATCCAGTTGTCATCCTGCGACCTATCCTCATGATCCGATTGTCATCCTGCGACCTTTCCTCATGATCGAAAGAACGGTCCACAACCGGCATATCGTTGTATCCTCGACTATGTCATAACTACCTTCTTGTGTACTCTTCTCTTCACCGTGATGGTCCAACATTTGTACCCTTTTACGAAACCCCTTGAATCAAGTGAGTTTCAATCTGCTGAGTTGCTAAACATCTTGAGATTATCACAATCAATACATGGGCAATACATATATTTCATCCCTTCTTCAACATATCCAAATTCGGTAGCCCTTCTAAAAGCGAACACGCCAAGAATGTACTCTTCACTCACACGGTTCTCAATATACATCCACTTGGTCCATCTACGCTACACAAGTGACAAATGGGTGTCAAAATGATTATTACCCTACTACTAACCTCGATCGATCACTAAGAATGTTAAGTAATTGAGTACTAATCTCGATCGGATCACTAAGAATGTTAAGTAATTAAGTATACTAACCTCGATCGGATCACTAAGAAGACGGTGATATTTTTCGCCCCAAATCCCTAAAGCCACCGCCTTGCTCCACCGATGCAACAATGAAGACAGATCGGTGTCGACATCCTTCAAGCAAGCACGCCAAGCAATTAATACTATGCGAGAATATCACGACGGTTCCAACCACAAGCGGTGCAGCGAAAATGATATATCACGACGGTTCAACTTAATAACCGTCGGTGATTGTTGCCTATCATAGACGGTTCACATAAATAACCGTGCGCGATAGTCTACATTATCACGAGCGGTTCTTAACACGAACCGTGCGCGATGATGATCTATCACGCACGGTTCGTGTTAATAACCGCTGCGGATTGTTTATCACGAGCGGTTCGTTAATACAACCGTCAGGATGCCCAGATTCCGGCGCCGACATTGAGCTTCTTGACCGAGCGACTATCCGATCTGCTTCTTCCCACTTCTTTTCTTCATCCGAGGCCTCTGCCGCGTGTCTTGAGGAATGCCACATCGAAGACCGGTTGTTGACCGACTCTGGCGTCGTGATCCGAGACCGAGATGAAGAAAAGAAGTGGAAGAAACAGATGGATAGTCGCTCACCAAGAAGTCGGTATGTCGGCCGCTCACCAAGAACTGGAAATGTCTTTTTTGAACTTTTCTAATAAAATTGCCTTGAATTTTGCAGGAAAAAGAAGGATTGTCGAGTGGACATCACATCTCGGCGATGGTCGGCATCGTCGAGGAACATGCAAATCTTGAGGCAAGCACAAAACTCAACAACACATTCGGATCGATCTATTACGGGATAACAAGCTAACAAACCCTTCGTGGCACGACGGTCACACTAAACAAGACACACTTACGACACTTACGGCAAGAGTGTGTTCTTTAGTATGAACCGTTCGTGCCGCGATGGAGGTGCTAGCTCACGGCGGAGGAGATGCATACGGAAGCTAGCTAGTGGATGAACTCACGCGTGACTAGTACCGATGGAAAGGTTGATGGGGAGTTATTAATAAGGGCCTGGCCGTGGGAGGAACTGGTGCTAGCCATTCGACGTGGAGAGAATAGACGGGTGAGATCGAAATCCTGTGTATACGCCAATTATTGGTGACATGTGATTATTACACACCAATTATCAGTGACATGTGATTATTACAGACGGTTCTTAACAGGAACCGTTTGTGTTATCTGGCTTTTCACAGACGGTTTGTGTTAATAACCGTCGTGAACTTTCCTGACGGTTCTTACGGGACCCGTCGTGTTATCTCGATGGTATAGGCGGTTCGTATTAAGAACCGTCAGGAAAGTTCCTGACGGTTATTAACAAAACCGTCGTGATGTCTCAATTATCACAGACGGTTCATGTTAATAACCGTCTATGAAAATATCACAGACGGTTGCCAGTAAAACCGTCTGTGATGTACCCGTCCAGTATAGCCTCTTCTGTAGCAGTGAATGGTTCAATAACAGCGGTAAGGTGAAGGTAACACGAATGGTGAGAGTAAATTTTGCTATTGGTTCTTACCATGATGTTGTAGAATGCGATGTTGTCCCTATGCAAGCATGCTCTATGCTGTTAGGTAGACCGTGGCAATATGATAAAGACAAACCAATATTCTTTTGTGCATCATGACAAGAAATTTGTGTTACATCCTATGTCTCCTGAAGCTATTTTCAAAGATGAGATTGCTAGAGCTAGTAGAGAGAAAAATCAGGAGCATAACAGGAGTGAAAATCAGATTGTAGCAAACGAACTTGAGCAACATAAAAAGAAAAACTCCAAATCTGTTCATGAGACAAAAAATGAGATAAAATTAAAAGGTGCATGTTTTCTTGCTACTAAGTCTGATGTGAATGAGCTGGCTGCTAGTATATCTGTTTGATATGCCTTACTTTGCAAACAAGCTTTATTTTCATTCGATGATGTATCTTCTTCTGTGCCTCCTGCTGTCACTAATCTTTTGCAGGAGTACATGGATGTCTTTCCAAAAGACGTGGCACCGTGGCTACCACCGGTCGAGGATTGAGCACTAGATTGATTTGATTCCGGGCATCTTTGCCCAATCGTGCGCCATCTGGGACCAATCTCAAGAAACTAAGGAGATTCAACGTCAAGTTCAAGAACTGCTTGATAAAGATTATGTGTGTGAGTATCTTAGTCCTTGTGCAGTTTCGGTAATTTTAGTGCCTAAGAAAGATGGATCATGGCGTATGTGTGTGGACTGTAGAGCGATCAATAACATTACCATTAGATATCGTCACCCTATTCCTAGGTTAGATGATATGCTCGATGAATTAAGGGGCTCTACTGTTTTCTCCAAAGTTGATTTACGTAGTGGGTACCACCAAATTCGTATGAAATTGGGAGATGAATGGAAAACATCATTTAAAACTAAGTTCGGTTTGTATGAGTGGTTAGTGATGCCTTTTGGTTTAACTAATGCACCTAGCACATTCAAGAGATTAATGAATGAGGTTTTGCGTGCTTTCATTGGCAAATTTGTGGTGATATATTTTGATGATATATTGATATATAGCAGATCACTAGAGGAACACATTTACCATTTACGTGTTGTTTTTTATGCTTTACGTAATGCATGTTTATTTGGTAACTATGAGAAGTGCACCTTTTGCACGGATCGAGTCTATTTTCTTGGCTATGTTGTTACTCCACAGGGAATTGAAGTTGATCAAGCCAAGGTTGAGGCAATACAGAGTTGGCCGACTCCTAAAACGGTCACGCAGGTGCGAAGTTTTCTAGGACTTGCTGGATTCTATCGTTGTTTTGTGAAGGGTTTCAGCACCATCGCCGCACCATTGAATGAGCTCACTAAAAAGGGGGTGACATTTACTTGGGGAAATGCACAGGAAGACGCTTTCAACACATTGAAAGATAAGTTAACACATGCCCTCATTACTCCAACTTCTATATTTTAGTAAGACTTTTGAGCTAGAATGTGATGCTAGTGGAATTGGATTGGGTGGTGTGCTGTTGCAAGAAGGTAAACCTGTGGCATACTTTAGTGAAAAATTGAGTGGGCCTAGTTTAAACTATTCTACTTATGAAAAGGAATTATATGCTCTAGTTCGAACTTTAGAGACATGGCAAATTATTTATTGCCCAAAGAATTTGTCATTCATTCTGATCATGATTCATTAAAGCATATTAGAAGTCAAGGAAAATTGAACTGTAGGCATGCAAAGTGGGTTAATTTATAGAGTCTTTTCCTTATGTCATAAAACACAAAAAGGGAAAGGAAAATGTTATTGCTGATGCATTGTCTAGCAGATATACCATGCTCTCACAACTTGACTTCAAAATTTTTGGATTGGAAACAATTAAAGAGCATTATGTTCATGATGATGATAAAGATGTGTTGCTGAACTGCAAAGAGGGAAAAACGTGAAATAAATTTGTTCTAAATGATGGATTTGTGTTTAGAGCTAACAAACTATGCATTCCAGCTAGCTCCGTTCGTTTGTTGTTGTTGCAGGAAGCGCATGGAGGTGGGCTGATGGGGCATTTTGGAGTGAAGAAGACGGAAGACATACTTGCTATCATTTCTTTTGGCCAAAGATGAGACGTGATGTGGAACGTTTTGTTGCTCGCTGCACTACATGTCAAAAGGCTAAGTCACGACTTAATCCTCACGGTTTGTATATGCCTCTATCTGTTCCTAGTGTGCCTTGGAAAGATATTTCTATGGACTTTGTTTTAGGACTGCCTAGGACAAAGAAGGGGAGGGATAGCATATTTGTTGTTGTTGATAGATTTTCTAAGATGACACACTTCATACCATGTCATAAAAGTGATGATGCTACCAACATTACTGATTTATTCTTTCGTGAAGTTGTTCGCTTGCATGGTGTGCCAAATACAATAGTTTTCGATCGTGACACTAAATTTCTTAGCCATTTTTGGAGAACTTTATGGGCTAAATTGGGGACTAAGTTGTTATTTTCGACTACATGTCATCCCCAAACTGATGGGCAAACTGAAGTTGTGAATAGAACTTTATCTACCATGCTTAGGGCTGTTTTGAAAAAGAACATCAAAATGTGGGGAAGAATGCTTGTCTCATATTGAATTTGCTTATAATCGTTCGCTGTATTCTACTACAAAGTTGTGCCCTTTTGAGATTGTCTATGGCTTTGTGCCTCGTGCTCCTATTGATTTGCTACAACTTCCATCTTCGGAGAAGTTAAATTTTGATGCTAAACAGCGTGCTGACTTGATGTTGAAAATGCATGAGACAACCAAAGAAAACATTGAACGCATGAATACTAAATATAAACTTGCTAGTAGTAAAGGAAGGAGGCATTTAACTTTTCAACCGGGTGATTTAGTTGGTTGCATTTGAGAAAAGATAGATTTCCTGAATTGATTAGGTCTAAGTTGATGCCTAGAGCTGATGGTCCTTTCAAAGTGTTGGAAAAGATTAATGACAATGCATATAAACTTGAATTGCCTGCAGATTTTGAGGTTAGTCCTACCTTTAACATTGCAGATTTGAAGCCATACTTGGGAGCAGAAGATGAGCTTGAGCTGCGGATGACTCAAATGCAAGAAGGGGAGGATGATGAGGACATCCTTTCCATGCATACAACCATGCCAGCTCCACATCAAACTGAAACTATGATACAAGGACCAATGACTAGACCGCGAGCACGTCAACTTAACCATCAGGTGAATGCGTTCCTAAGTTTGCGTACAAATGTTTCAAAGAATGGAATACTACTCAATTCTTGTGATGATTTAATTGTCCTTAGGAACCATGGGGAAGAACCATGTGATCTCAAGTATAGAAGTGGAACCGTCAAGCTCAAACCAAGTCCTGTTCGCGAGTTCAACTCGGATTCGGCCTACCCAATAGCGTCTACTTCAAACGGTCATAACTTTTGATCCAGAAGGTTTCTTGGGGCCCGTGAGTACTCATTGTAAATCTCTTGAAGTCTACTTTCAGATGGATCTGGTCTCACCTCTAAATTCTATTCGAGCCGATCAAAAACTGCAAAACAAGTCACGTTACTTTTCCAGTCCGAGTCAAAGTGGAACTTGGGCCTTGTAATCGAGTCCTGTTTGGCTTCCATGTGTTTTGGCCGACCCTCCACCTTCCGTCTCCCTTAAATAGGTAGCCGCACCCTCTTCTAGGGTTTAGGTTTTGTTAGACTAAGTTAGTTTTTGCTACTTCGCCTTGTACTCGCACGTGTCGGCTAGACCGCCCGAATACTTGTCTTCGGAACCCCACCGTGTTTCTGTTTTCGATTGAATCCTACATCGTTTATTTGCAATTGAGTTGCTGTTCATCTTGTTCTTGCATGTTCTTCGATTGCTTGCAGGAACAAGTACCCTCATGGTTAGGTTGATCGTGCGCCGACAAGGTCACGAACAACCTCTGGAGTTAGTGTATCGATTGCTAAGGCGCAACGTCTTTGGATGGTTGTAGTCGGGTCGTCAACGTCATCTCCTTCCCTAATCGAATCTACCACTCTCATCGAAATATCGGGACTGCTAGTGCTATCAAAGCATCTTATTAGTGATTGCTCCACTAGCTGCTGCATCAATAAAGGATCGTGTGGCTTATGTCAAGCCTTTATAGAAGATCTGCAGAACGAGCTATCTCACTAGACCATGATGTGGACATCTCCTGAGCAAAGTCTTGTATCTCTACCAAGAATCATACAGACTGTCTCCATCAAGCTAAACAAAGCTAAAAATCTTATCATGGATTGCAAACTACATGGATAGAGGAAAGTACCTGTCCAAGAAAGCACATGACAATTGATCCCAAAGTGAATGACCTAGATGATAGAGAATAGAACCGAGTACGAGCACTATCTGGAAGTGAGAATATGAATAATCTGCATTAGATCACATCTTGAGAAACCCCATGGTACTTGACTGTATCAAAATACTTCAAGAAAGTGCGAATGTCCTCTAAATCAAGTCTCCCGAATCAAAGCAATAAGACTAGGTTTCAAGTCAAAGTCATCGGCCTCAACCGTCGACAAAACTAGCCCTAACATGATACTATGGCTAATCAGAGCCTGCTGAACTCAAAATAATGCCATACCCTCAATATGTACCTAAACAAATCAATCCACGGACAAGAAGAGAAAAACAACAAAAAGAGACAAAAATTCCACAAAATTCATGGAAATTCTTTGGAGCAGTGGGAACTCAAATAAAATACTTTTGGATTTAATTGAAGTTTTAATTTATTCATATTAAATCATTATTATTTATGAAAGTCCAATTTAAACTTTAATTAAACCAAGAAAATCAATGAAAATATTAATAAAACAATTTTTAAAGAAAATAAATAAAAAAACTCAAAAAATTAGAATGTTACAACAAATTGATATAGATCTAAACACCATGTCTATATCTAGGGCTAAGCAATTGATATTAATTACTAACTTAGGAGGATGTATAATATCAGGAAGGCACAACCATAGCATAAAAGTACTAAAATAATATATCTGCTAGGGGAGGGTCCTCGTGCTACCTCAGGCCCACGACCACATGGGAGCGATGGCACCCGTTGGAGGATCTACCCTGAGCTAAGTCCCCATGTGAACCTCAGGCGGGGTACACAAGGCTGACCCTAGAAGGGTTTGGGGCCAATCTCAAGCGAGGTACACAAGACTGACCTAAGGTATGCGAGGCTGATCTCGGAAGTGTCTGGGGCCAACCCCGAACGAGATACGCGAGGTCGACCCCGGAAGGGTCTAGGGCTAACCACGGGCGAGGTCTGGGGCCGACCCTGGACAAACCCCAGAGTCTCGAACGTGGCGTAGCCCACATATGGAAAATAATGTAAATACCCTTAGGAGTGAGTTAATCCCTGAGGGTAAATTTGTAACTTCACATATCCGCCTCTGTCCCCCTATAGATTGGATCCCTTATAATGGGAGAGAGGAGACCATTTTGTAACTGTAGAACACTTATATTGATTATATTTGGTGGTTGTGTGTTTTCCTTAGATTCGTTCGCACTCTTAACATCTGACTGATGGTGCTTCTAAGTTTACTGTCTAGATTTATACCGTCAATAATTGATCCAGATTTGTACCGTCAATAGTTGACGTTGTCTATTGAGATCTAAGCAAAAAGTTATATCACTTAGAAAGGTGAAGATCCGAAAGATCACTGAATAGATCTAATTCATCTTGGACTCCCCAAACTCCGTCTCGTACTTCAGCCACGCCGTGGTTCCCAGACCCCTCTCGGTGGAGCATCCGGTTCGCCACAAACAAAACAAGCAATGCGTTTATGGGCCGTGGGGGCTTCAAACTAGTTGTCATTTCATAGGGTCAAGTCTTATGTAAAAGAAAAAGAGAGGAAAGGCAACGCCAAGGCACGTGGGCACACTTTACTCTTGCACTGTGCTGTCCACGACCCACTAGCTGATGAAAAGTTATCTCTCTGTCCCCAGCTTGTCCTGGCCACAGCTAGTCTAGTGGAGCTGTCCTTTTCCCCCTCATTTCTTCCTCTCTCTCTCTCCAGGTCTTTATTCGTAGCCTCTTTGATGTGTTCCTATCCAACTCCATGCGGCCGCTCTGTGTTGCAGTCTGTTGTGTGCTTGTCCAGCTGCCTGCCTGCCTCTGCTTGCTGCCAGCGGACGGCCACCCCTCCAAATCTCCTTCTTCCCGGTCCTCCCTGGCCAGCGAGCCCCTGGTGTCGCTCCTCCTGCGCCCCCACGACACTTTTGGACTGCCCCGAGGCATCTCTTGGAGTTGATCGGCGAGGTTGATGGGGGCGGTGCTGAGGAAGACATCGTGCTTGGTGATGTAGTAGACAGAGCACCAGCTACGGCTATGTAGGATCATATGGCACAATCACCAGGAGTGAATGATTGGCTTCGCTTTTTGATATCTGAAAAATAAATCTTAACTCAAAAGAAAAGTAATATAAATTACCGGATGTAGATTTCGACCGCAAGTCGTTCGACTGCTCGCTCGACTGCTTGCTTGACCTCCTTTGCACATAGTCAAAATCTTCATCCACTCGAAAGCTTCGACTGCTTCGATCACTTTGTCCGCTTGATTACTTCGGCCACTCGAACGAGAACAAGTCCAAGATAACGCCATGCTCTGATTGGTTGGATTGACCCGACGACCGAAGACATCGTGCTCGTAGATCGCAATATCATGATGCGATAGCACACCAACGAGGACACAAGAAAGGGATGCTTAGAAAAACTCATCGTGCTTCGATTGAGACAATAAGACAACGTCGACGGCGATTTCTTTCTTTGAGAACAGATATGATATTTTACTTCTATATCATGTTTGTCGCTATAAAGCGTCCTTACGGCACCCCTAAAACCCTAGCACAAAAAGCTTCCTCAAGCCTCGAAAAGCCACACCTAAAACCCTTAGCATCTACCTGCTTTTATATGTTAGAGCCCTAAACAGTATTCACCCCAAATATGGACTCAAAACATTATCTCTACCAAAACCCAAGGGACCCGAAACCCTTCAGAACACGGGTTTTATTCAAACTCTCATCTTTCCAGTTATGTACGCCCTCCACAACTCCTAACTCTCCACGTGACGAAACCTCTAGGATAACACCTCCTGTATCTTCATCAGCACCATCACCTCTCGTGTCGAAGCCTCCAGGACCACCCTTCCGTATCTTCACCACGCATCATCCTCATGTGTTGAAGCCTCCGGGACCGCACCTCCCGTATCTTCTCCACGTATCACCACCTTTGATCTCTACGTGCTCTAGCGTTAGCCCGACTATCTCGCGTAACATCCACAACCATCTAGATCTCAGATCTCCCTATCCTAGTCCTGGTTCGCCTTGTCACTGACCATGATCATCTCCACGCTCACTTGCACATGCAAAGACCAAAGAAACATTTACCCGACATAAGTTCTTCCTAAGTTGACCGTCATCAGCACACACATATATAACCATAACCTCAACCAACTATCAACACCAACCAGGTCTTCCATGACCATAAATCTCATTGCTATCCAAAAATCAGTCTTAGATCACTCAATACGACTGCTAGCTTAACGAGTACTCGAAAAAAACAAGTACTCAAGAATTACCATGCTCCGCTCAAAACACTCGGGAATAACAACTATCTCTACCAACCATAGAACCATCGAGTACCGACTCTGTACTATACACTGACAACCGCTACTGAGTACCCACTTGGTACTGTATCACCGACCATAGATGCAAAACCCATGACTACCAAGCCTTCGACTACTAACCAGCAAAGTCTACGACTGCCGAGTACCGAGTCCTTCTGACTACGAGTACCAAGTCTTTTAGACTACCGAGTACCATGACCATCTGACCACTGAGTACTCCCAACATCCGAGTACCGAATCCTTCGTTCACCGATCACCATACACTAGCTAGTCATAACACTGGCCTAACACGAGTACTCGAAGTACTCAGAGATAACAAGAATTGAAGCACTTGAACCGACCATGAAGTCTACGAGTACCGATCGTGAAGCCTACAGCAACCGATCGTAAAACCTTCGACTATCGATCGCGAGGTCTACGACAACCGATCGAAAAGCCTAAGATAATGACCGCAGACTGCAAAGTTTATGACTATCGAGTATCGACCAGTAAAGTCTACGACTACCGAGTACCAACCAGTAAAGTTTACGACTATTAAGTACCAACTAGTAAAGTCTATGACTATCGAATACCGACCAGTAAAATCCACGACTATCGAGTACCGACCAGTAAAGTCCACGACTATCGAGTATCAACTAGTAAAGTCTACGACTATCGAGTACCGACCAGTAAAGTCCACAACTATCATGTTCGACTAGGTACTGTAGCTATGACCATTGACCGGTTATTGTAGCAAATGACATTACGACGTTTGACCGGTTCACTGTCGCTTACGATTGGTTAAATGTTGCTTATAATTGGTTCATTGTTTGGGGTCAAAATATATGATTACCTATCATGGTCGTTCTGCTGTGGTCGAAATACTGTGGTTGATTTGTCATGCTCGAAATTAGACGTGGTCGAAGTCGGACATGGTCGAAATCTGTCGTGGTCGAAGTCTACCATGATCAAAACTGGACGTGGTTGAAGTCGGACATGGTAGAAGTCTGCCGTGGTCGAAACTGGACGTGGTCGAAGTCGGACGTGATCGAAGTCTGCCGTAGTCAAAACCAGACGTGGTCATTCTTTCATAATTGTGGTGACCGTAGTGCTGTGTGTAGGATCAAGGATAATCGACTAGAGGGGGAGTAAATAGGAGGTTTAAAAAATTTTCTTGCCTTCTAAATAATTTCTACAATTTTAATATGGCGGAAATTTAAAGCAATTGAAACCTACACAATTCTAGTAAGTTTAGGGCACTACAAGCATAAATCTTTACAAAAGGCTCTAGCACGAGTAAATAATCATAACATACTAAATATACAAGAGCTGAAAAAGAGACAAAGTGATAATAAATGAACACACGATGTTTGTACCATGGTGATCGGAAACTAGTCCACGTTGAGGAAAGCCCAAGCGACTTAGACCGGCTTCACAAATTAAGCCTTAGCTCCTCATTCTACTAGTGGTTTTCCTTTCTTCACTCCGAAGAAGATGGACCAAACAACTCATAAGTCGATACCGGGCTTCTTCACAACCTTCTTGAAGAAGTCACTACGCAATCTCCCACAAAGTTGTCCAGGTGCCGGCAAGCACCAAGAGTAAAAGATCATGAACTTCGCTTGACGACAATCGAGTGCCAAAAGGTCAATCTAGTGATAAAATGCACTTATTTGACTCAGCCACCTTAAATGAATGCATAATGAGAAAATGATGTGTGGAGTGAATGCTCAATGCTCAAAGATGTTCAATAGGATTTGTTCTATCTATTCTTGAGCAGGTGGACAGGTATTTATACCCTTACCAACCAAAACTAGCAATTACAAGGAAATTCCTGAAAAATTCAGGGCGAGCGTAAGTACCGCAGTGCACTGGGCGGTACTTCTGCACCTGTTCTGACACAACAGTAACGGCTATTTTAGAACTTATGAACTAGCCATTGGAAGTCGGCACAGAACTACCGCCATTATAAATCCGATAGTTCCTTTAACTAGAAGTTCTGAGATATTGGCACGGTACTTCCGTTTGATCTGAGGCTGAGAGTTGGCGCTCTCTAGAAAAAAGGTTCCGCTCGGGTTATCTAGAGCTTCCGTGCTTCGAAAGTACCGTTTAAGGCTACGGTACTACCGCTCTATGGTAGTTCCGCTGTTGAAACTTCGGTACTTCCATTTGCCACAAACACAAAATCATCTCGAGGGTGCTCTCTAGAAAAAAGGTTCCGCTCGGTTTTGACGGAGCTTCCGGGAAGCGGAAGTACCACGATTTGTGCGCCGGTACCTCCGGTTGTCCAGATAGAGCACCGATCGATTCCAAGGGTGCTCTCTGGAAAAAAAAAGGCTCCGCTCGCTTTTTCGGAGCTTCTGAGCGCCGGAAGTACCGTACGAGGCTGTAGTACTACCGCTCTACAGTAGTTCCACCGTTGAATCTCCAGTACTTCCGTTTTTCCAGACAGAGCACAGATTTGGCTATCAATTTTGGTTTTTCAATGAATACATGACCCTAAATTGATCCAAATGGCACAAGAATATGCTATCAAGCTACTCGTCATAATCCCTCTTAATGGTACGATATTTAGCCTATAATCCGGTCTTCCATCTTTTTTCCTAAGACCGGTAAAAATAAAAAGGATCCTAGTCTATATATACCTTTTCCTTGAGCCACTTTGATCTTCATGTTGATCCTTAGCATGCGTCTCATCATCAATTTAGAGACTAAGCCTTTTAAACAATTAATAAACATGTTAGTCCCATGTTTACATAAATTCATTAATTACTAAAACCATTTTTAGAGGCCTAGATGCTTTCAATCTCCCCTTTTTTGATAATTGATGACAATACAAATTTTATGTGAGGTGAATAAAGTGTTGAATATACTATTTGTTTGAAAACTAGTTGTATATTCTTTTGTGATTTTGAAAGTAAATAATTCTTGCAATGATCTTACATGAGTTTCAGAGAATTAGTTCCTTTTTAAAGTCAAAATACGGAAAACTCCCCCTAAACATGTGCATATAAATGAGAATTTATTTCAAGCACAAGAAATGTAGCAATTGAGCACAAGACATATATACCTTCAAATTTATCATTAACAAGACATAAACAAAGCATAGAGTGCACAAGTTCCTTTCATGCAAAAGATCATTACACCATATCCTGGCTTGGATTCTAGCTTCGCATGCATGGAACTCCCTGGCTTGTTCCCGGCTTGATCCCCCTTCCCTGGCTTCTCTTTTGGCTCGCACAAGAACTCCTAGCTTGTATTCTTACCTGGCACGGTTTCCTTCCCATGCATGTTGAGTTCCTGATTTGGCCTCCCTTCTCCACGTAGTTCCTCTAGCTTCTCATACTGAATAGAAAGAATCCCACTCGGATTCATGTGCTGATAATCCGGATTCCTTTCGTTTTCTCTTCCTTTAAGGCAAGTACTAACCGAACCCAGATCTCCTTTTTGCTTTCCAAACCAGTTGCAATTCTTGCCCTCTTCTCTCCACACGATTTCCATGCACATACCTAGCTCGGTTTTGGCCGAAGCTTGAAATCCCACTCGGTTTCCTGGCTTGCTCTTTTCACGCGCAAGAAATAGCCGTGGCTCCCTTGGCTTGGCTTGGAGTCCTATCTTTGCATGGCTTGCTCCTTCCCTCATGTGCTCATGCGCCTCACCACCTCCATGCGGCCGAACGTATGAGACCTCCTCATGTGGTTCCTGCGCCTCTTCTTGTCCATGTGGCTGAAATAGGGTTTTGCCTTTCCCCCCTTCTCGGCCAACATGCAGCTCATGCACGCATGTGCCCCCATGCAGCTTGCCCACGCGCCCTCATTCCTCATTGTAACGCCTATATTTCTGAAGGCGCTACTGATCTCCACAACCATCCAAGACTGAACAATTGTGGAGAACTGAACACGAGTACGCACCATAACAGCACAAGCTTATAACAAAAGTTCCAACTTTTATTACAAAATACGGTTTAGCAACCAGTTTTAGCCAGCAGGCGTGCAAGCCCAAAACCACAATACATTACAAAAACACCCAAGCGGCCTGAGCGCAGCTGAGACCTAAGACCAATCCTCCTTAGAGAAGAAAGGCTCTTTAGGAACCTCGTCCTCAGCAGGGGCTTCCTGGTTCCACTGGTCTTCTGTTTGTTGTTTAACAAGCATGAGTATAACCGTACTCAACAAGTTACAAGGGTAATCCCTAACTTACTACTTGCAAGGATATTCAAGGATGGGAATATACTGGTTTTATTACATTAAGTGGATGTGGTTTTATTTGCAAACAAAAAAAGTTAATACAGTTCTCCTTAAGATCAGGGGTTTTCTTTCAACATTCACAATTACCCAATTAAACAATATCACAAAATCTACTTATGCCTCATTGTTGGAATCACCCAATTAACATAGTTTCATTAACCGAAAGTACGGAGTATTCGAATACCATTAGTTTCACTCTACAGTGTTGCTTAGCTTTGTCCACACGATTTCTTAACTCCCGTGACAGAGTTAAGAAAATCAGGTCGTTTCAATGCTCAATTCTTTATATAGACTCTACCCGATAGATTCACTCAGACACAGTTCAGAGCTAACCCTAAACTCTTATGTCCACTCTAAGTGACCTCTATCGTGGTTAGATATGGTTTTACCGTTCCGCATACCTAACTCCCCGACATCAACACACCTACAGCTTGTAGAGCTTCAATCGATTTGAACAGCTACTAAATCAGGGTTGACAAGTCAACTTCTGTGGTTGAGCGGGTACTGTGTCTTTTACTTAGCATAAGGTTCTTGTCCTTATATTTTCACTTAAGGCACCAACCACAACTCCCACTAGGCTCAACAGCACCACCACCACATTTCCAAACTAGCCTCCACCCTAGGGTAAGGTCGTGGATGGGAGGCACCTTGTGGCTTTCCACATCACACCCTTACCCCAGTACCAGTTTTTAAATCCTACTAGCCAACGGCCAAATTCACTTAGTAGCTGAATGAGACGATCTACCATTATTCATCCAATATTTTAAATATTACTAAGGTTGTCAAGATGAATGTGGCCACAAATTAAACAGGGCATTTATCAGTGGTAGGATTTATCTAAACAGCATGTCATTCTAAACATTTATTTTAAGCAATTAACATTTCACAATTATCAATAATGGAAATACATTAATTAAATACTGTAGGATTCATGGGCTTCAACATGATCAAAAACTTGAAACCTGCCTTGCTGATCGGAAACTTCGACAATCTCGTAAACTTCGGTGCTCGGCTCTGCTCCTTGAACCGTTGCTTCAGAGAGATCGGAAGCTAACGCAAATACATAAAATAACAATAAGTCCATACTTGAATCTAATCAAGTTAGGAAAAATTATCTAATTAAAAAGGAGTAAATTTACATAAAATTTAAATGGAGGGATTTGAATTTATTTAGAGATGAATTTGGTGGAATGGAGGTCAACTATGAGCTCAGGGTGTCGAGAAGATCAAAATGATGTATTTTGGGAATTTTGGAATTTTTTGGAATTTTTAATGAATTTTCTGAAATTTAAATTGGATGAATAGTGTTGGGTTGGCCCGACTGCACAGTGGAGCCTAGGCTGTTTTCCAACCGCACGGCCAAACAGGCCAACCGGCCCACGACCCATGTGCGCACGGCCGTGAGGCCCAGCGCGTGCACACGCCCGCCCGATGGGCGACTCGCGGACAGCGTAGACGGTCCGGATGCGCAGCGAGCGGACGCTCGGATGTGTCGGCACTAACGATGCTGATGGTCGAGATTCGACCACGTCGCCCCTGGAGAGTCGTCTTCAACCTCTAGCTCCCTCTCCCGGCGAGAAAATAGGGGAGCGGCGATTCAAGCGAAGAGGTGTCAGCAGAGGTTCTCCGAGGAAATGGGTGGTGCAGATGGAGGCAGCTCAAGGTCAAGAACCCATTTTGGTACTTTGGAGGACGAGTGGATGGACAGTGGTGGCTAGCGGCATCCGGGAAGGCAATGGCCTTCATGGCGGTGCCATGGTGTTCTGGTGGACCTCTGGTGAAATTGAAGGTTATTTAACCATCTAGGGGACATCAGTTTCGCTATGGCAGTGGCGATTTGGGGAGGGAAAGGCTCAACAGGGCTGGCCACGAGAGGGGTCTTTTGGCCGACGGTGACTTCAGCCGCTAGAGCTTTAGACGAAAGCTCAAGCTTAGCAAAGTGTACCAATGTAATCAGCAAGCAAAGGAGGCCATGACATTGCAAGGAATCGAAATGCAATTGACATAAATGTGGGATCACCGCTAGGGTTTGCCGGGCGCAGGGGAGGCTGCCGGCGGCGAAGCGATGGACTTGGGTTGAAATTGATGGCTTTGTGAGGTATGTGGGAGTAGCATGAAGTGTTCTGTAGCATCTGCAAGGCTTATAACGTAAGGGAAGGCGGTGGCTACAGAAAGGCGGTGTGGGAGTGCGTCCCTCGCGAGCGACCAAGGAGATGAGGCAGCTCTGCTGCCGCGCAGAGAGTGAGAGAGGGAGGTGGCACTATCCTCCTGCAAGGATTTGACAGGGGTTTGACTCCAGTGCACCGGTTGAGCAAGAAACGAGCGTGCTATGCGGTGGTGAGAGGGGCGAGCGTGCGAGCGACGGTGCGTAGAACGAGGGAGGAGCAGGGGAGTGAGACCGACTGCTGGGACCACAAGTGCAGACTAGTGGGAACGCGCTGGGAGCGGCGGCCGCAAAACCAGCGGGCGAGAGAGCGATGCGTGCGTCGGCCACCGGGGTAAGGCGGTGGAGAGGCGCTCGCGCCAGAAGAATGGAGAAGGCGTAAATGCCAAAAGAAGAAAGCGCATTTCGCTAGGAACTTGCCAAATTGGGAAAGGAGAAGAAATTCAAGAATAATTCAAAAGTTTTGAATTTTTTGGTTGTTTCACTCATGCGGGCGAGTGCTTGGCGCTATGGTTTGGACTTTCTCCCCACAACCAGCTACACCTCCCTCCCTCTTGGTTGCTCTCTTCTTGTTTTCTTCAAGCAAAATAGCACCAAAATAAGATGCATTTTTGACTTGAACTGTAGGGGAGGCCTCACAGAAATTTTTATTAAACAATGGAAAATATATGTACAAGAGTCAAGAGAGAATTTACAAGGGACTCAAATTAATTAAGACAAAGTAGCTGGTCCAGGATTTGGGTTTTGAGGGACTCCTTCAATCGATGCGTATGCAGAGTGAGGTCTTGCTTGAACAACACTTTCCAAGTAGGAGAACTTTGTTGCTGCCTCTGAAAACTTTCCATTTCGTTGTTTACATATATTCCATGCAGCAATTATAAAGATTTCCATGAAGAAAGCAAATCCTGATTGCTGTCGGGCGAGCTGCATCATCTGATGAAATTGCAACGACATGTCCTAAGATATAAATAAATGGTACCAGCATTGTACACTAAATGGACAGCTAAAAAAAGATGCAGAACCATCTCTTGTACATTCCGTTGGCAAAGAACACAGTTATATCCTCTTGAGATCACAAAATGTCTTCTTTGCAACGTGTCTTTAGTTTTCAAGCAATCAGAAAAGAGTAACCAAGCAAACACCTTCAGTTTCAACACACATATGCTTGCCCATATCCGTTTGAAGGTCTGTGGAGGATATATACCTTGGAGATGGTGACGACAATATTTTCTTGAGGAATAAGTGGAATTATCCTAGATATATGTCCAAATATCATTAGCGTTGGCATTCAAAGATATATCTAGGATTTGATCACGTATTTGGTTGTATTTCTGGAAAGCTTGTCCCGACATCAGTGTGTTAAAAAGGTTATGTATTTCAGATTCTTGTGTAAGGTCCTGAACTAAGATGTTCTGATCCTTGGCAAAGGATAGTAACCAAGGGTGTCGCTTGGAGAATAGACTTGTTGTAAATAACACACAGAAAATAGAGACAAGAGATACAAATTTTTACAGGAAAAACCCTTACGAAAAAAAAATCACGGACGCTCAAAGGCAAACCACTATAATAAGAAGAGATAAAAGAGTTCCACACGAAGAGGAAACCGAATCAGAGTCGGTTGCTACAGATTGACACCACGTCTGATACAACATGCGTATGCACCTGCCATGCAACGTCTGGCATAAGGCGATGAAATGTCCTATATGGACACGGTATGAATTCGGATCAACTTTAACAATCTTCACCTTGAGCCGAATTCCTTCCAGTAGCTGAAGAATATGATAGACTCATCCAATAAAATTACCATGTATACTTTGAGCGCCGAAAGTCCAAATGACTAGTGAGTAATACCAACTAAATCTGAGCATTGCTCAAACTTAGATGCAGGAACTGGCTTTGTCAACATATTAGCTGAATTATTATGAGTACTTATCTTACAGACTTTAATATCACCTTAAATAATGACACCTCGAATGTAGTGACACATGATATCAATGTGTTTTGTTCTCTCATGGAATATTTGATCTTTTGTAAGGCAAATATCACTCTAACTATCACAAAATATTGTAGTGCAAGATGTACTTCTACAAAGCTCAGCAAATAAACCTCTTAGCCAAATGGCTTCTTTGCAAGCTTCAGAAATAGGCCATATACCCAACTTCTATAGTAGACAAGCCAACGGTAGCTTGCAAATTTGCTTTTCAGCTAATGGCACACCCTTCAACAGTGAACACATAACCAGTAATAGATCTTCTTTTATCCAAATCTCCAGCAAAAACAGAATCCACATAGCCAACGAGTCCATCTCTAGTCTTCCCAAACTGTAAACAAGCATTAGATGTACCCCGCAAATATCTGAAAATTCATTGAACTGCTTTTCAATGTTCTTTTCCAAGATTAGCCATGTGTCTACTAACCACACTTAATGATTGAGATAAATCGGGGCGAGAACATACCATGGCATACATAAGTGAATCAACTATACTCGCATATAGAACTCTAGACATGTACTCAATTTCATCATTTGATTGTGGACATGACACTGAAGAATGTCTAAAATATGCAGCTAAGGGAGTACACACAAGTTTGGCCTTATGTATGTTGAAACGACGAAGAACTTTATCAATATATCCCTTTTGACTTAGATATAATTTACCAAGCTGTCTATCTCTAATGATTTCCATACCAAGAATCTTATTTGCTGTACCGAGATCTTTCATCTCAAATTCACTATTTAATTGTGCCTTCAACTTTGAAATTTCAGCCTTGTCTTTTGCAGCAATCAACATATCATCATCACCATATAGGAGCAAATAAATAGCTGAATCATTAATAGTCTTTAAGTAAACACATCTATCATAATTAGATCTTTTAAAATTATGAGATATCATGGAGTCAAACTTTTGTACCATTGTCTAGGTATTTGCTTCAAAGCATAAAGAGATTTCTTCAATTTGCAAACAAAATTCTCCTTTCCCGAAATGACGAAACCTTCTAGTTGCTCGATATAAATGTCTTCTTCTAATTCTCTATGTAAGAATGTGGTTTTCACATCCAATTGTTCAAGCTCATAATCATGCATAGCCATAATGCTGAGTAAATTGCGAATAGAACTATGCTTCACAATAAGGGAAAAGACATCTGTAAAATTAATAGCTGGAATTTGGTTGTATCCTTTTGCTACTAGGCTTGCTTTGTACCTAACCTCTTCGGTTGGTAAAATTCCTTTCTTCTTGAAGATCCATTTGCAACGAATAGACTTCTTCTCAATTGCCAACTTAACCAGCTCCCAAGTGCCATTCTTGTCAAGAGATTCCATCTCATCATACATGGCAGTCATCCATCTTTCTGAATAACTAGAAGAGATAGCCTCTGAATAAGATGAAGGTTCTGCAGTACATTCAATTTCTTCTACCATATTTAAACAATAAGCCACAACATTGGCTTTTTCAATCAATCTCTTAGAATGCTGAATGTTCCTCCTCTCTCTATCAACTGCAATGGAATAATGTGTTGGCGGCTAAACAATAGGAACTTCTGAAATATTTTTCTTGTCGACTTCTAGTGTTGATCCTGAATAAGTAAAATGCTCCACCTTTACGCTTGATTGCTTCTCAATGGGAACATCAATAGATGATTTATCATGTAACATAGCAGACTCATGAAAAGTAACACTTCTGCTAATAATCACCTTTCTAGTTTCAAAATTCCACAATTTATATCCTTTTACATCAGTTTTATAATCAAGGAAAATGCACTTAACTGTTCTAGGCTCTAATTTACCGTTGTTAACATGAGCATAAGTAGGACAACCAAATATTCTGAAGTTTGAAAAATCTACTAGAGAGCCAGACCATCCCTAAATTGGAGTCTTCTTATCAATAGCCAAATTTGGTGATCGACTAATTAAGTAACAGGCAGTGGAAGCAGCATCAACCCAATAACTCTTAGATAATCTAGAGTTTGACAACATACAACGTACCTTCTCCACGATGGTTTTGTTCGTACCTTCAAATTCTCCAGAACAGAACTCCAAGCCATTGTCGGTACGCAGCTTCTTGACATATTTGCTAGTTTGTCTTTCAATTATAATCTTCTACTCCTTGAATGTTTTAAATACATCTGATTTGTGCTTGACGAAATATGCCCAAACTTTTCTTGAGTAATCATCAATGATGGTCAACATGTAGCTTGCACCTCCAAGTGACAGAACACGGGATTCTCCCCCACATAAAAGAGTGAACATAATCCAATATGCCTTTTGTAGAGTGGGTCGCAATACTAAATTTCACCATCTTTTGCTTGCCAGAGACACAATGTTCACAACTTCAACTTATCGATACTTTGACAATCAAAAATCCTCTTTTGCATAATTCCATCATTCCAGCTTCACTCATACGCCTCAGACGCATATGCCAAAGATTAGTAGCATCAGAATCAGATGATTTATTTGAGCCAACAGTAGCATTACCTAAAATTGTAGTGCCTCACAGATGATATAACTTGGCAGCCTTCATATCACCCTTCATCACAAGAGAACCTTTGGTCACTTTCAGAACTCTACCTTCATCTGAATACTTGTATCCTTTAGCATCAAGAGTACTCAACGAGGTAAGATTTCTCTTTAAATTCATAATATGGCGAACATCCAACAAATTTCTGATGGTGCCATCAAACATCTTGATCTGGATAGAACCAATACTTGCAACCTTGTATGGTGTATTATCACCCATCCACACAGATCCACTTGGCGTAGCTTCATAGGTAACGAAACACTCGCGGTTCGGGCTCATGTGAAAAGTACAAACTGAATTAAGAATCAATTATCACTGGTTTTAGAATCACCGGCAAAGGCAACAATAACATCTCCATCGGAACTTTCTTTGGTGACAATGGTGGCTCTACGTTTAATATCTTGTTGATCCTTCTTGAAATTGCTATTCCTCTTCTCCTTGTTCTGTAACTTCCAACACTCGGATATATCATGACTATCCTTCTTGCAATACCTGCATGACTTCCTATTCCTGGATTTAGATCTGCCTCAGTATCTGCTTTTGCTTCTACCTTTTGAATTGCCGTTTGAACCCCTTCTCATATTGCCTACCACAGACAGACAAACCTTCTGCATGCGTACTTGAACTTTCATCGAGAACCACAAGTTTCATCTTTTCTTTAGCATACAGAGCTTCTATTCACACATGCAAGCAGCTATGAACAAAAGACATTCATTTACAAATTGGTCAGGCAGACAAAATTGCGATCATTCATTGTAAATTTTTAGACTGACAGTAAATGATCAGAACAACAAAATTATGGCCTTCAATTCCCTTAGTAGTAGGCTTGATTTCAGCTACACCATGATACGATCGCATCTCAATTCAATTCACAAACCACATTTATACGATAATTCCTCAAACTAACACTGCATGACCTCACAATTCCTCAGCTAACACTGCATGACCTCATAATTCCTCAATCACATTGTCTTGGCGTCAGTTGAGGCCGGGAGGGGCGACGTCGATTCACTTGGCGACGGGAGGGCTGACAGTGACATGGATAGGCGAGGCGACAGGTGGGGCGATGGCGGCTCGTTGGTGCCGAGGAGGAAGCTAGGTTTGAGGGTGGTGCTCCGTGACATTCATGGCGGCCAGTTCCACCACGGCAGCCGAGTGCGAGGAGTGAAGGCGATGGCCGGGGGGCGGGGAAGGGACTACGACGCTGCAGGTGAGGAAGAGGGTTTAGGGCCTGTTCTTTTCGGCTGCGGCTTATGGTTTTTGGCTGAAATTTTTGAATTTTAGTTGTTTACGGTACAGATTACAGAGAGACAGATACTCATTTACGATTTTGGTTGGTACAGATGTTGGGCTTTTAACGTGTAGATCGTTTAACTTGTAGACCCCATCTTGAAAAAATACTCCGTTTAAAAGTTAAGTACTGTAGCAGAAGCTAAAAGCTGATTTTAAAAGCCCAAAAGAACAGGCCCTTAGCCAGGGGCAAATTGCAAGGAGCGACCAAGGGTCAGCGGCCAGGAGGGAGACTAAGGGTGCCTTTGGTTGAGCTTTTGGGAGCTGCTTTTGCTTCTAAAAAGCCAAAAGCCAACCAAAGGGGTGCAAACCGTAGTCGCTTTTTGAGCGCCTACTTTTAGGTAGTCTGATTTGAAAGCACCTTGGACCCTGCTTTTGGCTTTTGACTTTCTGCTTTTTGAAATGGTGAAAATAGAGAGCTGTTTCACAGTTATTTCAAGGAAAATAGAGATAGGAGGTAAGTTTTATACTTGTTTGAACCAAACAACTTACCTTTTCCACACCCACAACCTCAAAGACTTTTTCCACACTCACAACACTCACAGACTTTTTCGAAGCCACAGCTCAACCAAACACACCCTAAAGGGGAATGGGCCTGCCTTAGCTTTCTCGTACGACGCAATGAGGAATGAAAAAAGGGTGGAGCGAAGGGGTACGAGGGGGGCCTTTTCTGTGAAAATTAGGGGTGGCAAAGGGTTTTCTAAGAACATGGCATAAGTGAGGCAGTGTTTCCACCCGCAAGGATCCAGACCGTAGTGCCAGATCAGACGGTCCTATTTGTTTGTTAGCATGTTAACACTCAAATAGACATTAGCACTAAATAACACACACACAGATGTACATACATCTATATGTGTGTATATGAGAGAGAGAGAGAGAGAGAGAAGCAAAGAAAGCCTACGTACTCATTTGGAAGTGAAAACTAAACTTTCCCGAACTCCCAACTCCGCCATCCAAAACTCCACAACGGATAGGAAACAAGGTGCCAATCTAACAAACCCAAAAAATCCCACACTTGTGGAACAAATTTCATAGCCTTGTAAGACGTTCCTCCAAATGTCGTCCTAACTACTCTTCTGCTCATTTGCTGTCTGTAAAATCAGCATCGATGACGTCGCCTTCATCGCCTGGCTTCTCGGATGGACCAGCAGAGCTGGCAGCCGAGTCAGCACCAGGGGAAGGGCCTGCTCCAGAGGCACCCTGCTGCTGGTAGAGGACCTGCCCAAGCTGCATTACTTCCTGGTTCAATGCAGACAGTGCATCCTTCATCGTCTGTGTGGAGCCACCTGCAACGGTGTCCTGAAGTTCCTTCAACTTCGCCTCGACCTTCTCCTTGACTTCGCCTGGGACCTTGTCTCCAAGCTCCTTCAGTTGTTTCTCAGTCTGGTAGATGACCGACTCTGCCTGGTTCTTGGTGTCAATAGCATCTCTCTTCTCTTTGTCCTCCTTTGCAAACTTCTCAGCTTCTTCAACCATCCTCTCCACCTGAACAGTTTTCAATGGATGTTTGTCCAATATGTCAGACAAATTGATCGCTACAAAACCGAGCACATCAAAAGTACCATACAGCATTTGATTTATCTTTACAGCCTAGTGCTTGCTCAAGACATACCTCATCCTTTGGCAATGTGCTGGCCCCGGTGATTGTAATGTCCTGCTTCTTTCCTGTGCCTTTGTCCACAGCGGTGACAGAGAGGATACCGTTGGCATCAATATCAAACTTTACTTCGATTTGCGGAACACCACGTTGGGCAGGAGGGATGCCATCAAGCCGGAAGCTACCAAGAGATTTGCTGTCCCTGACAAACTCTCTCTCCCCTTGGAGAACATTGATCTCCACACTAGTCTGGCCATCAGCAGCGGTTGAGAAAACTTCTGACTTTGATGTAGGCAGTGTTGTGTTCCTTGGGATAATCTTGGTCATGACCCCACCCAATGTCTCCAAACCCAAAGACAGTGGTGTGACGTCCAGAAGAACAATGTCGCTCACATCACCAGACAACACTCCTGCCTGTTGTCAAAATTTTGCTAGTCAGAGATAATTCCACATTTCAATGTAGTATCTAACTATCCTAGAACATGGATGGTCTACCAATGCTGCCAAATGCTGGAGCTGCTTGGCACAAAAAAAAGATACTAGTAATTGGATTTCGAATGCTGGGAGAGCCATATATTGGGCTAGAAGTTTGTGAAGATAGCATTTCTTCTTTATAACTATTTTTATAGTTTTAAATAATTTAGCCAACAATGAAGAGAGGATTCTCATGAACTGACCTGCACAGCTGCTCCAAGGGCAACAACCTCATCAGGGTTGACTGTCACATTGGGATCCTTTCCAGTCATTTGCTTGACAATATCCTGAACGGCTGGAATTCTGGTGGAGCCACCAACAAGAATCACCTCATCTATGTCCTTAAATGACAACTTCGCATCTCTAAGGGCATTGTCAACAGGCCTCTTAAGCCTGGATGAGAAATGATAAAAATATTAGCAACATGTGGCTTTAATAAAATCCAACCAGAGCCCATTCATCAGATGTTCAGATAAGTAGATGTCAGAAGCATATACAAAGAAATACAATCATGCATGTCTGTGCTTTCATCTGAGCATTAACATGAGGGGTGATCCTGCACCTGTCAAGAAGATCTGAACATAGCTCCTCAAATTTAGCCCTGGTAAGGGTTGTCTCAATATGCTTGGGCCCATCAGCAGTAGCTGTAATAAAAGGTAAGCTAAAAGAACATGAACAGGTTAGAATCAATTGACATGGGAAAACAAAACAACATGTTAGACAGCAAAATGGGAAGGTCAGCAAACTAACCTAATGTTTGTTTGGGTCAGGGATGATAACTCCATCTTTGCCTTCTCAGCTGCTTCTGTGAGTCGCTGCAGAGCTTGCTTGTCTTTTAGTAGGTCAATACCCTCATCATTCTTGAAGTTTGCAGCCAGCCAATCAACAATTCTCTGGCAATAACAATGATTTGAGAGGATATATATCTTGCAAAACTATTAAAAAGATGTTAAAACATCTCAGCAACAGCTACTGTAGATTATCATGAAGTACAAAAATCGATGGAGATTATTAGCAAAAGATTGTTTTAGCAGGATAATGAGTCTGGGTTCATCTCTTTGGCCCATCAAATAGTACATACATCACAGCTAAAAAGTGAGTCCTAACAATTGAGGGCACACGTAGCCTCACCAGAAAAAGGGAAACCAGAAACATACTTGCCACCTAATTTATTACTCCCTCATTGCTCCTCTAATTGTCTAGAACCAGGGGCATATAGAAAATACAGATAGTTAGTACCTAATTTCTTGCTCACTCATTGCTCCCTTGACTGTCTAGAACTAAGGACTTGCAGGCCATCAAAGATTTCTGTGGGCTTGCCATGAAACTAATTAAGACCCAAAATCAGTCCTTCACACTAATTTAGGTGTACGACTAAATTTCATATCAACAAGTTTTATACTACATTGCATAGATCGTGATGCATTTGAGTAATTGAGTTAGACAGGTAAGGTTACAAACATAAGATTACACTACGCAGATTTGAGGTACATTTATACTCAAGAAAAAGCATACCCAAAAAAACTATTCAAGCAGTGTGTATAATCTCAGGTGTGAGTGCAACAAATGGACATAGGAAGAATGACTCACCTTGTCGAAGTCATCACCGCCAAGGTGAGTGTCACCTGATGTAGACAGCACCTCAAAAACACCATCACCAACCTCAAGAACTGAAATTATCACCAGAAATATATTAAGAAACTGAAATATGATCTAAGAGCTGAAAACAAATAATTTAATCAAGAACATCTGTCAAATAAACTAGAGAAGAGAAACACCTAAAAGCATGGATCCAAATAATATAATTCAATGAAACAACTTTCCCTGCTTACCAACTCTCCAGCATATGAACAGAACATGTTATTACAGCAAAGTCCCTTCAGCTGCGAAATATTTTTTTATGAGGAACCTAAGATTATTCTCGTGTGACAAATCATTACTTAAAAAGATATTATTATTGACCAAAGAGTGAAATGTTTGACCTTACACTTCCCATATCATACTGAAACAAGTATTTGTGACCAGCAGGAGTATCTGCATTGCTAACCATAATATAATTGAATAATTGACAAAATTAACCACCACCCATATCTTCAAGAAAAAAAGTTTTGTACAAGCTGATCTTTTATTACATAGCTATGGTCCTATGGATGCCAAATATGCACCAATAACTGGGTCTCAAGTTTAACAAATTTAACTTGCAAAGAGTGTTCACAAAGATAACAAAATTCAGGATAGATACCTGAAACATCAAAGGTGCCACCTCCCAGGTCAAAAACCAAAATTGTTTCATTGTTCTTTTTTTCAAAACCGTACGCTAATGATGCCGCGGTAGGCTCGTTTATAATACGGAGAACTTCCAACCCCGCAATGCGGCCAGCATCTTTTGTTGCTGTCCTTTGTGAGTCATTGAAATATGCAGGGACTGTGATCACTGCCTTTGTGACCTTGTCATTCAGGAACTTTGATGCATCATCCACCAGCTTTCTCAGTACCTGGAAAATATTAAATGTTTACTAACCTGGAGCAAAAACAGCTTGTGGCAAGTGGACTTTTTCAGTGTATAATTTATCTCTAGACACACATTTCTTAAACGAAACCTCCAACAAGTCAACAAACATCCGCATCAATGGCTATACAGCAACATACTATTTTGATTTGTGCCAACAGATATCTGATAGCAATTAAATGCACAACCCTAATGACGCACATAGAATTAGAAGTGATGCAAGAACGGAATTACCAAATACTATGTTGATGAAAACAAAGACAGCAAAAAGAAATGAAATGCCGCAGAATTTTCACTGCTATAATCAACAGTTGCAACTTTCTAGGCATGCAAAACGTTAGGCTGTCCGTAAATATAGACTACTACGAGTACCATCATTATGCACATCCTTATAACTAAACAAAATTACAAAGATTAAAAAGGTGTTCAGTATAAATTTTCTATTCCCTGTATTAACCCTGTTGAAAAATGTTTCCTATTTTCTTTTAAAGGTCTTTTAAAGCCACATGATGTATATGTTATACAAAGCACACAATTTGAGACTCGGTAAGGCTCAACCAACAACTGACGCTTTGATTTTAGGGGCACACAGCATAGGCATGGCAAAATTTACAATCATTCCATAGAACTTGCAGGACAATTACGATTAACAGACAATCCTACAAACTAGAAATCACTACTCTTCAAGTCTAAACACCGCAAAAGAATTCTAATATCAAGACAAGCTTTCTAAATTCTAGGCCTAAGAATCTCTCTAGAGAAGCAAAATTCTAGGAATAAAGAAAAGAATGCACCACCTCCCTCGGAAACTACACAATGTTAGAACAAAAAATACAACTAATCATAAGAACTAACGAAGATACATCAGAAATCGGCCCTATACCTGCGCGGAGATCTCCTCGGCAGCGAACTGCTTCCCAATTGCGGGGCAGTCGAGTTTGACGTTGCCATTATCGTCCCTGACGACGCGGTAGGAGACCTGCTTGGACTCCTCGTTGACCTCGTTCATCTTGCGGCCGATGAACCGCTTCACGGAGAAGAAGGTGTTCTCCGGGTTGACCACCGCCTGCCTCTTGGCGATCTGGCCCACGAGCCGGTCGCCGGACTTGGTGTACGCCACCACCGACGGCGTGGTGCGCGCGCCCTCGGCATTGGTCACGATCGTGGGCTTGCCGCCCTCCATCGCCGCCACCGCCGAGTTGGTGGTCCCCAGGTCGATCCCGGCCACCTTCTCGCACGCCACCCGCAGCGGCCGCCACCGCCGGCCCCCGCGCCCGTACACCGCCGCCGCGGTGCGGACGGAGACGGAGGGGGAGGGGCGCCGGCGGCCGTGGTGGGCGAAGAAGGGGGTCGAGGTAGGGAAGGTCGTGGTCGCCATGGCTGACAGCGAGAACTAGGAGGAGGGTGGACTGGAGAGTTCGCGAAACCCTAGGAAGGGAAGGAGCAGGGGTTTCCGAGGGATTGGGGGAATGGCGAGACGTTGAGGTTAGGGCAGGAGGGTTTTATAGAGTTTGCGTGCGGGGAGGAGACTCTGGGGATTTTCTTGGTTTTCTTGGATTTTATTCGTTCTAGAATCTAGATGGTGGTAGTACAAATGTTCAATTTTCGTATTTTGTTGCTGCGTACTTTTAAATGTTTAATTTTTGTATTTGTTGCAATGTCCGATGTATATTCTAAATATAAATATGGTATTGCATAGCACTGCGGCGCTGTAAATATAGAATCCATTTGAAACGTAAAAATTTCTTTTGATTCCTGAACTAGATTGAAAATTAGTTTCCTGTATTTTCCGTAACTATGTATATGTATGGTTACATTAAAGTAACATTTAGTGAATTTTGGTGACAAACCCAACAATATTACTTTTCGTGTGAAATTTTCAAAAACTTTCGCCACACGCATTCTAAAGCAGCGTCTATTCGGTAAAACAAAGAGTAGTTCATTTATTGCTTTATCACTCCTATGAGTTCGTTTAAATAAGAAAGGAAAATAGTACGGTTTTGGACGCCACAGAAAAACCCATGGAGCTGCGGCCGAAGCGTCGTATCCGGGAGGTGGTGGAAGATTCTGGAAGCAACGAGACGTGGAGGCATCGCGGAGGCGCTGAGAAGAATGTGACCTCCGCTCGCCCGCGGCCGCGAAGAGTACGGCCACAACGGGTGGCTTCCTTTGCCCACCGACGGCTGCGGTCCACGACACAAACCTCATATCACTCTTTTGTTCTTATTCTCATTGAAAAACCTGCATCTGAGCCCGCAAATTTAGTTTATTTATGGACACCTCCCTATTTAGTTTATAAATAGAGATTCTAATGACTATCACTTATACTTGAGAAGAAAAAAGAAATAAAGAAAGAAACATTTCTCCCCTATCTCTTATTTCAATCTTATATTTTCTTGTATTATTCTGTAATTGATCAATCTTTCTTGCCTAAGAGGAATTGTTCGGACTGGACTCGCCAGCGACGGTTCCTCAACATATTATCAGCACGAATTGCTCCGGTGGATCGCAAAGTAATCATTCGCATATTAAATTACATATCTAGATGGCTTTATAAATTCACATATTAAATTACATCTACTCGGGCACGGCCACCACCCGCTCGCCTCCCGCACAAGGCTCACCGCTGGCCCAAGATCGCGCCACAACTCGTCATCGCTCGTCGTGCGCATCGATGCCGGCCCCAGCATGGTTGCCGCTCACCGTGCGCATCGGTGTCAGCCCCAACACGGCCGCCACCGCCTCCCATGAAGCGCCGCCGTCGTTTGCCCTCCGAGCACGGCATGCGCCCTTGCCGTCACCGCTTGCCGAACGCGCCCGACCGCTGGCTCCTGAACGCCCGCATGCGCCCCGGTCGCCGCCGCCCGCATGTGCCCTGACCATCGCCACTCGCCTCGTGCCTCGGCCGCCGACTCCCAAGCGCTCGCATGCGCCCCGATCGCTGCTGCACGGCATACCGCCACCACTGGCCTCTGCACGAGCTACGGCACGGTGCACCACTCCCACCGGATTTTGTGCGAATCACCGCCACCGCACGGCGTACCGCACCGCCATCGACGGCCCACAAGCCCGTGTCGCCGCCACCGTGGGGAATAGGGTAGGGAAACCCTATCCCCCCTACGCGTGTTAATTGGGCCGACTTGGGCCAATAAAAAAGGGAAAAGAAAAGAAAAAATAAAAATAAGGGGCTGCGCTAAAATTTTACATAAGGGCCCTCGAAAAATTAGCAAATCGGACAGAAATTTTCTTAGAACTGGAAATTAGCTGATAAGGCTTGGAAATTTCAAAATTCACTAAAAATTCATATTCTAGCGTAAAAGGGCCTTAGAAATTCAAATTTTGAATTATTATAATTTTCTATGTTTTCTATATTTACTTACTGTTTTGATTAATCATAGTTATTTCGATTGTCTTTAATCACTTAAATTAACAATAAAACTATAGAAAATGTATAGAAAATTCTGAAACATTACGAGAACCTTTTTGTACCATTATCCAGCTTATTCCATGCAATATTTGCCTGTAGTAAATTTATATATTCCTTTCATTCACATATAGATGATAGGAATCACGAACCAGGAGTTCAAGGAGGTAACCCAGCATGATCAAAATTACTTGGCTTGGGCTTTCGATGTCGAGATTATACTTGGAGCTAAGAAGCTCCACGTTTCCATTGGGATTAGTGCATTGAAAGATTTCAAACTCACTCATGAGGAAAATGATCAAGCACTTCACTTCCTCAGGCACCACCTCTGCCTCGCTCTCAAGAATGAGTATGTAGCATAGAAGAGCGCACTAGTCTTATGGACTGCACTAAAGAAGCTGTTCGAGAAGCTAAAGTACATCATTCTTCCTCAGGCAGAGCAAGAATGGATCTGACTAAGATTTGCTGACTTCAAGACGATTGGAGATTACAATTTTGCTCCGCATAGAATCTGCATCAACTTCAACTCTGTGGAAGGCAGGTCACAGATGAGCAGAAGGTTGAGAAGACACATCTCCACATTCCACCCCAATGCAGTGCAATTTACGCGCAACTATCATCAAAACACCTACAAGGAGTATGCTGAATTGATTGATATTATGTAGGTTGTAGAGGCTCGGGATGAAGTTCTCCGCAAGAACTTTATCGCACAACCACCTGGGAGCTCTGTTGGTCGTGAGGCCAACGTTGGGAGCTATATGGTGCATAAACCTATGATGAAGAAAAGGGGAAGGAAGGGCAATACCGCAACCTAAAAGGCAAGCCATATGCTCTATAGGAAAATAAGGTCAGTAAACCAAAATGGGACAACAAGCCCTATGGTCAGTATTGTGGCTACAGGCCAAACAGTAAGGAGGGGGACTCCTAGATGAGGAAGAAGAGAGCCAGATCTGTGGGAGAGTTGTTAAGAATGAGAGGATGCCCCTCCTCCTGCCCCTCCTGGGGGTTCATATACATGAGTGGGTAGAATGGGAAATCCCCATTCTAACCCTTAGTACTTACAAAGGATGATGGTATATTGGTATATTTACATGAGTATATTCCTCTACACTATTAGGCATATTACATATTAGGCCAGTTACAAGGCCCAGTCACGGGGGGTTGGGACACCCCCACAACAGTACTCCCTCGACAGCAAGCGTAGAGGTCTCGATGGGTGAGCTGACGTGCCGAACCATCCCAGTCCCCCGTTCCCCGACAGTGAGCACGAGGGTACCGACTGGTGAGCCGAAGCAACTAGTAACCTGTAGCCCTTGAGGCAATGCCTATGAAGAGCAATTGGTAACTTGCAACCCCCTGAGGCAATGCCTATGAAGAGGCCCGCGGAATCCCACTCTGTGCTGCCCCGAAGCCGGGTCGTCTCCCCGAGGTAGTGCCTACCAGGCGGACGACGGAGTCCCGCACCGGAGCCGAGCCGTCTCGCCGAGGCATTGCCTACTAGGCGAATGGCGAAGCTGCGCCGTTTCGCCGAGGCGATGCCTACCAGGCGGACGACGAAGTCCCGCGCTGGGGCCGAATCGTCTCGCCGAGGCATTGCCTACTAGGTAGACGACGAAGTCCGCGCTGGGGCCGAGCCGTCCAGCAGAGGCATTGCCTACTAGGCAGACGACGAAGTGCGGAGCGTGGGCGCTTAAGGCGTAGGCTGAGGGCGCTATGCACGCAGAGGCAAGGAGGCGACACTGTCGTTCCCCTACCTTCAGAAATAGTGCCCGCGGAGTGTGGGCGCTTGCAGCATAGGCCGGGGGTGCTACGCACACCGAGGCAGGGAGACGACGTTGTCGTTCCCCCACCTTCAAAAAACAGTGCCCGCGGAGCGCGGGCACTTATGGCGTAGGCCGAGGGCGCTACGCACGCTGAGGCAGGGAGGCGACACTGCCATTCCCCCACTCCCTGGTGCAACGCACGTGAAGGCGCGATGTCCAGGTGCTGCGCCTCTAAAGCGAGGCACTCCCTGGTGTCTCGGTCATTGCGCAATTTTTGTACTCCATAGAGTGCGTGGGATCAACATCCACGTCTTATTTATACTCCGAAGAGTACACATGGGGAGAACGTCCACGCGTGCGTGGGAACATCCGCGTCTTATTTATACTCCGTAAAGTACACATAGGGACAACATCCACGTGTGCGCGGAACATCCGCGTCTTGTTTATACTCCGTAGAGTGCGCAGGGAGAACATCCGCGTCTTACTTATACTCCGTAGAGCGCGTGCGAAGGCGGACCTCGACGCTACGTCTTATTTATACTCCGTAGAGTGCGTGTGGAGGCGAGCCTCAATGCTACGTCTTATTTAGAGTCCGTAGACTGTGTGCGGGGGCGGACCTTGACGTTACGTTTTATTTATACTCCGTAGAGTGCGTGTGGAGGCGAACCTCAACGCTATGTCTTATTTAGAGTCCGTAGACTGCGTGCGGGGGCGGACCTCGACGCTACGTCTTATTTATACTCCGTAGAGTGCATGTGGAGGCGGACCTCAATGCTACGTCTTAGTTAGAGTCCGTAGACTACGCGTGGAGGTGTCCCTCCACGTGTTGCGGGCGGTGAGTGCGTGCGGAGGCGGACCTCGACGCTATGTCTTATTTATACTCTGTAGAGTGCGTGTGGAGGCGGACCTCGACGCTACGTCTTATTTAGAGTCCGTAGACTACGCATGGAGGCATCCCTCCACACGTTGCGGGCGGAGCCGACGTGGTCGAGGCGTAGACGATGCGGCGGCCGAGGTGTATACACCAAGTACGTGCGTGCAGTGTATGGATGCAACATGAGTACATGCACGTAGGAAATATGCCATGCACATACATGAATATATGAGTGTATAGGCCACGTACGTGAATACATGCATGCCATGCAGCATGAACGCAGTGCATGCAATACAGTATGAGCGCTTGACCTGCGACGTCCGACGGCCGGAGACTAAACTCGAGGCCCGGATGCTGCGGGAGCTGTACGCACATGTGGCCAAAGTATGGAGCCGGTCGAAGCACGCGGAGCCTCGGCTGTGTCCGGCATGCATGCATGCATGCACTGCTTCACTTGACCACACGTCGTCGTGAGTCTGAGAGTGGCGACACGGCGGCTGAGGTGGGCGACGCTTGGCGGAGACCCTAGGTCTACTTCGACTAGGCGACAACTCTGCTGCTACCACCTCGAAGGGTAGGGGACGGAGCACGCGCGCGTCTACTTCGACTAGGCGCCAGCTCCGCTGCCACCACCTCGAAGTGTAGGGGACGGAGCGCGCGCGTCTACTTCGACTAAGCGCCAGCTCCGCTGCCACCACCTCGAAGGGTAGGGGACGGAGCGCACGCGCGCGTCTACTTCAACTAGGAGTCAGCTCCGCTGCCACCACCTTGAAGGGTAGGGGACGGAGTGCGCGCGCATGTCTACTTCGACTAGGTGCTAGCTTCGCTGCCACTTCGGAGGGTAGGGGACGGAGCTTGTAATACCCTGATCGTCGTTCGGCGTAAATTTTTAAAACAATCATGAGTCGCCAGCTTTTTCTATGAATCATGGAAGAAAAAAAAATAAAATTTGTAGAACATTAAAAATAGAATAAAATATATTAAAAATATTTTAAAATTCAAATTTAGGTCGCTCGAGTGGGCTAACCGCCTTGGGCCAAGGCCCAGGGGAGGCGCCACCCCCACCATGCCGCACACCCCCCTCCCTCTTATTACCCTAGGGCTTCCCCTCCCTCCTCCCCCACATAGCCGCCCCCTGTTATTTCTCCCGGGTGGTGCGCCTTCCCCCCCAAGGTGTTTCCCCCATTGCTGTCCTAGGAGAAGAAGGAGAAGGACAAGGAAGGAGAAGAAAAAGAGGAGGAAAAAATTGGAGAAAATTCTTCATCTAGGTAATTTTTCCCATCTAAAATTCTCTATTTTATGGAATAATTAGGGTTCTTAGCACGCATTTTGATGGTAGTTAATAGATTAATTGCCCGATTAGAGTTTACATGTCGTCTGTCTGTAGATTGATTCGCGCAGCGCGGATAATCGCGCAGTTTTGATATAGAAAACGAATTTTCCTGCGGATAATCGCGCAGATTAATTGCCCGATTAGAGTTTACTTCCAGATGCATCTCCTGTATTGTTTTCGGATTTTTCTACCGTGGGATCTGGGAGATACGGAGTCGGCAATACCGCTGTCCGTCAGGCGGACAGATTGGTATAGTCCGATGGTAATCCGGAGTTTAGAAATAGTAAACGAATTTTCTGGTCATGTCCGTAGTTGAGAAAGTTGTAGATAATTTAGAGATATAGCTTATGTATAAATTTCAGAATTTTAGACCTCTGTGCTGTTGTTGGGACGCGTTTGAATACTGCTGTCCAATGTGCCATAACAGAGTTCTTCCTCTATTTTGGGCATTAAATTACGCCTAGCTGTGATTAAAATAAAAATAGTTGTTCCACATGAAAATTGTAGATTTTTAAGTCATGAATCCAGAGAGGTATCATTTGCTGTATTTCAATTTATATTTTTAAAGATACGAAATTGTGAAGCAGCGCTGCTGCAGGGGGTAATATGTTGGTTTGTTGAGCGGAGAAGAGATTGTGCGGGTTCGGGTTTCTAGCGATGTTTTATATATTTATGTCGTGCTTGTATGCTGTGGTTGTGTGCTGAGAGTTGTCTTATGGACATGTGGTCTTGTTCCTGAGCGCTCTTAATTTTTGTTGTACTTCGCTTCGTCGGATTGAGGCAAGTAAACGTAGCGGTGGTTGCTACCGTTTAACCTGTTGTTCCTACTACTTTCAGTTTTACATTATTATCGAAATTTAATACAATTGCCATGATTGCATGATTGGTACAGTCCGATGGTAATCCGGAGTTTAGAAATAGCAAACGAATTTTCTGGTCATGGCTGTTAACATAGAAAAAAATCTTAGTGCTCAGAGAAAAAAAAAGCACTCGAGCATTATTTAGCAATTTGCTCGACTAAAAAACACCAAGTGCTGATTAGCAATTCCGTACGATTAATGACATACCATTATCCGTATAACCCTCTGTGGCACGATTAATCTCCGTCTAGCATGGGGACAGGGCACAGTGAACTGCAACGCCAATTTTGGAAAGCACAAGGTTTCTATTGATAAATCGAACAATGGAAGAGGAGGACCTAACGGATAGTTTGAAAACAGCAGGGGTGCAACGGTAATGTTCCTTAAACCGCAAGCATCTTCCTTCTCCTCCCACCCTCGGCTTCTCCCACCTCCGTCTCCACTCGAGGTCGCGCCCAAACCCTAGCCGTGGTGCCGACGACGAGCCGATCCTCTCCATCTTCACCGCCGAGGCGCCCATCACATTTTCGGCTCCGCCGTGGTCGAGATGATGACCTCGCCTCCGCCTCCCACGGTCCGAACCACGGTGGCCTCGTGCTCGCGATCACGGCTGGTCACACCGACTTTCTTGATCGTGCTTGAAGCCTTGAATGCGCCAAGAGGAGAGGATGGCCGACAAGGACCTCCGCAGCCGCTTCCCCCGCCGCCACCTCGGTCGGAATCCCTCGCGCCCATGATTGCGAACCGAACCGCCGCTCGTGCTTTGGCTTACTTGCTGCTTGCTTGACGGCGCCGAGGGGCGAGGCAACCTCTTCACCGCCGCCGCCTGCTGGGAGTATTCTCCACCACCTCTGCTTCCACCGCGCGCGTCGCTGCGAGGTACGGATCCCCCCATCCCACCCCCACGAGACCCGTTAAGCCGCCGCAGGCGAGCACACGTGTACATCTGAATTGGAGTGTTTCCTCGTCCGAATCGAACAAATTCGGTTGCTATGCGTCTCCTTGCGTGTATAAATTGCGCAGGTTTCAGATGGTTTAGTGGGCTTCTCTTGGTGATCCGCAAATGCAGGTTGTTGTTCTACTCGAAGACTCCCAGATCGTTCTATGTTTTTCATGTTGCGGGTTGAAAATTGCCAGTTTGGTGCTTTGTTAATGGTGTTCTTGGTAGGGTTATTTAAGGTTGTGTTTGGTTGGGTGAACCAGGGTGAATGGGATGGGATGGTACATGATCCAGTGAATTTGCTAGTGTTGGCCTGCTGATGCATGTTTATAGTGTGTAAGTTTGATTCACATACCTTTGTTGCTCCAGAGAAAAGAAAAAACGGGATTTTGATGTGGTTGACGGGCAGGAAGAAAGGTACCCTACACGCGCAGGTTGTTCTGTCTTTGTATATGCTTCGTGCTGTGGATTTCCAATATTGACGTTTGTTCATGGAATTCAAGTCTTAAGTTATTCACTTCATGATGGGATGATCTGTCTCCTTTCTTTATTCCATTGCGAGAATTGTATGTTCCAAGTGTAACCATCTCATGAACGTTCTTTTCATATATGTATATTGACTTAGTTGTTTGCAGGTACTAGCAGTTGAACCCTTATCCTTCAGCTGTCACAAACTTCTCCAAAAACCAATATCATCATCGAAGCATAGTTTAGGCTCTTGATATACAATCGAACAAACCGAAAGTATAGTGAATATGATGCCTCCTGATTCTACTCACCTCACCTCTATGAGGCCTCCAGTTCTTCCTCATACAATTATGACACCAGATGGTACCTTCCTGTTGCATTCGAGGCACTCTTTCTACTTCATCCTTTCTTGGACTTTTGCTTTTTCATTCAATTCCATTTCATAACTTACTAACCTTGTACTTTTTGTTCTTTCTTTAATGATTTTTCTATTTTCTGCAAAGTTGTTCACAAGTCTTCAAGCTAAAGCAAAGAAAACTTAATCCCGTTCTTAAAAGACTGTTGTTTGCTTGCTTGCTTCAAGAACTTGCGCTTTAGAAGATTGATTCTAAAAGATGTTTGGTTACAAGATTGGTTCTTCTGTTACCTTATATTTGAATTTTATTTCAGTTTTTGTTCTTCAAATTGTCAGGTTGGACTGACCTTCGTGCTATCTTTTTTGCTCTTTTCGATTTTTAGAAAATGCTTGATGACCTTCCAAGTGCATAGGATCGAGATATCACTTTCATCTAGAGTATTCCAAGGTATGTGTATATTGACGACAACAGGCCTGCACCAAAACTTTAGTAGCTCTAACCAAGAATTAAATAAAGACAGAATAATATGCAAGTATGAAAGATAAATATGCAAGACACATGCAAGATACATGGATGACGCAATGTAATGAAGGTTCCTATACTTCCAACTATGGAAACACTTAATAGGGCTTAGCTAATAAAGAAAAAGATTTGTGTTCAGACTATGGAAATACTTCATAGGGCTTAGCCAATAAAGATAAAATTTATGATAAATTTGCTAGAGTTGGCCTGCTGATGCATGTTTATAGTGCGTAAGTTTGATTCGAATACCCTTGTTGCTCCAGAGAAAAGAAAAACGGGATTTCGATGTGGTTGATGGGCAGGAGGAAAGGTACCCGTACACGCGTAGGTTGTTCTGTCTTTGTGTATGCTTTTTGCTGTGGATTTCCAATATTGATGTTTGTTCATGGAATTCAAGTCTTAAGTTATTCACTTCATGATGGGATGATCTGTCTCCTTTCTTTATTCTAGTTCAATCACTTCCTTTATTCCTTATATCGTATCTCCGAGGTATGACTTCTTTTGCCACATACCTTTGTGGATACCTTGGACTTTCCTATTGCGTACAAGCTGATGGCAAAGAGGGAGTTTTTTTGCGTTAGATTATCCTATCCTTTTGCAATATATTCTTGTCCTCTTGAATGCCAAAGTGGAGAAAATGCTGTCGTCTTGATGTAAGCTGTTGTCCACTTGTCCTCCCTCTTCTTCATTATTTGCTTATTTAAGATTATATGTTCTACTTATAGTAGTATAGATGTAGGTGTTCAAGACAGGCATTTTGTTGTCAGTCTAGTATTTTTCCCCCTTGGCTGCAAATATATTAGTAATTCAGTGATGTTTGCTCTTTCTTGTACTCTAGTTGAAAGTGTTCAGGAAAGGCTTTTTGGTTTGCAGTTTAGTATTCTTTACATCTTGGTCGTAGGACATAGATTAACAATTTGTAATTCAACTTTCTGTACTTTACCATTCCTTTGTCTCGGCCTTTTCTTGTGCCACTGAAGTTATTTTAGATATAGATTTTCTAGTAGTACTAATTAATGTCAAGTTGCGCATGCTTTGTTGTCTGATAGTACCTTTTTTTCAAATATTAGCAAATATTGACTATTCCACCAAATTTGATGCTATATTTTTTTTGCCTTTCTTGTACCTGATTGAAGCTTTTGGCAACCTATTTGATTCATATGTTGATTGGGTCCACAGATTCATAGGTTTTATTCTTGGAAAATTTATTTTGTTGGGTTAAGTAAATGTGAAATCAGTTTTGTGTGATGGGAAGATGGTTTAAATGAAGCTGTGTTTTGTGCTTTGTTTCATCCTTGTGCAGTGTTTTTGTTTTGAATTTTTTGGACCGTTTTGTGATCTCAGATTGGTCTATGCGCTACTTGATGTGGTCAAATAACATTCTCTACTATCAAATGTTGTGAACTTGTAAATTCTACCAGTATTTGCGAGAAAGAGTCTATGTTTGTTAGCAGAAGGTAGTTAGAACTATTCAAAGCTAAAATTATAGTATTTTTTCTGCAATTTCAATGTCCAATTTATAATCTGAAAGTACTCACCTTCATAACTTGCTTTTGACACATGCTATCTGGAGATTCCTGGTTAATGTCTTTTTTCTTATGACAATGATTATCTGTTCTCGTAAATATTTTGTACAGTGATAGTTTTGTTTGTTAGCATCCGAAATTTTTTTGTTAGTTCACAGTGATAGTTCACCAAATTTATGTTTAAGCGCTCCCCTTAGAATGATAGTTTTACAGTGATAGTTTTGTTAGTTAGCTTCCAAAAATGTTTTTGTTAGTTCACAGTGATAGTTCAACAATTTTATGTTTAAGTGCTATTAGAATAATAGTTTTGTGCAATTGCTGATAGTGTTAGTTTTGTTAGCTCCTCAAAATATTTTGTTATTTTTACAGCTATAGTTTTGTGTGTGGACTAATTTTAATGTTTTGTTACCTAAGGGTTTTATTCCTAATGCTTAATTGTTCCCCATAGAATTGTTTTGTTTCTTGAATTTTTTTGGGGGGGTAGTTTGATTTGTGAGAGGCAGTGTGAAATGGTTGGAATTGCTCTCTGTTCCAATTTGTCTTATATTAATTAACTAACAACCTACTAGTTTTTGGACTGCATTTTAAAACTAATTGGGAAATTATTTTAAAACATACTCGGAAATGTTTTGTGAGTATGTTTAAGTGCTATTAGAATAATAGTTTTGTGGAATTGCTCATAGTGTTAGTTTTGTTAGCTCCCCAAAATATTTTGTTATTTTTACAGTTATAGTTTTGTGTGTGGACTAATTTTAATGTTTTGTTACCTAAGGGTTTTATTCTTAATTGTTCCCCTTAGAATTGTTTTGTTTCTTGATTTTTTTTTTGGGGGGTAGTTTGATTTGTGAGAGGCAGTGTGAAATGGTTGGAATTGCTCCCTGTTCCAATTTGTCTTATATTAATTAACTAACAACCTACTAGTTTTTGGACTGCATTTTAAAACTAATTGGGAAATTATTTTAAAACATATTAATTTTTTAAGATTTTGATTAGATAATTGTTGTCAAGTTCAGCACCAAAGTAGTTTTAGGCTTCGGTATATACATGCTTCAATAAGCTATTCAGTTTTAAAACTAACGTAGCCAATGATCAAGTGGGCAGTGGGCTTGAATGCCTGGAAGGAAACTAGAAAAATTAAGTGTTTTATCTATTGATGGGAGATTGTGAGATTAGAAAAATTTTGTATTTCTATTTTAGCAGTAAAGTAGTTTTGTTGCACTTGCAGCCTAATGTTCTTGTAGTAAGAACTACATTTTTGCTATGGTTTAGAAATTATACGTTGCTTTGTGAGCTGAGGGAGTTCTATCACAAACCTAAATGGATGAGAGTACAGAAATATTTTGAAGTGATTGCATGAGCTCTACGTGTTTTGTTTGTCTATCGATGAACCTAAATGATACTGTGCAGCTTAGAATGCGCATAGAATATGCAGAAGTAGTAGTGTGGTTGAGGTTTTTTGAACTTCTTTTGTCTAATCAAATGAACCTAGAACTTTTTGAAGCATAATTTTGTTCGGTTATATCTTGTATGGAAACAATAATTGGCGAGATAATCGGTAGAGCTAACACACACAAAATATGCCAGGTCGAAATCAGCAATGTGTTCCTCTTATTTGGATGATAGTGTTTTTGTCAGATGCTTGTATATAGAGACAAGGTTTCTACTGTTTCATAGCTCACAGCAGCTTAGTGTTCGTGAGAAGTATCTTTTGTTTTTGAGAGTACGTGCAATTCATGTCTGACCTAAGCATTTTCAGTAAATGCTAACTGGTTGTTAACTTCTCTCTTAACATGGAACAGTTCATACTTTTAAATTAACAACATGACATTCTTAAGTGGGGTGCAGCCCTTGCTGCCTTATCTGACATGGAAAATGGAATAGAAGACATACATCTATACTGTTCCTTTAACCAAGACATCTTATCACCCTTGTTATTAAGTCGCGCGACTAGTCGCGACTAATCGTCGATTAGTCGACAAGTCGGCACACAGGCACCGACTAGTGCCATCGACTCGACTAGTTGCACTAGTCGGTCGACTTGTCGACTAGTCGGCGACTAGTCGCGACTAGCCGCGACTAATCGACCAACATGAGTTTTTTTTTCTTTTAGACTCGGTTTGATGCATTCTTCTAGAGCAAGATCCGAGTATTCTTCCACTCGAGCCTGGTAGCGTAGCAAGTAGTAGTGGTGATAGAAGACAGTTAGTAGTAGAAGCAACAAGCAAGTAGTAGTGGTGATAGAAGGCAGTTAGTAGTAGAAGCAACAAGCAAGTAGTAGTAGATTAGTCGACGACTAGTCGGGATTATCACGACTAATCTCCAAGTCAGTAGCATCACGACTCGACTCGACTTTACGACTTAATAACCTTGCTTATCACAATGTTTACTTGTTGATCTTCAGTAGAACATTTTGAGACCCATCCGAGGTTTTACATGCTAATTTATCAAAAGAGAAACATTGCCAGGGTTTCAAAAAAAAAAAAGGTCTCGAAAAACATTGCGAGAACTGTATGTTCGAAGTGTAACCATCTCATGAACGCTCTTTTCATATATGTACATTGACTTAGTTGTTTGCAGGTACTAGCAGTTGAACCCTTATCCTTCAGCTGTCACAAACTTCTCCGAAAACCAATATCATCATCGAAGCATAGTGAATATGAGGCCTCCTGATTCTACTCGCCTCACCTCTATGAGGCCTCCTATTCTTCCTCATACAATTATGACACCAGATGGTACCTTCCTGTTGCAGTTCGAGGCACTCTTTCTACTTCATCTTTTCTTGGACTTTTGCTTTTTCATTCAATTCCATTTCATAACTTACTAACCTTGTACGTTTTGTTCTTTCTTTAATGATTTTTCTATTTTCTGCTAAGTTGTTCACAAGTCTTCAAGCTAAAGCAAAGAAAACTTAATCCCGTTCTTAGGCAGCACTGTTGTTTGCTTGCTTGCTTCAGTAACTTGCAGTTTTAGAAGATTGATTCTAAAAGATGTTTGGTTACAAGATTGGTTCTTCTGTTACCTTATATTTGAATTTTATTTCAGCTTTTGTTCTTCAAATTGTCAGGTTGGACTGACCTTCGTGCTACCTTTTTGCTCTTTTCGATTTTCAGAAAATGCTTGATGACCTTCCAAGATCATAGGATCGAGATATCACTTTCATCTAGAGTATATATTGACGACAACAGGCCTGCACCAAAACTTTAGTAGCTCTAACCAAGAATTAAATAAAGACAGAATAATATGCAAGTATGAAAGATAAATATGCAAGACACATGCAAGATACATGGATGACGCTATGTAATGAAGGTTCCTATACTTCCAACTATGGAAACACTTAATAGGGCTTAGCTAATAAAGAAAAAGATTTGTGTTCAGATTACCCTATCCTTTTGCAATATTTTCTTGTCCTCTTGAATGCCATAGTGGAGAAAATGCTGCCGTCTTGATGTAAGCTGTTGTCCACTTGTCCTCCCTCTTCTTCATTATTTGCTTATTTAAGATTATATGTTCCACTTGTAGTAGTATAGATGTAGGTGTTCAAGAAAGGCATTTTCTTGTCAGTCTAGTATTTTCCCCCTTGGCTGCAAATATATTAGTAATTCAGTGATGTTTGCTCTTTCTTGTACTCTAGTTGAAAGTGTTCAGGAAAGGCTTTTTGGTTTGCAGTTTAGTATTCTTTATACCTTGGTCGTAGGACATATATTAACAATTTGTAATTCAACTTTCTGTACTTTACCATTCCTTTGTCTCAGCCTTTTCTTGTGCCACTAAAGTTATTTTAGACATAGATTTTCTAATAGTACTAATTAATGTCAAGTTGCGCATGCTTTGTTGTCTGATAGTACCCTTTTTTTCAAATATTTCTAAATATTAACTATTCCACCAAATTTGATGCTATATTTTTTTTGCCTTTCTTATACCTGATTGAAGCTTTTGGCAACCTATTTGATTCATATGTTGATTGGGTCCACAGATTCATAGGTTTTATTCTTGGAAATTTTATTTTGTTGGGTTAAGTAAATGTGAAATCAGTTTTGTGTGATGGGAAGATGGTTTAAATGAAGCTGTGTTTTGTGCTTTGTTTCATCCTTGTGCGGTGTTTTTGTTTTGAATTTTTTGGACCGTTTTGTGATCTCAGATTGGTCTATGCGCTACTTGATGTGGTCAAATAACATTCTCTACTGTCTAATGTTGTGAACTTGTAAATTCTACCAGTATTTGCGAGAAAGAGTCTATGTTTGTTAGCAGAAGGTAGTTAGAACTATTCAAAGCTAAAATTATAGTATTATTTCTGCAATTTCACTGTCCAATTTATAATCTGAAAGTGCTCACCTTCATAACTTGCTTTTGACACATGCTATCTGGAGATTCCTGGTTAATATTATTAAGTCGTCGACTAATCGGCGATTAATCCACAACTAGTCGCCCAGTCCGTACTCGACGGACGACTAGGGAGACTGACTCGACTGGAGCGACTAGTCGAGCGTTCGTACGACTAATAGGTGACCAGCCACGATTAGCCGACCTTGTCTAGCCGCCCGACTAAGCCGAGTAACTCAATTTCTGTTTCAGGCCCAATTGGAGAGGCTCGGCCCGAGTTGATAGCATTGAGTGAAGACTGCACACTTGCACAGGCCACCCTAGATCTCGTCATCGTGAGTGAGTGAAGACTGAAAAGTGAGAATGGAGTAACCCTAGATCTCGTCCTGTGGAGTCTCGTCCTCTCGGCCTCTCTGCTGCATTGTGTGCCTCTTTGCTCTGCCCTCTGATCTGATTTCTCTGCTTTGCTGTCTGATCTGATTTGTGAATCTATGTGCTTTGTGGAGTAGTGATGGGAAAAGAGCAAATGAAGGTAGGACATCAAGTTATGCAACTATCTTTGACGTCTCTAATTTGTTGTCTTAAGCAACCCCTTTAGCTCACCGTATCTCGCCTTGAGGACGCCATGGCGCCCGCCTGGACGCCCTAGTGTCCTGGCGCCATTGTCGCCAAGTCCATCGTGACAACCATGCTAACAATACTTCATTCGAAGAAATTTCACAGAGGTAGATTGGTTTCTTATTTTTGGACACAGCTTTGATGTAAATGTTTTGTATAGGCCTTTTTGGGAAATGATAAATTTGATGGGAAATTGGAATACTTCATTGAAACTACAAATGAAAACAATTGGATCTTTTCGAGCTTGTTGCTCGGCCTAGCACATGAAATGGAAAAACAATCTCATTCTTGGATGACTTATGGCTAAGCTCTTATCTCAGAGCATGATTTTCATCAGCTTCATTCATTTGCAAAGAGGTCATCAACTTTAGTCTCAAAACTTTCTAGCTCCATGGGGCCCAATTCTTTTCCAAGCTCGATCCCTGTTCTGGTTACCATCAAGTTCGCATACACCCTGACGATGCAAGAAAACAGCCTTTCGCACACACGAAGGTCTTTTTGAGTTCTTGATCATACCATTCGGTTTGACCAACGCACTGGCGGCATTCCAGGCTCTAATGAACAACATCTTGCGCCCTTTTCTCCATCACTTTGTCCTCATTTTTTTATGATAGCCTCATCTATAGCAGGACATGGGTGGAGCACTTACAACACTCTCCAGGAGAATCGGCTAGTTTTCAAGGAGAGCAAATGCTTTTTCGGTTGCCGCGAAGTAGCCTACTTGGGTCATGTGGTGTCTGTCCAAGGGGTGGCCATGGATGACGACAAGGTTCAGGCTGTCAAAGAGTGGCCCACGCCCCACTCCTCCGGGCTTTACGCGGCTTCCTCAGACTCGCAGGCTACTACCGCAAGTTCTTCCAACATTATGGCGCGCTTGCTCCCTTGACACGCCTTCTCAAGCGGGAGAGCTTTGCTTGGACTAAGGAGGCGGCTCAAGCCTTCGAGACACTCAAGGCAACACTGGCAGTTGCCCCGGTGCCATGGTTGTCACGGCGACCACGGTGCCTAAGGGGCGCCAGGACGCCTAGTCGTCCTCTAAGGTGATGCTAGGCGAGCTAATATGGTTCACTTGATGAGTACCCGACTACTTAACTAAAATAGCAAATTAGAGAGAGGTCAATAACAATTGCATAACTAATACTTTGATGAGCTTGCCATTCTTTTGTTCTTTTGTAGCTAGCCAAATAACCCCCATCCAAGATGAAATTGTAGAGAGAAACAATAGAGTGTGGCTTCAGAAGAATAAGATGAAAGCCATTAAAGCCATATGTTCCTACCATTGAGAAAGATAGCAAATATTAGAATATAAAGTTGTAAAATGGTTATCGAATATTGAGCAATTGGGCAATGACTATTGTAATTTCATATTTGTAAACTTGAAATGATGAAATGAAATAAGCTTTTGAGTTAACATGATGAAATTGAGAGCACAAACTAGCATAACATTGCCACTTTGCAAAGATAGATCCATCACATAGTACTACTACTGCATAATGCATCACAGAGTTCAAACAATGAGTCAAGGCAAACAAAGTTACAAAACAACTACAACTCTCCATCAAGGCATCAACAATCATAATCTGAAGTTGCGTCATCTTCCCCATGGCTTGCACCACCGCTTTGTGCATTGTCATGAGTAGGAGGAGGAGATTCGTCGTAGTCATCCTCAATCTCTTCATCATCCATATCAAAATCTTCATCAAGCTCATCACCTCTCCTGCCTCCTTCCGCTTCAACCAGCCTTGAACTTGAACCTATAGCAGTAGCACCACCACCATGGCGTCGCCGATGATAAGACAATATAGTGCTCCCAGTCCCAGCAGTTGTTGCATGGGCTTGCCTAGGTAGATTGCGACCACAAAGTGCACTTGATGCACCCACAACCTCATCAACAAGTGCCTAATCCAGATTTTCCGGCTCCGTCTCATGGACATCTTCAGCACCCGTATCAATCCAGTCAGTGTTCCACTCATACTCATCAAAGATCAATGGGTTAAAGTTGCTACCCTCTACACGCATCTTTTGAAATCTTTCAGCAATCTTTTGGTTATATTTGATATAAAGCAAATCATTCAACCTTTGGTGCTCCAGTCGGTTCCTTTTCTTTGTATGTATCTAAAAGGAATAATAACAAAAAAGACTCAAGAGTTACGATTGAAGAAAACACTAAATAAATTCAATTAGAGTATTAGTTAGTTCTGCACTACTAGTTAGTAACTACTTACAAATTCAAACGTGCTCCAATTGCGCTCACACCCGGAAGACGAAGCACAAAGACCAAGAAGACGCTTTGCAAATTGTTGAAGGTCTGATGCGTCGCCACCATATGCATCCCACCAATCAACTACAAAATGGAAATTGGAAAAGGCATAATTCATGAAGGAAATTGAAATGAAATTGACTAATTGAGTACTTACGTGGGCTCATTTTTCCTTGATATTGCTAGTGCCTTTCCAAAGAAAGCTCGCTTTTTCTCATAATGATTAGCTTGGGTGGATATCTTTGTGGCAAGTTCTTCATCACCGTAACCAACCATCTTGGAAGGACATCATTGAAATTGTCTCTTAGCTTTCGGGCACGTGTACTATCTTTCTCCTTGAATGCATAAAATTTATTTGGATTCAAGTACAGTGCAGTCCCATATAGCTTCACTTCCATTTGGTCTGTCCATCGTCTCTCAATAATGTCAATCACACGTTCAAGGAGAGCCTTGCCCTGCAAGGCTTCTTTTATTTTCTCCTTGCCAACATCCATAGCTACCAAAACCTCCGGCATCGCTGGGTTCTCATCACCATCAACGATCCTCAACACAGTAACTAGTGGCTGTGTTTCTCTTTTCGAGCATTGCACAACATTCCAAAAATTAGTAGAGTACAATTTCAGCTACATTCTTCCTCGCTTGTGACTTAGCCAATTTGCATCTATTCCAATCCTCATCCACAAAGAGATTTCTCAATGCAGCCCTATGCTTGAACAAACTCTGCAAGGTTATGAACGATGTGGCAAATCGAGTGGCTGCTGGCCTCACAAGATCATAGCCTCCTGTCTTATCCCTCATTGCATCAAGAAGTTTCCCATGCCTATAGATAAAAGTGGTGACACGCTTGGCTTTGGTAATGCAACTATTGAACTCAGGTATCTTACCAATTTCCTCCAACATGAGGTCTATGCAATGGGCCGCACATGGGGTCCAAAATAGAGTAGGAATTCTGGCCATTAGAAGTCTGCCTGCTGCCTTGTAGTTAGCACCATTGTCAGTAATCACTTGAATAACATTTTGAAGGCCAACATCCTCAATTCTCTTCTGTAGTAAGTCAGCTAGCATATTTGCATCGGCCACTTGACTTGATGCATCAACAGACTCTAGGAAGAAAGTCCTCTCTAGGCTGTTGGCAAGGAAATTAATCAAATGCCGTTCTCTTTTACCAGTCCACCCATCTGACATGATAGTGCAACCATACTCCTTCCAAGCTAACTCATGTGTCTTTCTCAGAAGGTCTATCTTTTGCTTTGCCTTTTGCAACCCTGGTTTCCTCAAGTCATGATAACTTGGTCCAATATGACAGCGTCCAATTTGCCCAATGGCCTCAACCATTATCTCAAAAGACCTTGACTTGGCGACATTGAAGGGTATAACATTCGAGTAGAAAAATCTCTTATGTATTCATTGCATGTCTCTCTATCTTCCTTGGTGATCTTAGAGTTGAACTGCTCCATGCATGTTTGCTTCTTTCCCTTTGCATGTCTTTCCTCAACCACCTCATGGGGAAGCTTCCGAAGCATACTAATAACAAATTTAGTTCCCTCCGGAGGCGCCGGAGAAGGCTTGTTCTTGGCATTCTTGGATTGAAGTGCTGCAGCTGCTAGTTTCCTTTTCATAGCTGTCCCAGAACTTGGAGTTGGCTTTGGTACTGTGGTGGATGCCCGAAGAGAGGGCCAAGAGCCTTTTGATGAATGTGTTGCTTCTCTTTGTGGTTGATCGACTTCGTCAGTCTCTTGTGCTTCCTCTTGTGCCTCCTGTACATCATCATCATCATCATAATTGATTGGCTTGTTCCTCATCCCCTTCCTAAGGTAGTCTTGTGTCTCTCTCATGATGGCTGTGGTAGTCTTGGAGCATTTCTCTACATCTCCAAATGTAGGGCCCCAGATTTTACTATCCGGAATCCTTTGTGATTACTGCACTATTCCCTGGATCAGTAGATAGTGCTCACAGTTACAGAAAATGAATATCAAATACATACCATGCGGAAGCATAAATAAAATAGTAAACTTACTCATGGGCCGATTAGGCGAAATCGATAAATTGCAGCAATGGAAGAACGAAGCACACGGTGGGACCTTGGGGCATGCCCACAGTGCGACCAACCGGAGGTTCGCGACCTAGCCCTTGACATCCTCATCTTCTTTGTCATTGTGAGCAATAGTGTTGCTGAGGCGTAGTGGACTGAATCCTGATTCTGGATTTGTTATGAGAGCGAGCGTGAGCACTCTAACCACCGTGCTCCGCGAGCCAATACACAGAATGCAATTAAATAGTATGCATGGCTAGTCAAAGGAAAGGCTCGGGTTGTTTTATTTGCCAGAAATTGCTTTGGGTAGCGTTATCGTTATTGAATCATAGAGTCATTGCTACTACCTAGAACTCCACACGACGTTTGCCATAATTGACTTACTCCACCACAGACACACTTCCTTTACTTGATCCAATCGAATCGATCCTTTCCTAATTGATTCTTGTCTAAGACTCCCAACAGCGAGCGACATCATTTAGTTAACCCACCGATCATATACTTTCCATCTATTTATTTTGAATCCACCAATACTTTTTGTATTCCAAATTTCTTTAATAATCCAATCTTGTAATCGCTATCCACCGGCTCCTCACCTCTGAATTCTAATGATTCTCTAACCTGGTTACTTTTTAATCCACCGAGATTATTCGTACCAGTACTTTCTAATCATTCCATCCTTTCTGCTAATCATCCAATACCATAATAAGCTTTTTCCATAATCAACCTTATTTGTCACTAATTGTCTCTAACTAATTCATCAATATTTCTCCGCCGAGAATATCATTAATCAAGTTTATACTCAATTATCATATCTCCAAATTCCCTCAAATTCAAATCATCCATCTAGGTCTAATCCTACTAATCCCATTAACTCCAACAATTACCCTTACACTCTTCTAATTCCCCAAAATCATTGATCCAGATTATACTCCGGTAATCATTATTATTCCTCCGATATACCCAAAAATTGTAGGACCGGATATGGCAACAGAGGGGGGTGAATGGTGCCTTTTTAAAAATTGCCCCTAAAAATATCCACTAAAAACTATCTTCTCCAATAGCTATAGCCTTCTCGGAAAAACAGACAGAAGATAAGCTTCAAGCCTAAAAACATAGCACAGACCAAACACCTGAAACTTAGAAGCAAAGACAAAAGAAGAGCAACTTAAAATAAAACAGACTAAAATTCACTGCCAGCTAGGTGATGACTTTGTCATTAAAACTAGAAAGGTTCTTGAATGATTGCTGCTCTTGATAGGTCAATTGATTTGGGCTGCAATCTAAAATAGCAAAACATCCCTAAAAGAGGACGGTGTAGTCATATATCAGATGAAAGCACTGATTTCCAAACATCTTTCAAACTGCAGACAAAACTGCATCCAGCCGAAGGAAATTGTACAGATTACTTGCTAACTGCAGCTAGGGAGGAGAATAGGAAAAAGAAATGCAAAGAGATTAAAGCAGTAATTGACCACCAGGGACTTAATTTGTGAAATGCTAACAGCAGTAAGACACCCTCGGCTGAAACCTGTGAAGGAGAACTGAAAGCAAAAGCTAGAAAGCTGCCGCTACAGTAAATACAAACAAAGACTTGAAAAACTGAGAGGTTGCCGAAAGATCTTTGCTTCCTTCAGAACAAACAAAATATCAAACCAAACTGAAAAGCCAAGCAATTCTCCTGAAATGAAAAACGCAGCAGAAAAGAGCAGAAATAGTATTTGGCTGCAAGAACTATCAGTTCTGAAAGTGGAACCGAAAACTGACAGAGACACTCTCGACTGAGAACAGAAAAACTGAACCGAGAACAGGGAAAATTGTTGAGAATCTGCTGCTCTTCTCAGGCCTAAAGATCAATATTACACACTCAATAGCTTTAAGACCTCTGGGAACAAAAGAAACCATAAAGAGATCAAGAAGATGAGATTTGACCCAAAAATCTGAAAACTTACAGAGAAACACCAAAATTCAAATTTCTCCTCATTCTTTGATCTTTTGGGCATGAAACTTTGGGAATATGATAGCAATAGTCATAGGACTCTAGATATCAAGTTTCAAGCCATCTTGCAAAAGGAATCAAGAACTGCTCAAAAACCCTAGAATGCAGAATAAGAACAGAGAGAGCCAAATCTCAAGAACTGAAATTAAACTCAAATTCCTCATGAAACTAACTGATTAAAGGATGTAGGAATGTAGTTCTATCAAGGAGCAATCCATTTTACTACTTCCCGGCAAGAAACAAACAAGAACTCAAAATCTCAAAAATCTTGCATATAGTTCATCGAAGCAGACAGAGCAAGAACAGAAACCAGAAATTCAGATTCCCATTTCTATGAGCTAAATGACCACAACGGAGTCCCCATACGCCTGTACATTTGAACATGAAAGAAATTACAAGAAGGATCAAACCACTCATTCTCTCCATCTCACATAAGCACAAGAGCAAGAACAAGCACACACTGCTCAAACCCCTGCCCACACACGTAGGAGACAACTCACAAGAGCATTGTGACAACCCTGGACACAACAACCTCTCAACAACTAAGGCTCAAAAGCAAACAAACTTCTAAAACCTCTTTTGACTCAATTGAAACCCTAATTCACTCTAAAATCCATGAGGAGGCATGCAGCTCCTCTCCTCTATTTATAGCCTTGGCTAACGGGTCTCCGCCCCGTTACGCCCGCTAAATCCAACGGCGCCCGCTCCCGCTTTTGCAGTATTGCGAAATTCCCGTTTCGCCCCTCCTGCACCTTCCGGGAAGCTTCCGCACTCCTTGCCTCGCACGCCTCGCAAACACCTCGAGTCCACGTCGCCTTTGACACATCCCGACCGTTCTGACCTCAGCGCCACCTGCGCCTAGTCCGGTCCACCGTGTCTCGCCACGACTCGCCTCGACGTCCCGCAATCCACGCACAAGAAACACGCCAAATAGCACCGCTCGATACATGAAAGCGTAAATAGAGACCAAACCTGTCGAGTCATCAGAACATGCAACCTAAACCCATACGACTAGGTTCGACCAAGTCCGACCGAGCCCGTTACGCCACGCAACGTCTAGGTCCGAACCAACCGACTCAAACTCGACTTTTCGTAAACGATGTCAATTACTCATCATACACAACGGGATGACCTCCACATGGTCTCTCAAAAATTCAATTCCTCCTTCTAGTATTTTGATCAAATCCTATCAATCACATTATTCCCAGCCTCTTCCAAGAATTCACACTATTTGTCTGTATCGTAATCCCGTAATTCCCTTGCACTTCCTAATTCTTCAAGAATCATTTAAATCATCTACCTAGCCTATATATTCATTTAGACTCCACCCACTTATTTCTCTTAGACTCCTTTCTGTCATTCCCTTTTTATAATCGACATGAATCCACCAATCATCGTTATGTACTTACCACAACAGTCATCCTCTTTTCCTACGACTCTATTTATTCTTCCTATCATTTTACTTTGTGAAAGAAGAAGCTTTATCATCATTTAGCCTTTGAAATATAATCCATAGAAAACCTCCTGAGACTTAGCAGTTTGAACAAAACATAATGTATATGAGAATGCAATAACGAGCGATTGATTCCATCCACCGTTACATGGCATCTGCACCATATGCTTAATCCTTCAGCGTTATAGCCGCTTAACTTATCACTGGGGCGACACCCAGGGCAACACAAATCAGGGTCTTGCACTGCCCTCCACTTTTCCATTACCACCCACAAAGTTTTTGAAATAGAACTATATATGGTTAAGCCCCCATGTCCGCCCTTGACCGTGGGCACGGCTATTCGAATAGTTTTGACTCTGCAGAGTTTGTACACTTTCACCACAAGAGACAATCAACTCTTTGCCCCACACGATTCCTTAGTCATGTGGTTGAGCAGACCATCACAATGACTGTTCAAAGTATCTAGCTCCTTTTGTCATCTCACCTTATGGGCTTCTCCCACTTGCGGTGGGTCCCATCTATGCACGGGATGTTCTCCACAGTTATTAACGCAGCCGGGCTCCCCTTCCCGCAACGCTTAGAACAGCTGAAAAACTTCACCCTCCCCTTGGTGTCCCTTTAGGCCTCCCCTTGCCCTTGCTTATCCACTTCAATTCACTACCAGTGAGATGAGTCCAGGAGTTTCGATACAACTACTTAGCCAAGTTATACTTTACAGACTTGTGGTTACACTGTTTTACGTGGGAGATCATGACAAGATTCAGTCCTTAGCGGTATCTGGGTGGTTCTTCCACTAACCACATTGTGCTTCCACCGCACCACTCACACACCCTCGAACCATCCGCCCAGATATTCAAGCAAGTAGAGTTTTGGGAACATAAAATAATCATATCGAACATATACCAGTCATTACCACCATGACTGCCCAACCAAATCTTCTCATGATTAAAAGTGATGCTTGGGCGTTTTCACGCCCATGAATATCTATGCAACACTACGCATGGCGTATAAATTACGAACTTATTTTCAAAAGGTTACTATCATAATTTCGCTAGGGCGACAAGTTTCATATATTCAAATATTCAACAAGGGGGTGTAATATTAATCAAGGCAAACAATGGGCATATAACTAGAATCTTGAATTAAGCATGTATTTGTATATAAAATTAAAAGCATGCAATTTGATAATTTAAATAAAAGTAATTTGCAGAAAATGTAGGTTCAACATGATCAAAGTATTGACTCGTCTGGCGCGGTTTACCGCGGTTTTGAGCTCACACAATGCTTTTTCTGGAGCTTCCGGTCTTTATCTTCACTTCGCTTCTTGTTCACGCTTGATTCCTTGGTTCTTCAGGACTCCAATATCTAAACAACTGAATCCAAATAAAAGCAAATAACTCAGAAGATCCAAAATAAATTCGAACAATCTTGATTTAGTTTTGTTATGAGTTAATGGTCGGTTCGGGTGGTTTGAGAAAAGGGTGGTGGAAGATTATAACGATTCGATCTTTTGTCAATAATTTCTTTTATTATTCATGTATTTATTTAGGAAATTCCATGAGGTAGGTTAGACTTATGATTTTGTCTGGGCAATGTCTGCTAGTTAGGGTTCCATTTCAATATTAGCACTAACTTTGTCTTTACGGCTTATCTAAGATGACACTTTAGAGTTTGGACATTTATTCCAATTATTATTAAGGATATCTTTACTTAGCTTGAATAATTAACCCAAAGCCACAAGCCTTTAACTAATTTAGATTCTAAAATAACTACTAAAGACACCTTATGTATTCATTATGAGAACTAACCCAACTTTAATCCTCACAATATTACTTTCACCTCCTATTTAAATTTTATTAGCTACTCTAAATTATTTTCTAAATTTAAATGAGCCTCAAAAATTATAACTTTGGTTCCACTGGATAGATCTTGAATTTAGACAAATTTAGAAATTTATTTCATTTAATTTGGAGTTAAAATGAATAAGTTATGCCAATTTGAAATCTTTCGTCTTGTTTAAATCCCAAAAATAATAAAATCTGACAAGTGGGACCCGTAGCGACAACGTGGTCGTGGTCGTTCTTCGACCACGTTGTGTGTGGTCGACTTCGACCACAGTGTGTAGGCGTGAACGTGGTCGGCAGGTGCTTCGACCACGTTATGTGTGGTCGTAAGACCGGCAGAGCGGTCGTAACGCAGCGGGAGGTGGTCATAAAGGACACAGAGTGGTCGTAAATGACTTTTGGAGTGGTCGTAAGCGCTTCGACCACGCTGCGAAGCGGTGATCACTGTCGGAAGTGCTCCAACCACGTTGTGAATGGTCGGAGGGGGGCTTCGACCATGGTGTGGGTGGTCGGAGGGGGTGATGACCATGGTGAACAGTGATCGGTAGTATCACTATGTGGTCGTGGGGAGCTACGACTACGAAAGTTAAACGCGTCGTAACAACCACGTGGTCGGCCGACCACGCCAGGCCAAAGTCGGCCAGCCACCACGTTGTGGAAGGTCGGCTCTGACCACGGTATACGCGGTCGGTTCTCGACCACGCTGTGGGCGGTCGGTTTTGACCACATTGTAGGTGGTCGGTCTTCGACCATGTTACGGGTGGTCGTGCTGACGAGTGGGACCCACCTGTCAGCCAAAGGATTAAAAATGCAGAAAACTCAACCCGGCGCTGCGGAGCCGAGGGCTCGAACGTGCGCGACCAGGGAGTCGGGGGGAAGAGAACACGCTAGCCAAGTGAGCTTCGAGGCATTGCCTACCCATATAGGATGAATAAACCTCTTGAGGTATGCGGCGAGGTGGTCGAGCGGGAGGCCGAGGGTCGGGTCGGCGGTGTGGCCGGCGGTGGGCGGTCGGGAGGTGCCACGATGCTTGAAATGCGTTCCCTATGTCATGGTGAAGCCGATGGAGGGGTCGGCGGGGACCGGGGTGCACGGTGGAGGCCCGGTGGCGTGCGACGGTGGCGGCCAGGGGAGCTTCGGCGACGGCGGGCTACGGGCCACAGGAGGCTCGGAGAAGACCGGGAAGGGCTTCGTGTCGTCCTGGGGATGGTGTGGGTGAAATGAATTGGGTTTTGGTGGCTCGGATCAATGGATTGCCAGTGGCCGGAGTTGGGGAAGGGAGATGACGCCGCGAGCTACAGGCGATGGGAGCGCAATTACACACTGTGGGAGGATCCTGGGAGAGTGGGGGTGTGTTGGCGTGATCGGCAGCCTTTATAGGCGCGCGGGTGAGGCCGGCATCGAGCGCTCCCCCTGTGCGGTCGCTTCGGTCGAGATTTGGCAGGCGTAGGGGGGATTCGGCGATGATGGCACTGCCACCGCGTGCAGGGGAGGGGCGCCGAGCGTCGCGTGCTGCAGAGGGTCTAGGCTTCTTGAGCCGTGTGTCGAGCGACGTGGCAGAGCAGGCGAAAAGGGGCGAGCGGCAGGCCGGTGCGACTTCTCCGTGTGTCTTTGTGTGTCTTTGTGCTCGGTTTCAGGCTTCACCTCGCGTATCTCACCACCAGGCGGTGAAGCGCATCCTTCGGTACCTTCGAGCTACCATTGACTATGGTATCTGGTACTCTTCCTCATCCTGCCTTTCCCGAGAGCCTACTCGGATGCGACTTTCTTGGGTCAGGATGAGCAGAAGAGCACTTCGGCACCGCCAATTCATTGGCACTTCTCTCGCTTCTGGTCCTCGAGGAAGCAGGTGTTGCACACCCACCGCAGAGGCCGAGCACGTTGTCGCAGCCGATTCTCGAGCCAAGTGCTTTGATGGTCTCGACCTGCGGGACTTCGGGTTAATTATCGACGTTGTTCCACTCCTTTGTGATAACACTTCGCAATTAACATTGCTAAGAACCCGGTCAACATTCTCGGACCAAGCATATCGACATTCGCTTTCACTTCCTTAGAGACCATGTGGAGAAGGGTGACATCGTACTCCAGTTTGTGGAGGGTGACCACCAGTTGGCTGACATCTTCACCAAGCCTTTGGATGGCTCGAGGTTTTCAGCTCTGCGGGGAGAGCTTGGGGTGGTTTGTCCTTATGGACTGTTGTGAGGGGGAGCTTGTGCTTTACTGCTTTACTATATTTATTATGCTCTTACTCCTTTCGATTGCATTGCATATGGGTGCATTGGGTTTAGTCCTTCCAAAGATAGGTTAGAGTGGTTCTTTGTCTAGTTGCTTAGACTTCTTACTCTTATCTTATGCTTTCAGGATGCTCTATTAGCTGTTTCTTATCTCACTAGATTGAGCTCACTCACTTCTTGCGATCTAGCGAGGGTTGGGCCACCTTCGGGTAGACAGGGTACGTGTTTGCTCTCTAGTGTGTGTTTTTACGGTCAGCTATTAGTCCTGGAGTCATATGGGGTAGATGAGAGTCAGTCTAAGCCATAGTATCCTCTATATCTTATCTATGCTTTAAGGACTGCCTGTTTTCTTTGCCAGCTTCTCGATTTTATTGCTTTGGTTCAGGGGGAGTTCATTTGGGAGCTTCTGGAATGTAATATTGACTTAACTCAACTTGAACTAAAAGCTGCATCACTTGTTGAGGGGGAGCTGGATTTTCTGTATGTCATTCTGCATTGTAATATAAATACATTGAGCCTTGATTATTATCCGGTTATGACATGCTTATGATGATTTACATCTTGCCATGATTTATTCTTAATTGCTAGATTTATCATGACTTCATATGTGTAGACTAGCTTATGACATGATGAGTTAATTAAACTTGCTCAATTTACACTAAAAACTTGTCATGATTAGCACTCGAGTTTAGTCTTTCTTGAGCTATCCTTTTATGATTCATGCCATGTCAAATAGGCTGAGTTGAGCGTTGAATCTCTTTTGAGCCTTAGATTGAGCTGTCTTAAACTCTTGATGTAACATGAGTTAGTACAACTTGTCAAAAAGCAAAAAGATCTCTTTTGTGCGAAAAAACTGATCTCACCAACTCTTTCTCATGAGACGGCTTGCCATTGCACTAGGCATGAACTCAGGGGGAGTTTTGGATGACCTAGACTATCTTCTTAAGCTTCTTGCTTGGATTAGTCGCAGAATGGCTTGAGATCTAGCACATGATAAAAATATTGGTTGAAAACAACCATAAGTTCCAAAAGAAAAATGTCATTTGTGCTCAATTTGCTTGAGCTATCAAAAGAATCAAGTACTTGAACCATTGTTTCACTCTTGAGTATATAACACTCTATTTGGACTCGATATTAGATTCTTGGTTTCGCTTAGCTTGATTGACATGGCTTGCATCATCCTTAGATATCTCTAGCTAGACTTTGCTTATTGATGACTTGACATGTTCATAAAATGCACTAAAATTCATATTGTCATCTAGTAGCTTCTAGTTGGCTTATACATATTTTGTCATGATCTAGATAGCTTTTCATTAAGTTATGGCTTGGTGTAATACATTATGGTCATTTTGGATAAATCTCATGGCTCAAAATGCTTAGAAATAATCAAACTTCAGCCGTTTCATCCATGTTTGTGATCTTATTCTCTCCTTTGAATTCTTGATGTGTTTATTGCCAAAAGGGGGAGAATAGTGGTAGAAAAAGCCATTTTGGGAGCTTTGAGGAAAACTTGTTCTTTCTCTTGCTCCTTCTATCGACATGGTCATTAGCTTCACTCTTGCTCTTATTGGACCATGTTAGACTCTTCAAACTCAACTTTGTGCTTTTTCGGTGTTTGTCAATATACTCATCAAGGGGGAGATTGAGAGACCATGTGAGGGTCATCCCATTGTGAGTGATGAGTAATTGACTTCTGTTCTCAAAAGTCGAGTTTGAGTCGGTTTGTTCGGACCCAGACGTTGTTTGGTGCAACGGGCTCGGTCGGACTTTTGATCAAGCTTAGTCGTATGGGTTAGGATGTATATTCTGATATTGCGACATGTTTGATCTTGTTTATGCTATTTACGCACTCATGTATCGAGCGGTGCTATGTGACGTGTTTTCTTGTCTGTGTGTCTGTAGGACATCGAGGCGGAGTCGTGGCGAGACACGGTGGACCGGACTAGGCGCAGGTGGCGCTGATGTCAGAACGGTCGGGATGTGTTGAAGACGACGTGAACTCGAGGTGGTTGCGAGTCGGGAGACGAGGAACCGAAGCTAGAGCTACTGGTGATGGACACAACGAGCGACGACGAGAGAACCGGGACTAGACTCAGGTGGAGTCGGAGATCTCGGTCGATGTCGGATGGAAGCGACGGGCTGCAGCGGAGCAGACCGGACGCGGGAAGTTTCCGGGAAGGTGCTTGAGGGGCAATTTGGAGAATTGACTCAAGCATGAGTGGAGGGGCTGGTTTTCCCTCCAAATGTGTGTGTTGATTTTCTTGCCTCATGGATGTGAGAGGTAGAAAGTAAGGTTGGTATGACACTTCTTGTTTTGCTTATTTGGTGTGAGCTCTTTTCTTTAAAATGTGAAGAGGGAGGCAGCAGTAGTATTGAACGTGTAAGCAAGAAATGTATGTGTATTCAGTGTGTTCTTATGGTCACTACTAGCGTGAGCCCTCAGTGAGAAATCATGTAGTGTGGCGTGAGTTCTCTTCATTTTTTGCTGGTCTTTGACCCCTCTGCATGCAGTGCAAATGGCATCGATTTTTACTGAAATTTTTACTGTGTACTTATGAATCTAAGCTGATTCTATCTGTATAGCATGCAAGTCTGGATTTCCATCTTGTTTCATTATTTTCGGCTGGTGGATTCTCAGTTTTTTTCGGACAGAACTAGTAGCTACTGTTTTCAGTTTTGTGCTCTCGGCAGCTGGATACATCCTGTGTTTCTGCTCTGCAGTTTGCCGTTGCTCTGTGTTGTTTCTTCTCTGATTTTGCTCTCTCGACAGCAGGCTATCCTCTGCAGCTCACTGTTTGCCGATCAATCTGTCTTCTGAGCAGTAGTTAGATCAGCCGGCTCTTGGAAGATTGACCAGGACTGTTTTGCCAGTCAAACCAAATGTTCTTCACAGCAGAAATTTCAGTGCAGCTGGCTTAAAGCCTAGTCTTTTCGATTTATTTTCTCTGCAGTTTTTGCTTTGTTGGCAGCAGCCCTTTTCTTAGCTTTTGTGAAGCTATTTTACTGTATGCAGTATTTTAGTTGAGTATCTGTCCAGTCTGTTGGTAATTCTCTAGTAAGCCGTCTTGGTCAAGACTAATGAAAATAGTCTCTCGGCAAAACTAGTTTGGAGTATTTGGTTTTCTCAAGTTAGGGAACAAAATTTCCTTTTAAGTTAACTTTCAAGTAAAGCTCTTGTCCTCCTGGTCAAATCTGGTCTTCTCGGTTTTCTCTCTTTTGGCAAAAGTTGTGTGGATATTTTCAGGGGTATTTTTTAAAAGGCACCATTCACCCCCCCTCTGTTGCCATATCCGGTCCTACAATTGGTATCAGAGCCGGTTAGCTTTTGTCTATAGATCTTAACCGGTCTGCAAGCCATGGCGACAGACAAGTATTCCACCAAGCCGCCCATCTTTGATGGCCTGGATTACCCCTTCTGGAAGAGCCGAATGGAAACATACATCCAGGCTCAGGGGTATGCCATCTGGCGGAAGGTGAAGGTTCAGTTTGTTGTTCCTGCCGATGAGAACATCAATACCGGGAATATGGCTGATGTTGAGGCAAACGCAAAGGCGAGGAACATCATCATTCAGGGGTTGAGCAGAAGCGAATTCGATCGCATCTCTCACCTGTCGTCCGCCTACGACATCTGGGTGACCCTCGATGCATACCATGAGGGCACCACCCAGATCAAGACGGTTCGACAAGACCGGTTCAGCGAGAATACAAGAAATTGAGATGCTTGCCGGTGAGTCCCTTGACGAGTGCTTTTCTCGCTTTCACAAGATTTTGAGCAACCTCCGAGCCGTCGGTCTCACATACTCCGACTCGGATAACGCCACAAATTCTTTCTCGCACTCGATCTTAGGGTTTGGGAGATAAAGGTGACTACCATCAAGGACACCACAGACCTCTCGACCTTGACTCTTGATGTGCTTTACTCGCGCCTCAAGACTCACGAGATTGACATAGTCTCTCGTCGGTCGAAGTCTCAGTCGATGGCACTAGTCACCGATCCCGCTCGGATCCACTTCTTCCGAGCCATCTTGCGGATTCTCCTCGCGCTCTCTCGTGACATAACCAATGATCGATAGAGCAGCTTATGGATGAGCAGCTAGCCCTCCTCGCACGGAGATTCTCCCATGCTTACAAAGGGAGGAGGGACGGAAGGAAAAGAGGACCCGTGATTTGTTTCGAGTGTGGTGGCCCCAACCACATCCGAGCAAACCGTCCCAAGCTTGGGAAGGGTAAAGGTGACTTCATGGTTCGGGCAAGAACGACTACATCGACAAGAACCGCAACTCGAAGCCCTCAAAGACGGCCCCGGAAAGAAGAAGTTCGCGACCTTGGGAAGGCCAAGAAGCTCTTCCACCGCTTCTCGCCGCTGACGACCTCGACCTCACCGAGGTGGAGGGATGGAGCGACGACGACGGGACCGGTGACCAAGACCCCAAGGGCGACAGCGACTTCTCGGGATGTGCTTCATGGCCCTTGAGGGCTTAACCGAGCGACTGCGATCTCTATTCCGACTCGATGAGGTATATCCTCTTATGACCAACTTAATGAAGCCTTTCTTAAGTTAGGAGGTTTTCATGCTAGAGCTAAGACTAGATGTAGCGAGTTGGAGAAGGAAGTAGAGATTATCACGGAGCTTCGTCACTTATATCTCGCTCCCTCCGTGATGACCGTGATACATGCCGTGCTTTGATCGGTGATATGGAGAAGCTAAGGACCTCACATGATAGTCTGTCCTCTGAGCTTGATGCAATTAAGGTGGAGAATGTTAGTCCGCTTGTCGATTTAGAATTGAGTAGGATGATCATACCCTACTTACTACCGATGAGACTATTGCTCCCACCTCATGTGAGGATAAGGACTTTAATGCTAGAGGACCTTATGCCATGCTTCTGGATCTGCCCGAGTCTTGTGTAAATTGTGATAACTTGAATATGAAACTAAAACGGGCAGATCATAAAATTGCAGAATTTCAAACCTTCTTACTTGAGCCTATTGCTTCATGTGTAAATTGTCCTAAGTTAACTGCTGAACTTGAATCTGTCTCAAAACAGATTCAAGAAATGATTGACTACAATAAGAAAATGGCTCAGTATGCTTCTAAGGACCCTATTAGCTCACCATGCAAAAATTGTGATAAACTAAAATCTAACTTGATTGCTTTGGATGATAAATGTGAAGCTAACTAAGGACCTCCTAGAAAAATCACGTCCGCTTGTGCCTTCATGTCGAGGTGTTGGAAAAGGATAAGGACATGGTAGAGACGTTTAGGAAGAGTTACGAGAACCAAATGGCTAGGATTAGGGCTGCCCCCTGTGTGTCCTGCGAAGCCCTCAAGGTTGAGGTGGCCGTGCATAAGGAGAAATATGCACGTGCTATTCGCTCTTCTGCTGTTGGTTCTTCTCCTTCTTCTCCTCCTGCTGTCTCTCCTTATTCTCCTTGCTCCTCTTGCACCTCTCTCTTTCGGGAGTGTCAGTACCTTATGAACACTCGAGAAATTTGTAGGAGGCAAGAAGAATCTCAATCTTATTCTAGACCAATCAAAGATTTGCAAGTTCAAACAAGGTCTAGGATATGATCTCCGTGAGGATGTGAGGAAAATCCACCGCCGTGCTCGCACCGTAGTCGCAGGTGTGATTGAGGTCAAGCCCAAGAACAAGGAAGTTCAATTTAAATCGGGGCTTTGTCCAAGGGATTTCGACGACAAGGTGACTTCACCGCAGCTTGACCCCTCGAAGACAGTATCATTGCACCTTCAGTCAGAAGGATGAGCATGTGTTTGACCATTGCTTCAAGCGCGCCAAGATCGCGCGAAGAGACCATGTTGAGTCTCTTAGGCGTATTCGTGGTCGCCCGCACCTTGAGTGCACCAAGACCAACACGAGGTCTAGGTTTGCTATCACAGTTTTGGGCAGATCGAGGACTTGGTTCTTCCGAAGTTTTCATTTTCGTCCTCATGCTCCCTCTCGTCGTGACTTCCGCCGTCCCGAGGGTAGATCTCGTTTCCATCGAGATAGCTACCCGCGGCGTGATCGCCGTCTTGCCGGTACTCGACTCGCCTCCCGTAGCGTCGGACCCGGCAATGACTTCTGTGCGCACATAGACCTTCCGCTTTTTGAGCGACGGAGGCGTGGGGTAGTTAGAGGTCGACCGTGTGTGACTACTTCTTCGCTCGACGTGTGACTCAAGATTGGGTGCCAAAATCTATGTTGATTTATCCCAAGATCGAGACTTTACTCTTGTTGACTCGGGTTCACGGGCCGGGGAAGGAAAGGTTTGGCTTGTAGACTCGGGTGTTCACGACACATGACCGGAGATTCCCGCTGGTTTTCTTCCTTACCCGAGCTTGGTGATGAGACTATCACCTTTGGAGACTCTTAAATGCGGACGCCATCGCCAAAGGTACTTGTATGCGCGTTAATGACTCATTTGTTTTAAAAGATGTTGCCTTGGTGAGTAAGTCGCATTACAATTTGCTTTCGGTTTCTCCACTTCGATGACGGTTTTGAGGTAAGTTTTAAGAAAACGCCGCAAAATTGTTGATTCTTCTGTAGTCCGGTTTATGGATTTCTCGTTATGGGAGGACCTTTCGTGCTGATTTTATTGAGCCTTCTGGTGATTCTCTCCGGTGTTTGGTTGCTTCTGAGTCCCGCGACCTTTCCTTCTGGCATAGGAGACTTGATCATATTGGATTTGACCATTTGACCCGAGTTAGCGGCCACGATCTCATTCGTGGTCGCCAAACTCAAGATGGTCAAAGATCTTGTTTGCGCTCCATGCTTGACACGGCAAGATGGTTGCCGCTTCTCACCCTCCCACACAAGGACTATGACCGATGCACCGTGACACCGCTCACATGGATACAATCGGACCGGCTCGAGTGCGATCTGCGGGAGGAAGTGGTATGTTCTTGTCGTGGTCGATGACTTCTCGAGGTATTCTTGGGTGTTTTCTTGGCCTCAAGGATGAGACGTTTACACATTTCCGAGGTCTTTTCAAGAGGCTTTCGCTGAGCTTCCGGTGCCTTACGAGCGATCCGCGATGACAATGGCACGGAGTTCAAGAATTCCTACTTTGAGAGTTTCGTGGTGAGACAGTGTAGAGCACCGCCTCTCTTCTCCATACGCCCCCAACAGAATGGCGTTGTGGAGAGGAAGAACCGCACCTTGGTCGAGATGGCGTGACAATGCTTGATGAGTACTCTACACCTCGGAAGTTTTGGGCTGAAGCTATAGCCACCGCGTGCCATGTTTCAAACAGAGTTTTTCTTCGGGCACACTTGCACCACACTTCTTATGAGTTGAGATACGCGCAAAGCCCGCGTTTCTCATTTTCGTGTGTTTGGTTGCAAGTGTTTTATTCAAGTCCGGAACCTAGATAAGTTCGAGTCACGTTCTTGTGATGGACTCTTTCTAGGCTACTCGACTTCTTCGCGGCCTATAGGGTCCAGGCCGCGAGTCTAGCAAAATGGTAGAAACTCGTGAGGTAACCTTCGATGAGGCCATCCGGGACTAGGCCGATATCTCGAGTTCACTAGAGCGACCGAGACTATCTTCGTGGATGATGAGGATGATGGAGATGAGGGTTGTCTACCCGATCCAGTCCCTCATCCACCCCTTGAGGTGCCTTCTTCCACCGCACCTCGAGGTGATCGCCTCACCTTCTTCTTCCGAGCTAATGGCTCTGCTCCTACCCGTCGTGTAACGAGGTAGAGGCCACTTCTTCATCTCATCCAGACCTCCAAGACATATTCAAAATCTCATCCTTCCGAGCGGATGATTGGAGATCTCTTTGAACGAGTCACACGCCCAAGTCAGGCGACGCTTTTCTCTCCACTCTGCCTTCGTAGCTTCTTTTGAGCCCAAAGACGTTTGTCATGCGTTATCTGACGAGTCTTGGATCAATGCTATGCATGAGGAGCTGGAGAGTTTCGAAAGAAACAAGGTTTGGACGCTTGTTGAGCCCCCTCGAGATCATAATATCATTGGAACCAAATGGGTGTTCAAGAACAAGCAAAGTGAGGATGGGGTAGTCATTCAAACAAGGCTAGACGGTTGCAGGGGTACTCCCGTGTTGAGGGTCCGGATTTGAGGAGACCTTGCCCTCGTAGCTAGACTTGAGGCCATTAGAATTCGCTTGCCTTTGCGCTTCTAAGGGTTTCAAGCTTTACCGATGGACGCCAAGAGTGCCTTTCTCAATGGCTTCATTGAGGAAGAAGTCTATGTCAGACAGCCTCCAGGTTTCGAGAACCCAAAATACCCTAGTCATGTCTACAAGCTTTCTAAAGCATTGTATGGACTTAAGCAGGCTCCTAGAGCTTGGTATGAAAGGCTTAAGTCCTATCTTTTGAGGCATGATTTCGAGATGGGTAAAGTTGACAAGACCTTGTTCATTCGCCGGCTTGGCAATGACCTTCTGCTCGTCCAAATTTATGTCGATGACATTATCTTTGGCGGCTCTTCTCATGCTCTAGTTTCACAATTCTCGGATGTCATGAGCACCGAGTTTGAGATGAGCATGATGGGTGAGTTGACATTCTTCCTTGGCTTCCAGATCAAGCAGACTCGGGAGGGTACCTTCTTGCATCAAGGCAAGTACACTCGAGACCTCCTGAGACGATTTGACATGAGTGATGGAAAGCCGGTGTCGACTCCGATGGCTTCTACAGCCGTTCTAGACCCAGATGAGGACGGTGAGCCACCGATCAAAAGGAATTCAGAAGCATGATTGGCTCTCTTGTACCTCACTGCCTCGAGACCGGACATACACTTCTCCGTGTGTCTTTGTGCTCGGTTTCAGGCTTCACCTCGCGTATCTCACCACCAGGCGGTGAAGCGCATCCTTCGGTACCTTCGAGCTACCATTGACTATGGTATCTGGTACTCTTCCTCATCCTGCCTTTCCCCGAGAGCCTACTCGGATGCGCACTTTCTTGGTCAGGGATAGACAGAAGAGCACTTCGGCACCGCCAATTCATTGGCACTTCTCTCGCTTCCGGTCCTCGAGGAAGCGGTCCGGTGTTGCACACCACCGCAGAGGCCGAGTACGCTGTCGCAGCCGATTGTCAGTAGCCAAGTGCTTTGATGGTCTCGACCTGCGGGACTTGGGTTAATTATCGACGTTGTTCCACCCTTTGTGATAACACTTCTGCAATTAACATTGCTAAGAACCCAGTGCAGCATTCTCGGACCAAGCATATCGACATTCGCTTTCACTTCCTTAGAGACCATGTGGAGAAGGGTGACATCGTACTCCGGCCAGTGGAGGGTGACCACCAGTTGGTCGACATATTCACCAAGCCTTTGGATGGCTCGAGGTTTTCACTCTGGGAGAGCTTGGGGTGGTTTGTCCTTATGGACTGTTGTGAGGGGAGCTTGTGCTTTCTCGCTTACTATATTTATTATGCTCTTACTCCTTTCGATTGCATTGCATATGGGTGCATTGGGTTTAGTCCTTCCAAAGATAGGTTAGAGTGGTTCTTTGTCTAGTTGCTTAGACTTCTTACTCTTATCTTATGCTTTCAGGATGCTCTATTAGCTGTTTCTTATCTCACTAGATTGAGCTCACTCACTTCTTGCGATCTAGCGAGGGTTGGGCCACCTTCTGCAGACAGCAGTGCGTGTTTGCTCTCTAGTGTGTGTTTTACGGTCACTATTAGTCACAGAGTCATATGGGGTAGATGAGAGTCGGTCTAAGCCATAGTATCCTCTATATCTTATCTATGCTTTAAGGACTCGCTGCTTTCTTTGCCGACTTCTCGATTTTATTGCTTTGGTTGGGGAGTTCATTTGGGAGCTTCGAATGTAATATTGACTTAACTCAACTTGAACTAAAAGTCGCATCACTTGTTGAGGGGAGTGGATTTTCGTATGTCATTCTCGCATTGTAATATAAATACATTGAGCCTTGATTATTATCCGGTTATGACATGCTTATGATGATTTACATCTTGCCATGATTTATTCTTAATTGCTAGATTTATCATGACTTCATATGTGTAGACTAGCTTATGACATGATGAGTTAATTAAACTTGCTCAATTTACACTAAAACTTGTCATGATTAGCACTCGAGTTTAGTCTTTCTTGAGCTATCCTTTTATGATTCATGCCATGTCAAATAGGTCGAGTTGAGCGTTGAATCTCTTTTGAGCCTTAGATTGAGTCGTCTTAAACTCTTGATGTAACATGAGTTAGTACAACTTGTCAAAAGCAAAAGATCTCTTTGTGCGAAAAACCGATCTCACCAACTCTTTCTCATGAGACGGCTTGCCATTGCACTAGGCATGAACTCAGGGGGAGTTTTGGATGACCTAGACTATCTTCTTAAGCTTCTTGCTTGGAGTAGTCGCAGAATGGCTTGAGATCTAGCACATGATAAAAATATTGGTTGAAAACAACCATAAGTTCCAAAAGAAAATGTCATTTGTGCTCAATTTGCTTGAGCTATCAAAAGAATCAAGTACTTGAACCATTGTTTCACTCTTGAGTATATAACACTCTATTTGGACTCGATATTAGATTCTTGGTTCCGCTTAGCTTGATTGACATGGCTTGCATCATCCTTAGATATCTCTAGCTAGACTTTGCTTATTGATGACTTGACATGTTCATAAAATGCACTAAAATTCATATTGTCATCTAGTAGCTTCTAGTTGGCTTATACATATTTTGTCATGATCTAGATAGCTTTTCATTAAGTTATGGCTTGGTGTAATACATTATGGTCATTTTGGATAAATCTCATGGCTCAAAATGCTTAGAAATAATCAAACTTCAGCCGTTTCATCCATGTTTGTGATCTTATTCTCTCCTTTGAATTCTTGATGTGTTTATTGCCAAAAGGGGAGAATAGTGGTAGAAAAGCCATTTTGGGAGCTTTGAGGAAAACTTGTTCTTTCTCTTGCTCCTTCTATCGACATGGTCATTAGCTTCACTCTTGCTCTTATTGGACCATGTTAGACTCTTCAAACTCAACTTTGTGCTTTTTCGGTGTTTGTCAATATACTCATCAAGGGGAGATTGAGAGACCATGTGAGGTCATCCCATTGTGAGTGATGAGTAATTGACTTCTTCTCAAAAGTCGAGTTTGAGTCGGTTTGTTCGGACCCAGACGTTGTTTGGTGCAACGGGCTCGGTCGGACTTTTGATCAAGCTTAGTCGTATGGGTTAGGATGTATATTCTGATATTGCGACATGTTTGATCTTGTTTATGCTATTTACGCACTCATGTATCGAGCGGTGCTATGTGACGTGTTTTCTTGTCTGTGTGTCTGTAGGACATCGAGGCGGAGTCGTGGCGAGACACGGTGGACCGGACTAGGCGCAGGTGGCGCTGATGTCAGAACGGTCGGGATGTGTTGAAGACGACGTGAACTCGAGGTGGTTGCGAGTCGGGAGACGAGGAACCGAAGCTAGAGCTACCGGTGATGGACACAACGAGCGACGACGAGAGAACCGGGACTAGACTCAGGTGGAGTCGGAGGTCTCGGTCGATGTCGGATGGAAGCGACGGGCTGCAGCGGAGCAGACCGGACGCGGGAAGTTTTCGGGAAGGTGCTTGAGGGGCAATTTGGAGAATTGACTCAAGCATGAGTGGAGGGGCTGGTTTTCCCTCCAAATGTGTGTGTTGATTTTCTTGCCTCATGGATGTGAGAGGTAGAAAGTAAGGTTGGTATGACACTTCTTGTTTTGCTTATTTGGTGTGAGCTCTTTTCTTTAAAATGTGAAGAGGGAGGCAGCAGTAGTATTGAACGTGTAAGCAAGAAATGTATGTGTATTCAGTGTGTTCTTATGGTCACTACTAGCGTGAGCCCTCAGTGAGAAATCATGTAGTGTGGCGTGAGTTCTCTTCATTTTTGCTGGTCTTTGACCCTCTGCATGCAGTGCAAATGGCATCGATTTTACTGAAATTTTTACTGTGTACTTATGAATCTAAGCTGATTCTATCTGTATAGCATGCAAGTCTGGATTTCCATCTTGTTTCATTATTTTCGGCTGGTGGATTCTCAGTTTTTTTCGGACAGAACTAGTAGCTACTGTTTTCAGTTTTGTGCTCTCGGCAGCTGGATACATCCTGTGTTTCTGCTCTGCAGTTTGCCGTTGCTCTGTGTTGTTTCTTCTCTGATTTTGCTCTCTCGACAGCAGGCTATCCTCTGCAGCTCACTGTTTGCCGATCAATCTGTCTTCTGAGCAGTAGTTAGATCAGCCGGCTCTTGAAGATTGACCAGGACTGTTTTGCCAGTCAAACCAAATGTTCTTCACAGCAGAAATTTCAGTGCAGCTGGCTTAAAGCCTAGTCTTTTCGATTTATTTTCTCTGCAGTTTTTGCTTTGTTGGCAGCAGCCCTTTTCTTAGCTTTTGTGAAGCTATTTTACTGTATGCAGTATTTTAGTTGAGTATCTGTCCAGTCTGTTGGTAATTCTCTAGTAAGCCGTCTTGGTCAAGACTAATGAAAATAGTCTCTCGGCAAAACTAGTTTGGAGTATTTGGTTTTCTCAAGTTAGGGAACAAAATTTCCTTTTAAGTTAACTTTCAAGTAAAGCTCTTGTCCTCCTGGTCAAATCTGGTCTTCTCGGTTTTCTCTCTTTTGGCAAAAATTGTGTGGATATTTTCAGGGGTATTTTTTAAAAGGCACCATTCACCCCCCCTCTGTTGCCATATCCGGTCCTACATGTATATTCTTGTGTATAAATTTTATGTTTGGCTCTAGGCTCTTTCTCTACATATATGTATATGTATTTGTTTGTTTTTGTTTATTTTTATTGCCCTCTTTAATACTATTTTCAAAAATTAATTTTATAGTTTTATTTTAAGTCTCTTCCTCCTTTATGATGGATCATCTTTTCAGATTCGAATTCAAAATTTATAGTTTTCATTTATTCTCATATTTTCTTTATGACCCATTAATGTTGTTCTTGTTTTTCATAGATTTCCAATTATTGGAACCTCAACCAAAAATTCAGAAAAATACTATAAACTCCAAATTCAAATAAAGTATATTGCAAAATAATTCAAGAGCTTTGTAATTTCAAACTTAAAATTTTCAGGACGTTACAAATCTACCCCCCTTAAATGAATCTCGACCCCGAGATTCCGGTAGAATAGAAAGAAAGGAGGTGAGGTTATATTGGCTAGCAATGGGTTTTCTGGGTGCTGCTTGACGTGTAGTCCTTTAGCTTAATTGAGAGGTGAAAATCTGCACAATAGGGGTCAGAACTTGGAGGAGTAAAAAGGGAAGAGAGAAACATTGTTCTCCTAGATAAGTCGTAAACTTCCAGATGCTTGCTTGTTGACTTCGTCATCTCTTTGCCTTCGTAGAGTGGAGTGGTCGCATCGTCTATTGGGCATATGATGGTCATGGAATTCATACTATTGGCCTATGCCCTAGAGAGTAGACGGTCTGAGGGATGCTGGTACGAGGATGGTGGTCTTTTGTCCTTACTGTAATCATATTCCTATTCTTTGGCATTGCCAAACACGATGATTTAACTACAGGTGTGGCTATAGTCAGTACTACCATAAAATTCCTAACCTTATGAATCTTCTTGTACTGGTCCGATTAGCTTTGAGTCTAGGTTGTCGTACCTCCAAAATATACATTGTAGTAGCTCTTCGACATTTTTGTCTCGTAGTGCTACCCCCCCTTAAAATGGATATCACTAGTCATTATTTGCCTCTTCGAGCTCCAGGCATGATGGGTCCTATGGCGCCTTGATGACTCACCCGTTGTATTTCGGCTGCCTTGGTCGGCAACAGTTCAGGGGCAATCCTTGGGGCAGTAGTCTTGTCCTTCGCAAAGAAGGTATGTGACATTGCCCACAGAACGTTCACCAGGTTCGTGGTCTTCTTCGCAGTTGGAGTAGTTCACGGGGCACTGGTATGTGCAATACCTTCTCTCTTCATAACGTAGACGTACTGCTTGTCATTGCGTTTGATCGGAGGCGATTTGATCTATAGATCCTCCGGGTAGGTAAGGAGAGAATATCAGTAAGGCAGAGTCCCGGGTGTTTGAATATATTACGACCGTATTGCCAGCAGTTAGAAGGTGCTTCTACCGTGGTAGAGCACGACTGGTAAGGTCGGAAAGGGGTTACGACCGGTTTAGCTGTGGTCGGAAGCCGGAAAACAAGCGTATGACCACTTTGGCCATGATCAGAGGGTTTACGACCACGATTAGCGCGAGAAGAAGTCAGAGGTCGAGGATTCGACCGCCGTGGCCGATAGTCGGCAGACCTCAACTACGACCACGTTGGTCGTGATCGAAAGCGGTCGCACGAGCTCGGAGCGCTGTCGGAAGTGGTCAAATATGGTCAGAAAAGTTTCGACCACGGTGAAACAAGTCATACGTGGTCGGAAGGTGGTTCGATCATGTGATAAGCGGTCGTAGCTTCTGTTAACCAATCGTATGGTCTCTAGAAGCGGTCGCAAGTCCTGGGAATTGGTCGTATCGACTTGGGATGAGGTCGTATGCTGCAAGAAGGCTCTTGTGAGCTCCAGGGTTTGTCTGTTCTGTGCAAATAGAGGGGTCAGTCCTTATACGATAATATCATAGCGACTAGCGATGGACGTGGCAGGTGTCCGCATGGTCGCAGTGAGTCGCGAGGCGTAGTAACGACATGTTGTGTGGTCGAAGGAAGCAGGGAAGTCTTCCAGGGCTTCGATCACTTCTTGAGTTGTGCATTCAAGTGGTCGTAGGAGGTTTACAATCAGGTTTTGAGCTGTGACACTTGTTGGTTTGTTCCGATGGTTTGTCTATTGTCTGGTGCGGTGCTATATGATGGTTTGCTTGTCTTTCCTCCTGATGGGGCAATTCTTCACATAGTGTCTCTGGTCGCCACACTTGAAATGCTTGTCTTTCTCCTTCTGAGTGCCTCTACTTAGTGCAGGGTTGCTATTATTCTCATGATGGTGGCTTCTCTTTGGCCCTTCTCGTAGAGTGAAGTCATGCGATGGCTGGTACACATGGTTGGGGCTATTGCGAGCATCGATTATTATTTTTCCTTTCTTTCTTCTGACTGCGGTAGTGGTCTTGCTTCCATCCATTGGGCCTAGTAGGGTTTTTCAGAAAAGGTGAGGGGGAACAGCATGAGATGAGTGTCACATCGTAGAGATAAGGTACTCTAAACCCATTAAAATTCTAAGAGGGTATACCCTAGAAGCTAGGGTGATACAGAACCACACAAATTTTTAAAAGCATGCTTTTCCTGTGACTGCGAAATAGGATGCCCGAGGGCAGGAAGGCAGTACACAGGGCCAAAGTGAAAGCTTGCGACAATACAACGTCTATTCGGGGAAGCACACGTAAGAGAGTATTTAAAACAGGACCACCTTATCTTCATGAACATCATCATCGTCCCTAACCTTAAATTTTTTTGGAGTAGGGGTACGAGAAGAGGATTAAAAATTCCCTTTTGAATTAATGGACAGAGGAGGGAAGTATTTGGGGTAATTTGACTGATATTAGCATCCATTTTGTGCTATTGTTTTGAATTCGGGGTAAGAGAGTTCTAGAAGTAAAAATAGATAAGGCAGCATATAGATGAGAGGGAATCATCTAGGAGAGAGGAGATTGAGCAATATAACTTATATATTTTTGGAAATAGGTATTGAAGAAATATTTCTAATCATGAAACTAACGATCAGGCTAACTGGTCACGACCTGCAGTCGATATGCTCTGATACCATCCCTGTAGGGCCCCATATTTTACTATCCGGAATCCTCTGTGATTACTGCACTATTCCCTGGATCAGTAGATAGTGCTCACAGTTACAGAAAATGAATATCAAATACATACCATGCGGAAGCATAAATAAAATAGTAAACTTACTCATGGGCCGATTAGGCCGAAATCAGTAAATTACAGCAGCGGAAGAACGAAGCACACAGGTGGGACCTTCAGGGCATGCCCACAGGCAGCCAACTGGAGGTTCGCGACCTAGCCCTTGACATCCTCATCTTCTTTGTCATTGTGAGCAATAGTGTTGCTGAGGCGTAGTGGACTGAATCCTGATTCTGGATTTGTTATGAGAGCGAGCGTGAGCACACTAACCACCGTGCTCCGCGAGCCAATACACAGAATGCAATTAAATAGTATGCATGGCTAGTCAAAGGAAATGCTCGGGTTGTTTTATTTGCCAGAAATTGCTTTGGGTAGCGTTATCGTTATTGAATCATAGAGTCATTGCTACTACTAGAACTCCACACGGCGTTTGCCATAATTGACTTACTCCACCACAGACACACTTCCTTTCCGTGATCCACCGAACTGATCCTTTCCTAATTGATTGCTGTCTAAGACTCCCAACAGCGAGCGACATCATTTAGTTAACCTACCGATCATATACTTTCTATCTATTTATTTTGAATCCACCAATACTTTTTGTATTCCAAATTTCTTTAATAATCCAATCTTGTAATCGCTATCCACCACTCCTCACCTCTCGAATTCTAATGATTCTCTAACACGGTTACTTTTTAATCCATCGAGATTATTCGTACCAGTACTTTCTAATCATTCCATCCTTTCTGCTAATCATCCAATACCATAATAAGCTTTTTCCATAATCAACCTTATTTGTCACTAATTGTCTCTAACTAATTCATCAATATTTCTCCGTCGAGAATATCATTAATCAAGTTTATACTCCAATTATCATATCTCCAAATTCCCTCAAATTCAAATCATCCATCTAGGTCTAATCCTACTAATCCCATTAACTCCAACAATTACCCTTACACTCTTCTAATTCCCCAAAATCATTGATCCAGATTATACTCTGGTAATCATTATTATTCCTCCGATATACCCAAAAATTCAATTCCTCCTTCTAGTATTTTGATCAAATCCTATCAATCACATTATTCCCAGCCTCTTCCAAGAATTCACACTATTTGTCCGTATCGTAATCCCGTAATTCCCTTGCACTTCCTAATTCTCCAAGAATCATTTAAATCATCTACCTAGCCTATATATTCATTTAGACTCCACCCACTTATTTCTCTTAGACTCCTTTCTGTCATTCCCTTTTGATAATCGACATGAATCCACCAATCATCGTTATGTACTTACCACAACAGTCATCCTCTTTTCCTACGACTCTATTTATTCTTCCTATCATTTTACTTTGTGAAAGAAGAAGCTTTATCATCGTTTAGCCTTTGAAATATAATCCATAGAAAACCTCCTGAGACTTAGCAGTTTGAACAAAACATAATGTATATGAGAATGCAATAACAGTAGCGATTCATATTCCATCCACCGTTACATGGCATCTGCACCATATGCTTAATCCTTCAGCGTTATAGCCGCTTAACTTATCACTGGGGCGACACCCAGGGCAACACAAATCAGGGCCTTGCACTGCCCTCCACTTTTCCATTACCACCCACAAAGTTTTTGAAATAGAACTATATATGGTTAAGCCCCCATGTCCGCCCTTGACCGTGGGCACGGCTATTCGAATAGTTTTGACTCTGCAGAGTTTGTACACTTTCACCACAAGAGACAATCAACTCTTTGCCCCACACGATTCCTTAGTCATGTGGTTAAGCAGACCATCACAGTGACTGTTCAAAGTATCTAGCTCCTTTTGTGAGCTCACCTTATGGGCTTCTCCCACTTGCGGTGGGTCCCATCTATGCACAGGATGTTCTCCACAGTTATTAACGCAGCCGGGCTCCCCTTCCCGCAACGCTTAGAACAGCTGAAAAACTTCACCCTCCCCTTGGTGTCCCTTTAGGCCTCCCCTTGCCCTTGCTTATCCACTTCAATCCACTACCAGTGAGATGAGTCCAGGAGTTTCGATACAACTACTTAGCCAAGTTATACTTTACAGACTTGTGGTTACACTGTTTTACGTGGGAGATTATGACAAGATTCAGTCCTTAGCGGTATCTGGGTGGTTCTTCCACTAACCACATTGTGCTTCCACCGCACCACTCACACACCCTCGAACCATCCGCCAAGATATTCAAGCAAGTAGAGTTTTGGGAACATAAAATAATCATATCGAACATATAACAGTCATTACCACCATGATTGCCCAACCAAATCTTCTCATGATTAAAAGTGATGCTTGGGCGTTTTCACGCCCATGAATATCTATGCAACACTACGCATGGCGTATAAATTACGGACTTATTTTCAAAAGGTTACTACAAGGTTCATATATTCAAATATTCAACAAGGGGGTGTAATATTAATCAAGGCAAACAATGGGCATATAACTAGAATCTTGAATTAAGCATGTATTTGTATATAAATTAACAGCATGCAATTTGATAATTTAAACAAAAGTAATTTGCAGAAAATGTAGGTTCAACATGATCAAAGTATTGACTCGTCTAGCGCGGTTTACCGCGGTCTTGAGCTCACACAATGCTTTTTCTGGAGCTTCCGGTCTTTATCTTCACTTCGCTTCTTGTTCACGCTTGATTCCTTGGTTCTTCAGGACTCCAATATCTAATTACGCGCTAAACAACTGAATCCAAATAAAAGCAAATAACTAAGAAGATCCAAAATAAATTCGAACAATCTTGATTTAGTTTTGTTATGAGTTAATGGTCGGTTCGGGTGGTTTGAGAAAAGGGTGGTGGAAGATTATAACGATTCGGTCTTTTGTCAATAATTTCTTTTATTATTCTTGTATTTATTTAGGAAATTCCATGAGGTAGGTTAGACTTATGATTTTGTCTGGGCAATGTCTGCTAGTTAGGGTTCTATTTCAATATTAGCACTAACTTTGTCTTTACGGCTTATCTAAGATGACACTTTAGAGTTTGGACATTTATTCCAATTATTATTAAGGATATCTTTACTTAGCTTGAATAATTAACCCAAAGCCACAAGCCTTTAACTAATTTAGATTCTAAAATAACTACTAAAGACACCTTATGTATTCATTATGAGAACTAACCCAACTTTAATCCTCACACTATTACTTTCACCTCCTATTTAAATTTTATTAGCTACTCTAAATTATGTTCTAAATTTAAATGAGCCTCAAAAATTATAACTTTGGTTCCACTGGACAGATCTTGAATTTAGACAAATTTAGAAATTTATTTCATTTAATTTGGAGTTAAAATGAATAAGTTATGCCCATTTGAAATCTTTCGGCTTGTTTAAATCCCGAAAATAATAAAATCTGACAAGTGGGACCCGTAGCGACAACGTAGTCGTGGTCGTTCTTCGACCACGGTGTGTAGGTGATGAGGACATCACTTCTATTGATATGAACACCCCTCTTACTGCTTCCATGAATGATGGGCAAGGTCCAATCACTCGGGCACGTGCTCGTCAACTCAACTATCAGGTAAACTCGTTTTTAGGAGTCAATAATATTTCCGCTGAGCATTCGATACTTCCTAAGACTTGTGATTTTCTTGTCCTTAGGAACCATGGAGAAGAACCACGCGAGCTCAAGTGTAGAAGTGGAACCGTCAGCGCAAGCCAACTCATATTCATGAGTTCGACTCAGATTCGGACTGCTTGGACGCGCCTACTTCAAATGACCATAACTTTTGATCTAGAAGGTTTCTCGGGGCCCGTGAGTACTCGTTGGAAAGATCTTGGAGTCTAATTTCAGATGAATCTGGTCTCACCTCGAAATTCTATCCGAGCCGATCAGAAACTGCAAAACAATGGCGTCACTTTTCCAGTCCGAGTTAAAGTGGGCCTTGGGCCTTGTAATCACACTTAGACTATTTGGGCTGGCACTAATCATGGGTGTACTGTTCACGTGAACAGTACCCATGAATAGTACCACACCCCCTTTTGTTAGATAAGTGCGGCCTCCCCCACTCCTATTTAAGGAGGTTGTACCCCTTTAGTTTTCCTCGGGTTTTCTTAAAGATTATTCGCTTAGCGCTTTCACCGCATGTTCGGTTGAGAAACCCCACTTGTGAACTCAAACTTTATTCGCAATACAATTTCATATTGCGTCTTAAACTCTCTTGCTTGTGTTCTCGATTCGCTTGCAGGAGATAGCCTTCTTGGCGAGGTCAACCGTGTTCGGCACGGTTGATAACCAACGGAGCAGTGGTGTAGTGATTGCAAGGGGTTCGATCTGTTTTGGTCGGAGCCTTTGGATCATCAACGTCGAGATCTCCACAATCGATTTATCAGTACCTTTCGGAAGATCGGGCCATCGTCACATCAGTTGGTATCAGAGCAACGGTTGCCCGTGAGGTAATTCTTGTATCCCTAGTTAGTAGATTGGTTTTTATTTCCTATAGTCCAAAAATAATTAATTCCGCTGTCCAAACCCCGTTGTGCCTTTCAATCTGTTAGTTTTGGTTTGCTAAATTGAATTTGTGTCCATATTAACATTGTCTAGTTGCTGGTCATATCGTAAAGGACACAGAGTGGTCGTAAACGACTTTGGGAGTGGTCGTAAGCGCTTCGACCACGCTGCGAAGCGGTGATCACTTTCGGAAGTGCTCCAACCACGTTGTGAATGGTCGGAGGGGGGCTTCGACCATGGTGTGGGTGGTCGGAGGGGGTGATGACCATGGTGAACAGTGATCGGTAGTATCACTATGTGGTCGTGGGGAGCTACGACTACGAAAGTTAAACGCGGTCGTAACAACTACGTGGTCGGCTTTGACCACGTTGTACACAGTCGGCCAGTGACCACGTTGTGGAAGGTCGGCTCCGACCACGGTATACGCGGTCGGTTCTCGACCACGCTGTGGGCGGTCGGTTTCGACCACATTGTATGTGGTCGGTCTTCGACCACGTTACGGTGGTCGTCGACGAGTGGGACCCACATCGACCAAAGGATTAAAAATGCAGAAAACTCAACCCGGCGCTGCGGAGCCGAGGGCTCAAACACGCGCGACCGAGGAGTCGGGGGGGAAGAGAACACCCTAGCCAAGTGAGCTTCGAGGCGTTGCCTACCCATATAGGATGAATAAACCTCTTGAGGTATGCGGCGGAGGTGGCTGAGCAGAGGAGGCCGAGGGTCGGGCGGTGTGGCGGCGGTGGGCGGTCGAGGAGGTGCGGCGATGCTTGAAATCGTTCCCTATCTTTGCGGTGAAGCCGATGGAGGGGTCGGCGGGGACCGGGGTGCACGTTGGAGGCCCGGCGGCGTGCGACGGCGGCGGCCGGGGGGAGCTTCGGCGACGGCGGGCTACGGGCCACAGGAGGCTCGGAGAAGACCGGGAAGAGCTTCGTGACGTCCCAGGGATGGTGTGGGTGAAATGAATTGGGTTTTGGTGGCTCGGATCAATGGATTGCCGCGGCCGGAGTTGGGGAAGGAGATGGCGCCGGCGAGCTACAAAGCGATGGGAGCGCAATTACACCTTGTGGGAGGATCACGGGGAGTGGGGTGCGTTGGCGCTCGGCGGCCTTTATAGGCGCGGGTGAGGCCGGCATCAAGCGCTCCCCCTGTGCGGTCGCTTCGGTCGAGATTTGGCAGGTGTAGGGGGGATTCGGCGATGATGGCACTGCCACCGCGTGCAGGGGAGGGGCGCCGAGCGTCGCATGCTGCAGAGGGTCTAGGCTTCTTGAGCCGTGTGTCGAGCGGCGTGGCAGAGCAGGCGAAAAGGCGGCGGCGGGCGGTGCGGCAGCGGACGGACACGCCGTGTCCACCGATCCGAAGGCGGCGGCGACCAGCGGTCCGAAGGTGACGCCGCGCGGGTCGGGCTGCGGAGGGGGCGAGAACGCGGGCGCGGCCCGGGAGAGACACGAGTGAGGAGGAGGCGTCGGAGGAGGAAGATAAACAGGGGAGGGGGAGTAGGGGATTGGGCCGGTTGGCTGTGGGCCGGTCGGCCTGATTCCCCTTTTTCTTTTTCCTTTTATTTCTCTTTTTATTTTCTTTATTTTATTTTCACTTGTATGTGTATATATATATACACACTTTCCCTTCATGTATATTCTTGTGTATAAATTTTATGTTTGGCTCTAGGCTCTTTCTCTACATATACGTATATGTATTTGTTTGTTTTTGTTTATTTTTATTGCCCTATTTAATACTATTTTCAAAAATTAATTTTATAGTTTTATTTTAAGTCGCTTCCTCCTTTATGATGGATCATCTTTTCAGATTCGAATTCAAAATTTATAGTTTTCATTTATTCTCATATTTTCTTTGACTCATTAATGTTGTTCTTGTTTTTCATAGATTTCCAATTATTGGAACCTCAACCAAAAATTCAGAAAAATACTATAAACTCCAAATTCAAATAAAGTATATTGCAAAATAATTCAAGAGCTTTGTAATTTCAAACTTAAAATTTTCAGGACGTTACACCAAAGCCCCCGGAAAGATGTTGTTAAACCTCTTGATTCCCGAAGAAACAACCATTCCACAAAGTTTGCATTGGACCTTATCTTTGTTGCCCAAATCTGGCCAAAAACCATATTGCCATCTAGGATCTTTGGACTTTGCCCTTCGTTTAGGATCTTTACTTGGATCATATGATTCATGTTGCCCATTCTGCTGCTCAACTGCCTCAACATTCTCACCGCCGCCTTGCTCTCTCTGATTTTCCATCAAATTGCTGCACATTAGTAGCAACTAGCTGCACATCAACACATCAATACAGTCACCGAGCGCCTTATAACTTAGCAGCAACAGCAACGGGCCAACGTTACTGCATGCACAGCAACAACAAAGCAGACAACAGAGCGCGGGGGAGACGGCGCGCGGGGGAAGCAGAGCAGGGGGAGGCGACGCGCGGGGGAAGCAGAGAGCGGTGGCCGGAGCACGCCAAAGACGGGAGGAGGCGGCGGGAAGGAGGGGCGCGGTGCGGGAGGGAGGGAGAAGGCGCGGGAGGAGGTGGTCGAAGACCGAGCACGGAGGAGGCGGCGGAAGGAGGGTCCAGGCGGGGAGGAGGGAGGCGGGCGGCGGGAAGAAGGAGGCGGCGCGGTGGCGGGAAGTGGCGCGGTTGGGCGCGGCCGAGAGAGAGATGGGCGGACGGCGTACCTGGCGGCTGGCGGTGAAGCTAGGGTTCGGGCCTCTTCGCCTTCGCGAGTCGCGACCAGCAGGTATGACTCACTGCTTCAGCCGAAGGTCCGGAGCCCTTAAGCCTTCGCCTCCATCGCCTCACCCGACACCGCGGACGCCTCGTCGACCTGGGCGTCCGCCTAGCTGGCCAAGGCGAGACGCTCCTCCTCGGCGTCTCCTCCCCGTCGCCTGGACGCCAGCCTTGGCGACACCGTGTCAACAATGCCCGGTGCTCTAGCTACCCGACTTTACTAAAGACTTCACAGTGGACTACGAAGCCTCTTGTTCAGGTTTTGGGGCAGTCCTTCACCAGGGGGATCAGCTGCTAGCATTTTTCAGCAGACACATCGCCACGTCATGCTAAATTGGTAGCCTACGAGAGAGAACTAATTGGCCTGGTCAAAGCCGTCCACCATTGGCATGCGTACCTTTGGGATGTCTGTTTACAATATGTACCTACCACTACAGCCTTAAGTTCTTGTTGGATCAGTGCCTCTCCACCATTCCGCAACACCATTGGGTTAGCAAACTTCTTGGTTACGATTTCATGATGGATTTCCGTACATGACACCTCAACAAAGTGGCCGACGCTCTGTCGTGCCAGGACGAAGAGGCTGCCCAGGCTGTCTCATTGCCGCACTTGCATATTGAGAGACCATGTGGTGGTCATCCCGTTGAGAATGATGAGTAATTGACATCGTTTTAGGAAAAGTCGAGTTTGAGTCGGTTGGTTCGGACCTAGACGTTGCGTGGCGTAACGGACTCGGTCGGACTTTGGTCAACCTTAGTCGTATGGGTTAGGATGTATATTCTGATATTGCGACATGTTTGATCTTGTTTAATGCTATTTGCGCGTTCATGTATCGAGCGGTGCTATTTGACGTGTTTCTTGTCTGTGTGACTGCAGGACGTCGAGGCGGAGTCGTGGCGAGACACGGTGGACGGACTAGGCGCGGTGGCGCCGAGGTCGAACGGTCGGGATGTGTCGAAGGCGGCGTGGACTCGAGGTGGTTGCGGGCGTGCGAGGCAAGGAGCGGAAGCTTCCGGAAGGTGCGGAGGGGCGAAACGGAATTTCGCAAAGCTGCACAAGCGGGAGGCGGCTCCGTTAGGGTTTAGCCGCGAACGGGTTGGAGACCCGTTAGCCAAGGGCTATAAATAGAGGTGAGGGGCTGCATACCCCTTTGAGGACACTTGAGAGCTTATTCATATCTTTGTGTGTGTTGTGTTCCTCCCAAGAAGCTTGTGAGGCTCTTGGTGTTTTTGAGGATTGAGAGGGAGAGAGATGTGTTAGACTTCTTAATTTTCTCTGTGTGTGTGTGTCTCTCAGTGAGCAAGCATGTATTGAGATGAACTCTTTGTATTAGCCCATGTCTACGAACCAAAGCGAAATGGATTGAGTTTGAGTCTTTCTTCTAGTGCCTTTTGTGTTTTGGCTGTTTCTCTGTTATTTTCAATTCTTGTGATTTCTGAGTGAATCTTGTTTGTCAAGATGCAAAATGCTTGTCTCTGAACTGGGATAGGATCACCAGGCCACGTTGGTCAGCTTTGTCTCGAGAGAAAAGATTTCTATTACAGTTTGCATCTATTTTTCTCCTCAGCTGCCCTTGCTCTGCTCCTTCTTTTTGGGTTTGATGTCAGGGGAATTGAGTACTCTTGATTGTGTTAACTGGATGAAGCTAGAAATATGAATTCTTTGGTTCTGAGATCTTTTCTTGATGTCTTACAAAGTCTCTTAAGCAAAGATTGAAGAATGACAATCAATTTGGAAATCTGTCTCTTTTCAGTTCAACTTCAGAATTCTGTCCAGATTTTATTTTCCTTGCTCTTTGTCTGCAGGTCGTTGTTTCTGAGGTCTTTGTACTGTTTAGAGTTTAGTCCTAATGATTTGACTCAAAAAGAGCAGCAAACCTTTGCCGAATTCCTCATCTTCTTTGCTGTCTACAGTAATTTTAAAGTGTGCTGTTTTCAGACAGTGCTGCCTTCGGTGGCTTACTTGATTGCAGTTTTCTGCTAGCAGATCTCCTCAGTTTTCCTTTGTGTGTTCAGCTGCTTCTTACTCCTCTCTATTATCTGTAGCATTTTCAGGCTTTCTTTGGCAAAAACTGCATTCAGTCTTGCAATCATTCCTTGATTTGTTTTGTCTTTAGCTGTAGTTTCTGTGCTGTTATTTTCGGCTGCAGAAGTTTCGTACCTAGTCTGGTAGCAGCGCTCCAATCTGCATTCTCTGTTCCCTGCTGTTTCAATGGTTGCAGTTTCAGTTGGCTTTATCTTTGGCTGCACAGTAGCTTTTTGGTCTCCTCTCTTTGTGATCTTTTCTTTTTTCTTTGGTTGCTTTTCAGTTTTGCTGCTTTTCTCTTTTAGCTTTCAGTTTTCTGCAAAGTCATTTTTCAGTACAGCAAAATCAGTACTCGGCTGTTCAGCTTCAGGGAATCATCTTCTCCATTAGTGCTTTTCTTTTATTTCTTTTCTTGATCTTTGGGGATTTTGCATGCAGATCAAACGCAATATTTTCAGCTGAAATTTTTACTGACTACTCTCTGATTTATGCTGAATTTTTCAGTGTGCATGCGTTCAAAATTTCAGCAAGATTAATTTTAATTTTCTGTGAGGTGCTTTGATTTGTATCGTTTTGAAAAACAGTGTCGAATTCTCGGGGGCGATTTTAAAAAGAGAGCGACATTCACCCCCCTCTGTCGCCATTTCGGTCCTACAATTGGTATCAGAGCCGGTTAACTCTTGTCTATAGATCTTAACCGGTCTGCAAGCCATGGCGACAGACAAGTATTCCACCAAGCCGCCCATCTTGATGGCTGGATTACCCTTCCGGAAAAGCCGAATGGAAACTTACATTCGAGCTCGGGGTATGCCATCCGGCGGAAGGTGAAGATTCGTTTGTTGTTCTGCCGATGAGAACATCAATGCCGGAATATGGCGATGTTGAGGCGAATGCAAAGGCAAGAAACATCATCATTCGGGGTTGAGCGAAGCGAATTGATCGCATCTCTCACCGTCGTCCGCCTCGACATCCGGGTGACCCTCAATGCATACCATGAGGGCACCACCCAGATCAAGACGGTTCGACAGGACCAGTTCAAGCGTGAATACAGTAAATTCGAGATGCTTGCTGGTGAGTCCCTTGACGAGTGCTTCTCGCGGTTTCACAAGATTTTGAGCAACCTCCGAGCCGTCGGTCTCACATACTCCGACTCGGATAACGCTCGACAAATCCTCTCTTTTCGATCTTGGCGTTTGGGAGATGAAGGTGACTACCATCAAGGACACCACGGACCTCTCGACCACGACTCTTGACGCGCTTTACTGCACCTCAAGACTCACGAGATTGACATAGTCTCTCGTCGGTCGAAGTCACGATTGATGGCACTAGTCACCGATCCCGCTCGGATCTTCTTCTGCGAGCCTTTGTGTGGATTCTTCCTTCTTGCTCTCGTGACATAGCGATGATCGCTAGAGCGACTTCGGATGAACAACTAGCCCTCCTAGCGAAGATTTTCTCATGCTTACAAGAGGAGGAGGGATGGAAAAGAGGAGGACCCGTGATTTGTTTCGAGTGTGGTGGTCCCAACCACATCCGAGCAAACCGTCCCAAGCTTGGGAAGGGTAAAGGCGACTTGGGTTCGGGCAAAAACGACTACACCGACAAGAACCGTAACTCGAAGCCCTCGGCACCGTTCCAAGGCAAGAAGAAGTTCCGCAACTTTGGGAAGCCGAAGAAGCTCTTCCACCGCGTCCTCACCGCTTGACGACCTCGACCTCGGCGAGGTGGAGGGATGGAGCGACGACGACGGACGGGTGATCAAGAACCCAAAGGCGGCGACGACTTCTCTGGCATGTGCTTCATGGCCCTCGAGGGCTTAATCGAGCGACAATGACGTACTCCGACTCCGACGAGGTTTGCCGGGCAGGGAAGGAAAAGGTTTGGCTTGTAGACTCCGGGTGTTCACGACACATGACCGGAGATTCCGTTGGTTTTCTTCCCTTGCCGTGCTCCGGTGATGAGATGATCACCTTCGGAGATGCTTCATCTGGGCGCGTCATCGCCAAAGGTACAGTGCGCATTAATGATTCATTTGTTTTAAAAGATGTTGCCTTGGTTAGTAAGCTGCAGTACAATTTGCTTTCAGTCTCTCAGCTTACCGATGACGATTTCGAGGTGAGTTTTAAGAAAACAACTACAAAATTCTTGATTCTTGGTGAGTCCGGTTTATGGATTTCTCGTTTTGGGAGGATCTTTCGTGCTAATTTTTCCGAGTCTTCGGTGATCCTTCCGTTGTTTGCTTGCTTCGAGTCCCGCGATCTTTCCTTCGGCATAGGAGACTTGGTCATATTGGATTTGACCATTTGACCCGAAAGTTAGCGGCCACGATCTCATTCGTGGTGCTCGAAACTCAAGATGGTCAAAGATCTTGTTTGCGCTCCATGCCGGCACGGCAAGATGGTTGCCGCTTCTCATCCTCCGGTCCACGATTACTATGACCGATGCAGGACATTGCTCCATATGGATACGGTTGGACCACTCGAGTGCGATCGGCGGGAGGGAAGTGGTATGTTCTTGTCGTGTCGATGACTTCTCGAGGTATTCTTGGGTGTTTTCTTGGCCTCGAAGGATGAGGCGTTTACACATTTCGAGGTCTTTTAGTAGGCTTTCTTGAGCTTCCGGTGCCTTACGAGCGATCCGCGATGACAATGGCACGGAGTTCAAAATTCCTACTTGAGAGGTTCTGTGGTGAGACGGATGTAGAGCACCGTTCTCTTCTCCGCCGTCCCACAAAGAAATGGCGTCGTGGAGAGGAAGAATCGCACCTTGGTCGAGATGGCGGGGCGATGCTCGATGAATACTCTACACCACGGAAGTTTTGGGTTGAGGCTATAGCTACCGCGTGCCATGTTTCAAATCGAGTTTTTCTGAGGGCACACTTGCACCGCACTTCTTATGAGCTGAGATATGGGCGAAAGCCCAGCGTCTCTCATTTTCGTGTGTTTGGTTGCAAGTGCTTTATCTTGAAGTCCGGGAACCTAGACAAGTTCGAGTCACGTTCTTGTGATGGGATCTTTCTAGGCTACTCGACTTCTTCGCACGCTATAAGTGCAGGCTGCGAGTCTAGCAAAATGGTAGAGACACGTGAGGTGACCTTGATGAGGCGATCCAGGACTAGGCCCGATATCTCGAGTTCTTTAGAGCGATGCGAGACCATCTTTGTGGATGATGAGGGCGATGGAGACGAGGTTGTCTACCCGATCCAGTCCCTCATCCACCCCTTGAGGTGCCATCTTCCACCGCACCTCAAGGTGATCAGCCCATGCCTTCGCCTCCTCCGGAGCTAGTGGCTCTGTTCCTGCCGTCGACTCACGAGGTAAAGGCCACTTCTTCATCTCATCCCGGACCTCCTAGACACATTCAAAAGACCATCCTTCGAAGCGGATTATTGGAGATCTCTTTGAGCGAGTCACTGTTCGAAATCGGTACATCACTTTTCTGTCTCCATTCGCCTTTGTTGCCTCCTTGAGCCCAAAGATGTTTGTCATGCTTTATCCGACGAGTCTTGGATCAATGCCATGCATGAGGAGTGGAGAGTTTCGAAAGAAACAAGGTGCGGGCGCTTGTTGAGCCCCCGAGATCACAATATCATTGGAACCAAAGGGTGTTCAAGAACAAGCAAAATGAGGATGGGGTAGTCATTGAAACAAGGCTAGGCGGTTGCTCGGGGGTACTCAAGGTTGAGGTCTAGACTTGAGGAGACCTTTGCCCTGTAGCTAGACTTGAGGCCATTAGAATTCGCTTGCCTTTGCGACTTCTAAGGGTTTCAAGCTCTACCGATGGATGTCAAGAGTGCCTTTCTCAATGGCTTCATGGAGGAAGAAGTCTATGTCGAGCGACCTCCGAGTGTTTCGAGAACCCCAAATACCCTAGTCATGTCTTCAAGCTTTCCAAAGCGTTGTATGGACTTAAGCAAGCCCCTAGAGCTTGGTATGAGAGGCTTAAGTCCTATCTATTGAGACATGATTTCGAGATGGGTAAAGTCGACAAGACCTTGTTCATTCGCCGGCTTGGCATTGACCTTCTGCTCGTCCAAATTTATGTCGATGACATTATCTTTGGCGGCTCTTCTCATGCTCTAGTTTCACAGTTCTCGGACGTCATGAGCACCGAGTTTGAGATGAGCATGATGGGTGAGTTGACTTTCTTCCTTGGCTTCCAAATCAAGCGAGACTCGGGAGGTACCTTCTTGCATCAAGGCAAGTACACTCGAGACCTCTGAGGCAACCGACATGAGTGACGGTATGCCGGTGTCAACTCCTATGGCTTCTGGACCGTACTAGACCCGAATGAGGACGGTGAGCGATCGATCAAAAGAAATTCAAGCATGATTGGCTCTCTTGTACCTCACGCCTCGAGACCGGACATGCACTTCTCTGTGTGTCTTTGTGCCGGTTTGAGCTTCTCCTCGCGTATCTCACCGCCAGCGGTGAAGCGCATCTTCGATACCTTGAGCTACCATTGACTATGGTATCGGTACTCTTCCTCATCTGTCTATCCCTTAGAGCCTATTCGGATGCGAGACTTTGCCTTTGTAGGATAGATAGGAAGAGCACTCGGGACCCGCCGGTTCATTGGCACTTCTCTCGTTTCTGGTCTTGAGGAAGCGGTCCGGTGTTACACATCCACCGCAGAGGCCGAGTACGTTCTTTGCGACCGATTCTTGTAGCCAAGTGCTGGATGATCTCGACTCTGCGAGACTTTGGGTTAGCTATCGACCGTGTTACGCTCTTTTGCGATAACACGTCTGCGATTAGCATTGCTAAGAACCGATCAGAGACTCTCGGACCAAGCACATCGATATCAGATATCACTTCCTTCGAGACCATGTGGAGAAGTGTGACATAGTGCTCTAGTTTGTGGAGAGTGGCCACCAGTTGGCTGATATCTTCACCAAGCCTTTGGACAGCTCGAGGTTTTCAGCTCTGCGGGGAGAGCTTGGGGTGGTTTGTCCTTACGGACTGTTGTGAGGGGGAGCTTTGGGATTTATTGCTTTATCATATTATTATGCTTCTGTATCCTTACTATTGCATCGCATTTTCGGGTGCGTTGGGTTTAGTCCTTCTAGCATAGATTAGAGTGTGTCTCTTGCTGAGTGCTTAGACTTCTTGCTCTTATCTTATGCTTTCAGGATAGCTGTTTCTTATCTCACTAGGTTGAGCTCACTCACTTCTTCTAGGTTCTAGTGAGGGTTGGGCCACCCTCGGGTAGACAGGGTACGTGTTTGCTCTCTAGTGTGTGTTTTCTCGACAGCTGCTGTCCTGGAGTCATATGGGGTAGATAAGAGTTAGTCTGAGTCATTAGTATTCTCTACCTTATCTATGCTTTAAGGACTGTCTTTCTTAATTTATTTGCCAGCTCTTGCTTCAAATTGCTTTGGTTCAGGGAGAGTTCATTTGGGAACTTCTAGATATTAATGTTGACATAACTCAACTTGAACTAAAAGTTGTATCTCAAGTTAAGGGGGAGCTGGATTTTCTTCATTTGATTTGTAACATAACTTAATGGAGCCTTGATTATTATCCATTCATGACATGTTTTCACTTATATTACATCTTGCCATGATTTGTGCTCCATTGCTAATTTGATCATGACTTTATATGTGTAGTCAAGTCTTTGCCATGATAGGTTAATTAAAATGCTAAATTTGACCTAATTCATGTCATGTTCATATTTGAGACTAGTCAGCTTTGTGTTATCTTTTTATGGTTCATGCCATGTCAAATAGGCTGAGTTGAGTCTGGAATCATTGTTGAGCAATAGATTGAGCTATATTAGTTTCTTGATGACACATAAGTTAGTACAATCTATTAAAAGCAAAAAGATCTCTTTTGTGCGAAAAAACTGATCTCACCAATTCCTTCTCATGAGACGGCTTGCCATTGCACAAGGTATGAACTCAGGGGAGATTTGGATGACCAAGATCATCTTCTTAAGCTCATTGCTTGAAGTGGTCGCATAAGGCTTGAGGTCTAGCACATGACTAAACAAAAAATGGTTGGAAACAATCATGTGATTTCTAAAGTCCAAATTTGTCAAATGTGCTCAATTGCTAAAAGCTACAAGTACTTAAACAAATGTATCACTCTTGAACTAGTAGCACTCTAGTTGACTCAACACTAGCTTCTTGGTTCCATTTAGCTTATTGACATGGCCTGCATCATTCATGGATACCTCTAGCTAGACTAAAATCATGATTGACTTGATTTGCTAAGCACTTCAACTAAAAATCAGATTATGCCTTATTTTGCTTAGCTTCACTTTACATACATAGTCATGATCTTTGTAGCATACTTGTATATTATGGCTTGGTGTAATACATTATGGTCATTTTGGATAATTCTCATGGCTCTAAATGCTTAGAATAATCAAATTTCAGCCATTTTATCCTTTTTCATGACTTATTCTCCTTCTTGCATTCTTGATGTGTTTATTGCCAAAAGGGGGAGAATAGTGGTAGAAAAAGCCATTTTGGGAGCTTTGAGGAAAACTTGTTCTTTCTTTTGCTCCTTCTGTCGACATGGTCATTAGCTTCATTCTGTTTCTTTTGGACCATGTTAGACTCTTCAAACTCAACTTTATGCTTTTTCGGTGTTTGTCAATATACTCATCAAGGGGGAGATTGAGAGACCATGTGGTGGTCATTCCGTTGAGAATGATGAGTAATTGACATCGTTTTAGGAAAAGTCGAGTTTGAGTCGGTTGGTTCGGACCTAGACGTTGCGTGGCGTAACGGACTCGGTCGGACTTTGGTCAAGCTTAGTCATATGGGTTAGGATGTATATTCTGATATTGCGACATGTTTGATCTTGTTTAATGCTATTTGCGCGTTCATGTATCGAGCGGTGCTATTTGACGTGTTTCTTGTCGTGTGTGTTGCGGGGCGTCGAGGCGGAGTCGTGGCGAGACACGGTGGACCGGACTAGGCGCAGGTGGCGCTGAGGTCAGAACGGTCGGGATGTGTCGAAGACGACGTGGACTCGAGGTGGTTGCGAGGCGTACGAGGCAAGGAGGCGAAGCTTCCGGAAGGTGCGGGGAGGCGGAAACGGGAATTTCGCAAAGCTGCACAAGCGGGAGACGGCTCCGTTAGGGTTTAGCCGGCGTAACGGGTTGGAGACCCGTTAGCCAAGGGCTATAAATAGAGGTGAGGGGCTGCATACCCCTTTGAGGACACTTGAGAGCTTATTCATATCTTTGTGTGTGTTGTGTTCCTCCCAAGAAGCTTGTGAGGCTCTTGGTGTTTTTGAGGATTGAGAGGGAGAGAGATGTGTTAGACTTCTTAATTTTCTCTGTGTGTGTGTGTCTCTCAGTGAGCAAGCATGTATTGAGATGAACTCTTTGTATTAGCCCATGTCTCTGAACCAAAACGAAATGGATTGAGTTTGAGTCTTTCTTCTAGTGCCTTTTGTGTTTTGGCTGTTTCTCTGTTATTTTCAATTCTTGTGATTTCTGAGTGAATCTTGTTTGTCAAGATGCAAAATGCTTGTCTCTGAACTGGGATAGGATCACCAGGCCACGTTGGTCAGCTTTGTCCCGAGAGAAAAGATTTCTATTACAGTTTGCATCTATTTTTCTCCTCAGCTGCACTTGCTCTGCTCCTTCTTTTTGGGTTTGATGTCAGGGGAATTGAGTCCTCTTGATTGTGTTAACTGGATGAAGCTAGAAATATGAATTCTTTGGTTCTGAGATCTTTTCTTGATGTCTTACAAAGTCTCTTAAGCAAAGATTGAAGAATGACAATCAATTTGGAAATCTGTATCTTTTCAGTTCAACTTCAGAATTCTGTCCAGATTTTATTTTCCTTGCTCTTTGTCTGCAGGTCGTTGTTTCTGAGGTCTTTGTACTGTTTAGAGTTTAGTCCTAATGATTTGACTCAAAAAGAGCAGCAAACCTTTGCCGAATTCCTCATCTTCTTTGCTGTCTACAGTAATTTTAAAGTGTGCTGTTTTCAGACAGTGCTGCCTTCGGTGGCTTACTTGTTTGCAGTTTTGTGCTAGCAGATCTCCTCAGTTTTCCTTTGTGTGTTCAGCTGCTTCTTACTCCTCTCTATTATCTGCAGCATTTTCAGGCTTTCTTTGGCAAAAACTGCATTCAGTCTTGCAATCATTCCTTGATTTGTTTTGTCTTTAGCTGTAGTTTCTGTGCTGTTATTTTCGGCTGCAGAAGTTTCGTACCTAGTCTGGTAGCAGCGCTCCAATCTGCATTCTCTGTTCCCTGCTGTTTCAATGGTTGCAGTTTCAGTTGGCTTTATCTTTGGCTGCACAGTAGCTTTTTGGTCTCCTCTCTTTGTGATCTTTTCTTTTTTCTTTGGTTGCTTTTCAGTTTTGCTGCTTTTCTCTTTTAGCTTTCAGTTTTCTGCAAAGTCATTTTTCAGTACAGCAAAATCAGTACTCGGCTGTTCAGCTTCAGGGAATCATCTTCTCCATTAGTGCTTTTCTTTTATTTCTTTTCTTGATCTTTGGGGATTTTGCATGCAGATCAAACGGCAATATTTTCAGCTGAAATTTTTACTGACTACTCTCTGATTTATGCTGAATTTTTCAGTGTAGCATGCGTTCCAAATTTCAGCAATATTAATTTTAATTTTCTGTGAGGTGCTTTGATTTGCATCGTTTTGAAAAACAGTGTCGAATTCTCGGGGGCGATTTTAAAAAGAGAGCGACATTCACCCCCCTCTGTCGCCATTTCGGTCCTACACATATCTTTGACGAGATCCGCCGAGAAGCGGCTGCCAATCCGGTCCTGTAGGACTGCATCGGACACATAACAGCAGGTGCTTTGCAACCTCCTTGGGCAGTTGTGGACGGGCTTGTGACGCATGGAGGATGCATTTTCTTACCAACTGATTGCCCCCTTGTGTCGGCCATTCTCGGTGCCCTCCACAACATGGGTCACGAAGGCACCCAGAAGGCACTTCATCGGCTGCGAGCGGATTTCAACATTCTGGGAGACTGCGGCCTCATCGCGGATTGGGTGAAGAGCTGTATCACCTATCAATGCAACAAATCCGAGCATGTGCATCTGGCCGGGTTACTCCAACCCCTACCAGTGCTAAGCCAAGTCTGGGCAGACATCTCCATGGACTTCGTCTAGGGGCTTCCTAAGGTCCATGACAAGTCTATGATCCTATCCGTGGTGGACCGCTTCTCCAAGTATGCGCACTTCATCCCTCATACACACCCTTATACAACAGCATCGGTCGCATCAGTCTTCTTTGGGGAGATAGTCTGCCTCCACAGACTGCCAGTGTCCATTGACGGTGACAGGCACCCCGTTTTCACCAACAATTTCTTGGCGGGAATTGTTCATCTCTAAAGGGTCCAACCGAACTATAGTTTCGCCTTTCATCCCCAATCGGACGGACAGACGGACGGAAGTTGTCAACCTAATCATCGCCATGTATCTCTGTTGCCTCATGGGAGATCACCCGTGTGAATGGGTTAATCGCCTGCCCTGGGCAGAGTACTGTTACAACACTTCCTTCCAGACATCTCTTCGTGCAACGCCACTCCAGGTCGTCTATGGCCAGACATCCCCTGCTTTGGTTTCCAATGAACCGGGGCAGGCTAAAGTCAATGCTGTTGACAAAGCTCTGATGGATCAGGATGAGTTTTTGAAGGATGTTCACCAGCGCCTCCTGTAGTCCCAGCAATGCATGAAAGACC